>OX235267.1:38485769-39685769 GCA_944472135.2 Trichobilharzia regenti
GGTATTTGGGCCTTCACATCTTCCATATTTTTTAATGAATTTTTGAGTATAGCCGTTATTTTTCAGCACCTTTTCGGGATTCGTGAATCAATGTTGTTTTCGCTTTATTCAAATTTATCAAGGGGAATAAATGCATGAAATAACTTTAGGTTTAATTTGTTCCCATTAAAACATACTTATGATAAACACATGTCATCATCGGATGTTATTTCACGCGATTCTGTTTTAAACAAAGAGAGTATCCTGTGATGAGTAGGCTGATATCCGTAATACTGTTAACAAGGTCAAGCAATTGATTAATCAGAAATTTAAACAGATGACCGTGTAATTGACAGTTTTATTATTACAACTTCCTGTAAGTAGGGTCAATTAACAAAATTAGATGTCCGCCTAATTAAAGAAAGCATGATGAAATGATGTAACGATTAAAATTGCACAGACAGGCATCACTATCTATCTCCAAATTAGAAGATTATATATGCTTCAATAAAAATGTATTATTGAATCAAAAAGGATATGACCTTAATTAACGATCAGTCATCTGTCTTACTTAATATTTCTCATATATGTTAAATAAAGTTAGTGAGAAATTTAACCTTTGTGGTCATTTTATAACATTATGTGATCTACCTAATAATTACTTCTCAATAAAATAAACTGAATACTGTCACAATTTATGACTGACTGACTGGTTTCAACATAGAACTTTACACAGAAGGGCAGCAGTTCGAGTTGCCACAGTCGATATAGAACACAAAGCAAGAGAAGAGAAAAGTTCAAAAAAGCGATAACAAACAGAAGTGTAAGGCAATAGTTATGCGGAAGAACAATCAAATTTCATTGGTTATGACAAATCACAAAGATTGAGCCATATCACCAATTTTCGCCAGCCTTTGGTCCTTACTATCTGGAAGACCCAAACCAGGCAGTCAACACCTCCGTACAAGGCTGGCTCAAACCAACTGTTAAAGATTTCATGGACTGATGACGTTTTTTCACATGAGTATTGCAAGTCCTAGCCACCAATCTTAATCGATATAGTTCCACAATCTGACAGGAGGATTTTCCCTCCCCAAGACAGAGCTAAGGGATATCATGCACCAGATAAGTCATCGTTTGAGTGGAGCTTGGATGGGGAACGAAGAGTTGGACGTTAGTCTGAGAGTGACATGTAGGAGATCGTAGAGCGGAGGAGGGTAGTCGTGGAGATAGCTGACAAGAACTGAAGAAAACAGAATTAAATGATGACAGTGGGCTGCCAAAGCCCTATGTTTCATTGGGAATAATAATTTTTAAGTAATGTGTGTGTTTACTCATAGAAATGTACTCAAACACACACACACTACTGAAGCGTTTAGTGGTATTTCGGTGCAAGGATCCTCTGAAATTCAACTTGCGTATGGTTCACTAATTGACAAGATTATATTTTATTACAGTACCACCAGTTCACAAATTTGACAGAGCAAGAAATAAAAGCATTCGTGTCATAATAAGTATTAATATATTACCATCATTGTATTCTTTAGTTCCTAGAGGAACACAGGGCTTCAGCCGAACGTCTCTATTGCGTTCAGTTCTCTGCTTGAGAGTAATAAAAACATGTGTTGCCTTCCCAATCCTTGCTTTGATATTCTCGTCAGTTCCATCCGCCTGTAGTTGAAAGGATGCTTCCCAGGTAGGCAGGTAGGTAGGTGAAGGAGGTTGCTTCTTTCAGATTTCTTCAATTTATCCTGATTGTTATCTGTTGTTGTTTTAGTTGTTAAACTTTCATTTCTTAAGAATCAAATTTTTAGTTTTTAGATATTTTCAGAAGAACTCACTTCAGAAAAGACAATACAGTCTGAAAGATACTTTTAAGACTGATTACTTTTCGTAGCTACACTTCGACAAAGAAATAAACATTTCACTGAGAAAAATAGCTATAAAAGCTGAAAATGATGCTTGGCTTCAGTTTTATTATTATTTTTTCATTCTTGGTCGTTCCTAGAAGAACGCAGGGCTCTTTCAAGCTACAACTTTGAAGTCTTGGTAGCAGCAGTGTTTATGTTTACGGGATGAAGTTGCTGGCCTTATGCCTAACCTTCCGTCTTCACTAGTCTTAATACTGGCTTAGTGAAGTGAGGGAGTTAATCGGTCAAGGATGGAACCCGAAACAAATGAGGCATGGTCTGCGAGCATTCTACTACTGTGCCGCCCATGCACACCACTTGGTCTTAATAAAAGATTTATATAGTAAGAGAGTGGAAACACTAGGCTCACTTAATTATGCTTTAAAAGATCGGAAATATTGGATTAAAGCAACTATTTTTCAGTACAGCTATATCAAGGACTTACGCTAAGCAACTCGCTTCCTCAGAATGTTTAGTTATTCATAGAAACGTAGTCTTTCAATATTCCTTCATTAATTATATAAAGGAAGACAGATGCACTACACAAATCAATCTACAAAAGGATAACCCTGAATAGTGACCACAAACAGACATTTAAAACGTTTCTCTAATCAATGAAGGATCTCCGTATCGCTTCCTGTTGTGGCCACATGGTTTGATGCTTTCAGTGTAGGTTTATCTTCAAACTAATATTAATACCCAGGTGTTTGTTTGAAGGGATTTGATTGGTTACAGGATTTCATCAGGAGCTGACATTAGTTAGAGAACCACTGGAAAACCTGGGAGTACTGGACAACTGTTTTGTCAGCTTAGTTTGGCACTCTTCATCAGTACGCACCTACCAGTGGGGTTCGAACCCAGGACCTTCTGGTTACAAGGCAAGCTAGCTCGTAGACCATTGGGACCCAATCCAATGGCCCATATATTCTAACTTCTGACAATTCGCGTCATAGCGCGCTCCCTAGCCAATGTCTTTGGCGAGTATTTGTCCTCCAGCCTACCTGCTGCACCCTACTGGTTACGAAGACATTGGCTAGGGGTCGCGCTATGTCGTGAATTGTCAGAAGTTAGAATACATGAGCCATTGGATCGGGTCCCAGTGGCTTAATGGTCTACAAGCTAGCTCGTCTTGTAAACAGAAGGTCCTGGCTTCGAACCCCGCCAAGTGGGTGAGTACTCATGAAGAGTCCCAAACTAGGCTGACGAAACACTTGTCCAGTACTCCAAGGTTTTCCAATGGTTCTCTAACTAATGTCAGCTCCTGATGAAATCCTGTAACAGCAATACTATCTGCATTATTTTTCAAAGACTTTCTGGATGACCTCCTTCCTGTACAAAGTTTATCATGAAGTATCATAGGATTTGTTAATGTATTTGTCAATCTTACAATATTCTATTTCTAATAACAGATATCAGTAGTAACTGAGTTTACACCAATCTTATTTTCACAATCTTTTTCGAACTTTACTCAGCTGATGTCGGAATGTACTGCAATCAGATGGATATGGTGTGTCGATCATCGAAAGCTTTCTGTTCTGATGAGAAACAGATGAATAACATCTACTTTACACCACAGTGTCTATGTCAGGCGGGATATTTACCAGTGTATCAGAATTATTTAGATTATTATGAATGTGGTAAGTTTATACTCAATTGTTTGGGGATGAATTTCATTCTTTCTGTTTGACACTTCAATAGAAAAAGAGTGCCTTATATTGTTTGCATGGTAACCAGCGACAGAAAACAATGAGTTAAGGTTCATCCTGTTCGGTACCTGTCAGCTGTGTGTACGTGAATCGTAATGTGTGACTTTTGTGAGAAACGAAAACGCCAGAAATTCCTTTAAATGTTGCAGTGCTAACCTTAATGAAAACAAAATAAGCAGAACAGAAAAGAGGCTCTTTCGAACGATTTCTTTTTCCCCTTTACCTGCACGACCACATTCACAAACAATTCCTCAAGAAAAAGGGTAGCAGCGAAAGGGATGAGCCGACAAAACATAGTTCCTAATATCAGTCAATGAATAAATGGAGTTGAATAAATAAGTTATTATAGTTACGTAATAACGGTGGGCAATTTAATGAATGCGCTTCAATCAGGTTGCACATAGAAAAGAGGAAAATAGGGAATAATGTAAGACTTCTGAGGACATACAAGAGTTATAAGAGGTTAGAAAAACAAACGAACAAAGATCAGGTTAACGGAAATCAATAGGTCTGTTATTACAGTAACAGAAGAGGCTGAATGATTTTCCTTTGTAAGCATAGCTTCACTTTTTCTAACTGGATGGCTAAAACTTCGTCAATGCGTAGAGGAGACGAACGTCATTTGACTCTGTTAAGTTACTCTTCACTTTATAGATTACTTCGAAGAAGGAGTTTGTTTAAATGGAATAACCAGTCTTGATAGGATGTTCAAGTACCACAGTCTTTATACAGCCAAAACTACCTTACTGATATCATGTGGGATAGTTTTCTTGGACTTATTCAGACAGGATACGCGTCGCAGGACCGATATTCTTGGCTCCACAGTAATAGGTGAAAAGATATATGCACACATAAGTGGTGAGATGCGAGATCTTGTCCTTAATTAAGGCTTCTTCAGATTAATGTACAACTGCAGAACACTATTCTTGTCATTGCTGAGACGAATTCCCTTCGCCAAAATACTGAAATGCTTCTCTTGAGGATATTACAGATTAAGTCTTTCTTGAAGCCAGGTTCATGTAACTTCTTTTTTTTTGAACTGACGAGGATAGCAAAGCCAGAATCGGAAAAGCAAGATAAGCTTTCATTACTCTTAAATCTGTGTGGAGGTCAACATCACTCAGCATCAAAAATAAGATCCGGATTTTTAACTCAAATGTGAAGTCAGTGCTACTATACGGTTCAGAGACTTGGCGCGTCATAAAGAGCATCTCAAACAAACTTCAGACCTTCATTAACAGTTGTCTTCGCTCAATACTCAAGATCAGATGGCCGGCCAGAAAAGATCAGGAACAGGGTTGGATCTCTGGGAGCGAACCAGCCAGGAACCGATTGTGAAAAAAACAAGCAGGGAGAAATGGAGATGGATTGGGCATACGCTGAGGAAACCATCAAATGACATCACTAGGCAAGCCCTCGAGTGGAACCCAAAAGGGAAGCGGCGAGTTGGTCGTTAGTGCAAGGGTGACTTGGAGGAGGTCATGTGAAGAGGAGATGAAAGTATATGGGCAGAAGTGGAGCCAAGTGAAAACGTTGGCAGAAAACAGAAGTCAATGAAGACGCGCAGCTGAAGCCCTTTGTTCCTCTAGGAATTAAAGGATGTAATAATAATAATAATAACGTTACTTTTCTATGAACTTTCTATGAGACATTCTTGTGAATGAATCTTGATGAATATCCATTTTGGATAAAGATTTCTTCCAGGAGATCTGGTTCTATACGCTTAATGGTATACTCAATGCAGTTCCTAATATCGAAGACATGAAAACAGATGATACTTGTTCATATGATTCGATAGCCAATATGATTGATTTTAAATTTAGGACATTATATACTGTATTCTAATCTCAGGTACTGGTAGAGATATATCTAGTTGCGAAATTAGGGAGATGAGTTAGATCACCGGTAAGATGTCTATTTTTTCGCAGTTGTACATATTTCTTTTTGACTAGTGCCCAACATGTACGGAACCTAGATTCGAATCTTCATAAAGAATGTCTCCAATTATATAATAACGCCCACAAACTAAACAACTACATTCATCCAAATGCTCAATTTGAATTGGAGAAAATACTCACGTGAATAGTTGTCAGTTGCCAACTGTTTCACCGTTACCTCTTCAGGAACTACCGTCTCTTACTGAATTTATTACACTGACGATGTATGAACTGGCAGTACTGACAGATGTTACCAGACCAGTTGCATAGGAAGAATGATATGTTAAATATGAAATTAAATAATCCAAGTTGCATTCAAACACTGAGACAGGTTGCCATGTCTGTCACTAGATTAGACAAAGCAATGCAGATTCACCTTTTTAGACAACTTTCCAGTAGGATTCTGACTTATTAATCCTTCAAAAATGCAGGAGGTATAATATCAATAAGAATGTTTTAGCTTATGAATCACAGATCAACAAATTTCCTTGTTCCTTCTACTCAGCATATCCGAAATTACACCGGTGGCACAGCGGTAGAATCCTTGACTACCAAGCCGCATATGGTTCCGGGATCGATCCCCGGCCGACTCAATCCTTCACATCGCTAAACTAGTAATTAGACTGATGAAGTCGTAAGGTTGGGGATGAGGCTGGAAAAATGAAACATTTACGTAAAAATGAGTGAACACCACTGCTACAGAAACTTGAAGCCTCTAGATCGAAGCTCTATTTTCACTGGGAATGTAAAAGAATATATATATATAGTGACTCAGTTAAAAGTATGCGAAAGACTGTATTTACAAAGATTTGCGGGCAAACATAAAGAAACAATAGCGATCGTGAAGTGTGAGTTCACCAATGATCTTGAACGCATACCATTCGCTCGATTACAGAACCTGCCTTCATTTATTTATGAGAAAATATGACATAATAATGGTGAAATAGATTGAAAAGGATATTTTACTCTGACGTAACTCAAAAGATTCATCCCAATTCCAGTGAAGGTTATCAATTATCAAGTTTCACAGCCAGCAAAATGACTTCATCTATATGAACAACGAAACCCTCTGCCCTCCCATATATCTAATTGTAAATAAAAAGTACAGACAAAAATAAAACACCCCTATGTTTATTTTAACCCTAGCCTTAATACTAATCCTAACCCAAAACGTGCTATCAACTCATTGTCCAAAAAGTACTTCATAATGAGATCAGCATGAAATTTGTACATTGATTTGTGTACAGTTTTCATTCTGGAGCTGTAATAACGGAAGGTCCCTCAATCCAAAGAATGATATGCTTTCATAGTCGTTGGTGCGTTCTCACTTCGTAGTCAGTATTCTTTAGCTTGGTCTGATTCAATTTAACACATTCAAGAAATTTATCAAGTTACTTTACCGTAGAGTTATAAGGCAGGCTTGTTAAACCGGTAGGAAATCAAATCTGTGTAGATGTAGACTTTTGGATATTCCTGACTTCGTCAGCTGCTTGGAAAGGTGACCGATAAGTTTATGGTTTCATTAGACGTTTGATTTCTATTCATAAATATGATGATAGCAGAAATCGCCTGTTATTTATACCTTATGTCCGTTTGTTTTCGACATAGAACTTTGCACCGATGTGCAGCAGTTCAAGTCGCCACATTCTCTCCTTGAAGCACACAAATCAAGAGAAGAAAGTAGAAGAAATGCGTAATAGAGACGGTATACAGAAGTATGAGACAAGGGAATAGTAACAACGAAAAACAATATAGTTTCATTGGAAATCATAAGTTACAAGGAGTGTATGCATTTGCGCTAGCCATTGAGGACGATTTTGAGCCATATCACTAATCGTCGCCAGCCATTGATTTTTACCGTCCCGATGGCCCCAACCAGGAAGTCTACGCCTTAGTACATAGCTTAAACTAACTAAACATCGACTGATAGCTGCTAACTTGACGTGATGGTCGGGCTCGCACATCGCGATGACCAAACAAGCTACACTGGCTGGAACCAATGTTCCTGCAGGTTCTACCATGCCAGGAAGGCTGTTAGGATAGAGATTAGACTAAAAGCAGTTCCCGGCTTAGTGTAAGAAATTTTTTCTACACTATTTCGGGGGGTCTCTGGGCGAATTCGTAGTGCTGGAGAACAGGAATGTAACAGCAATGAGGTGTTTCCCTCAGATAACCAGCACCTCATCCGGCTATGCTGTATCTCCACTTTGGAGGGAAGGGGTCAGAAACGGTCGACCCAAAAATTGTGCACGCCGACTTACCCTACGGTGGTCCGTAACCTGTGGTAAGTTTACCAGTACGGGAGCATTCAAAGAAATCAGTTCATACAGGCCACGTATTACCGGCCTCAAGTAGTTGTCCCCTGGCTCTGCCGTCACGTAACACTAACCCTCTCTCTGTTTCAGGTACCCGAAGAAGAATTTATACCTTATACAAAACACAGATTACAAATATAAACATGTGTATGATTGTGAAATATTAGCAGTATTTACTGATTTCTACCTTTTTTGCCCAATATTCACAGTTCCAGTCTGTAATCAATGTTACCCGGTGGATAGATTTTCTCCTCGAATGAATTGTACATGTCCCGAGATTATCTGGTCAGACGACTATCATCGAATCCATAAAACTAATGTCGCAAATGAAGACAGTTTTCTGAGTAAGCGGCTTTTTGATCTAACTAATTCCTTTTATTCTGTAAAATCTAATTCCAAATTACTAACTATGGTCAATTAATTCATCGGGTATTTTTAAAATGTACTTTTGTGCTCCTCAATAACGTTCAACGTACAATATATACCTTGTTGTTTAAATCGGTCTTGTATTGAACATTGAACATAAAGTATTGAGTCACACTTGTGTTTAAAACACTTTAATTTGATTCGTAACTGGTTATATTTCTGTCATAATATGATATTTTTAGTTGGTAGAAGTTGTGTCTTTAAAAATGTAATGCGCTCACAGTGAGTAATTAATCGTTTGATAGTCAATTCAGCTTATGAAAGATGCAACGCATAGACCTACTATACTCCTAACATGATGGAAACTAACTGACAAAATCAACTTAGTGTATTCTCGATAAATATTTAATATTGTATTTATTTTCACGCTAGTTGACCTTTGCCAAGTGTTGTTCTGAAGGGATTTGGCTGGTCATAGGTTTAATCATGAATTGATATCACTTTGAGAAGTATTGGAAAACTGGCAGGCAGTGCTGGATAGCTGTTTCATGCTAGCTTGAGACTCACCAACACCACGCACCCATCACCAGTTTTCGAGCTCACAACCTTCTGGTTATAAGGTGAGCGTGTAGACCATTCAGCCACTGAGATATGATGCAGGGGCCAATGCATGAATTCCAACATCCACGAATTCCCTCTCTGTCTAGTCAGATAAGAGATCAGTTATTTGCCTATGAAAATGACTAGCGGTAGCTCTATA
This sequence comes from Trichobilharzia regenti, assembly GCA_944472135.2. Classification (NCBI taxonomy): domain Eukaryota; kingdom Metazoa; phylum Platyhelminthes; class Trematoda; order Strigeidida; family Schistosomatidae; genus Trichobilharzia; species Trichobilharzia regenti. Next base: position 38,494,743 of record OX235267.1, read on the forward strand.
TTTTTTACGGTGAACTGGCAGAAGTTAGAATTTATGGATCATTGGATAGGGTCCCAGGGGCTTGCCTTGTAACTGGGACGTCCTAAGTTAGATGAGTTTGCTTGACATCATTTAAATATCCCCATCATTATATTTATAGAACACGATAAAGGTAAATATGTGATTTTTAGTAAATTAGTATCAGGACTTACAACTTTATAATAAAATACCAGTCAAAGACATTCAGGCAGTTAACCTGGGGTTCTAGTGGGAAGCCGTGACCAGTAGGGTACAGCAGGTTGAAGATAAGGCAGTAACTCATCGAAAAAGACATTGCGAAGTGGTCGCGCTATGTCGTGAACTGGCAGAAGTTAGAATTCAAGGACCATTGGATCGGTTCTCAGTGGCTCAATGGTCTACGAGCTCGCCTTGTAACCAGAAGGTCCTGGGTTCGAATCCCGGTGGGTGCGTACTGCTGAGGAGTCCCAAACTAGGACGAAACGGCTGTTCAGTACTCCCAGGTTTTCCAGTGGTTCTCTAACTGATGTCAGCTCATGATTAAATCCTCCATGCAATCAAACAAAATCCCTACAAAAACCAATACTTGAAAAGACATTTTTAACCAATGTGGCAAATAGAATTGAATTTCAGGAATATGAATTAGTGGATAATAATCGTGGTGATCATGACAACAACGACCGGAGCTTTGTATACAAAAGAAACAGGTTCAGCCAGCCACTTTTGCTACCTTGGCATGCTATCATAAATTCTATCTTACCTCCCTTAATTTATCTGGTATTCAGTCAGCTTAGTGTAATATAAAGTGCATACTATGTCTCTACTTAGGGAGAACACATAACGACATGAGCAGGAAGGCATACGTCACTATCCTCCACAGTATATTTTGCATAAATAATATGTGATTCCAAAAACCACTAAGGATGTATCAGTTATTTCCAAATTCCCATTTTTGCATTTACAAAAAAGCACAACAGATTAAGTGAAGAAATATATTCCTTTTCAATTAGTTAATCGTCATCGGCTGGTTCTACACTACTCTATCGTTTTCACATTAAAATCTTTGTTTACCAATCAAGTGGTTATTTTAGTAAAACAATTTTATGTATAGTTGGGGGTGAAATTAAGAGGTTAAAAGTCATCAAAACAACTAATGTTTTTTAACATAACATAACATAAGCTTTATTCCAAATCAGTACTTGTGATACAGAATGGAATTCTCAGCATTTTACTACAATATTGCATCCAGTTTTTACATTAACAATAAATAAAGTTCTACATAGATTAAAGTTATCTCAACAACATATTAGTATGTCGGTAGCAAAGCCAAAATTAAAGTGTTTGAAGGTGTTAGAAGAGTAGATACTACTAGCATATTTACTGGCGTAAGCGATAGCAAAATGGTCGAGATATACAGAGTGTGAAAGAACGAACAAGAATGTTTTAAGTAGAGTTTGCATGGAAGAGAGAAACAAAACAGCACATAACAAAAATAAATACGGAATAAGAAGAGCGAGAAAACGTTGTACCTATAAATGATGTGAGTTGGAAAGATGAGATCCATTGGTTCTACTGACTATTTAATAAGTTAAAGGTTTCATGCCTGATGCATTCTTTATCGCACAGAACACGGGCTAGGTAGGGTATGGATGAGTTTTTGTACTTACTAGTGCGGGCATATAGTTTCCTATATAGGCTTCTTGTTTTCCCTGAAGAGATACATGGGAAGAGTTGTGAATGTAGAGGGTGTTGTGAGTCAGATAAAATGGATTTCGCCCATTTTTCACATTAGTCCATGTGCCTGTCCACCACAATGTTAACAAGTTGGTTAAGTGGCAAACTGCTTACCCTGCTGACAACCTTTAACATCCTACGTAATAAGGTATAGTCTTTCTTCAATAGCCCAGGAAAGACTAAGGGGGAGCAATATTTTTAATATTTTAATATTTTTTTTTAATTTTTGATTACAGCTTGATTCCACACTGTATTTTTGGTACAAGTATGGAATTTTCAGCATATGATATCGATAGCCCAAATTTTGCAGGCTGACCATTGATATCAGATGTGTGTTGGCAGGGGGATAGAACCCCAGACCATGTGTATGGTCGGCGAGAATTCTAACCAATGTGCCACCGACGCTTTAAATAATCGATGTTAGTAATAAGATATCTAAGTTTTGAAGGAGGAAGGCGTGAAATTTAATTACAGAATTCAAGATAAGTTGATTCTCAGGCGTTGGCAACAAGTTATTACACAATCAAGGAATTTGTAAAATAGCACTTCTGACTAAAAAGAATAGAATGACTCAGAAGAATTATGTACAATACAAACAAGTTTATTTGCATTAGCTAGAATTTTAAAAATTAACAAAGTCAAGAGACATTTACAAGAGGAGGGGAAAAATCGTTTTTAGAAACTTAAGCAGTTGGCCATGGCAAAGATAGAGGCTGTACAGATTTTGTTTGAACACATGGATTTGGCTTGTTCAAATGAATTCCTATTGTCTCTGCTGTATTTAAAAGTCGTACTCATAGGCTACACAAAATGTTTGGTGATATACGATGAATAACTTTATAAGCTTAGTTAGAGTCGACTTAATGTTCATTTTAGACGAGATGAGCTGGTATTGATCTGCGTATAGCAGCTTTATTCGGACCTTTGCCAGACCAAGATGCGAAATGTTCACAAATTCAACGACGTACTAACCTGATCGTAAACCCTATGTAACTAGCTCTGCAAGGGCAGTTAAAGTGATAAATACACATGGTAGGGGCGAAATAGGACAGTCGATCTTTATTTCTTGAACTGAGTATTGGTTGGCTAGTCAATATACAGCATAGCTTAGCTGCGTTGGAAGTCCTTTAGAAGCCGTCTCACAGTCGTTATAATAAGATCTCACTATTGACATCACCAGTGACTTGTAACCTTAGGAATAGTCGACACTTTCCACTTTTTACTTTCTGAGTTGATGTGTTTGTTCACGAATTTAGACGGTTATCCGTTTCTACTTAGTAGATTGCTAATATTACTGAGTTCTTCGTTCAGTATCTCATTTAACAGATAGCCCAATGAATCAGGCATATATCTAGATTACGTTTGTATTCTAGAGGTATGAACCTCAGGAAGGGAGTATATTGTCCAGTGGAAGCACGTTTTCTAAGCAAGCGTCTGCATATTGTTCCATCTGTTCGTTTAGTCATTAGGATGTCCAAAAAGGGAGATATGGGAGAAATTTGCTTCTCCTTCTTCAATGAAGCTTATACCAGGATCCGCTCTATTGAATTAATGTGTTTGTTAATATTAATAATAATAATTTTGCTTCTATTCCACAAACAGTACTAGTGGTACAGAGTGGAATTTTCAGCACATATCTACAATATTGCATCTAATTTCATCGCACATTTAAAAGGAGTATTACAAAAAAATATATAAAAAACAAAAACAAAAACCAAAAAGAAACAAAAAATAACAAAAGAATACAAATAAAAATACCAAGTAGAAAGGATGATAAACACCAAAAATGAAAAATATTTCAGTATTTGGTGGTGGAAGCTATGATATGTGTATGTGTGGTGAACAGTAACAGCTATAATCATACAATAAGTTTATGAAATGTAATTAAGAATTTAAAACAATTAGTTCCCTTTATGAATTTAGATAAAGCAATAAGAAGACGTAATTTGTCTGAATCGTGTAATGTAAGTTAAACTTAACTTGACCTAAGTCTATTTTTCTCACCTCTTACCTCTTTATTAATTTTTTATATATATATTCCTATGACAAGTCCGTGTGTGATCAGATTGTTCGAAATGTGTTGCGCAAATACATTACACGATTCAGACAAATTACGTCTTCTTATTGCTTTATGTAATTAAGAATGTTTATAGCCAAGATGATCAGTTAATTTGGTTGAACTACACTAAACAATCGTGAAATAAACATTTCAGGTTGTGCTTTTTTTATTGTCAGCACTAATGCGGTGTTTGTTGTGGTAGTGTGAGTAATCATGCATAATACAAAAGTTTAAGATGGTGATAGTGGCGTTCACAAACAAGATTGTCAGTTAAATAGTGCCGAACAAAGAACAACCACAAAAATTAATATTACATGATGGTTAATGACAGGACTATTTGGTAACACTCATAGTGCTAATATAGCCGGGACCAGTAGATACACAAAAGAAGGAATAGAATAAAGAATAAAAAAGTAAGCCAATGATAATAATTTTAGATAGCTAAGTATGCTTAAGAAGGTTGTTCACTATAGAGTACAAATAAGAGAGTGTAAGGGGGAAATAACAAGAGCCAAAATTATGTTATTAACAACAAAGCAAGTCATAGGTTTCCCGTTTAACATTGTCTCTGTCACTTAAAACACGGGCCAAATATGGTATCGTTGAGTTCCTATACTTGGTTGTACGAGCATATATTATTTTGTACTGATTTCTGGTTCCACCCGATGAGATGCAAGGAGAGAGTTGGGAATAGAGGGGTGTTAAGGGTCGGAGAGTATGGTTTTAGACCATTTTTCGCATGTATTCAGATGCCTTTCTACCCCCAACATTCCCTCTATTCCCACCTCTCTCCTTGTATCTCATCAGGTAGAACCAGAAATCAGTACAAAATAATATATGCTCGTACAACCAAGTATGGGAACTCAACGATTCCAAATTTGGCCCGTGTTCTAAGTGACAGAGACAATGTTAAGCGTGAAACCTATGAATTGCTTTGTTGTTAATAACATAATTTTGGCCCTTGTTATTTCCCCCTTATACTCTCTTATTTGTACTCTATAGTGAACAACCTTCTTAAACATATTTAGCTATCTAAAATTATTATCATTGACTTACTATTTTTTGTACTTTACTCTGTTCCTTCTTTTGTGTATCTACTGGTCCCGGCTATATTAGCACTATGAGTGTTACCAAATAGTCCTGTCATTAACCATCATGTAATATTAGTATTGTGATTGTTTGTTTGTACCAGCTCATAACTTTTTTTCCTACCTTCTTTCATGAAAATTAGACCGTACATAAATGTGATTGTACAGCTAAAAGAGAGAATGTGTTCGCCAAAAACAGCGTGTTTTCTAAGCTACAAGTTTTGTTGTCACTAATTTCTGGATAAGGAATATTTAATAAATTCTTTAATTACTAATGTTATATAAATGTAGAACCGAATGAGAAATTTATCGAAAAGAATTCTCTTTGTTCATTAAACAATCTTTTAACTTTTTAATGAGCATCTCGAGTACCGACCCTGTAGCTGAGGTTTCTCAGAGGTAATAAATACCGAGAGGACTACTCAATTTTTTATTGTAACTAAGGCGTAGAGAATTCAGCCTAACAGACAGTATCAGCCAAATGGTTGCTTCCTTCGCTGAAATTACAAACATCGATTCAAGCTGTGAAACTTTAACCTATGCTACGGATTCGTAGGAACGAGGTAAGTTTTCCAGACAATGATTATCTTCCTTTAACTCATCTGGAATGTTTACAACAGTATTTCAGCAGTTAAAAACTCCCGAGAGTCTACATGTAGGAAGATGACGTCTTTCAGGTGTACTTGGAAGAGGATTATAAGTAGTTTTATATTATCATAGAGTACAAAACGAATAAACCCGAATTCTATAATGTTTAAGATATTCACAGGGACTCAAAATAATTTTCGTATACAGAACTGTACTATCAGAAATAAACAACGATAGAGTAGGAATTTTTCGGCACTACTGAAATAAATCACAAAAATTTTGCAAAGGTAAACTACGGTTCATCTCAGAGAAACAACATCTTGCTTCTCGTGAACTGCAGTACGACTTAACCATAGACTATCTTATAATTGTGGATGCGGTTTATACTATTAATATCATCTGTCGGAATATTCTAGTTATGTGAGACCTTCGTTATTCCTATACGTTCCCAGTGGAACATAGGGCTTCAAGCTAGAGCTTAGAAGTCTCAGTAGTAGTGATGGTTTTATTATCTGTACGGTGTGGAGGTGCTGCCCTTACGCACAGTCTTCCTCCTTTATCGGTCTTACTATTGGGCTTGAGAAGGTTTAGGAGTTAGTTGGCCGAGAGTTAAACCTGGTAAGTGTCCTACCGGTGAACCACTAACGATGAGAAGTAACTACTGAATAATCTTAAATATTTGACATGATTTGGATGTACAATTTTCAATTTATTTGAGAATTTTGCATACTAATTATTATTTTTTTTATTTTAATATTGTCTATGTGACTATCTACTTTCTGCGTATTTGTCTAGATATATCTTACACCCAAGAAAACTTGACAGTATGCTTCAATCTATTATTCAGGCCCCAAATGAGGCCTGATTTCTTCCATAACCATACAAAGAACATGGTGGCTTTTCTGTCAAATCATTTCATGTCATCACTTCCACACGACAACTGTGTACTGTATGAATTCGAACGAGACGTTTGGTGTAAAACATTTAATTTGTTGTCAGTTGACATTTTATCACCTTGTGCCTTCATTCAGTATAACAAAACTTCAGTAAGTACAAACTGTAGAAATAATTAAATATGTTATGTTGTGTCTAATGTTTGAATAAAAGACAATCATTTTGGTTACATTCGATTCAAAGTGCTGTGAGACTTTCTCATATAACAAATGCTTTTAACATTGAATACATTATACCAGCCTTCATATTGTATTTTCATTTGAGAAATAACCCCCTAACAAGTTTATGTCACCGCCAGATAGATAGCTTGTAAAACTGACACCATATCCACTGGATCACGACCATACTACTCCATAAAAGAGCAACAGAAGCCATGTTGTGAACGAGTACAGAGGGCCAATCTACTATTCAGTAAGTTAAAGTCTAGTTCATTATCAAAATTAACCGGAAAATCGTTCCACCAACAAAGAGCCAAGCTTTCAATCTGTCAGTCCTCACAGTGTCTTCACTAGGTGAAATTCCCAATGTTCAGTCTGATTCAATCACATTCTCAATTCCTGATAGTGTCTTCCGTCAGTTTACCTAGGTTTCAGCTTTACGGAGTTCAAGGAGCTACAGATTTCTTGGGAACCACCTGCAACGTTAATTACAGAACCTCCGTGGATCGTCAGTAAGCATAGTTTATGGTCAGAATTACGACGGCATCTGGTCGTCACCAAGACTCTAACTTTCGCCCCTGACCAACGAAAGCATTCTTGGCGATAATCCTAGAATTTCATCCCCTCTAAACATTACTTCGGATCCAAAAACCGACAAAATACAACTGATGTCCTACTTCATTATTCTATGCAATAATTTATAGGCACAAAGGCCTGTCTTGAGCACTCGAATTTGTTCAAAGTTAGCATGCCGTTTACTCCTGACTCTTGGCTAAGGGCATCTAGAAGCATGCAAAAAGATAGCCGGCATGACAAGCTCACCCATGTCCGTCAACGCGTCTTTACAGATACAGCTGAGAGATGGAACAGCCACTAGACGGAGTTGAACGTATGTTCTGAATGTAACCAAAAAAGCAAACAACCAATAGCACGCTACCGTGCAACCCACGTTTATCTACTAGCTTATTAGATGTAGCTGGAGTTATCATGGCTGCTAGCATCACACTTGTCTTCCAACTGGCCTCACCTGAGGTCTTTGTTCGTACAACCTCCCTAAGCTTTAACGCCTGCTGCCGACCATGGATGTGGTAACCATTTCTAGGGTTCCTTCTCCAAGGGCTAACAACTCTACCCTGTAGAAAAAAAAACAACACCGTTACTGAAACTTCAGAGTTCAAGCTTGAAGCCCTATGTCACCACTTGGAACGCGAAGGAATAAAAATAATAGAAAGTTTCTCTGAAGATGTAATCCAGATGATGAACATAAAATCTTTTGTTCAATTCACAATAACCTTGGGTTTTGTGATAATGCCATTATCGATGTTGAGGGACTAAAACACCACGTAAAAGGAAAGTTAAAAGTGATTAACTCAATTTTCAAAATACGAAGCATTAGCTTTAATCGTTTTGGCGGGCTTCAGCTTCTTTAAGTTCTTGGTAAACACAGTTTAAACATATTGTATAAACTAGGATGAAACAGCAGCTGTCCAGTACTCCCTGTTTTCTGGTTCTCTAACTGATATCAATCCGTGATCAACTCGTAAAATATAATTTTATAATTTTCATACATTTCTAAATTACTGGAAATAGCCAAAGATGTATAGTACTTAATGCGAGTTGTGTCTTTTGCTGAACCTAGGCATCAGTTAATTAGTATTCTCCCCGAACAAACAGAGCACATAAATCTAAAATATAAGTACATTTGATTATGATAAATCGTAGCTGAACTACAACATGAGAAAGGCAAGACAGACTATCATACTCAGTGCAAGAACGAAATTCGGGTTTGCGAGACAAATGTAAATCCAGTTCTCCTTGGTGAATCAGAAAGCCATCATGTACGTCACGGAAATCATCTTCAACAGGCCACTGAAAAATTCTATCTACAGCTCCCCCCCACACACACACTCTGGCTCTATATTGAAGATCAGATGACTGGCCAGAAAGAATCGACAAAAACAAACTCTGAGAAGGAACTAACCAAGAACATGTCGATCAAAACAAATTCCGCAGGAAATGGAAGTAGATCAGTTACAAGGTGCGGAAACCGTCAAATGACATCACACACCAGTCTATAGCTCAAAAATAACCCGAGTTGTGTATTGGCCCGGAAGTGACATGCAGTTGATTGAATGTGGATGAAATAAAAGCTGATGGTTCATCTTAGGGCCAGCGGAAGGGGACTTCAGAAAAGAGAATCAGATAGAAACGTGGGTTTGAAGCCCTATGTTTCACTCAGAACCTTAGGGAACAATACCAATAAATAATAACATCACTATCGCTAAAATACCCTAAGTAACCATTTCTGCTCCAACTCATTTTGATCCTTCTAATCGTAAATGGGTTGATGGAATAAATAAAGGGGAGAATTATTACTTCATTTAAATGATCTACAAACCTAAAACTCAAAGAAAGTTATTGTCGAACATGTGAAACAAAACACAAGTAGTTCTGTATGGTGAAAATTGTGGTAATTTCACTCTACAGAGCTCTCACATTCACATTTACAGCCAGTTTTCTCTTCAAGTTGGCCAGTAAATTTTCGAAAAATTATTCTGAATCTGTTGAAGTATGTCTTCTTTCAAGGGTTCGACAACATCAGTATTTTTTTTTATTTACAGCTTGATTCTACACTGTATTTTCGGTACAAGTATGGAATTTTCAGCATGGATATCGGTAGCCCAAATTTTGCAGGCCGACCATAGATATTAGGTGTGCGTCGGTGCTGGCTCGAACCCCGGACCATGTGCATGATCGGCGAGAGTCCTAACCACTGTGCCACCGACGCACACCGAATCACTTTTTGTCACTAGGAGTTTTACAAAAACAAATGGTTGAACTTTCTGATATCACATCTCGTGTAAAAATCTACTGAAACTGACAAAACCAACCATCTCTCAATAAAAGCTTATCAGTGATCGAATCCATCATCATAAACTCACAAGGAGAGTCTGTTACCCTCCAACAACTGTAGTGGGAACCCATACCTCACAAATTCTATCTTCTTATTTGATCCCGGATGCCATTTTAAAGGTTCTAAGAATTCTAAGCTAGTTCAAAAAAAGAACTTATCTCAGGTTTCTTAAAACTCATCAATCACTAGATTTCAACTGATTGGTTACTGGGTCCTCCATGGAACCTGAAAGTAATGGATTTAGTGCCTACCACAGTGTACGTAACTGTCCAGTGATCATTGGCTTTTGTTCTCTCTCAAAAGGATGTCTGCCGATGACTAAATTAACAGAATCCTAACAACACCCAGAAATTGGTGAAAGATGCCCATTGAAGTTTATGAAAGACTGATTGGAAGAGAAAGAATACTCTTTATGACGTTTTTGCTCAGGTTTTACAGTTATATGTTCATAATTACTAAGGAGTTGCTGTTTCGATCAGATGGCTACAAAGATCAGATTGCGAAAAAGGTCTCTGAAAACGGACCAACCTAGTGAGAACCAACTGTTCAACAAATATGAAGGAAAAAATGGAGGTGGATTGGCTGGCCATACTCTGAGGAAACCATCAAGTGACATCACACGCCAGGCCATTGTTTGAATGGAACCCGAACAGCAAGCGGCGAGTTGGTCGTCAGTACGAGGGTGACATGGAGGAGGTCATGTGAAGAGAAGATGAAATTATGTGAATAGATGTGGAGCCAGATGAAAATGTTAGCAGAGAACAGAACGCAATGGAGGCGTTCGTCTGAATCTCTGTGTTCCTGCAGGAACTAAGGGAGATAATAATATTGTTATGAACAGCACTACTGGTTTTAAATCAAATCTAATCACTCAGATTAATAGATTTAAGTTTAAAATCCACCTGCAAGTGACAATACGCATCAGTATAACACCTAGGTTATCCGCCTCTTTTTATATCTATCGGTTCAGCTAACCACTTGCAGCCAGTTACAACAGTGGCCGTTGTTCCAAGGACTTAATCCCTCGAGTGCTTAGGAGTACTCACCAATGCAGCTAAATAAAGATATATTTGAAACTATCTGCTGTTCTTTATTAGATCACCCCACCCAGACAGGCTGCAAAACTAGCATTAAAGAGTCTACCTCTATCGGCTATCGGATTTCGTATAAATAACTGAGAGCCACTGGCTACTAAATACTTCAAACAGTAGATGCCATTGCGATTTCTGTAAAACAACCAGAGCTCTGTGTGTATAAGAAACAACTCCAGTCGCTATGGCTACTCTGGCCTGCTGTTTGACCTATAAATTCTTTATTTTTTTCCCTGAATTTATTTGATATTACGTTAAGTGTTATAGAGATGCATATTTTCACTTACAGATCCCTTTTTGCTGTGATCCTGTGATCTTACTGACTCATTGTTATTTAAAGCACCAATGCTGTTAATAATAACAACAGGTCTTAAACTATTATGAATATATGTTAATGGGGAACCCAATGAATTTTCGGAAAACACTATCCTTTATTTACTAATCAGTCTCTTCCGAAAAGTCCTAGTGCTTGGTGTTAGCTTTATTCCCTTGGGTTCCAAGTGGAACATAAGGCTTCAACAATATATCTTCACCTTGTTCTATTCTCTGCTGTCCTCTTCAGCTTGGTCCACGACTGCCCATAATCTCTCATCTCCTTCTCGCTTCAGGATTTACTCCATGTCACTGTCGCACCGATGACTCACTCGTCGCTTCCCAACAGGATTACACTCGAGCGATGGCCTATATTGCACGCGATGTCATTTGAAGGCCCCCTGAATTTCCTCCTCTTAGTGCTTAAATGAAGAGGATTTCATTCACCTTGGGCTAACACTACTTCACTTGTACTGTTGGGATGGAAACCCTATGGCATAATGTTAGTCAGTTAATTTGTTCATCAACATAGATGGAACTGCCTTTTTACATTACAAATAAACGATTAGTTTGTATGTCTAAAATGATATTAAATATTTGCCTACGATAATAATTTGCTTCTCTCATTAGAAAACAGTCAATATTCACCTTATGTTTTTTCAAATTTCTCCTTTTCTTTAGCGACAATTTATTTTCAAAAGTTTTATCAACATATTTGTTCACCAGTCAGTGGATTTATCGACCAAAAAAGTACAGTATTCAACTTCATTCACGTCGAAATGGAGTGAAGAAAACGTTTTGAACAATTTTACTGAAATCAAGTTAGTTTTTTTTTCAAAAATGTATTATTATTGTTATTATCATCCCTTTGGTTCGGAGTATAACATGTAGCTTCAGCAAGAGATTTCTATTTTATTCTGTTCTCTCCTGTCATTTTTGCTAATTAACTCCACGATTATCAGAAAGAGAGAAGACGTTCAGCGAAGAGACTCTTTTCGCCGGCGAATTTATTCACATAGCTGTACAATCGCATTCATATATGACCATCTTTGTGTGTGTACATGAGTTTTGTCAGAAACAGAGTTAATCAGGCAGCAACTAAAGTAGGACTGAGTTACTAAATTAAATGATGTAATATAACTGACTAGAATGTTTCAACTTAGGTCAGGGTAGCAGATGAGGTAATTACAGGTACAGACTACGTAGAAGTGGGGTAGAGAATAATGCCATTTAAATTAGAACTGAAATTGAGCAAGTAAATTGGATGACGTAACATATGTGACTAGAAATTGAGCTGTTGCTACCCCTGACCTAAGTTGAAACATTTTAGTCAATTATATTACGTCGGCTAACTTACTAAATCAATCCTACTTTAGTCGCTGTCTGATTAACCTTGTTTCTATATTAGGTCATTCTTGTATTACCTGATCAATTACCTAAACTTGACAAACCTCATGTACACACACAGATGATCATATATGAATGCGATTGTACAGCTATGTGAATAAATTCGCCGGCGAAAAGAGTCTCTTCGCTGAACGTCTTCTCTTTTTCATATGACTCAATGGGAATTTTTAAGCTACCCAAACGTTGCAAGGCCTCCGTGATTGTCTAAAAGGTTTCATTTGCTCCGTAACACAATCCTCTCTGAGTCATTGTCTGATACTGTACTAGTTCGAAAGGAAAGGGATTAAAAATATAAAACTTCAGAAGACTGTAGACGACCGAAAGAGTCACCATGTTGAATGGAACTCCTGATATTTGACATTAGGTAAGGGGGAGATAAACATTTACCTTCGGGAAACATATAATCACAGTTAATTGATTTCACTTTGTCAACAAATCATTGGATAGGGAAAATGTAAAATTTCACTTTATTTTAAATGAATCTCCTTTCCATTCTCTACGTTTTTCGGAGTGGAAAATAAGCTTTCTGCCTTGAAGCTTTGGAGTTTATTAGTGGTATCGCTGGCTTTTACGCCATGGAGTTGCTAGTCTTATGCCCAACCTCCCTTTTTTTCCGAGCCTGCCGTTGGCTAGGTTATGTCTGGGAGTTCGACTTCCGAAAGCTTGATCCCGGTTCACGTGAGTGAATGGCAAATATTCTACCGTAGAACTACCAACGCATACAGAATTTTCCAATGGATTTAAATTCAAAAAAAGTGAAAGTTAAAATAACTCAGCTAACAATTGGTGCATTTTCTAACAAGTCGCTTAGCAACATTTTAAACTGAAAAATGAAACCGACGTCTCTAGGGTAAAAATATGGACTGTTTAATTCAATTTGGACTTTCCTAATTCGGACTGATTGTAGAGAAGCGTTCCGGCTCAAGTTAAATCTTCAAACACTGTTGAAGCATCCACACAGGGAGCCAACACGAAAGCCGTTACATAAGAGGTTCCTCTTCAGGACCAAGTGGTCTGTTGGATAACACTTTGATGTTTAAAACAATTGGTACTGCGTACCAGCCTCAATAGGAATACCATCACTCATTGGAGAGTGCAGGTACACCCATTTGACGAGTCCTGAATACGACAAAGTACACATTCTGGTTTCCACTGCTAGTCCCCATCTATCAAACATCAAGTCTACCTAAATACACGTTAATGAGTGTAGTCGTAGTATTTGTCATGTAAATTTATTTTCAAGAATAGAGTCCCAACAAACCAATTCTTGAAAACCAATCTGATGCTCACTAGTGAGTGGCTACAGGCTGAAGTTTCTTAGAGTTCTGGTGAGAAGTCGTGACCACTGGAGTCCATCCAGTCAGGAGTGAGGAGAGAGCTCCCGCTGATAACATTGGTTAGTGGTAGCGCTAAATCACAAATTGGCGGAAGTTAGAATTCGGGGGCTGGCCACTGAATCGGGTCTCAGTGACTGAATGGTTTACGAGCTTGCTTGCTATTCTTAAGGTCCTGGGTTCGAACCCAAGTGAGTGCGTTCTGCCGATGATTCTCGAACTAGGATGAGACAAGTGTCTGGCAGTACTTTCTGGTTTTCAATGGTTCTCTTAATTATATCAATCCGTCGTCTGACCTGAAATATAAAGTTATGATTAATACCCAAAAATTGATGGCAGCAGTTTATGAAATCATAATATAATAGAGGTGGATGATTTGCAATCAGTTGTGTTGGCTGAGCTGGTTGGTTTAACTGCACAGAATATTTTAGTGACAAGCGAAATTGTCAGTCTTCTGTCTACTGACTTCGTAATAATATAAGTAGATATTTCAAAAATTGCTGAAAGATTGCATTAGAAACTTGTTCATATCTTTCACCGTAAATACTCGCATTTAAGTAATCAGTACAGAACAATATATTACGCTTTTGTCGTATTCTATTTGGGTCATATTTTTTATTCATTAGGTTTCTTCACAAACCACTTTCATTTAGATCGATGATTGAAATTCTGGGGTTATTAGATAGTTATTTAATGCTGTTTCAGAACTCTTCAACAATGCACACCAATAGCTGTAACAGGAATAAAACCTAGAACCTCTGTCCCACGAGACCAAGCTCGTCGATTGTTGAGGAATTCGATGACCCGTGAATTCTAAATTTTCTACTTGTGATACACAGCTACCCCTACCAGTTTCTTAGATTAACATCCGCTTCACTATGATATGGTGGACATTACCGGCCACGACTTCTCACTACAGCCTCAGTAAATCAATTCGGTCACTATCATTGAACTGGAGCACTGATGGGGTTATTGGCCTCACACGTAAATTTCCCTGTTTCCTGGGCCTACTGTTGACAAGAAGTGCAAGGATCAGGAGTGGAATCCCAACTAACTCCATGTGTGGTGCTCATTTTGACAATAAATCACCGATCCCTATAGTCACTGTTGCGGTTTATCCACAAAGAAGTGTGTCAGACTATTCAGTCAACATTCTCTTTTACAGAAGTTTTACTTTTATCTGATGAAAATCTGTCTAACAAAACGTTTAAGATGGCATCAACAGAAGTAGCCGATTCAGAATCAAATTCCTCCTTATCGAGACTGGACTAAGTCTATGTTTGGTAATCACCCTACCTCTGAACCACAAACGCAATAGGAATACACACTCTACTGTGGTATTCTTCGCATAACCGGTTAGCAGATTTAGAGAAATAGAAATTCATTTGAAGTAACTTTACACTTGATTTATCACCGAAAATTGGAGCTAATTTCTGTGTTTACTTAATTAGCTAATAAGTAAACAAAAATAATTCAGCAAAATATTTTCCATGAGACTTTCACATGTCGTATAGGGTTGATATGTAGGCATGAGCCATCATGTCCTCTCTCCCTTCACAGGGTTTGTAATATGATCTGTTATATTATTTTAAAAAACTCTAATTGGTAAAGTGTTTAATTAACCTTGAAAGAATGCATAATAGTTAAAGTGTATAAGGCAATTTTGAGTATTGCGCAAAATCTCGCAATACAGACATCTATATTTTGCAACAAGACGAAGGTTTCTTTCATGCAGACTAGACATCAGAAGAAACTGTTTAAACAGTTCTAATCATACAGTTGTGTATATGTCACAGTTATGTTATATGTTTGTTACTGGTTCTCTTATCAGCCACTAATTTGATAACGTTTGAAGGTAAGAGGTATGAAGCCATGCCCCATTCCTCTTTAATTCTTACTAGCAGTAATTCAAAAATTATATTGGCAACCTAGACAGGAATTGTTAGTCCCCAAAAAGTTGAACATACTGCGTTCAGAAATCAGACCACAATGCTAATAATTAGTCCTTCCATTTTGTTAATATTGGCAAATCTTCTGAACGAGAAAACTGAATTCTTAACGACTAATATACCTGACAGTACAATGAGTATCCTGTCTGAAAGGGTTCAATTAGCACCATTTCATCTCAGCATATGCCTCCTTCAAAGTAATCTACAAAGTGAAGAGCAACCTGTAGCAGACAATACCCTTCCTTTTCCTTTGCACTGCTGAAGCTTTAGTCATTCAGTTAGAGAAACCGACTGGAGCTATGCACGTTCCAAGCCAGCATTTCATTTTAGAGACACAATTAGATAGAGAATCTTTAGGGATTTGGTCTTTTATATGGACAAGGTTGTTTTGCAGTGTGTCTGATGTTATGAAGAAAACTCTAATGTCAAGCTGATTGAGTGCTCTTCTGTTATCGTCTGATGTCTCTGCTCTGTATGGAATGACAACTGTTGAGGTCCATGTTTTTGGATTGCGTTTTCGACCATACTTAATGTCTGTGTTGATTTTGTTGATGAAGTTCGTTGGGTAGTTGTTTTGCTTGAAGAGAGTTTCAGTAATGTTTGATATTTCTTCTTCTTTTTCTTTCTCATCCATCAACACCAGAGAGTGTGCTCGTCTAAGAAGACTTGAAACAACTGAAATCTTTGCGCTGATGGGGTGTGATGATTTGAAGTCTAAATATTTATTGGAGTGGGTTTTCTTCCTGAATATGGATATACTTTCCTTTCTCTTAACTAGGCAGTCTAGAAATGGTAGTTCACCGATGTCTGATTCTGCTTCTGAAGTGAACTGGATTTTGGGAGATACACAGTTTATTTTCTCCAGGAATGAATTGTGTAGATCTCGTTTTAGTACTACAAAAGTACCGTCCATATATCTTAACCATATTTTAGGAGTGAGTATGCTTGAAAAGATGTTATTTTCGAATTTATTCATGTAAAGATAGGCGACTATTGGGTGACTGGTGAACCCATAGCAACACCATTTGTCTGTCTATATAAACTCCCTTTAAACGTAAAATAATTACTTTCCAGACAGAATTTTAGGCTCTTAATTATTTCACTGGTGTCCAGTGGACATCTTTGTGATAGTGTTGTATCTGATTCTAGTAGACTGGAAATGATATCAAGACTTTCGGTAATAGGGATGCTAGTATATAATGAGTTAATATCATAGCTTACCATAATGTCTTCTTTATCAATTTCTCGGTGTTCTATTTGGGATTTGAAATCATATGAATTTCTTACAATATTTTGAGTGTCCTTTTGTAGTGGTTGTAGTATCGAGAGTAAGTATTTAGAAAGGTTGTATGTCGGTGAGTTGGTGAAAT
This sequence comes from Trichobilharzia regenti, assembly GCA_944472135.2. NCBI lineage: Eukaryota > Metazoa > Platyhelminthes > Trematoda > Strigeidida > Schistosomatidae > Trichobilharzia > Trichobilharzia regenti. Next base: position 38,511,698 of record OX235267.1, read on the forward strand.
CTATTACTGGTCTTAATGGAACTGGGAGTTTATGTATCTTTGGTTGACCGTAGAATCTTGAAGGTATATAAGATTTTGGTTTTAGTGTAAACCAGAGCGAATTTCCAATTTTGGGTTTCATTTCTTGAAGTAGTCTGTTTGTATTTAGTTTCATTTTGTTGAATTCGGCGGATTTCTTCTTCTCTTCAATGAGTAAGTATGGTCCTTCAGATAGGTGTTCAATCGCCTTCTTTTCATAATCCGTTCTGTTTATTATCACAGTGACGTCTCCCTTGTCAGCTTTCGTTATGACGATGCTTTTGTCTTTCTTCAAATTTCTTAAGGCTTCATATTCTTGTTTGGTGAGATTAGATGGTATGTTTTGTTGTGTCATTAATATGTGTGATATCTTTTGACGAGCAGATTGTGATTCTTCATTGGTGAGTTGTTGTAGAGCAAGTTCAATCATAGGTGCTATTTTACACACTGATAAAATCCAACAGTATGTACTTGATTTTGTTATCTTTACCAAATGACCAACTTGACAACCGAAAATGACCCCAGACTAACGAACGATGATAAAGTTAGTAAACTTTGTTTTGATATCATAACAGATGTACTATACCTTTGATATTCGGTTTAGTGATCTTCATTGTTATTTTGACTTTCAATATATCCTTTTAAGTTGACCTAAGTCTATTCTCTCACCCCTTAACTCTTTGTTATATATGAGCTGAGTGGATTTTGTAAATTCCGGTTTAATAAAACTTTGAGAAAGCTATTAGCATTAGATAGCGAAACGTCAGTAAGCACAACAATATCGTTTTGTTTTTCATTCATTGGAAGTACAAAAATCTTTATTATCATGAAAATGTTTGTGACTTCTCATCACTTTTGTTACCACCCTCTTTCATGAGAAAATTGTATATAAATGTGGTTGTATAGCTAAAAAAAAGGAGAATGAATCTGCCGAAAAGGGCCTCTACGCTGAACCACGTGTTTAGCTCGCTTCCTAAATGCCTGGATGAAGGTTATTCATAAAGGTCATAAACTGTCTATAATTTGAATAGTTAGCATAGTAACACAAAACCCTGTATAAAAAAAGCAACTTACTTTATATCAAAATTATTTTTAGACCGTAACGTTGTACCGCTGTTGATAAATACTTTCCCGTTGTAGAACTGTCAATCACTACAAGTGAATCATCGCCTCAGAGACAAGTCAGTCAAATCATCTACCTCGATAAGGGAGGAGAATTAGGACTGAAAGCAGAAAACTGATCTCTGCATCCTACTGTATAAGCTTATTATTATTTAATTTAATTCCTAGAGCAACATAGGGCTTCAGCCGCTCGTATCCACTGCTTTCGGTTCTGCTCTCCTCCCAGTCATCCCTGCACCGACGATCAACTAGCCGCTTCCCTTTCGGGTTCCACCCGAGCGATGGCTTGTCTAGTGATGTCATTTGAAGGTTTCCTCAGTGTATGCTCAATCCATCTCCATTTCTTCCTGCCTACTTGTTTCACAATCGGTTCCTGGTTGGTTGGTTCGCTGTCAGAGATCTTTGTTGCTGATCTTTACTGGCCGGCCATCTGATCTTGAGTAGTATTGAGCGAAGACAACTCTTGATGAAGGTCGGTAGTTTGTTGGAGATGCTCTTTATGACGCACCAAGTCTCTGATCCGTATAGTGAGTAGCACTGACTTCATATTGGAGTTGAAAATCCGGATCTTATTTTCATTTTCATGCTGGGTGCTGTTGATCTCGACACAGACTTGGTGGGAGTAATGAAAGCTTGTCTTGCTTTTCCGATCCTCGCCTTGATATCCTCATCAGTTCCGTTCGCCTGTAGTTGAGACGATGCTTCCCAGGTAGGTGGGTGGGTAAAGGAGGTTGTTTCTTTCAGTTTCCTCCCATTTATGCTGACTGATTGTTGTCTGTTGTTGTTGTTGCTGTTGTTGTTGGCCAGGAATCTTCATCATCTGCCTCTGTTTTCTCCATCTTCACCTGAAGTCCTATCTCTGATGCTTCTTCTATCGCCAACTTGTTACTTTTCACTTGCATATCTTCCAGACATATATCATCGCTGGCGAAGTCCAGATCCTCCAAGTTCTTGTTTTGTGTGAGTCCATTTTATGTCCGTTTCCTCATTGCCCGCCGCTGTCTGTCTCATTATCCAATCTATTGCAATCAGGAAAATCATTGGCGATATTGCGTCCTACTGTATAGCTGACCAAAAATGTCTACAGCGACACACAGTCAAAACACCTTCCAAAGACAGCATCTTTGTGGTTGTATTCAACAACAGCGATAACACCAAAAACTCAAAATTACCCAAAGCAGGTGCCATTAGGCAACTATTCATGCATTGTAGGTGTCTAAACACACAACAAATACTACAGAACAAAATTAGCTAACCAAAATTCAACTCCAAAAGAAGTACTTGAGAATCAAGTAGAATAATTCGCAACAAGGTGGGATCAAAAACTTCCTTTAACATGAATCACACGCCAACATTTCCCGTGGAACAGTCCAAGGTTTGGATTAACCTTGATTCACTCACAAACGAAATCACATAGGATAACATCACATTATCAATGGTGTATCATCATCACACGACCACAAAGAGAAGCATTAAAATTAGAGAATAAACACTCACAAAAAAAGATAATGCGGATGTAGCCAAAAGATGTTATGCGAAATGTCAGAAGAATGATTTACAGTCCAGGTGATAAATGGCTAATAATTACAAAGTTAGTTGAAATATCCAGTCAGTATCTTTAAATATTCCCATTTTTATAAGAATAAAACTTGTGCACTGTGGTAGAGTGTATATTCCCATTTTTAATATTAGAACAAGACATATAAGAGAACAATATTGTTTTCAATTAGATCTTCTTCAGGCTTTACTCCAATTTACATGCATTTACATATAAAAAGATTAACCAATGACGGTGACTTTGTGGATCAAATAGTAATAATAATGTGGTAAATGTACTGAACGAAATTAATAACGATGATTATAATGATAACAAAATATTGATAATAAGGTTTATGCAGGTGGCCATAAGAATAACAGGTAGTACATGTATATATGTGTATATGTAGACAATTCAATAAATATATTAAATGAAGTCTTAAAAGTTACATGATACTAAAGGTGAAGTAGACAGATAATCAGAGTTTAGATAAATATCACATAATACGAAGGAGATGGAAAATAAGAAAGGGTGGGAGGGTTTTGATTAGAATTCACCTAGGCCAAGAGAGGGACAAAGGTAGAACAAACTTCTTTTTTTTGTATGCAAAGACTAGGATTGTTCTCTCGAATTAATTCCTATAGCTTCGGCTCTGTGTAAAAGACGGATTCGAATTCCGTTTAAAAGGTTCAATGAAATGCGATAGATAACTTTGAAGGCACTATTTTTGTCCACTTGGTGACCGCTAGCAGCAATCAAATGAGCCAAAATAGAACTTTTTATAGATTTTATTTGACCTTTTCCGAACCACACTCCCACCCTTTTTATTTTCCATCTCCTTCGTACTTTTACGATATTTATTTAAACTCTTATTATCTATGCACTTCACCCTTACGTATTACGTAACTTTTAAGATTTGACCTTATTTATTGAATTGTCTACATATACACATATTACTACCTTTGTTATTCTTATAGCCAACAGCACAAACCTTATTATCAATATTTTGTTATCATTATAATCATTGTTGTTAACTACGTTCAATACATTTACCACATTATTATTACTATTTGATCCACAAAGTCACCGTCATTGGTTAATCTTTTTATATGTAAATGCATGTAAATTGGAGTAAAGCCTGAAGAAGATCTAATTGAAAACAATATTGTTCTCTTATATGTCTTGTTCTAATATCCAATCAAGTATAAACATTGTAAGTAAATCGTTCTGGGTGGCGGGGGGGGGGATTTTCCAAATAGCTACAATATATGAAGGAACCCAGAATAAAATAGTGCATCATCCCGTCTCACGAATCGTGTGACTTATCTTTTGATGGAGTAACTACTATGTGAATAAATCATTTCTCATGCATATTGTGATTTAGTGTGTGTGTGTGTGTGATCAATTGAATTCGTCTTTTGTCTCATCTTAGTCTTCGTTGAATCGTCAGACAATAAGAACAATACATTCTCATGTTTGTTAGCCGACTTTATTATGGTTAAGAAAATGCATCAATTTCATGTGTTGTTTCTTAAGCGATGTAGCCCGTGGTATAATACGATATCTGACATTCACAGGTAAGCCTTTATCTTTTGATATTTGAGTGGCTCAATGAATCGGTAGGCACAGAGGACAAATAGACGTATTAGCGTACTAGTCGAGTGTTCATTACCGTTGTATTTATTAACTGGCAAGAACATAACAAAAATTAGCGACCAATTTATTCAATTCAATTCAGTTATAACAATTCCATATTAGTTTGTTTATTAGATATAATTTCAAGTATTGGTTTTGTAGGGATTTTGTTTGATTGCATGGAGGATTTAATCATGAGCTGACATCAGTTAGAGAACCATTGGAAAACCTGGGAGTACTGGACAGCTGTTTCGTCCTAGTTCGGGACTCTTCGCAGTACGCACCCACCGGGACTCGAACCCAGGACCTTCTGGTTACAAGGCGAGCTCGTAGACCATTGAGCCACTGGGATATATCACACAGTGAAACAATATTATTTACTGGATGACACAGTTTCGAACAAAATTTATTGTTCATAATTAATAACTTAATAATTATTCGGACAAATTAGTCAAGAAATATGTAAGGAAATCTAAAAATTAAATAATGATAGTAGCGATAGTGATAATAATAATAACAATAATAATAATGATAACACTAATAATGATGATAATAATAATATTAATGACGACACCAACAATAAGGAATCTAAATTATCAACAGGAATTCCATACAAGGAAGGAACCTCGGAAGCCACCTTACGCAGAATTCTTAACAAGGCAGGAATAAAAGTGACATTCAAACCCACGAACTCAATTAGAAACAAACTTTGTCGGTTAAAGGATCCTGCCAGTGAAGCCTTTAAAACAAAACAATTTAGCTTATCTAATACCCTGCCTGCAATGATTTTCAAGTCAAACACATAGGTTAAACTAGTAGAACAGGGACAGTCAGACTAGCTGAACATAAAAACTTAGCAAAATCTAGATTGGTTGACCCAAAATAAAATAAGAAATCTAGAGAGTAGTTCAGCTATACAACTCACTACATGCAGTTACACACAACCATACAATAGATTGATGGATAGGATGACAGTTTTAAAATTTAAGGTCACAGGTTATAGGGAGAGATTGATAACAGAAGCTTTATTTATCGAATCAACTGCAATTACATGTAATAGGAATGATTCAACACCTGTCCAGCCAGATGTCTGGAAAATTCTACTACCCATTCGACAAAGAGGAGAGGACAAAAAAGCCATAAAACTCAAGTTTCAAAGTATGTGATTAAAATTGATGATATGATTATGAACAATAAATTTTGTTCGTAACTGTGTCATCCAGTAAATAACACTGTTTACCTCACTATGTGATACATCTAATAAACAAACTAATATGGAATTACTTACTACCACAGTGCCCAAGTTTTACACATACATCAGTTTTAACAACATAGTCTCATCAAAAAACAAACAACTGGAAGCTTTTCTGAAGAGTGTTCACTTAGTCAGTAATTTAATTAGTTTGGTTCATTGTTGTATTCAGGATTGATGCAAATGAGTGAACATTAACTATACACGACAGACCTCTTTCGGTTAGCTTAACCTGAGTAAACTGTACAAACAATGTTGATAACTAAAATAAATTTGGACCGAAATGAAATTCGCCAACAGTGGTTAAAACATTTTTAACGATGTTCAGTAGTTCATGTCACCACACTTCACTCAGCACACAAAGCCAGATAAGAAGAAGAAGAAAGTAAAAAGAAATGCATAGCAGAGATATGAGGCAGAAACAACAGTAATGTCCAAGAACAACATAGTTTTATTGGATATTACAAGTCACAAGGAATGGATGCATCTGCACCAGCCATTGGAACGACGATTTTGAGCCATGTCACCAATTTTCTCCAGCCATTGGTATTTACCATCCCGAAGACCCAACCAAGAAGTCTACATCTTCCTATGTGACTGAAACTAACTGTTTAGGGTTTCATGACTGATGAAGCTGTTTTAATTTGACTACTACTGACCCTTCTCCAATCTAATCCATCTTGTGTCAAGTGGTATTCCCCATTGTCGAGGAAGGCAATGGATAGGCACTCATGCATAACACATGTCCTAACCATCTCAGTCGATGTAAATTCACAGCCTCGTCTATTGATTTCCTCTCCCACCTACCTAGCACTTTACCAAAGCCTAACCGCAATATTTCTCACCTTATTATACCGTGTAACACAGGAGGTATTACGCAGACACCTATGATCAAAGATAGTTAGCCTTTTCATGTCTTCCACTCTCAATGGCCAGATCTCACAACCGTAAAGTAGGACGGAGCGGACTGCTGAGCACACACCCTTTGGTCGATAATCAGCCGGATATGACGTCTACGCCAGAGGACAGCGTAAACTGGTATATGCGAGACTAGCCCTCTGTATCCGTGCTGACATTTCGTCAGAGATCAACCGTTGACACTGGCTAATGGTACTTCGCAAATAAGTGAAGTGGTCAACACGCTGTACCAACTCACTCCCTAATCCTCAGCTACAAGTCAAAGTCAATTCTTTCCTGGTCTGCTCAAAAAGGACTATGTCACAATTCGTAGAATGCTGAAGACGGTCAGTAGGGTGAGTGGTGTCCCAGTGGACCACATAGTTACTGTTGTTATCGGTAAAGCACTTGACTTCGTGCAATAAATTTGCTAAAGGGATTTTGTCTGACTTGGAGCATACACTTTACGCTCAGCTTTCGTCTTGCATCTCCTCAGGTAGAACAAGAAGTAACTTCAGAAAACTGTATTCTCGCACGTCTAAGTATAAAAATTCTATGATACTATACTTGGCACGTATTTTATGTGATAAAAATAGTGTCAGGCAAGAATTACCTAACCTTTTTTCATCTAGTAAATAAACAATTTCTTCCATCCATCCTTATATACCTTCAAGTTTTACTATTATTATTTCTATTATATTTATGGTCCTGTTGCTTCTTTGTTTTAGAAGATTATATTCAATATTTTTAAACATTCTTGGATTTCTCCACCGCATATAACGACAATACTGTGTGAAACAAGCCCACGGAATTTTTCACTTGTATTATTATTATTATTACCTTAGCGGTTATCACTATTATTATTATTATTATTTCCACTTTATATGCTGCATGTTTCTGACATTACCCCTATTGTAAATGTGGAAGATTTTCTGTGTGATTAATTTTATTTATAATTTGAGAATATTAGATGCAATATTGGGATTAATGCTGAAAATTCCATTCTGTATCACAAGTACTGTTTTTGGAATAAAGTAAATCATTATTATTATTATTAGTCCAGTCCTGTAGCATCATCTTACATTTGGCAGCAGCGAATTGCATGTCAAGCATTCGTTGATTGCAGCTCAATGTTTTCAGAAAACTTTGTATTTTGTCAGCGTTTTCACCTCGACGGACTAGATCATCTGCATTCATAATGAAGTAACATCAGTTGCATTATCAGCCGGGATAAATTAGGTCAAGTTTGACGTGGGTGCACATCGGTGACACTGACTAGCGATGCTGTTGTGTAGCCGGTTGACAGACTTTTCAGAATTCCAAATCACTGACTGACTGGTCACTAAGCTTACCCTATAACCTGAATATTCTAGGTTCGACGCCTACTACAGGTATTATAGTGCGCACTGCTGAGTTGTCTACAACTCGACTGAAACAGCTCCTCGGTCTTCAGTAATTCACTAACTGATGTCATTTTGCGATGATGCCCCTTCTAAAATTAACAAATCTGTTTCATCAGCTTGTAATAACTCGATTCGTCTTTCGTTCACATGATGCTTGTGGCGTACAGGAAGGAAGTGAAATAGAAACTAAGTTAAAAATGAGCTAATAATAATTATTATTATTATATCATTTAATTCCTAGAGGAACATAGGGCTTCAGCCAAGCGTCTCCATTGCTATCTGTTTTCTGCAAACTTTTTCACTCCGCTCCAGGTCTGCCCACATGCTTTCATCTTCTCTCCACATGACCTCCTCCAAGTCATCCTTGCACCGACGATCAACTCGCTGCTTCCCCTTCGGGTTCCACCCGAGTGATGGCTTGTCTAGTGATGTCACTTGATGGTTTCCTCAGTGTATGCCCAATCCATCTCCATTTCTTCCTGCCTACTTGTTTTTCAATCGGTTCCTGGTTGGTTGGTTCGCTGTCAGAGATCTTTGTTGCTGATCTTTCCTGGCCGGCCATCTGATCTTGAGTAGTATTGAGCGAAGACAACTGTTAATGAAGGTCTGAAGTTTGTTAGAGATGCTCTTTATGACGAGCCAAGTCTCTGATCCGTATAGTGAGTAGCACTGACTTCACATTGGAGTTGAAAATCCGAACCTTATTTTTGATTCTGAGTGGGGCTGTTAACCTCCACACAGACTTAAGGGTAATGAAAGCCTGTCTTGCTTTTCCGATCCTCGCTTTGATATCCTCATCAGTTCCGTTCGCCTGTAGTTAAAACGATGCTTCCCAGGTATGTAGTTGAAGGAGGTTGTTTCTTTCAGTTTCCTCCCATTCATGCTGACTGATTGTTGTCTGTTGTTGTTGTTGCTGTTGTTGTTGGCCAAGGGATCTTCATCATCTCTGTTTTCTCTATGTTCACCTGAAGTCCTATCTTTGATGCTTCTTCCGCCAACTTGTTGCTGTTTACTTGCATATCTTCCAGTTTGTGGGAAATCAGACATATATCAACATGGGAGAAGTCCAGATCCTCCAAGTTTTTTGTGTTAGTCCATTTTATGCCTGTTTCCTCGCTGCCCATCGCTATCTGTCGCATTATCCAGTCTACTGCAATCAGGAAGATCACTGTCGATAATAGACAGCCTTGTTTCACTCCCATCCTCACTTCGAAGGCTTCCGTAAGTTTCCCGTTGTGGATTACTTGGCATGCAGCATTGTTGTATAATTGTTGGATGAGATGTATAATTGTCGGTGGGACCCCGTATTAGCGAAGTAGTTGCCAAATCACCTCTTGATCCTCCTTTCTTCCCTGTTCATCCCATATCTTTTTCAGTTTCATAGAAAATATTCAATCGAACCTACAGCATCAAAAAGTTAAGTCCATCAGTTATTACTCAACCTCTACTTTCACGATTTTTTACCTCCTGCATCGTACTTACTTATCTTTATTCTCGTGATCTTAGTTTTTCCTGGTCTCGTAAAACACGGCTATGTCATATTCCGGAGGGTATCAATAGTTGTCAGTAGGACAGACAACCTATCACTAAGTTAGCCCTATTTTGGCAGATTTCTTTCTCAATAAGCGCCTTCCAACAGCCTTATTAGAAAATTCTCATTTCGTTGACAGGTATGTGGATAATACCTTTGATTCTTTGTGACAATGATTCGGATAAGAACACAAAAATACCTTAATTCAATGAAGTAAAAATTTTGCTATGAAATTCATGTGCGAAGAAGAATTCCAAAATAGATGTTCGTCCTTCATACAAGAAAACCTGATGGTAGTATAAAGAGAAATTTGCATAGGAAAAGCACATGGACAGGACAATATACACATTTTCACAGCTTCGTTCCTTTCCAGTACAAAAGAAATCTAGTAGGAACCGTCAGCCACAGGGTTACAACTATATGCTCAGAAGAAGCAAATTAAGATGAAATAATGATTGCATATGACACCCTAATTGAAAACAGCTATCCAGAAAAATTCATCGGGAAACACGTAACTAAGAAATTTGAAAAGGACTATTCGTTATCGGTAAACAAGAAGCCTTTATACATGCGACTGCAATTCAAGGGCAATATACCTAGCGAAATAATGACGAAGAAGTTGAGAAAATCACTTCAAAGAACATTTAATGCTGACAAACTAGAAGTCATATTTTCTACACGACCGATGGTGATTCCCCAAATGAAAGATGAAGTACCTAGACTAGCCACTTCCAATTGTATCTACCAATTAAACTGCGCTTTTGGTGTAGTGAGTTATATTGGCCGTCGCTCTAGGAACTTGATTTTTCGTGCTCATTCGGGAACATCTACCAGTGTGGCTAGGTAAAGGTGCAGTAAAAGCCATCAATAGCTCTATATTGAACACCTGGTCCAAACGGTCAAAAAAGTAATACTGAAGAGTCCTTCTCCATCATCTACCGGGTACCAAATAAATTACCAAAAACATCCAGGTACCGCATTCTCCGAACAGCAGAGGCTATCGTGTTTGGCCTTGAACAACCAGTGTAACAACAGAAGACAAGGGCCGGCAACAGATCGTTTTATTACGGAAATCAACACGTATTAATGTATATTTCCTGTACATTATTAAAGCTTATGCAAGCAGACAAACGCAGTCTTCTGATTGATTGTTTCTCGGAAGTTAAGCAGATAAACACAGACTTCTGATTGGTTGTTTCGGGTAACATCGAAAAGTGGAGCCATCTATCTGCGAATGATATTTGCCCAAGTTAAGTTTGCTGTTGAACGACGACAAATAGGAGAGGACAAAGAAAACTATAAAACTGATTAAAATGCCCATTAAAATTTTCAACATAATGGATACTGAACAAAGAGTACTCTATTCGATAAGCTGTTCTTCATCAGGCTATATAGTTATATATATACATTATAGTGAATGAATGAATTAGTGTTATGAACGACATTAATGTTTAAATAACATCGAATCAATAATATTGATAGATTACAGCTGAATCGCATCAACATAACAATAAGCTGAATGTCAGAAGAATTAGGAAAGATAATAGTACAAATTAATGAATTTATAGTCTTTACTGAAGGCTAAGGCAGTAGTAGGGACTGGACTTGCTTCTTTCGAACACAGAGTATGGTTGTTTGAGATGAATCGCAATAGCCTCTGCCGTTCTGAGCATGTGGTGCTTCGATGATTTTGGCAATTTATTAGGCAGCCGGTAGATTATAGAGAAGGATTCTTCCACGCTGGCTGGCTTTGTGGCCGGTTGCACCAGATGGTCCAATATCGAAGTGTTAGTGGTTTTAACTACACCTTTACTTAACCATGCTGGGAGATTTTCTCGAGTGAGCACGAAAAATCAAGTTCGTAGAGCAACGGCCAATATAACTCGCTCCACAAGCACAGTTGAATTGGCAGACACAATTTGAAATGACCAGCTAGTCTAGGTACTTCACCTTTTAGTCGAGGTAACACCATCGGTCGTGTAGAGAATAAGACGTGAAGTTCGCCAGCACTAAAAGTTCTTTCAACTGATTTGCTTAATTTCCTCGTAATTATCTCACTTGGTATATCGCCCTTCAATTGTACTCGTATATGAAGTGGCTTCTTTTTTACAGATAGTCAGTAGTCCTTTTCCGCCGCTTTCTTTGTCATGTGTTTCTTGATAAATTTATCGGGATAGCTGTTTTCGATCGAAGTCTCATATACAATAATTAATTCCTCTTCAGTTACTTCTTCTGAGCATATAGCTGTAATCCTGTGGCTGACGGTCCCTAATAGATTTCTTTTGTATTATAGTGGAACGAAGCTGTGAAAATGTGTATATTGTCCTGTCCAAGTACTTTTCCTATGCGAATTTCTTTCTATGCTACCATCTGATTTTCTTGTAAGGAGGACTAGCCAGGAAGGTAATTCTGTTTTGGGATTCCTCTTCGCACATGAATTTCATAGCCGAATGTACTTCATTGAATTCAGTAATTATTGTACTCCTATCAGAACCATTATCACAAAGAATAAAAGTAGCATCCATATATTGGCAATAAAATGAGAACTTACTGATAAGGTTGTTCAAAGGTTCATTTTCTAGCTTACTTAGAAAGATATCAGCCAGAATGAGATTGTCCAGTCTGGTAGTATAATTTGCGAATTCATCATTCGTTTTGGGCTCACTTAATAATAATTGCCATTTTGAAAGGCATCAAATTTTTTGTTTCATCCAGGCTTCCGGAATTTTAAATGAACCAAGCAGTTGCAGTGATTAATCAATATGCACCTAATCTGCAAGACAACTAGGAAGACTAAAAATCACATAAAGGCTAAATGTTGACAATAACTTACAAACCATAGTTAAGGTTATATATATGAACTAACTTCCACAGAATTAAAGAAGGTCCTTGTGAATTCTTTTGTAACGACACACTTACGAATGTCTACCTAACACCTTGTTGATATATGGATAAAATTTGTTCTACTTTGAATTAAGTGATTGTATGGAGACTGCAAAAGAATGTGACTTTGTCTACATTTTTGTACTATTCTCAATTATTTTTCAATTTCCCTCTCTCTCTCTTTCCCTCTTTTAGACTTATAAATCATCAAAATCCAGGACATATTTTTCAAGGTGTTAATGATAATTTGAAATTCAGAATGGCAGATTCAGTGTATAAAGGAAAACCGGTGAATTTATATGTGAATTATTATCATCAAAATAGTAAGTTGTGCAGTAGTTGAGTTCCTTTCGTAACGAAATATTTTGTATAAAAATATATACTACGTATAAAAGAATGAGTAGTATGTTATCCCTAACCCTAACCACAAATATTTTAATTGCATTTCATACTATTATTATTATTTCATGTATTCACACCTTTAAGCTAATTCCCTCACTGGATATAATTTCTTAAAAAAACCATATACATATACGATTGTACAGCTTGATAATAAATTCGTTGGAAAGAGTCTCTTAGCCGAATCACTTGCTTTGATTTTCTATGGGGAATTTTTCATGAATTAAAAAAATAGCAGAGATCCCAAAGATACACTATAATGGATGATATCAAACGCACAACCAATGAGATTTCAGTGTCACAAAGTATGGGAAATACAAATGGCACCATAAGTGCACGATAAATAGTTGTATAATGATTACTAATGTTTACTTAGAAATCAAGAATCCTATTCACTATATTTCTATTTCGATATTAAATTTCGATATTAAATGAAGTGTACAAATTGTTTGTTTTGCATTTTAGCATCGTACAAATATTTGAGTATTGATCAATGTTCATTTAGCACTTTGTCTTCGGATATACATCCACAGAAAATAATCATTTTTGTTCAAAGAAAGTGAGTATTCAGTTTTTAATTAGAATTATAGGGATTAATATTGTTACACAACAAACAACAACACATTACTGAATAGTAGATAATATCCTATTAAGTAGTCACAATTACCCACTACACTGACAAGTGTGTTCCTGCCCTCAGTTTATCTGATATTCAGTTAGTCAACACATATTTATAGATTTTCATGTACACTATTATAGATTAGTGTTAGCAGAAAAACACAGTCTTATGATTGGTTGTTTCTCATAGAAAGTTAACCTTGCATCTCTTTGTGGCTGTTTCTTGAATGTCAGATCATCTATATGTTAACTGTATCCACCTACGCAAAGCCTTTCTTTTCACTTTTCACACGACCAATATTACGGACGTAAATATTGACGTAAATTACTGTCTACCAATTTTGACTAACTGCCAGCTCTCAACACACTCGGCCCCCCGGCAAAGACTTGCGACTGAAGTTGGTTCGGTTTTCTTGGTTCTAAGGGCTTTGTTAGTTTGTCTTGCTGTCTGGAATCTCGGCACTCACTGATGTTCACCTGTTTCTCTTTGCTTGCCATTGCGACTGTGTCTACGTAACCCCATCTCAAGGTGACCATATGTGGTCCTTCTCACTTTGGAAACTGTTTGCCTGACTCGGTCACACATTCGTCAGTTTTTCGCCTCACACTTTCATATGCTGCTTTCTTCCGACCTCCCATCAGCGTCTCAAGTAACAGCCTCTGCGCAAAAGCCTCGAAGTCCTGCTCGAAGATCCATATATCTCCATCAAAAACTGCAGGGCATAGGCTTTCCATTTGTCGGTAGGCAGCGACATCAAATGTAACAACAGAAGACAAGCGCCAGGCAACAGATCGTTTATTTAGGAAATCAACACACATATTTATATATTTTCATGTATATTATTATAGATTATTGTAAGCAAAAAAACACAGTCTTCTGATTGGTGGTTTCTCGCTGAAAGTTAATCTTTCATCTCTTTGTGCAAATTTTATCCACCTACGCAAAAGTCTGCTGTGATCAGCTGGTGAATCAATCTTTGTTCTTATTTTTCTCACGACCAATATTGAGGAAGTAAACATTGACGTAAATTACTGTTTACCAATTTTGGCTAGCAGCTAGTTCTCACCCCAAGTTATATTAACGTATGTTGTATCTGTCTCCTACTAATTCTTTTAAAACATAATCTGTTATACAATCAATATCAATATCAAAACAATATTGATTTGTTAGTAGCAATATTTCTATAATTATTATGGTCATATAAATGTAGAACCTGATAAAGAAGGGATTATTGCTGATTTGGATAGATAACTCTTTCAAACTCTTTTTTAATGGGTATCGTTGACACAGTGGCTAGGACTCTCGCCGACCATGCACATGGTCCGAGGTTCGACCCCCTGCCGATGCATACCTGTATATGGTCGGCCTGCAAATTTGGGCTAACGATATCCCATGCTGAAAATTCCATACTTGTACCAAAAATACAGTGTGGAATCAAGTTGTAATCAAAAAAAAAAAGTAAATTAAAGTTGTGGTGTATTTTTTCAAAAAATTAATTGTGAAAACTCCTTTTATTCGATTCTCATTTTACATTTTTATGCAGTTACTTGATTCATTCATCTGGCAATGTGACAGGCATAAAACTTGCTTCACATCAACTGTTAACTTATGGGAGTTTCAAATTCTCACTAAGTGAATATCTTCAAAATATAGATAACAAAAGTATACTGAGAAATACTTCCTCTGTCAGTGGGTTGAAATCCCCATCCGAAGAAATCGAAGATTATTATTATTATTATTATTTATATTCAACGGGGAATTACACAACTATATCAGAATTACAAATCAATTGTATATTTCGTGTTTGTCAACGCTATGAATGGTGTACATGGGTAAGAAGGCGGTGATTATTTACTTTTAAAATATCAAACTCCTCTCGGTAATAAATCTTCCCACTATCTATCGATATATTCTTTCTGCATTATTAGAAAAGTGTTTTAAGATGCCCATTAGAAATTGTCAAAGACTTATTAGTGAACAATTGATATAAGAATAAAACTTGTGCACTGTGGTAGAGTGTAATTCCATTATGGGTAAATTTTGTTTTGATAAAGTCTCACAGTGTTATACAGTAATGTTTACTGATGACGTTTCGAGCACAATTTATTGCTGCTCATAATCATATCAAGACACTACTCACACGACTTCCTAAATTCATTTATATTCTTCCATTGTTTTTCTCTTGATTTTCACTTGATTTGATTGGTAATAGTATTTTCCATATTTCAGGTATGAGTGACGAGTCATTCCTATTGCATGTGTTGGGTGTAGACTCGATGAACAAGGATTCAGTAATCAACCTCTCTCTCCACCTACCTAGATTACTTTTTAGAATTTTAACCCTCTCCCACCCTATTGTGTGGTTGTGTGTTAACGCATGCATTGCAATTGCTGAGCTTTTTTCTAAATTACTTATCTTCTCGGGGTCAACCATTCTAACCTTAGCTTAATTCTTATGCTCTGATAATCTGACTATCCCTGACCTACTAGTTTGACCTATGTAGTTGACCTCACAGTCATTGCATGGTATTTTGTAAATAATATTATTTTGTCTAATTGGGTCAGCTGGGTCCTTTAACCTACAGAGCTTGTCCCTGAGTGAGTTTGTAGGTTTAAATGCCACCCTAATTCCTACTTTATTCAGAATCCTACGTAGTGTCTCAGATGTCCCCTCTTTATATGGTATAACTGTGGATGACTTATATTCTTTCTTATTTATGTTATTATTACTAGTTTCACAATTATTTTTAATTGTGTTTTTGGCCTTTAATGATCTTCCTAATGAATTTTATAGGATAGTTATTCAACACCAACGCTTCTTCTATCTGTTTTAATTCATCATTTAGATCTTTTTTTGTGCTACTTAGTGCCACTGCTCGGTTTGTTAAACATTTGACTAAGCCTGCCTTAACAGTTAACGGATTAGATGAATTAAAGTCTAAACATCTATTAGAATGCGTTGGTTTTCCATAAACACTAGTGTGTAGTTTGCCTTCTTCTCTTCGTTTTATTTTACAATCTAACATAGTTAATTCTCCTAGTTCATTTTCTGTTTCCAATGTCAATTTTATTCCCTCAACTTGTGAGTTTATATGTGTCAAGAAGCTAGAGATGTGTTCTGTTTTTAACACTGTGAAAGTGTCATCCACATATCTCCACCATATTTTCGGAGTAGGGTTAAATGTATTGAGGGCACTATTTTCCCAGCTGTCCAATTATTTGTAAGCGTGATAATGTATATGAAAATGTAATATTAAAGTAAATATCCTTTTCGATAATTTCCCCCTCTGACTCTACAATCATTTATATAGGTTTATTATACATAGAATATTCTAGATTAGTAGTCAATAACAATATTAGTGTTTTTTAAATAATATTGATTTGTAAAGTAAGATCACAATGGAATTACAGCTCATTAAATATGCTTAAATAATAATAATAAAAAAATATAGTAGCAAATAGAATGTCAACTAAAATTTGGAAAATTCCACAAAACTCAGGATTATTCAAACCTAGATGACCAAGGTAATGATAATGTCAGAACTAGCTTCTTTTGGATACATAAATTAGGCTTCTTAATGTGGATCCCAACAGCCAGCCTCAGCAATATTTAGTAGATGAACTCTTAAGGTGAAGTTAAGATTAGTTGTTATACAGTGGCATGGCGGTTAGGATGCTCGCTGACCATGCACATGGTCCGAGGTACGGTCCTCGGCCGTTCCACACCTAACATCACTGGTTGGCCTACTAAATTTTGGCCACCGATATCACATGCTGAAAATTCCATACATGTATCAAAAAGACAGTGTGGAATCAAGCCACAATAAAAAAAGACCTTGAAAACCTGGTTGACACCAATCTTGTGTTCTGTATTCACATGACTTGATAGAATAGCGCAATAAATTTTACAGTCGAGATAGAAAGAGACTACTATTTCATTCCTAGACGTCCTTAGGACTGGAAAAGAGGACGGTGTGATAAAATGAAGTGTATATAGAAAACCTACATCAAGTGATTGTCAGTATACTCATTTTTCAGCTTCGTGTGTCTTTGAAATACCAACGATATCTTATAAAGCGCCTGGTCAATAGAGCAAGAGCAATCTGCTCTGATGAATCTCTTAATGAAGGGCTTGATATAATTAAGCAGCTGCTGGGTTGGAATGGTTATCCAGAAAAATTAATCAATAAGAATATGAATTAAAAATCAAGGCAGCTCAAGGTACCAACAGTTTCTAAAAAAGCTTTATTCTTACAAATTCATTTCCTCGGGGATAACATCAGTGAAATATTAACGCATTGTTCAAGGAATGAGGTGAAAACAGCATTCAATGCTGATGAATTATGCTGTGTCTTCGAAAGCGGATGCCTGGCGCTCTTCACCGGGTTGACTGTCCATTGGATGACAGTCTAGGGGAGATGGCTAAACCCTGATTCCAAACCTCCAACGACTGGCGTATGAAGATCACCGGAGTTCACCGGCAGACGTATGGAAAAAGGGCTTATTGGATGCCCTGTATGTCTGGCCCCATTCAAAAAGGCGTATGAACCGGACTTCGGTCACCGGCTGCCAATGGATAGTGGACTCCCTACTCCACTCCTACTGTCTTGTAGGTCACACTTGGTTGTGTAAAGGCTAGAGCTGCACTCTGAAACAAAAGGCCGAGCGATGCTGGGGACATCACTCGTACCCAATTCCCATGAAACTTCATCAACTCTCTTACAAACATTCGAGATGTTCGTGAAGCCGGTTCATCCTCCCGTAGGAGAGAGCCGAAGTAAAGTAAGTAAGTAAGTGTGTCTTCGAAACCACCCATATTTCGAGTTCGAGAATTAAAAATAAACTGCTTGATTTCTACTCTTCTATGTGTATCTATCAGTTTAACTGGTCCTGTGGAGCCAGTTACATAGACTATACAACTAGATGTGTTTTTTCGTCGAATCTCCGAACATCACACTGCGCAGATAAATAAAGGACAAACAAAAATCTATTCATAGCTCTATTCTGCCTCATTTTGTGAATACAGAACACAAGATTGATGCTTACAAGCCTTTCAAAGTCATCTACCGTATATCAGCCAAGTTTAATTAATTTTACCTTAAGAGTTCGCCTACTAAATAGTGTTGAGGCCGTTTGGCATCCACATTAAGAAACCTAACGTATGTATGCAAAAGTAGTTGGTCTGTTCAAACACTGTCCTTACCTAGTCCATCAAGGCTTTATTGATCCTCAATTTGTTATGGAAATTTTTTGAATTTCATTTGCTATTCTATTTACTATAACATCTTTATGGAGGATTTCATCATGAGCTGACATCAGTTAAAGAACCACTAGAAAACCTGGGAGTACTGGACAGCTGTTTCGTCCTAGTGCGCACCCACCCACTTGAAAATTAATCTGATGCTCACTAGTGACTCTCCCTATTCAGACAGTTACACTGGAGATCAAGTGGGAATCCGTGACCAGTAGGGCATAACAGGTTGAAGATGAGGCGGTAACTCATCGAAGAAGACATTGTGAAGTGGTTGCGCTATGTCGTGAATTGACAAGAGTTAGAATTCAAGGAACCTCGCCAGATACTAGCTTGCTAGGCTACTAGCTTACTAGTTTTCTAGCCGGTCCCAAGCCCGCGTAAACAGGGAGGGTTGGGGCGTGGTGCTAGCAACTCCACCCCTGTAAAACAACCAAATCGCTACAGAAACTTCAACGAATAAACATATTAAAAATTCTAAAAACATAAGCAATAGCCTTACTTTTCGCTGGAATCGGGGAAGTGAAATGACGCAGGCTGGTGAAAGCCTTCGGGAAGCCAGTCAGCCGATGTGCCTTCTTTCGATGAAAGCAAAAGTAAGGATGGGTACCTGGAATGTTCGTACAATGTACGAAACTGGAAGGGCTGCCCAGATAGCCGCTGAAATGAGAAGGTATAGAATAGAAGTGTTGGGAATCTGCGAAAGCAGATGGAACGGAACTGGAAGGTGCCAACTACCTACTGGAGAGACAGTAATCTTTTCCGGCCACCCAGAGGACAACCATGAGCACACCGAGGGAGTGGCCATCATGATGTCACCAACAGCAACCAAAGCTCTCATGCAGTGGGAACCAATCTCCTCCAGGATAATGACAGCCAGGTTCAACTCAAAAGGAAGGAAAGTTACAGTCATTCAATGCTATGCGCCTACAAACGTCTCAGAACAAGAGAAGAAGGAGGCGTTCTACAGACAACTACAAGCAATAATGGACAACGTCCCAAATGGCGATATCAAAATCCTGATGGGCGACATGAATGCGAAGCTGGGAGGAGACAACACAGGAAGAGAACTCACCATGGGTCGTGAGGCCCTCGGCGAAATGAACGACAATGGTGAACTCTTCTCAGACTTCTGCGCCTTCAATGATTTGGTGATTGGTGGTAGTGTGTTCAAACACAAGGATATACACAAGACGACATGGATTTCACCAGATGGAAACACCAAGAACCAAATAGACTTCATCTCAATTTCAAGAAAGTGGAGACGGAGCCTACTGGACACAAGGTCAAGGAGAGGAGCAGATGTGGGTTCAGACCACTATCTAGTAGAAGGGACTTTCAAGGTGAAACTAAAAGCCTCGAGGATAGCTGGGGATAGGCCACAATGCAAGTTCAACACTCAATTACTGAAGGACACAACCACAAAAGACACTTTCACTGCAACTGTCAGAGCAAAGCAGGAAACACTACGCGACATCACTGAAGAATCATGCGTGGAAGAACATTGGAAGTCTCTGAAGGCGATTCTCAACGAAACGTGTTCAACGGTTCTAGGAAGAAAGAAGAGACAAGACAAGGAATGGCTCTCAACGGACACTTGGAAATTAATAGAAGAGAGGAGAATGGTGAAAGAGAAAATGATTCAATGCAAGGACGGACAGGAGAAGGAGACGCTGAGCTCAACTTACAAAGCACTGGACAAAGAAGTGAAGAAGAGTGCTAGGAAGGACAAAAGACGATTCTACGACAACCTAGCCACTGAAGCTGAGAAGGCAGCAGGCAAAAGGGACCTGAGGACACTATATCAGATAACCAAATCTCTATCCGGGAAGAGATCAACACAAGCGAAACCTATAAAAGACAGCCAAGGGAACCCAATTACCAAGGAAGAAAAACAGATTAAACAATGGGCGGATCACTTCAAAGGACTCTTGAACCGACCATCACCTGCAACCCGTCCAGAAATACCAACAACAGCGCGTACACAACTGCAAGTTGACACCAATCCTCCAACGAGAGCTGAAGTCTTGAACGCAATCAAGCTTCTGAAAGCTGGAAAAGCAGCCGGACCAGATGGAATACCCCCTGAAGCACTGAAAGCGGACCCAGAGACGACAGCAGACATGCTGACTCCATTATTGCAAAAGGTCTGGAAGGAGGGAAAGGTGCCTACTGACTGGAGGAAAGGTTACCTCGTGAAACTACCAAAGAAGGGCGACTTAGGCCTCACTCTGCAAGAACTGGCGAGGAATCATGCTCCTATCGACGCCAAGTAAAATCCTGAGTCGCATCATCCTGGAGAGATTAAAGGACGCACTGGAGACAGAACTCCGACCAGAACAAGCTGGATTCAGGAAAGGCAAATCATGTACTGACCAAATTGCAACTCTACGCATCATCATCACAGAACAAAGCATGGAATGGCGATCAAACCTCTACCTCAACTTTATAGACTTTGAGAAGGCCTTCGACAGCGTTGACCGTGAAGTAATTTGGAAATTACTCGAGTACTATGGCGTACCCCAAATATTCATCAACCTTATTCAACAGCTGTACGACAACGGCACATGTCAAGTGATCCACAACGGAAAACTCAGCGAGGCGTTTGGAGTAAACACAGGAGTCAGACAAGGGTGCTTACTATCACCAATGATATTCCTAATTGTGGTGGACTGACTGAATTATGCGTCAGACAGTGAGTGGGAAACGAGAAGACAGGGATATCCTGGACCGACGTGAAGAACCTAGAAGACCTGGATTTCGCGCGTGGATGATTTGTGTTTGATGTCACACACAATCGAAGACTTACAAGCGAAAACCGACAAACTGGTCGAAGAAGCAGTCGACATCTGACACCAGAAATAGTACTTAATAGTGTCTCTCTCCTCTTCAAACAATTTGCCTGCCTATTCTTTATTTTGTAGTCACCATTGAATAACGACTTCACAAACCTGACACCTCATAGCACGTATCATTTACACAAATCAGAAGATAATATCTACCCAGAAATATATATCTTGACTAAAACTGTTCATATGAAGATTTTCTGGAACAATTCAATTCCTTCTTCAACATTTACTCAAACTAAAAGTATAAGTAAGTAAGTTTTTTTTCAATTTTGTTTTACTGAACAGAAACTAAAAAGAAATTTAAGCTATGCACAGACATATTTTAGGTTTGAATGTCAAAATGACTTATCGGTTATCTTTGTCTTCATAAATGCTTTCTATGTTTATGATACTAAGAATGGTCTTTCTTGTTGTTAGTAAATGATTCGAAATTCATTGGGTCAGCTTTCTTAAACCTCCGTCTTTGTATCTCATCTGGTCGTTTCCATGTACATCTATCAGTTCAACTGTTCTTATGGAGCTAGGTGAATTGGTTGTAGACAAAGGATGCCTCCCACAGAGATACGAGAGCACATTTCTGGCATGACTTGACAAAGTAAAAAGGAAAGGGTGTGAGAATATCTATTCAGGAATACTTGATCGACTTCTGTCACTCAATCAACGCCAATCATGAATTGAAGGTCATCCAGTGAATTCAGGCTGACTTATCTCGTTTCCTATGTCTCAAACTTCTAAAGACAGTAGAGGCCTTGGCTATTCATAAATTCAGCGCAGACATTTATTTTTTTTAAAAAAAAGAAGTTTTCACAGTACTTATTTCTACCTTGACCGTAGAATAGAAAGGATGGATGAATTTCACTATGGCTTTCACTATGAACACTTTCCGGTGTTATTTCACTTGTCTTCTTTATTGTTATTTCGATTCGTTATAGCTTTCACAATGTTTAAATCTATCTTTTTTTAAATTCTCACCATGTTAGATAGCTTTTCTGATTGCCTTCCAATCCTGTTAATTTTACACATCTATCCAAGAAATATACATTCTATCACATATTTTATGGACTAGGTAATTTATTTTGTCGCTTGTTATTCTTGAACTAGGATTGCAATTACAAATATTGCATTGTATTTTACACCATAATTATAAGAGATTCACGACTTTTGTTTAAATTTCATGGTGGGATACAGTTTCTTAAAAATCATTATTATTATTTGTTTCCCTTAGTTCCTAGAGTAACATAGGGCTTCAGCCATACGTCTACATTGCGTTCGGATCTCCGCTAACGTTTTCATCACCTAGCTCCATGCCTGCCCACATGCTTTCATCTCCTCTTCATATCATCTCCTCCATGTCACCCCACCCTCACACTGACGACCAACTCGCCACTTCTCATTCGGGTTCCACTCGACCGATGGCCTGGTATGTGATGTCACTTGATGGTTTGTTTTCTCAGAGTATGGCCAATCCATCTCCATTTCTTCCTGCTTATTTATTGCACAATCGGTTCCTGCTGTGTTGGTCCACTCATTGTCAGTGATCCCTGTTTCTGATCATGTCCAGCCATTTGATCTTGAGTAGTATAAAGCGAGGACAGCAGTTCATGAAGGTCTGTAGTTTGTTTGAGGTGCTCTTCATGACGAGCCAAGTCTCTGATCCGTATAGTGAGTAGCACTGACTGACTTTACATTGGAGTTGAAAATCCGGATCTTATTTTCATTTTCATGCTGGGTGCTGTTGATCTCGACACAGACTTGGTGGGAGTAATGAAAGCTTGTCTTGCTTTTCCGATCCTCGCTTTGATATCCTCATCAGTTCCGTCCGCCTGTAGTTGAGACGATGCTTCCCAGGTAGGTGGGTGAAGGAGGTTGTTTTTTTCAGTTTCCTCCCATTTATGCTGACTGATTGTTGTCTGTTGTTGTTGCTGTTGTTGTTGGCCAGGAATCTTCATCACCTGCCTCTGTTTTCTCCATCTTCACCTGAAGTCCTATCTTTGATGCTTCTTCTATTGCTAACTTGTTGCTCTTTACTTGCATATCTTCCAGTTTGTGGGAAATCAGACATATATCATCGTTGGCGAAGTCCAGATCCTCCAAGTTCTTGTTTTGTGTGAGTCCATTTCATGCCTGTTTCCTCGCTGCCCACCGCTATCTATCGCATTATCCAGTATACCGCGATCAGGAACATAATTGGAGAAAGTAGGCAGCCAGCCAGCTTGTCTTACTCCCGTCTTCACTTCGAAGGATTCCGTGAGTTTCCTATTGTGGATTACTTGGCATGCATCTTAAAAATCATATTCTGAGTCTTTTTAAGCTGACTGTATGGCTGCCAACAAGCTCTCATTCCCTCTGCACGCGATCTCCTTCATGTCACCCTTGAACGCACGCCCAACTCTACTCTTCTTATTCGGGTTCCGCACAAGGGCCTGGTGTTTAAATCAGCAATCTCTTCAGAAAATGTCAGATCCGCCTCTATTTCTTATTGCATATTTTTGGGGTAGTGAATTCTTAATTGATGTATTGCAAGAGTTCCTTGTTGATTATGCCTTCGAATCTTCCACCTGATTCTGAGTACCGAATGAAGAGGGAAGCTGTCGGTGATAGTCTGAAGTAGCCAGTTGGAAATGCTTTCTTTGATGCTCTGTTCAAGTCTGTGATACATTTAGAAACATCGAATTCAAATTAGTGTTGAAAATTCAGATACTGTTGCTTGTTCTCAATGCTATAGATCCGAGCATAGATTTTAGAGTAATGAACTTCAATCTCTCTTTCCCGATCCTGATTCGTGCAATCTGCCTGTAGCTGAAACGAAGCTGTTTGGTTTAGTAAGTCGAAAAAACAACTTCTTGGTGATTGTGTTTGCTACTGACAGTCGAGTATCTTCATTACCTCTGTTATCTTTATATTCACCCCTAAGGTGCTGTCTTAGCTACCCGCTTCTGTCAACGTTTGGCTTTAGGCCTGTAAATTTGTGAGTTTGTGCGATGCTAGTCTTTTCGAGTCTTGTTGTCAGTTCAACATACACCCATCTTCTCGCTGCTCACGACCTGTTGCATAATTCAGTCCGCCACAATCAGAAATGTCAGTGGTGGGGGGCTAGCGATCCCACCCCAGAAAATCAATTCAGTCGCTAGAGAAACATAAAAACACAAAAAATATAACAGATAAACTCCCAAGAGTTTGTTCGTAGGAATCTGATTTGTTTCAGGTTTGATCACGGATTGCTACCAGTTAAATAGTCATTCAAATCCATCAGGGAATACTGGATAGCCGTTTCGTTCCATTTCGGGACTTGTCGACGGGACGCATCTACCAGGATTCAAACCCAACACCAACCGGTCCCAACAGAAGCTTGTAGACCATTTTGCCACTGGAATACTGAGTGGCTGGGGACCGTCTAAAGGACAAAGTTGCCTGAAATTTTGTTGAGAAGTCTTGGCAAGTCGTTGCGTCCACCTGGCTGGATGTGAGGGCAAATACTCCTTCATGATACCGACTAATGGTCACGCTGAAGTCATGAACTGGCACAAGTTAGAATCAATGAGCACTGAGTTGAGTCCTATTCACTGAATGGTCTACGATCTTACTTTTTAACTGGAAGATCCTGTGTTTGAACCCTTAAGGTTGCATGCTGTTGAAAAGTCACGTACCAGGAAGAAACATATATCTAGTACTCCCTACTGATTCTCAGTGATTCTCTAACCAAATTTGAAAGAAATAAGCTATTTGTTAATTACTATCTATAATGGGAAATGGACTAAGCATCTGTGATATATGAATATTACAACACTCCACCCAGTAGTGTGTCGACCGATTCTAACTTACTTTCTATTAAATACGTAAAACTGATTAGATATTCTGATGCGATTCACTTGAAAAATCCTTCCTTATGGACTTAATTTTATGTTAGATGTCTATTACTCATAAATGATGAGTAGTATCGAAGTGGTCGGCAAATTACTACAAAAAATACTCATAAAATTTCCTCTAATTCATCTATTTTTGGTTATTTTTTATTCACCAGACCTTAAATGCAAATCGGAGACAGTATGCACTAGATTTTCAATAACCCTTGGAGTTCTTATCATCTGCCTGATAAGTGGAATTATTTGCAGTTCTTTATGGTATTATCACAACATTCTCAGTTGTCACAGTTGTTACATACTACTGTGTTGCCATGACAACGAAAACATCAAATCTACTGGAGAAGACGTCGATCAAGATAATCTGCAGAATATAAACAACAAACTTACTGTCTATCATTTCTGTGATAACCCACTAACTAGTAATGAAGCGAAACATAATACTTATTGTACAACAAGTAGTAGTAGTAGTAATAGAACTGCTGAAAATATCCAAAATGCCAATAATAGACGTAGAAAACAATCATATTTCACAGATCACCGCTCCAAATCAGAGTGCTTACAACTTCGATGTACTATCAAAGGTCACAGTGGAACAATCAGTAATGACAAGAATCCTATCTGTTGCCCCCATCATCTTCAACATCCAACCAAGGCAATTGAAGAGAAAGAGTATGAAGTCGACATGGATTGGAATAAAATTGGTCCAGTTACTCAGCAGAAAGATACAACTGTCTGTGACATTGAATCAACCCATTATTATTATTATTCAAATCCGTTTATCGACATTCAAGGTAAACCTTCCCAGATAAAAACTAATAGTCACAATGAGGTGAACACAAAGGAATTATTGCCATTAAACCGGGAAAGTAGTAGAATGATCTTTCCTTGTTGTTTACACACTCCATGGCTTTGTCCACGCTCAAATCAGGGGAATATTATCACTGGAGGATGCAAAGAAATTATTAAGCCAATCTATAGGACTGAATATATGCAGTATATTAATGATTTTTACAATTCAAAAACAGTTGTCACCGCTAAGAATGAATTAATTTTCAGTAATGACAGTAATAAGGAATATGAGGATGACGAATATGATGATGATGATGATGAAGAAATGAATGTTTAAGTGTTCAAGCGAATTCACTTAAACAAATGCTCAATAGTGAATATTGAACAGGTGAAAGGAATCTTATTCTACGGAAAAGTGTGTGTGTATATTTCTTCAGAATGAATAATCATTGCTAATACGTAAGTATTAAAAGGATTATTGGTTTTGCTTTGTTATCTTCAATGTTTTATGAGTTAAAAATCTCACGGTGAAAACTGTTTTGTGTTACACACATCAGAGAATACACTACACTGTCTTCATATTTACTAGTACCATATGATAAATGATGCTTTTGATATACAAGATGGTGCTAAAGTACTCAAGTAATTCCATAAATTTATTCCACTTAATGAATTTGAACAAAGCAAGAAATACAGTTTTAGCAGAATAAAATGGTACCATCATTGCTGATTTCGTTGTCTTCTCGTCAGTTGCTTACAGGCCAAAGACAATATTAAATATATCTACAAAAACAATTTTGACATACTTGCACAGAGTTCATTTTAAACAAAAATCAATTGATCAATATACGCATACACTAATAATATATACATATATAAATATGCAATACTGAACACTATTCCGAACAATAATGATGATACACAATGGAACCTTTCCAGCATTTCGAATTCCGATGAAAGAGAGATGAAAAATATCCAGTTACAAGGCAGGGAAAAGAAACACTGATAACCGCTTCTTTCTGGACGCATAAATCAGGATTCAGTCGCTTAATGGAAATAGCAATGGTGCAGTCAAAAACCGATAGATATCCTTCTCATGTTAATTAACTCCAACTGTATATACAAATTTACATGTATCTGTGGGAGCAGTTATATTGGAAGTACAGAAAGAAGGACATATCTACGATTTTCTGAACATGTACCAAAAATCTTACATCTAAAGGGAACAAATTCTTTAAACAGTGCAATCGCCAGGCATCTCCTCCACACGGTTCATGAGGTGGACGTGGAAAAGTCGTTCAAAATTATCAATGGGCAAAAGAGCTAGATTCTTTTCGAATTTGCTGAAGCCATTTTCATCAAGCGCCTGAAACCTGATTTATGCGTCCAGAAAGAAGTGGTTATCAGTCTCTCTTTGCTCTGATAACTGGATATTTTTCATCTCTCTTTTATCCGAATGCGAAATGCTGAAAAGGTTCCATTGTGTATCATCATTATTGTTCGGAATAGTGTTCAGTATTGCATATTTATATATGTATATATTATTAGTGTATGCGTATATTGATCGATTGATTTTTGTTTAAAATTGTTAAAATTGTTTTGTAGATATATTTAATAATGCCTTTGGCCTGTAAGCAGCTGATGAGAAGGCAACGAAATAAACAATGATGGTACTGTAAGGTTTATTACAACTTAGGGTAGACCTCAATTCTAAACACTCTTACAAAACTTCTTCGCCGTTTTATGACCTTAGCTGTACTCTGCTTAACGTGCAAATACTGACGAACCGAATCAGGGTAAAAAGATTTGATATGACAAGTGTGTCCGGGACAGTTATATTTTACACAGACGAAATATGAAATCTGATAAATAAAGAGGTTGTACAACTTATCTGCTGACGTCACTGGTGGTAGACTCTGAGAGTGTGCAGAATGAATGCACAACGAGAGAGCGTACCAATGAACGTACGGAAGAGACACAATGCAAAAGATAAAGATGTGCCAAACCATGGGTGAGCAAGTTTAAACAAAAGTTCAAGGGTACAGTATGCACTGCAGTACCATTTTATTCTGCTAAAACTGTACTTCGTACTCAGATAAATTCACACAAACGCGTTCATTTATGATAGTGTTATTCAGATGCTTCATTGTTTTAACCACCAGTAGAGTACAAATCATCTGAAAACTATTGAATTCTGTGACTTCATTATAATCTTGTTCGAAAGGTTGCTATATCTGTCATAGCAGGCTGACCATATAAAGGCCTTCAAAATAACTACATACACCTTAGTTGTCAAACATCTAGAGCATAGAATTACAGTCACACCTGTACTTTAACTTCATCGACTTCGAAAAGACCTTCATCAGACAGCATTAACCAAGAAGTAATTTGGAAACTACTTCAACACTACGGTATACAGTGCCTAAATCTTTATCAACCTCATTCAACACCTAGCTGATATGATGATGCCACGTGTAAGGTGATCTACAACGGAAAACTCAAAGAGGTGTTCGAAGTTAGAACAGGAGTAAGACACAGCTGGCTGCGTAATATCACCCACAATGATATTCTTAATCGTGGTGGACTAGATTTTGCATCCCACAGTGCAGATAGATTGAGAACAGAGGAATATGCTGGACTACAAGATCTGGATTTCGTGCTTTGATGATATATATATATATTGTATCCAATGTCACACAGTATCGAAGGCTCGCACTCGAAAAGTAACAAACTGGCAGAAGAGGTGGGCAGAGAAAACAGGACTCCAGGTGAACTTAGTGACGACAGAAGTGATGAAGACAACCAACCAACAGAAACAGTAAGAACAACCAGCACCAATTACCATCAACAGGAGAGATTTGACAGGGGTTATGTAGTAATTTATTGTACTTGAAGTATTAGTATTTCGATCTGACGGAATTATAAGAATCTAAACAAAACCCAGAGAGGGCAGCAATCAGGAATTTGTATTTAGCGGAATTATTATTCAATTCATATAAGAAACATATCAACAGTCAACAGTAAGTATTTTAAACAATACAGAGATAGAAATTGTCAATCACCACATCCGCCACACCTCGAATATCTCCTCGCGTATTTATAACGATGTCTCGGTTTGCTTGCAAGTAGCTGCGACCTAACTGATTCTGTGATATCATTTCCATCAGTATAATCTGGACTTATTTCTGAATTATCTACAAAATCAGGATTATTAGCGGAATCAATAATATTATAATTGGAACGACCTACTTCATTTATTGTCACTTTGTCCAGGTGTCCGTTATGAACTGGGTGATCTTTGATGTCTAATATCTTCACCACTCGATTTCCCATTTTTTGAAGTATAATTCCAACAGAAGGTCTATAGTCATTCCCTTTGTAATAATGTACATTAGAAGTCGTGGACATCAGACGCTTCTTGAGAATTCGAGATTTGAATAGTTTTGCAGGACTTTCACGGGTACTTGTATGCTCTGCATTCAACAGTTGCAGTCTATGCATATGCAGTAATTCCTCAATTTTAATCAGTTGCTCTCTCATCTCATTCAGGTCTTTTCGTGTCTTCGACAGTTCCCACTGTAACTCAGCTACCTCATCTTTGAAAACAGTTGACACTTGAGTTGCCGAACTTGTAGTGGAGGTTTTCATCGGATGAGATTGAGTATTTTGAAAGGTTGAAAGACACATTGACTCCATTTTACTAGACAGCTTGGGAGAATTATAAGAATGTTGAGCAACATATGTATTCGAACTTCTGCAAACAGTCTTGATGTGTCCAACTTTACCACATTTATGGCACTTAGCACTCCGAAAACGGCAAGTGCTTCGTAGATGTAACTTTCCACAGGAAAAGCACGGTTTAATGTTTTTGATCTCTCGCTGCATTCTATTACCTGTGGACGGCAGTTTGGATTTCTTCCCATGAACACTTGTATTTTCGACTTTGGACAGCATGACATCAGATACTGACGTAGTGGGTGCAGAGTATTCATTATTGACATCTACATATGTAATACATAAATCTTTATCAGTTTGAAAGGTACAAGAAGGAATCTGAATTAACTCTTTCTCTAACTTAGGAATATTGACTCCAGTAATTAGACGATCACGTAGTTGAGTATGCAGCTGATCTTCAAAGTTACACTTTGAAGCTTGAATTTGAAGTTGAAGAATGAACTCTCGTATCTTCTGGTTGGGAGAACGTACCAGTTTGTTGAATTGAGCCCTCTCTCTGGTCTCAAATGTAGTCACATGAAAGTGATTTGTCAGAAGTTCACGAATCTTGTCATATGACATAGAAATGGGTTTATTTGGAAATGCCAGATTCTTCACCAGGCTATATGCATCAAGCCCAATAGCTGTGATGAAATGAGCAGGTATTTTGTCATCCCGAACATTCTTTGAAATGCACCACGCATCGAAGCATTCCAAATAATCAGCAATCTCCCGCGGAGAACCATTAAGAGGAAATTTTCCCAGGTTACTTAGCTCCATCGCGACAATTTGTAGTAATTTATTGTACTTGAAGTATTAGATTTTCGAGATGACGGAATTATAAGAATCTAAACAAAACACAGAGAGGGCGGAATTCAGGAATTTGTATTTAGCGGAATTATTATGCAATTCATATAAGAAACATATCAACAGTCAACAGTAAGTATTTTAAACAATACAGAGATAGAAATTGTCAATCACCACAGGTTACTTCCTTCACTTAATCGGCTAGGAAGCAAGTCTCAACCACCCACAGGCACACGGCACGGATGAAAATGTCAAAGCCAGCTAGGATCAGTAAAGTAAGATACGCTTTCTTCAATCTGAAACCAGTTTGGAAATCTGCACTGCACTCTGCCTCAGCATGGACAACAACAAGATTCGAATTCTATGAAACACAAATGTGAAATCAGTCAGTTTTTCTCTACGGGTCAGAAACCTGCACTGCGTGTCACGAAAAGCAGTTCCACCAACAGGGTTACACACTTTCATCAACAGCTCCCCACTTTGCTGGCTGATTCCATACCGAAGATCAAATTACTGGCCAACCAGAAAGGATTAGCAACAAGAAACTCTCGTGATGAACAGACTAACCTAGAGTCGATTGCTCAATAAATATGTAGGAGAAAATAGAGATGGATTAAGCATGTGTTGAGCAAGGAGACCATCAAATGACATCACGCTCAATACAGAGCATTACCCAAGTGGAATCTGAATGGGAAAAGATGAGTAGGTTGTCAGTAAGAGGATGACATGGGGGGAGATCATGTGGCAAAGAGGCGATGAGAGGTCATGGGCAGTTGTGCGCCCAGCTGAAGAGGACAGCACCAAATAGAACAAAGTGGAGATGTGTTGTTGAAGCCCTATATTCCGGAGAAGTTAAACTATCATAGCCAAAGCCACCTACCTAGAACTGGAAACCTGACGTTAAAAAGTAGTATAATCGTTAGAAAAATATGCTAAACAACACTGCAAACATCATACCGCACAGGATAATAGTCTCTCCGGCGTTGAAAGAATGTACCTTATAGAAATTATACTATACGCGGTAAGTGTATTCTTCCGGGTGATTGCAGACCGCGGAAATTTAAAATCTATTGACATTCCTGACACTTCTTTAGCCTATCTCTACTTCTGACCTGAAAGCTAAAAACCTCAACTCTTACTCTACATAATATAGCATAGACTTAAAGGAAAAAGTACCTATGGAATAGGTACAGTACTGTACCTGCCCTTACCTAACCCATAAAGACAGGTAGGATTTAATATGAAATGATTTCTTGTAGCATCCTCGAAATGTGATTGGCCCTTCAGTGTCAAATTTTTTAAGACCTTAGTCTGAGATAACATTTATCAGAGTAATATAAACTTTCTTGGACGTATCCTGTCCATCTCTTACGCTTACTTTGAAGTTCATAGCTCATTTATCAATCCATTAGAGATTTACATTTTTGAAGGGAGCTAAATACATAAATGTATTCTTACCACTCTGAACAATAAACTCACCGACAATTCAGTATCTCGCTTAGAATTCCACTGAACTTGTTTATGTTGGAAAGCAGTAAACTTACGCAGTTATTCAAACTGACTGTCACTTCTACAAGGGGCCAACTACCTCAATAGTTGCCAAGTCCAAGTGCAATAATTAGTACACCACTAACTTTGAATATCTTCCGTTTCCAAGTGTTAATACGAAAAGCTAAAGACTTCATTCGCTTTCTGTAAGGTGCTTTATTTTTATTAATAACCGAAGCATGTAGACTTGAGAAGTCATTTCTTCCGTGGAGTTGGGCTTAAAGACTTCGTAAATGAGATGAAGAATGCTAACAGATTGCCTAAAAGAGTCGTTTGTCAAGTGTTTCCTAAAACTATGAGGAAATTTTGGCCTACTTAAGACAAAAAAAGATGACCAGTGATTCTCAGTTTTTATCGGTTATACATATGGTGCTAATTCATGACAAAATTCCCACTGATATGCACTTCTACGTTTGAAATGTAATCAGTACACAGGCAGCAATGTTAGTAAAGTGTTTATTTTATCGAAATTTAATATTTCATCCTTATTTATTTCATTAATTGCTCATTAACAGGATGGAGATAACACCAAACGTGAACAGACTGGTCGGTTTATCATGGATATATATATTCTCTCCCGGTCAGCTCAAAACTACTTAGAAAAGTTACTTAAGCCTTCACATGTGCAGGCTTTACTATTCTTAATTTAATGAGTGGAATAAAAACACTTGCCCCATTGGTTACCTTCAGTTCTTTCTTAAAAACAGTCTTCCTCATAGATAAATCTAACTGTAAAGATAATATTCTTTATGTATGTAATTTTAATGAAAAATTCGTTTTTCTTTTACCACTTTTGTTTCTAAGCAAGCATTAACCTTTGAATTTTTTTATATTTTTTAAACAATACTGAAATCATGTAAATATATCCGGGTTTTTTTTGTATTATAAATGAGCCAATTCAGGTGTACAACAAATGGGTGGTTAATTTGAATATGAAAGCTAAAATGAGCTTTTTCTCTTTTAATTTTCATGGTCCTCTTTGTTTTATGTGACCGAGTGATTGAATTGGGCATATAAGATGCTTTTATGATAAATAAATTGTATACATTTGTTGAAAGCGTCTTCTGTTCATGTGTCTGTGTTCCGCATTATTATTATTATTGTTCCCTTGGGTTCCTAGTGGAACATAGGGCTTCAACTGCACGTCTCCACTTGCTTCTGTCTTCTGCTGTACTTTTCACCTGCATCCATGTTAGTCCATACTCCTTCAACTCCTCTTCACACGATCTCCTCCATGTCACCCTTGCACTGACGTCCCACTCTCCGCTTCCCTTTCGTCATGGTTCCACTCGAGCAATGGCCTGACGCGCGATATCACCCGGTGGCCTCCTCAGCGAGTGTCCAATCCATCTCCACTTTCTCCTGCATATTTGTTAGGCGATTACTTCTTGTTTTGTTTGTTCCCATAATTCCTTGTTGGTGATTCTTTCCGGCCCCCGGCCATCTGATCTTCAGTATAGATGCAGGGAAGACAGTTGTTGGTTGATAAAGGTCTGCAGTGACCTGTTGGAAATATTCTTTGTGACCCACCTGACAAGTTTCTCATCCATATAGAAGAACTGACTGACTTGATGTTTGTATTGAAAATCCGACCGGATTTCGTTGTTGATGCTGGCTGAGTGACGAAGATTTCCAGATTGGTTTCAGGTTGATGAATGTGTTTCTCGCCTTCCCGATTCTCGCTCGATTTGACATCCTCGTCCATTCCGACAGCTTGTAGTTGAGAGAACGCTCCCTAGATAAGTGGAGTGAAGGAAGTAACCTCTTTCAAATCCCTCCCATTGATGGTGATTGGCGCTGTATGTTGCTGCTGTTGTTGTTTGTTGGTTGGTTGGTTGGTTATTTTCATAACCTCCGTCTTGTCTATGTTCACTTGGAGTCCTGTCTTAGCCGGCTGCTTCTTCGACCAGTTTTTCGGTTTTCGCTTGTAAGTCTTCGATTGTGTGTGACATCAAACACAAATCATCCACGCGCGAAATCCAGGTTCTCTAGGTTCTTCACGTTGGTCCAGGATATCCCTGTCCCGTTTCTCGTTTCCCACTAACTGTCAGACGCATAATTCAGTCAGTCCACCACAATTAGGAATATCATTGGTGATAGTAAGCACCCTTGTCTGACTCCTGTGTTTACTCCAAACGCCTCGCTGAGCCTTCCGTTGTGGATCACTTGACATGTTCCACATGCATCCACATAATATTGGTAGGCGTTTGTCAATGTAGTTGAAGACTGAACGATCAATTCATGGTTGTTTGCTCAAACCCAACTTCCCCAATCTTCGCGGAGGCATCAATACACCAGTCGTCGTCTCATCGGTCACCGTTCAGAAAGAGATCAGGAGAAAACCGTCAGAAGTAATATTGTGATTTATTATTGTAATACTTGTTCACAGACCTTAGTTGTAAAGTTGGCCATATGTTGGTGTTAGAATAAATAATTCTCGAGTCGCCAAACTGGGTTCTGGTTATTGCGTCCGTTCGTACTAAGCGTTTCTGAGAAGCTTCGAGGAACAGCGTGAGTCCCAGCGTAGCAAGAGCTGGGCATTAACGGTTTACGAGACGTGATTGACAGCGTTTTACAGATGATGATACGTAAGTAAAATAATCATACGATGAGTACCTCTCATATGGAATAAGTCAGTTGCAGAAACTACTCATCGCAATTAGCAATGACACGTGTAATGAAATTCTTGAGTTGTATTTCACATAGACTCTCATTGATTGAAGCGTTCGAGGAATGGAAATCCAGAAAACTGACTGTTCGTCAGCTCATTCTGTAGGAATCGCCTTCTCGAAGACGGTTCGGTAATGTGGTGATTGACTATTTCTATCTCTGTATTGTTTAAATACTTACTGTTGATTGTTAATATGTTTCTTATATGAATTACATAATGATTCCACTATATACAAATTCCTGAATTCCACCCTCTCTGTGTTTTGGTTGGATTCTTGTAATTCGGTCATCTCGAAATACTAATACTACGATTACAATAAATTATTACAAATTGGCGTCGCGATGGAACTAAATAACCTGGGAAAATTTCCTATAAATGGTTCACCGCGGGAAATTGCTGATTATCTTGAATGCTTCGATGCATGGTGCATTTCAAAGAAAATTCGGGATGACAAAATACCAGCACATTTCATCACTGCTATTGGGCTAGATGCGTATAGCCTAGTGAAGACTCTGTCGTTTCCAGATAAACCCATTTCTCTGCCATATTATAAACTCCGTGAACTTCTGATACATCACTTTCATGTAACTACATTTGAGACCAGAGAGAGGGCTCAATTCAACAAACTGGTTCGTGCTCCCAACCAGAGGATTAGAGACTTTATTCTGCAACTCCAAATACAAGCTTCAAAGTGTAACTTTGGAGATCAGCTGCATACTCAACTACGTGATCGTCTAATTGCTGGAATCAATATTCCTAAGTTAGAGAAAGAGTTAATTCAGATTCCTTCTTGTACCTTTCAAACTGATAAAGATTTATGTATTACATATGAAGATGTCAATAGTGAATACTCTGCTCCCACTACGTCAGTATCTGATGTCATGTTGTCCAAAGTCGAAAATACAAGTGGTCATGGAAAGCAATCCAAACTGCCGTCCACAGGTAACAGAATGCAGCCAGAGATCAAAAACATTAAACCGTGCTTTTCCTGTGGAAAGTTACGTCTACGAAGCACTTGCCGTTTTCGGGGTGCTAAGTGCCATAAATGTGGTAAAGTTGGACACATCAAGACTGTTTGCAGAAGTTCGAATACTTATGCTGCTCAACATTCTTATAATTCTCCCAAGCTGTCTAGTAAAATGGAGTCAATGTGTCTTTCAACCTTTCAAAATACTCAATCTCATCCAATGAAAACCTCCACTACAAGTTCGGCAACTCAAGTGTCAACTGCTTTCAAAAATGTGGTAGTCGAGTTACAATGTGAACTGTCGAAAACACGAAAAAAACTGAATGAGATGAGTGAGCAACTGATTAAAATGGAGGAATTGCTGCATATGCATAGACTGCGACTGTTGAATGCAGAACATACAAGTACCCGTGAAAGTCCAGCAAAACTATTCAAATCTCGAATTCTCACAAAGCATCTGATGTCCGCGACTTCTGATGTACATTATTACAAAGGGAATGACTGTAGACATTCTGCTGGAATCATAATACAAAAAATGGGAAATCGATTGTTGAAAATATTAGACATCGAAGATAATTCAGTTCATAACAGATACTTGGATCAAGTGAGAATAAATGAAGTAGGTCGTTCCAATTATGATTATAATGACTCCGCTACTAATCCTGACTTTGTAGATAATTCAGAAATAAGTCCAGATTATACTGATGGAAATGATATCACAGAATCAGTTAGAAGGTCGCAGCTACTTGCAAGCAAACCGAGACATCGTTATAAATACGCAAGGAGATATTCGACGTGTGGCGGATGTCGTGATTGACTATTTCTATCTCTGTATTGTTTAAATGCTTACTGTTGATTGTTAATATATTTCTTATATGAATTACATAATGATTCCACTATATACTAATTTCTGAATTCCACCCTCTCTGTGTTTTGGTTGGATTCTTGTAATTCGGTCATCTCGAAATACTAATACTACGATTACAAATAATTACTACAGGTAACTTGAGTGGCATGGCTCCATCCAGATGCAAAAAGACTGGCTCTAAAGAACATCTTAGAAAGCAAACTTACCGAAGGCCTGAGAGCCAGTACTCTGTTGATAGTAGTGAGTAAGACAGAGTTAAATTATTCAAATCTTTAAATATTCCCATTTATAATATTAGAACAAGACATATAAGCGAACAATTAGATCTTCTTCAGGCTTTACTCTAATTTACATGGATTTATATATAAAAATTTTTAACCAATGACGGTGACTTTGTGGATCGAAATAATAATGTGGTATTGAACGTAGTTAACAACCATGATTATAATGATAACAAAATATTGATAATAAGGTTTGTACTGTTGGCTATAAGAATAACAAAGGTAGTAATATGTGTATATGTAGACAATTCAATAAATAAGGTCAAATCTTAAAAGTTACGTAATAATAAAGGTGAAGTGGACAGATAATCAGAATTTAAATAAATATCATAAAAATACGAAGGGGATAGAAAATAAGAAAGGGTGGGAGGGTTTCGATTAGAATTCACCTAGGCCTAGGGAGAGACAAAGATAGAAAAAACTTCTCTTGTTGTGTGCAAAGACTAGGATGGTCCTCTCGAATTAATTCCTATAGCTTTCGCTCTGTGTAAAAGACGGATTCGAATTCCGTTTAAAAGGTTCAATGAAATGCGATAGATAACTTTGAAGGCACTATTTTTGTCCACTTCGTGACCGCTATCAATCAAATGAGCCAAAATAGAACTTTTTATAGATTTTATTTGACCTTTTCCGAACCATGAAGGAAGATGCTCATTAATGCGTTTGTTAAGCTGTCTAGTTGTTCGCCCTATATAGCTTTCTCCACAGGAGCAACTAAATTTATAGATACACATAGAAGTGGCACAGTTAGGCAGCTTGTCTTTCACTTGAGCAATCATAATTGGTCGGCTAGAAAATGACAAACAAAGAATAGTGGCAGTATCGGTCCATCTTATCGCTCTCGACAATCTTTGATGTAAGACTTCGCTAGCCACGTCCCCATTAAATTGCAGTTTCATGAACAGTTGTTTCTTTTTAACGGTTGTCAGTTTTTCTTTATTGTACCTGGTGTTCATGTGTCTCCTTACAAATCTTCTAGGATAACCCACTTGGACCAAAGTATTTTGGATGTATCCTAGCTCTTTTTCTAGGGAGTCATCTGTACATATACGTTTTGCTCTATTCGTGAGGCATCTGACCAAATTGATTTTGTATCGGATTGGTGCAAAACTGAGGAAATGTGTATATTGTCCTACAGATGTAGGTTTTCCATAGACATCTCTCTTGAGTGAACCATCCTCCCTTCTGCTCAATTGGACGTCAAGGAAATGTAGTCTACCATCATGTTCTTCTTCACAAGAGAAGATCAGTGATGGATGTGCATCATTAAACTTTTTTAACATTTCATTCTTGTCAGCTTTCACATCAAGAATAATCAACGTATCATCAAAACAACGAAAATAACAATCGGTTTTCTCTATTACTTGTTTCAATGCACAATGTTCAGTCTTGGCAAGAAAGGATGTTGTAATTATTTGTAATCGTAGTATTAGTATTTCGAGATGACCGAATTACAAGAATCCAACCAAAACACAGAGAGGGTGGAATTCAGAAATTAGTATATAGTGGAATCATTATGTAATTCATATAAGAAATATATTAACAATCAACAGTAAGCATTTAAACAATACAGAGATAGAAATAGTCAATCACGACATCCGCCACACGTCGAATATCTCCTTGCGTATTTATAACGATGTCTCGGTTTGCTTGCAAGTAGCTGCGACCTTCTAACTGATTCTGTGATATCATTTCCATCAGTATAATCTGGACTTATTTCTGAATTATCTACAAAGTCAGGATTAGTAGCGGAGTCATTATAATCATAATTGGAACGACCTACTTCATTTATTCTCACTTGATCCAAGTATCTGTTATGAACTGAATTATCTTCGATGTCTAATATTTTCAACAATCGATTTCCCATTTTTTGTATTATGATTCCAGCAGAATGTCTACAGTCATTCCCTTTGTAATAATGTACGTCAGAAGTCGCGGACATCAGATGCTTTGTGAGAATTCGAGATTTGAATAGTTTTGCTGGACTTTCACGTGTACTTGTGTAGCGGTAAATAATTCCCCAAAATTATTGACCACAGCAATCACTCATTGGATGCTGACCACCACTGTTTAAGTCGACTTGTTTAGCTGAAGGCTTCCGGTCAAGCATCCCCGCCATTTGGTACCTCGTCGTGTCACGTGCACGATCACTAGCTAGCTAAGCGTTCGTCTAACGGCTGGTTTTGGTTCCTAAATATATATCTTGGTTTGGACGATCAATTATTGGCTTTTGCTTTGTCTTTGGTACGCGAGAATAAATTAATTAGAAGTTGTTGAACGAGATATCCGTCAACCTCTAAACTGGTGAGCCCAACCGCGAACTTCATCTACGATAAATCCGCAGATAACCCCGGTGAGTTCGTTCCATTTTGTATTTGTTCTTGTACCATATATTATTCGATATAATTTTCGTCATGAGTGATCTTAGTCCCAAGGTCATCCGTATCCGCTCAACTCCTAAAACCATTCAGCTCGTACCATACTGGCCAGATAATGCTGAAACGTGGTTTCTGCTAGCTGAAGCAGATTTTTGTGAGCATGGGATAACCGATCAACGTTCACAGTTACTTGCAGTTATTCACGCCCTACCGCGGGAATTCAGCAAGTACGTAACATCACAGATGTTGAGTCCCGAGGTAAGTAACTCGTACGAGTTGCTCAAAGCATCCCTCCTCAGGAGAAACGTTCTCACGGACCGACAACGTCTAGATGAATTATTTCGTAACATCGAGTTAGGAGATCAGTCAGCCGTGAGCATGCTGACAAGAATGAAAGAAGTCGTCGGCCAAAGTCAGTTCGACGAAGGACTGTTTAGAGAACTCTTCTTAACCAAGTTGCCACAGTCTGTACAGACCGTACTTGTGACACTTCAGGGTACTGTAATAGAGGACTTAGCTATTACTGCAGATAGGATTCTAGAGATAACTAAACGGTCTGTCCCCGAAATATGCTCGATGACTAAGCAGACTTCGAGTAAGGATCCTGCAATGATAGAGTTATGCAACTCCATCCAGCAGATGTTTAGGTCAAACATGCATTCTAAATCCTCCGACCGTCGTCCTAAATCTCCTCAACGCAGGAACTCACGTGGTCGATCTAAGTCCAAACCACGTTCACTGAAAAACCCTGACTGGTGCTGGTACCACAACACCTATGGCCAAGAAGCGAAGTGTTGCCGTAAGCCTTGTAACTTCGGAAATGTCTCAAAGTCTGCGGGAAACTATCCCGCCGGCACGCGTTAGCGGCAACCGTCGCCGGTGGCACTAGCCGCCTACTTTACATCCATGATGTGATAAGCCAGACTCGATACTTAGTCGACACAGGCGCCGAAGTCAGCGTCCTTCCTGCTACAGCAGCAGATCGACAGAAGGAACCTACCTTCAACTTACAGGCTGCAAATGGAAAACCAATCGCAACCTTTGGTAGGAAATACGTCTATCTGAACGTAGGTTTACGCAAACCTATTCGGTGGATTTTCCTTCTCGCTGACGTTACAATGCCCATCATTGGCACGGACCTACTTAATCATCATGATTTACTCGTAGACGTCCGCCGAAAACGACTGATTGACAATACTACTAGTCTGTCTATCAAAGGCATCAGCTACATAGGCCCTAGTTTGTCACCCGTTAAGATAAAGGCAATCTTTGATCCAACTTTTCAACCTATTGTTGACAAGTATCCGGAACTTAATTGCCCGTCGAACGACCTACCGTGCATAACCAGCAATGTTATGCACCACATCATTACCACAGGACAACCTGTGACATCTAAAGCACGACGATTAGCTCCTGACAAACTGAGAATCGCCAGGAATGAATTTGACCATATGCTTAGCCTTGGCATCATTCGACCTTCGAATAGCCCATGGGCATCCCCACTTCATATGGTTCCGAAAAAGGATAGCAACGATTGGCGACCCACCGGTGATTACCGGCGAGTGAATGCCAAAACAACCCCTGATTGCTACCCGTTGCCTCATATACACGACTTGACGGCAACCTTATCCGGCGCGACTATATTCTCCAAAATCGACTTGGTTAAAGCGTATAACCAAATCCCGATGGCAACAGAAGATATCCCGAAAACGGCTATCATTACGCCTTTCGGACTTTTTGAATTTCTACGTATGCCATTCGGTCTTCGGAATGCAGCCCAAACATTCCAACGCTTCATTGACGAAGTATTTCGCGGTCTCGACTTTGTATACGCATACTTAGACGACTGCCTCATTGCCAGTCCAGACAAGGAAACTCACCTTAGGCACTTGGACTTGGCATTTGACAGGTTACGCCAACATGGTGTTACCATCAATATTCAAAAGTGTCAAATCGGTGTTGACTCACTCGACTTCCTGGGTCACACTATTGACTGCAAGGGCATTCGCCCACTGGCTACTAAGGTTGAGCCTCCTAAGAAAAACCGTTCTGGACGCACCGTAAGGTTCCCAGAATATTGCACACTTATTTGACTTAACGAAGTCGTGTGATTCACGCAACTCACTCGTTTGTGGTACTAACTATTTTTTTTGACGTATAAATTTTTTTTTATATACAGTACCACCGAACACAAAAAATTTTTTTTCAACAGTTCATGTAACATACACAAAAAAATTAATTAGATGTATTTTTTTTCGATGTTCTGAACTTAGCATTATTTTACTGTATAGTAAATGCACATAATTTTTTTTAACCAAAAAGTCATTTCGTACATTTTCCTCGACATGGTTCTTAGCGTTCTTGTTTTCTTTTCCAGGTGCGACGGGCACTGGACGGGAAACAAACGAAGCACGGAATCCAACGAACAACACCAGGAAGCTATGTACAAACACCCATTAGCATAGGCAGACAAACCAGTAGGCATAAGACCAAGCCGCTCGGAAGATTTTTTTCACCCGAAAGGGAACCATCGAGTTTTTTTACTTCCGGCTGGTTCTGTCTTAGGGTCCTCACGACCCCACTAGGGGGGAGTGAGCTGTAGCGGTAAATAATTCCCCAAAATTATTGACCACAGCAATCACTCATTGGATGCTGACCACCACTGTTTAAGTCGACTTGTTTAGCTGAAGGCTTCCGGTCAAGCATCCCCGCCATTTGGTACCTCGTCGTGTCACGTGCACGATCACTAGCTAGCTAAGCGTTCGTCTAACGGCTGGTTTTGGTTCCTAAATATATATCTTGGTTTGGACGATCAATTATTGGCTTTTGCTTTGTCTTTGGTACGCGAGAATAAATTAATTAGAAGTTGTTGAACGAGATATCCGTCAACCTCTAAACTTGTATGTTCTGCATTCAACAGTCGCAGTCTATGCATATGCAGCAATTCCTCCATTTTAATCAGTTGCTCTCTCATCTCATTCAGTTTTTTTCGTGTTTTCGACAGTTCACATTGTAACTCGACTACCACATTTTGAAAGCAGTTGACACTTGAGTTGCCGAACTTGTAGTGGAGGTTTTCATTGGATGAGATTGAGTATTTTGAAAGGTTGAAAGACACATTGACTCCATTTTACTAGACAGCTTGGGAGAATTATAAGAATGTTGAGCAGCATAAGTATTCGAACTTCTGCAAACAGTCTTGATGTGTCCAACTTTACCACATTTATGGCACTTAGCACTCCGAAAACGGCAAGTGCTTCGTAGACGTAACTTTCCACAGGAAAAGCACGGTTTAATGTTTTTGATCTCTCGCTGCATTCTGTTACCTGTGGACGACAATTTGGATTGCTTTCCATGACCACTTGTATTTTCGACTTTAGAAAGCATGACATCAGATACTGACGTAGTGGGAGCAGAGTATTCATTATTGACATCTACATATGTAATACATAAATCTTTATCAGTT
This sequence comes from Trichobilharzia regenti, assembly GCA_944472135.2. NCBI lineage: Eukaryota > Metazoa > Platyhelminthes > Trematoda > Strigeidida > Schistosomatidae > Trichobilharzia > Trichobilharzia regenti. Next base: position 38,554,446 of record OX235267.1, read on the forward strand.
TGAAAGGTACAAGAAGGAATCTGAATTAACTCTTTCTCTAACTTAGGAATATTGATTCCAGCAATTAGACGATCACGTAGTTGAGTATGCAGCTGATCTCCAAAGTTACACTTTGAAGCTTGTATTTGGAGTTGCAGAATAAAGTCTCTAATCCTCTGGTTGGGAGCACGAACCAGTTTGTTGAATTGAGCCCTCTCTCTGGTCTCAAATGTAGTTACATGAAAGTGATGTATCAGAAGTTCACGGAGTTTATAATATGGCAGAGAAATGGGTTTATCTGGAAACGACAGAGTCTTCACTGGGCTATACGCATCTAGCCCAATAGCAGTGATGAAATGTGCTGGTATTTTGTCATCCCGAATTTTCTTTGAAATGCACCATGCATCGTAGCATTCAAGATAATCAGCAATTTCCCGCGGTGAACCATTTATAGGAAATTTTCCCAGGTTATTTAGTTCCATCGCGACGCCAATTTGTAATAATTTATTGTAATCGTAGTATTAGTATTTCGAGATGACCGAATTACACGAATCCAACCAAAACACAGAGAGGGTGGAATTCAGGAATTTGTATTTGGCGGAATCATTATTCAATTCATATAAGAAATATATTAACAATCAACAGTAAGTATTTAAACAATACAGAGATAGAAATAGTCAATCACGACAAAGGAATCTGCCAAAATTGGCCCTAATGCAGAACCCATTGCAGTTCCGTCGATTTCCCTGTAGTAAAGTTTGTTGAATGCGAAGTGTACATCCATAGTAGATTTTAAAAGCAACTCTTTCAGATTAATAACTGGAATTACGATGTCGATCTGTTTTTCTAGTATCTGTTGGCATATGAATTCCACAGTCTTCATAATTGGTACATTGTTTAACAGTTATGCCACATCTAAGGAAAGTATTTGCTTACCACCATCCACGTTAGCAATAAATTCTAAAACGTCTTTAACACTATGATTTTCTACCATCTTATGTAACGGTTGGAGGAGTTCACCTAGCCACTTTGCCACTCCATGGCAGGTGGATTTTGACACGTCCAGGATTGGGCGAAGAAGAAGTCCTGGTTTATGTACTTTGGGCAGACTATACAGATGCGAAGTAGGTTTAGGACGGTTATAGGCTGCCTCTTAGATTACTCCACTTTTTCTCAGTTCCTTGAGCGTGTTAGTTAACTGCTTTTCAGCCTTTCTTGAAAGTATTCAGTTAGCTTAATAACTGTACGTGGCGAATCAAGGGGATAATACTCCCATCGTAGAAGAGAATGTCTACTCACTGAGATGCTTAAACTTATCCGTACGAATAAGCGAGTTGCCTTTCTCCGAGCACACCTTCCGAGAACTGTTTGTTGTTCCTGTGCACGTGAAAGTCACTGGACACAGTTTCGCTAATAATGTGGGTCTCAGTATGTTTAAGCAATAATTCAAACTAAATAGTGGCAGCCATTTTACGATGACAAGCTCAATACCAGTCTGAATTTCAGATAGCCCATACTTAGAAAATTACTAATCACTTTTTCTGATGAATGCAAGTTATGTCTACAGGCATATGCAGTGTTCACTTCTCAAACAGGAGGCCATAAATTCATTGTGAATATAAACAATATTTAACAAAGATCTGATGCTGAAAACACTATATATGCCGTAAAGCCAGGGAATATTCGCAGCCATATGAACTGTCACGGTGCTCTTCATCAGTGCAATAGATGAATAAAGTCCAAATCAGCCTCATTGATCAAACAGTTGACCTCAGCTTCATATATAATAATAAAATATATGGTAAAAGAATATCTTTCACTGACCACATTTGGCCATATTATCATAATTATTCGCATCTTGAGTTCCCGGTGGAACATAAAGCTTCAGCAACACACCTCCATTTTACCCTTTTATATGCTGTCCTTTTTAAAATGGCTCGGCCACTGACTATGCGCTTTTGCCCCACCCCCACATCACCTCTTCCATGTGACCTTCAGAAAAACGCCCAACTCTTTGTTTCTGTACTAGATGGCTGGAGGCAATCGGCCACAGGAAACCTTGGACCTAGGTTTCGTGCTAGTTGGCACTCATCAGCAAGGCGTATCTACAACCTTGAAGGAACTCATGTCCCTTCTGAGATTCGAACCCGCGTCACCCAGTGCTGCAGTCAGAGACGTTGCCACTGAGACGTTACACGAATAGCTTACTGGTAACGTCTCTGACTGCAGCACTGGGTGACGCGGGTTCGAATCTCAGAAGGGACATGAGTTCCTTCAAGGTTGTAGATACGCCTTGCTGATGAGTGCCAACTAGCACGAAACCTAGGTCCAAGGTTTCCTGTGGCCGATTGCCTCCAACCATCTAATACCATCAAATCAATGTGCACCGTGGTGGTGAGCTAGCTAGAATGGTGGTCACGTTACAACCTGACTGATAGAATTCAGCTTACACCAATCAGAGGACTAGACGCATCATACTAGTTACTAGTGTCGAATATCGTTGTTTCAGTTTTGGACTCCACACTAAAGCCTGGCGTGCCTGGTCACTCAGTGGCCCTGTGAGTGCGTGACTTTACCCCAAGTGACTTTTGCCTGTAACACTTACAAAAAGACTAATTTCTTTTACCTAGGTCTTAATCAGTACTCTGCTTATCTTCGAAGTACTGAGGCCCGAGTAAAAAGCAGAAATAAAAAATATTCGCAACGTACAACGCGTAACCACAGGTAAATTTATAATGAATGTGATTAGAATTTAATAATATAAAAAGCTTTACAACTTATCTATACCCAGAGGAGTAGCGAGCTCTAAGAGTGTGCTTGTGGAAGAGCACAGCGAAGGAACAAGCGTGCAAACGCTAAAACGTACAGGAAATGAAGTAAAGTAGCGCCAATATATGGAGTACATATTAAAACAAAAACTGAAAACATTGAAGGCGCACTACAGGTTATCCCCCCCTTTGAAGGTTGGTGGGAAACTGACAAACTTCGATTCAAGCACATGAGAGGTATGCAGTAGAAGATTCGCAAAATAGAAGAAAGGAAAAGAAGCGAAAAAACGAAAAAATTGAGAACGAAACTAAAAATAAAGGTCAACGGGGAAGGTAAATGATATGTACATGATGTATGACGTAAATCGGAATATGATAGAAAAGACGCTGGCTGGTTTGACAGAGTTTCAAGTTATTCATTTTTTTACTACTTGTTTACATATTTCGAACTCTGTGTAAGTAGGGGGCTACGAACCACACACTGGTTGTGCGTCAGTTGATGATATCACCTTTGTGCTCAGGCTGAGATAGGGATGTGACTCATTAGGTCTAAGTTGCGTCTTAAACCAGTGCTTCGCTCTTCCACTTCATCAGCGGGTATCAATCAACACTAAGCACAATAAATATACCAGCGTAGTGGAGGGAAAAAGTGAAAGAAAGGAAAAATGGAAAGTGATGTGGAGATTCGGAAAATCGTCTTTTAAAGAGTATAGATAAATATATCACAAAATATGGGCCTCAGAAAGCGCGGAAATATGGGGAAAACATCAAAGTTATTCCTTGTTGAATTAAAATAAATGCAGGTTTCGACAACACGGTGATGAATGCGGGTTACCGGGAAGTGTTAAAGGAAAAAGAGCTAAGAGAGAATAGGAATTTACATTTAGTTAAAAGAAAACGGCGAGTCGAAAAGGAAAGTGGTGAAAAATATTTACAGTCAAAGCTCTCAAAAAATAATTTAACCAGACCAGAGTCACAAATTGCCACATTATTGAACAGAAAACGTCTGACAGTTCAGATTGAGTGAATTAGCCCTTGCAAAATAGAAACTATGCGACCACTGCGTCGGTGGCACAGTGGTTAGGACTCTCGCCGACCATGCACATGGTCCGGGGTTCGAGCCCACGCCGACGCACACCTGATATCTATGGTCGGCCTGCGAATTTTGGGCTACCGATATCCACGCTGAAAATTCCACACTTGTACCAAAAATACGGTGTGGAGTCAAGCTGTAATCAAAAAAAAATAAAAGGTAGGCAAGAAGTTAAAGCAAGCAATACTGGACAGACAATAGTTTCGAGTTTGAGTTACTTTACGCTGAATTACTTCCACCTTTCCTAATTCTTTAATTTATCATCGTTATTTTTTTACTCCTTATCCATTATATTTCTTAATCTTTCAATCTGTTGTTGCTCTACATCTTTTTGTTCGATTCGCAATTCCGCCAGTGTTGGAAGATACCATACGAGAATGAAGTTGCCTGGTACAGCTGGTGGTTTGAGGGCAACTTTCAAAATTTGAGCCTCGGTATTTTGACGGGAACGCAGCTGGCTATCCTCAGTTTGTAAAGGAGTCTGAAGTCATGTTGGGTGGTTTTGTAATAAATGACCAAATGAAGTTGGTGTATTTATTGAGATATTGCACCGGTGTTGCTGCAAGAGCTGCAAGTTTATGCCCCATTACCGCCATTCCCAGCTGTCTCACAGTTAAGCCTTGTGTACCAATCCTCTAAACAGCAGAGGCATAACCGTTTCCTTTTCACAATTTGTAACCTTTCTGTCGGAGACATTTGAAGGAAACGAGCACACTCACTAAGTATGCGTACGTTGCCACAGATTACACACTTTCCTGAACGTCCAATTCTTTGAGGACCTCTCGTCGACTTTGTCTTGCTCGCCGACCTCTTTTTCAGAAGCTGGAATCAATATACTGGCGAATTTACTCGTAGTCTGATTAATATTATCTGTCACTAATCTCAGTATATCGTCGAACCCTGGCTCTAAACCTTCCTCCTCTAGACGTGAGCAGACCTTTATGAACTTCCTTTGCAGACGAACCGGCAATTTCTTGACAACAGCCTCAAGCACAGAACTTGAGTTCAACTCATCCACATTGTTAAGATAAATTAGAGTATTTCTGTATACCATTAAATTATCCAAGAACTCTGCGAGCTCCTCGGAGTTGTCACTTAACTCCGCCCCATTACCTTTAACGGTCTCAAAAATATTACAGGATATCATAAATGGCCTTCCAAACCTTTGACGTAAAATCCTCATGGCCTCTATATATTCTTCGTTTGGGGGCATAAACTTGCAGCACTGTATAGCTCTTGCAGCAACACCTGTGCAATATCTCAACAAATACACCAACTTCATTTAGTCGTTTATTACAAAACCACCCAACATGACTTCAGACTCCTTTACAAACTGAGGATAGCCAGCTGCGTTCCCGTCAAAATACCGAAGCTCAAATTTTGAAAGTGAAATATCCCTACTATCACTAGACGGCGAAACATATACTTCAATCTTATCATGTTGAGTGTATTACACATAATTGCAGATAGCATGCAACTCATCCTTACCTACTTATTTTTCTGCTTCCAAAACACTTCGTTCTTTCTTTGACCCAGGCGTGAATGAACGTTACCAAACGATCCAGAAAAGTTCCAAATAACACTCGTCCTAAGAAAACTTGCAGACACGAGGAAAGACTAGTTGCCATCAAATACAGCAAATAATTCCAGGAGATATCAGAAACTGTCAGCGTCCAGGTCTAACTACACTGGACTTAACGCTGTCTTTAGAAAGCCTTCAGCAAGAATGAGCAATAACCAACGCGAAAAAACAGATCACAGTTTGGTGACTGGAGAATCCTTTATTCTTGCACCAGTATGGAACCAACCATAAGGTTATTATACACAAAGTCTAAGAATAAATGTCATAACAATTGATCACAATAATACTCCTGACATTATTTCTCCATCTTCTAACGTACAGCGTACGATAGAACGATGACTGCAGTATTGGTGACTCCCGCCAAAATATTGGGTTGATTTTGAGTAAGCAACCATTAATGGATCATTCTTTCTACATCTGCATTGACATGGTATTTCGCTATCGCCCGTCTTTCATCCAAAGAAGCCAATTAAACTCCGTGTGGTGTTCGATTGTTCTGCGAAACACTAAGGAGTCTCTTTTAACTATAATCTATGTAGTGGCCCAGATTCTGTGAGCTCATTAGTTGGACTGCTATTAAAATTGTTGTCACTGTGGACATAGAGGAGATGTTCCTACAAGTGAAAGTGCCAGAGAGCGACAGAGATCACCTAAGTTTCACGTGGTTTGATGATAGGATAATCGCAGTTTTGTCCGGTACCGGCCTATGGATAGAGTATTTTCATGATTCCTAAGAGTACAAATGGGTAAATTGTCGAAATCTATTGGATTGCTGCTTTTGATGCAGCCGTGTAAAAGGCGAAAGAGGAATGTAAGGTTGGGTTTCAGGCGCCTCAACCAAGGTGGCTGAAGTCCATATACATTGCACCTATCAGCGTAAGTCAGTCCTTCATGTTTGTATGATAGGCGTCGTGTAAAACTTCGCTGAATATTTTCAATACGAACCCTGTCATAAGGATGCATGAAACCAAAGACAATTGTACGGTATTCAAGTACTGGACGAACCATGATTTTGTATAAAAGAATTTTAGCCTCAGTTGTGTACAATTTTCGACGTAACAAACCTGTGAGTCTTCGGCATTTAGAAACAAGTGCTTTTGCGTACTGACTGGATGTTAAGTTTTGTGAGTAGGTGACTCCTAGGTCCTTTATGGAACTGAGGGTTTGGAGAAAAGAGTTACATGGATGTAACCTGGAATTCGGATGGGAGTTATTGAAATATAGGACACCACATTTATCAGAATTGAATGGTAGTTACCAGTCACTGCTCCAGTTGTGTAACCTATCCAGATCGTCTTGAATGTGTGAATCCGTCATTCAGTGTAGAATGGGAGAAGCTGTATACAATCTTTAAGTCGTCAGCAAAGAGGTATGGAGTACCATGCTTGATTACGCTGCAGATGTCGTTAATGTAGATTACGAAAAGCAGTGGACCTAGTACACTACCCTGAATCACTCCACTTCGTATAGGTCTGGGTGACGAGTAATTATTTGCAAATTTCACAACTTGGGAACGATCTTCCAAAAAAGAAATGAGCCAGGATAACAAGGGGTCTTGGAACCCGTACGACTTTAGCTTAAGGATTAGTCTCTTGTGTGGGACTTTATCAAAGGCTTTTTTGAAGTCAAAGAAGAGAGTTGCGACATACAAACCATGATCACGCTTAGCGGTAACATCGTCAAAGTAGTCAAGTAGGCAGGTGGAGTATGATCGATTTTTCAAGGAGCAGACTGTTCCGACTGACTTTGATGTCAGAAAGAACAACCAAACTGTAAATCCATTATACATCAAATTTTGTGTAATTTATATAATAACTTATCCATGCCTGTACAATTGGTATGTTCCTGCATAAACAGGAAGAAATATATATTATATAAGTCAAAGAAGAGAGTTGCGACATACAAACCATGATCACGCTTAGCGGTAACATCATCAAAGTAGTCAAGTAGGCAGGTGGAGCATGATCGATTTTTCAAGAAGCCGTGTTGTGCTGGAGTAAACACTTTGTGAAGGTGGGGTATAAAGCAATGTCTTGTCCTATAACCTTTTCCATAACTCTGGAAACTACTGACGTGATATTGATCGGTCGGTAGTTTTCGATATTAGAAGTTGGCCCTAGTTTGTGCCTAGGGGTTATAAACGACAGTTTCCAGCATTCTGGGTAACTGCCATTATTTAAGGACAGAATGAAAAACTTTAGTAGGATAATGGGTATATCCTCACCACCTCTTTTCAACAAGATAGATGGAAATCCATCGGGCCCAGCGTTATATGATGTCCGGATTGTTGTCGGAACTTCAATACTATCTACTGTTTCTTCGATAGTATAGTAGCTAGAAAAGTGGGAGCTGAATAACTCACATATCTTCTGCGGGTCTTCGTGTAGTTTTTCTCCATCTAGTAATAAGTTAGGGATACTTATTCTGTTGTTGTTGATTCGTGACTTAATTAGTTTAACTAACGCCTCTGTATTATCAGGTCGTGAGTGGAGGATGCGTTCTAGTTTGATGGACTCAGATAACTGATGAGATTTGTATGAATCATAAGTTTGCTTGAGTGTGATGAGTGATGAAAAGTCATTACATCTGTAGAATTGCCTAGCATGCTTACGCAGTCGGTTTCGAATCCTTACGGCGATGAAGTCGGGCTGTTTAGGCCTCAGTTTCACAAGTATTACTGGAGCGATGAAGTCATGTGCAAATCCTAGGTTCTCATAGAGTAATTTGTTTGTCTCTATAGCCGAGCTGCATGTAAAGTATGGCTCCCAGTCTAGGGTGCTCAGGTATGGTTTTCAGGTCATCCAACTGATCACGTCTGTAACCCCTAAGTAATACTTTGTTGGCACTTATTGTTGAACTCATGCTAGTGCAAATATTGAACGTACCAAATGCTACTCTGTCGTTGCTGCCAGGAAACTCTTTACCTACCCGAAGGGTAGTGGGGATGGTGCCATCAGTAAAAACTGGATCTAAAATCTAAGATAGCCTGGTAGGATGCTGTACGTGTTTATCCCAGTCTTTTGTTTCTGTTATGTTGATAAATTCATTGTACCGTTTTGGTGAGGAAAGTGGTTGCCAGACTACATCGGGCATATTAAAGTCCCCACATATAATTTTAGCCGTGTGAGGTAGTGAAGTGGCGTAAGCGAACGTGCTAGCAAGCTTCGTATCACCCTCAACAGTTGAGCATGGGGGATGAAAGATGCAACCTATAAGATAGGAATTGGAGTGAGACAGCCTTAGAATAGCCCAGACTGAATCGTTATCTGTGATGAGCTCTGGGTAGAAGCACTGTGTGGCCTTAATATCAGACCTGATATACATAGCACATCCTCCTCCTCTGCCATGGTTTGTCACCCCTGAATACATAATAGTTATCAATAGAAATATCTTTATCGCAAATCTGAGGAGTGCACCATGTCTCAGTAATCATTATGAAAGACGGGTTGCAAATTAAGGATAGTGTTGTAAAGTCAAACATTTTGTTGAGTTAGGAGCGAGCATTGATGAGACAGAATGAGAGAGAGTTAGGGTGATGGTGAAATCGCATGTATCTCTAAAAAGGTTATCTTCAAGGTTTATGGCGTCTAGAGCAGATTGTTTGATGAGTGCTAACTCAGATGGTGGCAACTTCCTGGCAGTGCTGGAAAAGTGCCCTACACCGGTATCAGCACAGAGAGGTGTGCTATCGTTGGCTACCCCGGTGGGTGTGAGGTGTTCGTAATACCGTGGCTCCAGTGCATCTGCCTGCCCTCCGGTGATAAGTGGCTTGACAGTATGTATGCTATTTGCGTCAATATTGAGGCTAAAATTTCGTGTTGGCTGAGAAAATTTAGATTGGATGAGGGGGAGGTAGGTATTTCTTGTGGAGAATATGCTGCAGTAAAGTTACGTGCATCTCAGTTATGACCAATATTTTGTGTGTTTAAGTTATTTTCGTAAATATTAGTCCACCGATGATCGTGGGTGATCTGTATCAGGTGGTTTTCGGGGATGTTTTGAGTCAGAAGGCCACCTTTAGGAAACAAGCCTAACCCACTTGTTCATTGTTGTAGAGGTCCCCGGATCAAACTTATGTCTATATTAGCCATAGATTGGAGAGCTGTGTCTGGGTAAGTGTATGCCTGCCCATCGCGCTTCGACTTATTTGTAGGATGCACAGACATATAGCGTCTGTTGTGCCTATCGGACGAAGATTCGTTCGATGTTGGATGAACCGGCGGGTTACCTCTCTTTTCATTGACGTTATACTTATGGCGGTACGAAAACTTATTCTGCTTCCCTGGTTACTGGTATGATTGGAGTTGCTTAAGTTAGTGTTATTTGGTTTGCATCTGAGAAACCTATCAGTGATGGGTTTGAGTACAGGTATTCTGGATGGCAGGGTTATTTTACTTCGTTTTGTATGCTCAATAGTCTGAGTGCTACTCGAGGAGGTTATATTTAAGGCTACCTGCTCAGGCTTAGTCTTTTGCATAACATTGGTAGTGGTATTAGCAGCTGATTGTGATGTGTCTAGCGAGCATAACTCCAAAGATGCATCTAAGTCTATGACCATAGTTGCTTCACTGTTGAGTTTACTAGGTAAAGCTTTATTATTTAAGGGTATTTCATTTTCATGCGTGTCTGTAGCATTAGGTTTACTTAAGTGTATGGCGAGAGAGTCTTTTGTAGGACATTCCGCAGTTACGTATGTTTTGTGACACTTGATACACTTGCGCAGCTTCGTCTTTGATATGACATTAGGTCATGGGTAAGTTTAAGGTTATCATAAGGTGTAGATGAACTGATTTACTTGTTTGACGACTGGAATTTCCTAGCATCATTAGGAATACTGAATTTAAACAGTACAGGGCAAGTATACTTTCCTGAGATTTTCCTGAGTCTGATTAGGTGGCAATTCGCTGATGGCATGCCACACGCTTGGATATATGTCACTTTGATTTTGTCAAGAGGTGTCCGATCAGACAGATTGTAAGGGAGAACGTTGTACTAGTGTAACAACAGAAGACAAGGGCCAGGCAACAGATCGTTTTATTATGAAAATCAACACGTATTTATACATCTTTCAACTACATTATTATAGACAAGCGCAGTCATCTGATTGGTTGTTTAGGTAGACAAACGCAGGCTTCTGATTGGTTGTTTCGGGATTCCTTGACAAATAGAGTTCTCTCTGCGAATCATATTCTGCCACGTTAACTTTGCTGTGATTGGTTGTTGACTCAGGCTTGTTCATATTTTCTCACGGCCCATATTAGTGACCTAGACCTTAACGTAGATTAGTGCCAACCAATCGGCTAGCAGCCTGCTCTCACCACACTCGTCCCCCCGTCAAATACGTGCGACTGAAGTCGGCTTGATCTACTTGGTGCAGGCGTCATCGTTGGCTTGTCTCGCTGTATCCATTTCTGGAGCTCGCTGACGTTCACGCGCCTCTCATTGTTCGCCATTGCGACTGTGTCTGCGTAACCCCATCTCGAAGTGACCATATATGGTCCTTCCCACTTTGGAAACTGTTTGCCTGACCCTGTCGAACATTCGTCCATACTTCGGCCCACACCTTCATATGCTGCTTTCGCCCGACCTCCCAGCAGCGTCTCAAGTAGCAGCTCCATCGCTGACAGATCTTGAACGCCACTCAACTGCGCAGAAGCCTTGAAGTCCTGCCCGAAGATCCATATGTCTCCATCAAAAACTGCAGGGTATAGGCTTTTCATTTGTCGGTAGGCAGCGACACCAAATGTAACAACAGAAGACAAGGGCCAGGCAACAGATCGTTTTATTATGAAAATCAACACGTATTTATACATCTTTCAACTACATTATTATAGACAAGCGCAGTCATCTGATTGGTTGTTTAGGTAGACAAACGCAGGCTTCTGATTGGTTGTTTCGGGATTCCTTGACAAACAGAGTTCTCTATCTGCGAATCATATTCTGCCACGTTAACTTTGCTGTGATTGGTTGTTGACTCAGGCTTGTTCATATTTTCTCACGGCCCATATTAGTGACCTAGACCTTAACGTAGATTAGTGCCAACCAATCGGCTAGCAGCCTGCTCTCACCACACTAGAACATGATTCGTTTAGTCACTTCATTGGTTATAAGGTCTAACATACGCTCAGACTTAAGCAGACATTCCGGATTAGTATCATGGGTTGGGTTACAAAGAAGAAGTAAACGATTAATGGTGTTTATATTCCTATTCAATTGCTTCACGAAGATTCCTGGAGAAATAAGGTCCAAATTCTCTTGCTCAACAGTCGTATATACCTCTGTCAATTGCTGAGAATGAAATGCACACGGAGATAATTGTTAGCTGCGGTCCCAAACGCCGGGGAGAAAGAGTGTAAACGACTGAGGCTCGCATACGTCACCGTTACTAGAACTGAGGCAGAATGGGTGACAAGCGATTTCAGTGGTAATTGGTAGTGAGTAGATAAGAGGTTGTGCGTGGAGTATCATGAGGTGGTGCTATGGTCACGTTGCATTCTGCAAGAGTCATTCTAGCAAGTGGCGATTGTGTTGCAATAGGATGCCTTTAACTGGAAGGCGCAGGTTGTCATTGATGTGTGAGATTGTGCTGTGAGTATGCTTGTGGTGTGTTGGCTTTTCTGTTTGTTTTCCATTTCAGCTCTGTCCATGTGACCCAGGTTCTCGCAATGGCATCCAAGTCAACGTGTATTGGTCGTGAAGAAAAAAGGTATGGATCCCTTTTTTGCCGTGGAGTGTCAGTGCAGTTGAAGATTGAACGATCAATTCATTGTTGTTTGCTCAAACCCAACTTCCCCAATTTTCGCGGAGGCATCAATACGACAGTCATCGTCTCATCGGTCGCTGTTCAGAAAGAAGTCAGCAGTAAACCGTCAGAAGTAATATTGTGATTTATTATTGTAATATTTGTTCACAGACCTTAGTGGAAACATTTTTTATATGTTGGTGTTACAATAAAGAATTCTCGAGTGGCCAATCAGTGTTTTGGTGTTTGCGTCCGTTATTACTAAGCGTTTCTGAGAAACTTCAAGGAACAGCGTGAGCCCGAGAGTAGCAAGAGCTGGGCATTAACGGTTTACGATACTTGTCTGACAAACTCTGATAACAAATCCGGCACAATGACTTATGGGACATTTGTGAGGCTACGTTGAACGCACATTGATGTTCGTATCTTTTTAGCTTTGTCACCTTGATTATTCTTACGTATGGAATGTACTCTTTATTATGTTGTGCCAATGCTGAACACTGATTATTAGGTTTAAATTTAAGGCTGAGCTTAGTCGGAAACAGGTATATGGACAATTAGTATGTCGAGTGGATATACAGATTAAGTTCTACTATGGACACGGTATGGAATTTCATTGCTTGTAAATAAACTATAAATCGACAAAAGCATTAAACCGTAAAATGCAGACCACATAGAAACCAATTATCCTGAAAATTGATCTTGATATGTAAACCACAAAATAATGAACTTCTCCATAGTTTTCTTTTCTGCGACGTTCTAAAGTTACAAAAAGGAGGATGAGCCCTGCGAAAGAGTGGATCCCAACTTGATAACTGGCGGTGATATATCTGCGCAATTGGAAGCTAGGGTAGCAGCCAATATAAGTTATAGTTGAGGAGTGGTATAATATCCAATACAATATTCCAGAAATCGGTAAAAATATATCCACGTCCTATCAGAATAGCGCGTGTGTATAGTCACCGCATATTATCGGCGGTGACGTAAGAGAAGCCCAAATCAAAGATTCAACTGGCATAAGTATGACTTGCTCAACCAGCTTGTCTAATTGTTCCTTAACTGCACCTCGAAAACCACATGGAATCAATTGGCGCTTAAGGGAAACAGGATTACCCTCTATTTCAACGTGGACGGGCTGAATCTTCATGCCATCGACACACCTTGAACATTAATGAACTAATTTTCTGAACAAAGATTCATCAAACAACTCAGTGCAAAGTGCGACTTCGACATTCAACAACCTAAGGGCTCTCAATTCCAAAAGAGATGAAAGGGGATATTCACAAAACCAACGCTGTCCGATTTCAAACGAATGTTAGCAGCACCAATAAGAGGTAGTTTACAACCACTAACTCCTGTTATAGAACTAGGAATAGGCTCTACCTGGCATGCTTACAAAGTGATAGTAAATCTTCCTCAGAAATGATGGATTCAGTGCTCCCATTATCAATTATAAAACAGTGAGACTTGCCCGAACTTGTAGTGAAGGTCCTCGTCAGTTGAGACTCAGTGTTATGAAAAGCTGAAAGAGACTAAATGCATTTTACCAGAAAAATTGGGAGAATCATGAGAAGCATAAGTGTTAGAACTTCTGAAAGCAGATTTTATTTGCATAATTTTACCACATTTATGGCTGAACTTGAGTTGTATTCTTCCTTAAGCCTATTTAAAAAATTTCAGCTTGATCCTGAGAGCTCCTCGAACTTGATGACGACCTGAGCCAACATCTTCCCCTTCTCTCAACTTTCCTTTTAGCAGGCTGCGTTTCCACTTCCTTGAGATTGTGATGAAGTCTATTTGGCTTTTGGTGCGTCCATCAGGAGTTATTAATTTTGCACCCGCATGTTTATACACGTTGCCTCCAGTCACCAAATTATGAAACTGCAGAAGCCTGTGACCTGCCCTCCGTCCGCATTCACATTGCCAGGAGCCTCCCTACCAATGGCTAGTTCTCTTCCTGAGTTTTCTGCTTCTTGTTTGGCATTCATGTCGCCCATTGGGATTTTGATGTCACCATCTGGGTTTTTGTCCATAACATCTTGCAGTTGCCTGTAGAATATCCCCCTTTTTTATTGCCCGCGTTGCTTGTAGGCACATAGCATCAGATAATTGTAGTTTTTCTTCTTTTGGTGCTGAATTTTGCCGTAATGATCCTGGAGGAGACTAGCTCCCGCTGCATGAAACATTCTATGCTGTTCAAGTTGTCATAGTAGCCACTCCTCCAGCGTGTTCATTGTTGTAGTCCAGGGGACTGGAGCGAATTGTTGACTCCTCAGTTAACAGTTTTGAAAGTCCACATCCACTCCACCATCTATCAAAGTTTTCTAGGAATACTGTGTCGTACCCTCTCATCTCCCTTGCGATCTGAGCGGTCATCTCCTGCTGAGAACATCTTACAAACACCCTTTATCTCCATTCTTATTTTTGCCGTCATCCGAAAAATACACATCGATCGACTGGCCTCCAGGAAGCTTCTACCAGCCAGCTTCATTACATCACTCCCGTCGCAGATAAGATTTGGTTCGTTTTTTGTATATTTTACCGCTCTGAAAAGCTTTTGTGCCAACTGGGCAGATTTTTCGGAGTGAAATCACTAGCCTCATGGCCAGCATCCCATTTTTGCGGACTTCGGGCCAATTGGTACGACATGCGAGGCGATGATGTCACTGAGGTCAAGCTTTGAAGCTTCATTGGATTTCACGGATGAGGTTGCTGCTCTCTTGACAAATGATAAGTGTAAATATTCGTCATTTTCATCTGCTAGGCCGGAATGAACAATTATGTGAAGGCGAAAATGACTGATCTTCTAGAAATTGCGCAGTTTTTCGACTGCCATGGATTTGGTCAGCTACCATTGGATTGATGTGGGAGACTGGTTATGGGTGGTTTGTAGTATGTGGTGTATCAAGACCGTGCTGCTGCTGTGCATGGAGTCGTTCCCCTAACCAACATTTTTTCCAGTGTAGATCGGTAGATGCCATATTATCAGTGAAGGTTATGTAGATTTAAATGGAAAACCGAACAAACCGAAATGTAATGAAATTTAGCTGTTAGACAATTAGTAAATGGACGCAGTAGTCAAATCGCTGAAACAAGGAGGAATGGAAAAGGGTATAGGATGAGGTTAGATGATATTGACTGAGAGGGTATGATGTGGGAATTCCAAGGGGATAGTCCTTCAGATCACAATCTTTATGTTGCCTTATTATTATTATTTAGCCTCTGCTTGGAGCCTTCCACTGAATGTGCGATGGCCACAGTCTCTGTTAACCGGTTCAGAGAATGGTAAACTCAAAGTGAAGGGAAACAGGAGGGCGCTTGATTCATTGCTCTCTGATGAACCATCCTTCGTTGGTTAATATTACGAAATCTGCAATGACTTTGTTTAAAGGTATGTTTGTTTGGATGATTCCGGTCATTAGAAATATCCTAAGCAGTGTATAGGCCATCTCCAAGCCGACATCACCTAAGTGTGGAAATGCCGATGTCAACCTTAATGGACATTAAATGGATGTCCGGTGACCTTTTTCATTCGGATCACTTTCATTTTCTCTGGTTATTAAATGCCTAAATACTATTCTGACCTATGGAAATCTGCCTTCTGATAGCGACAGTAATACTTCGCAACGTTATCAACGGTTCTTGAACTGGTCATTTGACAGCCTAATTTCTTCAACATTCCATCATATGATTTATTCTAGTGCAACTGGCCCCTTTTATTACTATTCCTTGGACCAATTTTTGTCAACGAAGTGTTCTGAACTGTCTGTGCGTGAAGTGTACAGCCAAACATGCCATCACCACATCACTCGGGTGAAACATACTGGTATCCAGTGTTTTCATAAGGACTAGATCTAAGTTGCTCCCAGCTACTGTACGGTACAAGTTGTCGCATGGGGAATAACTTGCTCTTCAAACCGTTCGGATACACAATTACATCTTAAGCATACTGCGCTTTTCAGGTTGAGTACAGGAGAAAAGATGACTCCCTACCGATCCTTTGACGGTTTCTCTGATTCAGCGTAATGGTGAACAGGTCATCTAAAGGTTCACAGAGAACTTCTGCACACTGTTTTAGAACCGGTTATCTAATCTTTTTAAAATCCAGGGGTTTTCCAGTTTCGCTAGAAATACTGTTTGGTTGATGAGGAACGAGTCCATTGAGTTTTCGTTGGGTGATTTAGCGTATCGGTTTGTTTGGCTTATAGTAGAAATACTGTTTGGTTGTTTGTCAAAGGTTGAACAGGATTTTTCAGTCATCTGCAAACTAGTGCCTCCAAAGGCACATGTCTCCTGGTTGATAGACTGTCTTTCTGATATGGATCAGCATAACCCTTTGGCTTTGCCAGGGATTTTCTGGCAGTAACTTGCCTGAGTCTCACTGTTCAGAAAGATGTCAAGTGTGAAAATAGTTTTCGAACCAGTTTACAGGTTTCAGTAAAACCGGTCCTTTGTCATCCTTTCTTCAGGTTCCACCTACACGCTGGGGAAACGTTGGTTGTTGCCCTCTTCAGTTTTGTGCCACTGAAGCATGAGAATACATTACAACCTCAGCTTGCTGTGTCCTTATGGTTTGAGTTCAGCTCCCATAGTGATGGGTATGTCAGTCAACATTGCCTTTGATTCCGTACCGTCGTTTGAGCACTACATTAAAAGGAGCTAAATTTAACGGCTGGTAGCCGTGGTGAACATATAGAAGGGTGAGAGTTAGGGTTGCTCCATGAAGGATATTAGTTTCGGTGGCCTCTTGGGTCGTATTGTTACAGTGGAAGTCCTTTTTCTATCTACAACTCGGGGAGTAAAATGCATTCTGGGTGATTTCAGCGTAACTCGGTGTTACCCTTAGTGGGGGTTGTTTACCTTTTGGTCACAAAGCACCTTTGTGCAGTCTACACAACCCTGTGAGTTGGATTCCAAGCCTATGCTTGTTGCGTCAGTTAAACATCTGTTCATAGTCAAACAGGGCCTTTTTAAGAAGATGGCTGCTGCATATTCGTACGTTGAACAGGATGGGACAATTTGGTTGACTGACCTATGGGTCACATTCAGTTTTAGGCTGATTGTTTTCCCTTCCATGATAATCGCTCTTGGCCCGCTTCAAGTTTTTACTGTTCGGTGGTGCACTACAGGGATCCCATTGGCCAGCGAATGCAGGTGGTCATATTGCTGTAATATAATTGCATTCTACTCACACCGCAGGGATTTTGGCGATCATACAAGTTGAACGCCTATCAGGTGTGGCCTCAGCTGTCCTCGGTTTTATGGATCTCATAGTCCTTAAATAAAAGCTGAAATATCCCTGCCAGAGGTTTCGGCTGTGTCTAACAGTGCGCTTTCCCGAAGAAGCACCACACAGGCCTGGGTTAGAACGAGAGGTTGCGAATATGCACCAGGCATGCGGGTATGGGTTATTTCTCATAACTTCATATTGCCCCTTTGTCATATCGGCAGTGCCCTCACCGTTTGCAGAAGTTGCTTTCGGAGGCTGAGCTGCTTTTCAGGCGACAGAAATACAAACCCGGCAGTTGTCCACTTCCCCAAAAAGCTCCTTGGTGGTCTTATAACTTCCTGGATGATTCTTCTCGTTAGGATGTGTAGGCTTCCCGTGGGCGCAGTTGTGGTATTGTGTCCACCCTGTTCGACCCTTCTAATTTCATTGCTGGGATGGGGCGACACAGGCGTATTAGTAGGGTACAGAGTATGCACTCTGGTCTTCAGAACCGGTTTCCTTGACAGCTAATTACCTCCTTTATCTGAAGCTCTAGGTCATAAGAGAATATAGCGTAGTGATTAACTTTGTAAAGTGAGTGCCGCAGTCTAATCGCCACGATAGAATATAGGGCTCTGGTTTGGGAGAGCCAAACTTACCACACAAAAGTTCAGTTTGGAAGCAATCGTTGGGCAGGATCAAGTTTCGTAATTGGATAGAGGATTTCCCCTATGGAAAACCGCGCACGTAAGAGATTATTGTCTGAGCATGCTTCTTACATATGCACATATATGCATAATATGAAAGTGATCTTTAGTATATTCATTTCTCCTCTTGACTAATTTTGTTTTGTTTAAACCCCAGAAAAGAATTTAAACATCAAGACTTACTAATGAGAGTGGAACTTGAAAGCATTGAATTTAGCGGTCGCAGTGTGTGACTGAACAGACTCCTGAAACGAAAGTTTAATTCTGTGCCCCTTTTAACGGAAAATCACGGCTAAGATGCAAGCTAGAAAAAGTGTTAGGAATGTTGTTACGGCTACACTTGCTGTGAAAACTTTTTTAAAAAATTAGCGCGAGATTTACTCTCAACTTAAGGATTTACGGTGATTTTAACATTGATAACCAAATAACATCTTATGCAGCATATTACTTCCCAGCATTCTGTATAGAGATAACTCTTAAAATTACCGGTTTTTTAGTCTCATTAAAATGATCGTTTGTATGAATTTGATGTACATATCATGAGTTCTGAAAGGATACTTCTTTTACGGCGTGGATATCAATTTGTTTGAACAGATTGCCACTTTATATCTACACCAGGACTTTGCGCCTTTTATGAAAATTGGCGGCTAGCAAGTGATTTTTTTGTTTTATTCTGTTTGGTTTTATTTGCCATTAATTTCTTTTTATGGTTTCGGATTATCATTAAAAACTCTCGCTAAAATAGTGCAGACAAACCTCTAGTTCCTTTGTGAACAGTTGTTTCAGGACAAAGCTAACCATTGTCACGTTTCTTAAAAGAAATCTCACATAGTTATCATGAATTTTGCTTTTGTTTGTTTCGATTGTGGTCGTAAGTGTCACTTAAACATAAGTGCACTTCTAATTAACCGTTAGCTGTAAGAACAAAACCGTATTTTGTATGGACTACCGTGAACCTACAACAGTTATCACTTTTTTAAGGTTACTACTAAAAGAAATATCGTTTAATTGTACACTGGGTTGCCATTTTGATTGTAAAAATTCGTGAGAAGTGATCCTTTTTATTGTTTATACCCAGAAGGTTAGTTGGCAAATGTTTTGCAGTCTTAGAATTCGTGGTATCCGTGTCATAAATATGAGCTTAGTCTCGTTTTTATCCTTATTGTTATACGTTCATAGTTTATTTAGGATGTTTGATAACTTCATTTACCTCTTGGAGTCTATTTTCACTTTGAGTTTAGGCTCAAACTCCGTTTAGTTTATATATAATTCACCTAAAAGTTTCAGAATAGAGGGGATTTCAAGTTGTCTCATATTGAAATGTGACTTACTTGATGATTCAATATCTTGATGGTTAGAAGTAATTTTTCTGGAACATGGCACTAGTGCATGGTGTATACGGATATAAGTCATGATAGGAATGAAATTGGTAGCTTATGGGCTGCGTTTTCTACTGCCATTGTTTCACTACTACTATGAAAAAATAGTCTTGTTGTTCCCACCAGGGCACATTTATTCACTTCACTTATGATATTTTCATCTATTATGAAATAATTTTGTCTCCTAACCTCACGTATTTTCACTGCAACATCACCTACTTTCTGTTCACTTTGTGTTGTGTGTCTAAGTGTGATGTATTGATTGAATGCACGTCTATACGCGGTTCTATTTTTTAACGTGATGTGTTTAGAATGGCAGTGGTTTGCAGTGGTCACCTTCACTGCAATTAGTTTCTTGATAGGTGTTTTGCTGGCTTGTTTGCACACATTCGTGTGATCAACGCATTATCAAATAGTCTTCAGATCACCTTGTTGTTTGTTTGGTCCTTTAAACCTTGCGGTTGTGTGCATTGGATTGTTACACGGATAAATAAGTAGATTGTAGTTTAGTTAGCTAAACTGGTCCTGTATTGCATTTGTTAAGAGTACGTATGCCGTGTCATGTTTGCCAGTGCATAAATGTTTTGGTTGCATGCATGGGTTTATCAGTCTGAGATATAGTCCTTACAACAGACCTTAATATCGGGTTCGGTGTTTATTTAATTAAGACCAGCTATATACAGCTACATTCCATTACTGTAAGTGAGATTAAGTAGGAAAAAAGTTGGGGGTTGTTGAATCATAAAGTTAAACGAATTTATACTCTCCAGCTTCGTTTTAATTTTATTGAAAAGTGTATTCTGAAACATCTGAGGTCAATGGTTTAAAACTAAACAATGTTTCACAGAATAATTAGCCTATGTATCCAGAATGTTTTATCTAATAAGTCATCAGATATTTAATGTTCATTCTGTTGTTACGACTTATTCTTGAACGCCTTATTCAAAAGGTTTAGGCTTTTAGGTTAAATTTGGGACTGGGATTTGACTTACATCAAGTAATTCACGTATTTGGACCCACAGTCCACCTTAGGAGGTTTAGGCATCCAGGTATTTTCAATAGCCCTCACAGTAGGTGTAGTCTGATGCATTGAGTTGCACTGGATCTCTGAGTTCAACTCAAACTTTTCACTAGGTGACAAGCTGACATCCGATTTGTGAGGGCAAACAATACTGTCTAAATGACCAACTCCCCAAATCACATTGTTAGAGACTAGTAATCAGCAGTAGCTCATTATAGTATTCTAATATTCTAACAATTGTTACACGTCGTAACCGAATAGTGGGAGCATTTGACTGCCAAATATAAAGTGACTTTTCTGAATTCGCTTCAGACACAGCCTGGCTATTAGCTAGTACAACAAACCACACTAGATATAGTTCACAACCTGAAATAGATATATGCAAAGGACTGGGTTATGTATCATTACATATCGTAATATTTTTTCATTATAATTCTCCTGATTTGTTATGTAACCGATCGTTTTCTGTTTATTATTCTTTTCAGATATTTCAAATTAATGGTGAAAAGATGAATACAAGGCGGCGATCATGTTTTTCTCCACAGAGTCCAGAAGTAAACTACACATATTTAGAGCCTGTTAAGCTAACGCCTACTGAATCTGTTTCACCCCCGTTTTCTGCTCAAAATCTTCGTTCAGTCAAACATGAAAATGAATATTTTCAGAAAAGTACTCAGTACGATATAAACTCTCCAGTCAGTACAAGCCCTACTGATTATCCTAGTGTCTCTAAACATTCGGGACAAAGAAGTCTAAGACAAAGAACTGCTTCAGGCACACCATCAGAACCATCACATACCGCTGAAACGAAACAGTCCACTTCCTCCACGAGACCTCGTGGATTGTTGAACAGGGTAAGCTTAAAATTGTTTTCCTGTCTATGTAGTAACGCTAGTTCAGTAAATCGTATGAATTTGCCTGGGAATTATAGGCCCTGTCTCACGTTAGGTGGTTTAACAAGGTAAGTAATGTTGACGTTAGGCGTAGAGTGTTGGGCAAAGAGGGAAAATCAGTCGACGAGGCTATAAAGTTACATAGACTAAGATGGCTAGGTCACGTGCTGCGCATGCCTAACCACCGCCTCCCCCGACGGGCATTACTAGCTGATATAGGTGCAGATTAGAAAAGATAAGTGGTGGCCAAACAAAAACATGGCTCATCAATCCATGAAATCCTTGACAGTTAAACTGAGTCAGTCAGGTAGGGAGATGCAGACTTCCGGTTGGGGCCCTCGGACTCTAGGAATCAATGGCTGGACAATAGGTGACATGGCTCAAAATCATCGTTGTCAATGGCCAGCCCAGATGTATTCAGTCTCTGTAATCTTTCATATTCCTTTCTACCATTACCCATTCTGTTTCACTCTTAGACTTGTCAAACTATTGATTCTCTTCACTCATCTTCTTGTCTACCTCTGTGTGCTATTTGGAAGGTGGCAACTCGAACTGGTGCACTTCGGTGCCAAGTTCTATGTTGAATCCAGACAGACAGACAGGAATTATAGGCTGACAAATTCTCGTCACACAGCAAGGGGATTAGAAAGTTTCAGGATAACAAGATGAACTTGGTAAAGACGAAGGTTGGACGTACACTTCATTTGGACACAGAGTTTACATAAATTTTCGGGTCATTAATGCTCCATCCCCTTTGCGAAGTCTGATTGGATCTTGCGTAAACCATTGAAGGATTTGTCAAATAGAGCTGATTATCTTGTGTTCACGAGATATTGTTATCGAACTATAGACACCCCCGGTTTTCCCTTCGCTAACCAGGCTAGATATTGTTCCCAGGCGCGTCTTACAAGCGAATGCATGCTGCTGCCGATGTATTTAGCTACACAGGAGCAAGTGGACGAGTATATGCATGTTGACGACTTTTCTGTCATACTCTGATGGAACATTTTGTTGCAAAACAGTATTGTTCGTAGACCAGTAACGTAGTATGTGTTAGTGAGGGGATTTCAAAAGCCATTTTCGGAGAATTTCTGCCTCAATATCATTTTAAACTCGAGATTCAATATCAAAATCTTTTTGGGAACAACCTGAACCTGTTCAGCAGCTTTCTTTCCTTCATCAGTAGATATTTCATTTCGAACATAAGAGTTTCATGAGATATTCTTCTCAAATTCAGGTAATCGAGGACTCACAGTTGTCTCAGTGTACGTGAATTGAGATATATCTGATTTCGTTTGTGAGGTTCTTTTAAAACGTTTTCAGATATTCATGTTTCCTCAACCAATTCCTCCGGGAGTAAGCTTTTTTCAGCAAGTTTTAGGGCAAGTCTTGAACACATATTCACTTCCTTCACCGCCACAAAATGGAAAAGCAAACTACGAGGAGAATTGCTTAGGAAAACACAAGTATCCAAATAGACGTTTTAAAATAGTCTGAAACGAAACCAGTAAGACTGTACGTCAGTTGGGAGATATTTGGTTGTAACAATTTGAAAATCCCCTTTGAGTCGTATAAAAGAACATGCTGAAAATTCCATACTTGTACCAAAAATACGGTGTGGAATCAAGCTGTAATCAAAAAATAAAATAAAGGAGTACGTCGGCCGGGGATCGAATCCCGGACCACATGCGTGGTCGGCGAGAATTCTACCACAGTAGCGGTATATACCCATTATATAGAAGTAAACTGTCCATCAGTTGGGAGATATCTGGTTTTTGGCAACTTAAAAATCCCCATTGAGTCATATTAAAGAAAAGACGGCCAGCAAAGAGTTACGCTTGTCGGCGATATCATTCTCAAGTTGTACTGTCGCATGCATATATAGTAACTTTTCTTAGCACCAACAGGGAATATTCCCGAAGATGTTTCATCAGAATTCTAAATTTTAGATAATAATAATTTTTCTTTATTCCAGAAACAGTACTAGTGGCACAGTGTGGAATTTTCAGCACATATCTACAATATTGCATCTAATTTTTATCAAACATTTAAAAGGAGTATTTCAAAAAATAAATATAAAAACAACAACAGCAAAAACAACAAAAAAACACAAAATAGCAAGAAAAATGCAAAAAAATACCAAGATGTAGAAAGGAAAATAAACAACATAAGAAATAATATCTCAGTATTGGGTAGTGGAAGCTATGATATGTTTATGCGTGGTGAACAGTAACAGCTATAATCCTACAAGAAGTTATGAAATGTTATAAAGAATGTTTATAGCCAAGATGATCAGTTATTTTGATTGAATTACACTAAACAATCATAAAATAAACATTTCAAGTTTAGATTTTCAGCTCTAATGCGGTGTTTGTAGTGGTAGTGCGAGTAATCCTGCATAATACAAAATTTTAAGATGATGATAATGGCGTTCACAACCAAGATTGTTAGTTAATATTGCCGAACAAAAAAACAACAGTCACAAACCACGATACACCCATTGACTGGGTATTGGTTTTCAGGAGAACCAAACACACGCATCCTTGCCTCTTGCGAGACGAGAACGGCATGCAGGATCAACCTGTGACGCAACCACTCGAGAGCCCTCTCCCTCGGTGTCAGTTAAAGGATCCTGTGAAGCCATTAAAACAAAATAATTTAGTTCAACAATCACAAAACTAATATATTACATGATGATTAATGACAGGATAATTTTGTAATACTCATAGTGCTAATGTTTTCGGAACCAGTGGATACACAAAAGAAGGAATAGAATAAAGTACAAAAAAGTAAGCCACTGGTAATAATTTAGATAGCTAAGTATGTTTAAGAAGGTGTTCACTATAGAATACAAATAAGAGAGAATAAGGGAGAAATAACAAGGGCCAAAATTATGTTATTAACAACAAAGCAAGTCATAGGTTTCGCGCTTAACACTGTCTCTGTCACTTAGAACACGGGCCAAATATGGTATCGTTGAGTTCCTGTACTTGGTTGTACGAGCATATATTATTTTGTACTGATTTCTGGTTCTACCTGATGAGATACAAGGAGAGAGTTGAGAATAGACGGGGTGTTGGGGATCGTAGAGTATGGTTTTAGACCATTTTTCGTATGTATTCAGATGCTTATCTACTAATGTAGTGACGAACTGACTGAGTTTCACACCACTAGGTGACAGATTGCTTTGTGTTTTATAGATTGCCTAATGTAGAAAGCGTTAATCTGGTAGGAACTAAAATAAGATTAAATAAATAAATAAATCGAGCCACGTAATAAAATTGATGCAGTTGAGTAGAATTCAATTAGAATTGAACAACAGTGGTAGTAAGGGGTAGGAATTCAATGTGGGGTGAAGGAAGAAAATAATACAGTTAAGAAACAAAAAAGCAAAACAAAAATTACGTATCTAGTGTTAAGATACATCAGGTTGATTGTATATTTAGAAGAGACTTCTGCATGCAGAGTTCGTGATTTAACTTGTGAATTGCCATTGCTTCTGCGATTTGATGAAGTTTCATCCATACTCTTGTAACAAGATTCCCACATATACTGTAGATAACTTTGAAGTTGGTTTGTGGGCTATCTCGGTGTCCAGATTAGACCGGGTGTTCCAACATAGAGCTGCGGGGAGATGTTTTCTCTTCCCGATAAAACCATGAGAGTAAGTGTTCGCTGTGATATGTTTGGAAAGTGAACGCCAGGTACAGCTGATATATACCTAGCTTCACACGAGAAGGTAAATTGATAGATGCACATTGATGAGGCAATGTCAGTTGTATTACGTGGCTCGACTTACTTATTTAGTGTTATTTTATTTCATACCCGATTAACCCTTTCTACATTAAGCAGTCTGTCATCTAAAATTTACAATTTTGCTGAAACATCTTTGGAAATACTCCTTTTGTTGCTAAGAAAATCTACTAAATATGCATGCGATTGTACAACTTGAGAATGATATCTCCGAAAAGCGTAACATTTTGCTGGCCATCTTTTCTTTAATATGACTCAATGGGGATTTTCAAGTTCCCCAAACCAGATATCTCCCAACTGATGTACAGTTTACTTCTATATAATGGGTATATACCGCTACTGTGATAGAATTCTCGCCGACCACGCATGTGGTCCGGGATTCGATCCCCGGCCGATGTACTCCCTTTTTATTTTATTTTTTGGTTACAGCTTGATTCCACACCGTATTTTTGGTACAAGTATGGAATTTTCAGCATGCGATATCGGTAGCCCAAATTTTGCAGGCCGACAATAGATATCAAATGTGCATCGGCAGGGGATCGAACCTCCGACCATGTGCATTGTCGGGGAGAGTCCTAAGCATTGTGTCACCGATGCTAAGCCAGTGATAAGATTGATAGAAGGGGAAGGTTGGGCATGGGGCGACTAGCAACGCCATCCCGTAAAAATGAATAAACACCACTACTCCCGAAACTCCAAGTCTGTAGTTTGAAGCCGCCCTATGTTCCACTGGGAACGTAAAGGAGAAGGAAAAGCCGCTGCTAAAGATTTTCTATGCAGAAATTTAATTGTCTCTAACCACCACTATGCTTTAGTGTAATGACTTGCTTTTAGTTATCTGTTAGGATGAAGGCTCTATTGCTTTTTCTGAATATGATGCTGAATTGTTAACTTTTAATCCCCATACCCTAGTCAATCTATATTTCTGACTGTTGTAATTAATGAAAACAAAACATGTAGTTCAGCGAAGAGTCTCTTTTCAGCGACGAACTCATTTTATTAGCTGCACAATCGCAAATATGTATATGAGTTATTTTGTATGCATGTGTGTGAACATTAAGTGAACATCAAACAAAAATACAATCGGTTATGGTTATTTTAACTAAACAGGTGAAAATGAGTAAGTTTTGGGTAGAGCTACGTAATACAAAAACGGTCAAGAAAATTGAGTGTTAATGAAACTGGTGTGCAATCACAAAGGTGATGAGTTGCCACAAATAGTTTTTAAAAAGAAGTTACGTAATAATATGAATAGTGATGATTGAGTTGCACTCAGTCGGGATACACATAGGAACAAAGTAGAGAATACGAAATTACATAAGAGTTCTAGATGAATAGAAGAATTATAAGCAATTAAAGAAACAGGTAAGCAAACAAAAAATTAAGTCATGGAAGATCAAGGAAGTTGTTACCATGATAATAGAAGTGGTTGAGTAATTCTCTTTTGTATGCACAGGTCCGGTTTTTCTATGTGAATGGTCAGAGCTTCAGGATACAAAGAAAAGGAAACCGTATTGACTTAGATGGGTTATTCTTGACTCTGTAGATTATTTTGAAGCAGGAGGCGTTTGTTGAGATGGAGTGATCAGTGTTAACCAGGCGTTGTTCAATTATCGCACTCCCTATAGCACCACTATTGCCTTCTCGAAACCATGCTGGATAGTGTTCTTGAATACTTTAAGATATGGTGCGCATCGAACGACCGATGTATCTGGCTGGCTCCGCAGCAGCAGATGAACTGATATATGCACATAGAAGTGGTCAGATGCGTGATATTGTCCTTGAGGCTTCTGCAGAACAGTGGGCGACTGGGGAACACTATTCCTAGCGTTGCTGCAAAGAATGTTCTTCTCTTGAGAATATCACTTGTTGAATCTCCCTTGAAATCCAAGTTCATGTAGAGTTTATTTTTCGGCGCAAGTGAAGTTTCATTCCTCCAAACTTTTGGTTTGATATTTTTATCAATGCATCTTGGTGGTTATCGATTTTGGATGAAGATTTCTGTCAAAAGATTCTGTTTCTAAAACATCGGGACTACAGATGAATTGGATGCGGGTGACAATGGATTTTATTAAACTCTGCTTTTATTGAATGAATACGCAGCTATAGAAGCTTGTTATTTGACCATTCCAAGTAGCTTTTCTATGGATCGATCTTCTTAAGGTCCCATCAATTCTCTTTGTTAGTTTCACATGAAGAAGAAAGGGAATTTTCGATTCGTTTTCCATTTCAAGAGTGAATTTTTTTGCTGATAGGCAACAGGTAGTTGCCTGCAGCAGTAGATTAGGGTCATTATTGTTGTCACAAATAATGAATATGTGTGTCTTTTATACAGTCGGCCAAGTTAAACTTTAAGCATCACTAACTAACTATCAATGGAGTGCGACCGCACCGATAACCTTGAAAAACTCACTGAGCAAATTAGTGGAATCCGGTAAATAATATTGTCATCATCAATAAAATATGCTCATCGAAGTGTTATGCTATTAAATACGATATCTGGCAAGTTTCAGCTTAGGTTTGGGAAAGATGAAGTTACTCTTCGAGTCAAGGACAAGTTGGGGTTAAGTTAATCTAACAAAGGCGACAGTAGGTTTGGTTCTAGTTGGATTACAATTGGTTTAGGAATATTTTCACGTTAGGTTTAGGTTCAGGAAAGATTAGGGTTGTTAGGGTTAGGGTTAGAAGACCTAAGTAATGACATGCATAGCATGTGGTTAAATTTCTCTGTTGAAATAAGAATAGAACTTGTGCACTGTGTTATAGTTCAATTCGATTGTGGGTAAAATTTATTCTGATAAAGTTTCGCAGTGTTATACAGTAATATTTACTGATGACCACGTTTCGAGCATAATCCATTGCTCATTAAATATTGCTGTGTAACACTATGAAACTTAACCAAATTAAATTTTATCCACACTGGAATTATACTCTGTTGATTCACCAACCTAAACCTGAGAACTATTTTTTATCCCATGTGATAGGAAACTATCTTCTGTAACACTTTGATACAGTTTTTATGCAGTCTTTTCATTAATATATGTGTTCCATACACAAAAATACCTCCTTCACATGTTTGGTGCTTTCGAGGTCATTTGCTGATTGACAGTTAGTGGTGCTTGGAATTTAACTTTGCCATACAGTCTTAAATTGTCAATGCTCGGCTTTAGTGGACCTTTCTCGAGGGTTGCCACGAAGCAATCTGATAGTAGTGGACCCAACGGAGATCCCATTGCAATACCATCTTTTTTCTTCAATAGATGGTGTAGAAATCTAATTTGAACATATAGTTAATGTGCATGTTGCTAACCATAGTTATGATTCAAAGACGACTTGTTGTGGAGTTGTTTTCTGTGTCTTATGGGAATATTGTCTATACAGTACTGCTGGATTAATTTCCGTTGTATCGTCACTGCCTATCATATATAAGACATTCAAGTGAGTTATACCAGTTGATACAGTTTCAAATTACGAAAGCAAAGTTTGCTTGATGAATACTTCTTGGAGGCCTTAACAACTAGAAATGTTCTAATCATCTGCATTGTAGTTATTATTGTTGTTCGTCCCTTGTGTTCGGGGTAGGACATAAAGCCTCACAACGGCACCTTTCCAATGAACTTTATTCTCTGTCATCACTTTCTTCACTTGGCTCCACAGCCAGCCTGCCTGCAAGGTCTCATCACTTCCTTACATGATATCCGTGTCACCCTCGAACGCCAAACTCGTCACTTCCCATCTGGGTTGCACTCCAGTGCTTGTAGTATAGTCTCACTTGAAGATATCCCCCAGCGTACGCCGGATCTATCGTCGTTTCCTTCTGCAGGGTAGTTGGTTTAATGAAATTAATGTCGATCGATGAAGGTGTTTTTCTTTACAAATTCATCGTGTTATCTAAGTAGTAATTATTTAATTTTTAAATTTATCGTATTTATTGTCCTTTGGAACTGTGATTTTGATTGACTTGTAATCAGTGGGCATTAAGTGATTTTATCTATTCCCTATATCCCTCAGTTTTATATCCCTTTTGTTTCTTTTCACCAGCGATTACGGAGACCATCAAAGGTGATTCCAATTTGTGGTCTATGCTTGGGTACAGCAGAATTGAACAATAAAACTCAAGTCCCGGAGGATATGATCGCCTGTTGGGAATGTGGACAGTCAGGTATAAACTAGTTTTCCCTTTATTAATAAACATTGCAGTGTGAATATGTTATGATTCATGTGTCCATATTTTATCATATACTTTTAAAGCATACGCATGCCTCTATTCGTTGTTTCTTTATTTATGTTCGTATTAGTCTACTAGCGGGTGTTCTTTTTCAACGGTGAATGAGACAATGGAGACACTGACTGGTTTCAACACAGAACTGTGCACGGATCTGCAGCAGTTTGAGTTGCCGGACTTCCTCCTTGTAGCACACAAAGGAAGAGAAGCGAGTAGAGAGAGATTGAAAATAGAGGTAATACACAGAAATACGAATACGGAAGAACTAGATAGTTTTATTGGATGCATTTGCGCCATTGGGAACGATTTTGAGCCATGTATCACCCATTGTCTCCAGCCTACATTGGTTCTTAGCATCCTGAAAGTCTACACCTCCCTAGGTACGGTGGAGACAGTTTACTGTCTGCATTAACTGAGGTACTAGGCAGCGTCTGAGAATCAGAGGAAATCCCATCGGGTTGGTGTAAGTCACTGATTATCCCCACATACAAGAAAGGAGACAAGTCTTCCTGTGATAATCACAGAGGGATTAGCTTGACTAATATAGTATCTAAAGTCCTATGCTCAGTAATATTGCGCAGACTAAGTGGTGCTCGGGAGGCACAAACACGAGAGAGCCAGGCAGGCTTTAGACCAGGAAGAGGGTGTGTCGATCACATCTTCACCCTTCGACAGATTCTAGAACATAGGCATTCCTACCGGCGTCCAACAATCATTATATTTCTTGACCTAAAGGCGGAATTCGACTCTGTCGATCGAGAAGTTCTCTGGAGATGCTTGGCTGTAAAGGGAATTCCGAGAAAATACATTGCATTGATCAAGGCACTCTACTCGGACTCATGCAGCCAGGTGAGGGCTTACGGCGAGTTGTCATCTGAACTGGTGACGACTAATCTGTCTGTCTGGATTCAACATAGAACTTGGCACCGAAGTGCAGCAGTTCGAGTTGCCACGTTCCAAATAGCACACAGAGGTAGACAAGAAGATGAGTGAAGAGAATCAATAGAGTTTGACAAGTATAAGAGTGAAACAGAATGGGTAATGGTAGAAAGGAATATGAAAGATTACAGAGACTGAATACATCTGGGCTGGCCATTGACAACGATTTTGAGCCATGTCACCTATTGTCTCCAGCCATTGATTCCTAGAGTCCCGAGGGCCCCAACCCGGGAGTCTGCATCTCCCTACCTGACTCAGTTTAACTGTCAAGGATTTCATGGATTGATGCCATGTTTTTGTTTGGCCACCACTGGCTCTTTTCCAACCTGCACCTATATCAGCTAGCAATGCCCGTCGGGGGAGGCGGTGGTTAGGCATGCGCAGCACGTGACCTAGCCATCTTAGTCTATGTAACTTTATAGCCTCGTCGATTGATTTTCCCTCTTTGCCCAACACTCTACGCCTAACGTCAACATTACTTACCTTATTAAACCACCTAACGTGAGACAGAGATCGCAGACATCTATGATCGAAAGCAGTCAACCTTTTCATGTCTTCAACGCGTATTGGCCATGTTTCAGAGCCATAGAGAAGGACGGAGCGAACTGATGAGCAGTACACACGTCCCTTGGTTGATAACCGGATGTCACGCCTACGCCAGAGATGGTGTAAGTCAGCGAAAGCAGCTCGAGCTTTTCGGATCCGTGCTGAGATTTCATCGCCAATCAGTCCGTTGGTGCTAATACAACTTCCCAAGTAGGTGAAGTGGTCAACATGTTCTATCACTTCACTCCCTATCACTAAGTTAGGAGTTGACGTGGTCCAGTCCTGTAGCAGCATCTTACATTTTGCAGGGGCGAATCGCATGCCAAACATACGAAGATTGCTGCTCAAGGTGTTCAGAAGACTCTGCATTTTGTCAGCATCCTCCCCTAACAGGACTATGTCATCTGCATATTCTAAGTCCATAAGACTATTCCCTGGTAACAAGTCGATTCCTAAGTCATTACGTTCAGTTAAGGATACTTCCATTAGCATATCTATGATGAAGTTAAACAGAAATGGGGAAAGTGGACATCCCTGTCGGACACCACTGGTTGTTACCAATTCAGATGACAATTCCCCATAAGCCCTTACACGACTACGTGAGTTTGAATAGAGTGCCTTGATTAGTGCAATGTACTTTCTTGGCACTCCCTTCACAGTCAGACATTGCCATAGTACCTTTCGATCCACGGAGTCGAAGGCCGCCTTCAAGTCAAGAAATATGACAATTGTTGGACGCCGAAAAGTGTGTCTATGTTCTAGAATCTGTCGAAGAGTGAAGATATGATCTATGCACCCTCTACCTGGTCTAAAGCCTGCTTGATTTTCCCTTGTCTGTTCCTCCCGAGTTCTGCTTAGTCTATGCATGATTACTGAGCCTAGGATTTTAGAGACTATGTTCGTTAGGCTGATCCCCCTATGATTATCACACGAGGACTTGTTTCCCTTCTTGAATATCGGTATAATAAGTGACTTACCCCAGTCTGATGGCACTGTCTCTGATTCCCAGACTTTGCCTAGTACCTCAGTTAATCTACAAACTAGTATGTCACCCCCATATTTAAACACCTCCGGAATAATTCCGTCGGGTCCTGCCGCTTTGCCTCGTTTCAAATTACTGATAGCTTTTGTGACCTCACTTACAGACGGCGGACCAGTGTCTATATCCCATTCGGGTACGTGTGGATGGCGGGGAGGTTCAGTGTGGCTGTAGGCAAGTTAAATTGTCCTCAAAGTGTTCTTTCCAGCGTTCAAGGCGTCTATCCTGAGAGCTAATTAAGGAGCCATTTTTCTCAGAAATAGTCTCACTTATGATTTGCCTTCTCCCACCCGTTTCTGATGAGTCTAAAGAGTTGCCTAGTGTTGCCTATCGCGATGCTTTTTCCATCTCTTTGCCTTTGTCACCACCACTGTTCACTGGTGTCCGTCAAGGATGCCCATTATCCCCATTTCTATTCAACTTCATCATAGATGTACTAATAGACTTAACCTTAACTGACTTCAGAGACTCAGACATTGACTTGCTACCAGGGAATAATCTCACTGACTTAGAATATGCAGACAATATAGTCCTCCTACGTGAAGAGGCTGACAAAATGTAGAGTCTTCCGAACACCTTGAGCTGCAATCTACGAATGCTTGGCATGCGATTCTCTCCCGCCAAATGTAAGATGATGTTACAAGACTGGACTGGACTACACTGACTCCTAGGGAATGGAGTGGTAGAGCATGTTGACGCTTCACTTATTTAGGAAGGCTGGAAAAGAGCTAGCTAGTGGTGGTCAAACCAAAACATGGCCTCAAGGGTCAATGAAATCCACAACAGTTAAATTAAGCCACTTAGGAAGGTGTAGACTTCCATGTTGGGGTCCTCTGGACAGTAAAAACCAATGGCTGGAAACAATTGGTGCTATGGCTCAAACTCATCGTTGTCAATGGTGCAGATACATCCACTCCTTGTGACTTATAATACCCAATTAAACTATATTGTTCTTCGTTATTACTATTGCTTTTGTCTCACACCTCTGTTTACTGCCTCTAATATGCATTTCTTCTTTCTTCTCTTGCTTTGCGTGCTACAAGGAGGGAGTGTGGCGACTTGAACTGTTGCAAAGTTCTATGTCGAAAACAGACAGACAGAATTTTACTTTTGAGAAGTGCGACAATCGATCGCCAGTTTGTTGCGTGAATATATCTAAACATTCGACAGAGAATCGATATTTAACCAATTTGACCACCCTCTTACGAGTTACTTAACCCGGTATTTTTAATTGGTTACATTATCAATCCTGCGGGTATAATTTGTAGAAGTTCAACCTTCTTAGTGTGTGTGTTTGTGTCACAGAAACTAAAGTAGATTTCTATTCCGACATCCTCATAACATTAGAAATTTTGTTATTAAAAGAGCTAGGTAGGTGACTTGTTTCAAAGCCTGATTAGTGGTCGACACCCACTTCTGTTCCACCTATTTTGTTCATTTTTCTTCGGGGGGGGGGTGGGAACTTTTCTCTCTGTTTTGAACTAGAAAAAATTAAAAGTTCAGTTCTGAAAAGTTGTGTAATGATTAGTATTATTACTTTATTTATTGGTCTAATTTTCCTTTTCTCTTTCTCTTTTAAACTAAAATCTTTTAGGTCATCCTACTTGTCTAAAAATGCCACCAGATCTGGTCGCTCGTATTTCACAATTACGATGGCTTTGTGTCGACTGTAAACGGTGTTGTTTATGTCAACCAAATGCAGACAGTCAGAATTCAACAGGTGACAAAGAAGACACTCAATCCGATTTACTACTTTGTGATGTTTGTGATCGAGGCTTTCACCTAAAGTGTGCTGAACCGGATATGTCAGAGCCTCCTGAAGGTAAGTAGACGTTTGTTTCAGATATTCATCTCGGGTTCAGCTAGTAGTTAGTAGTGTAACGACAGAAGACAAGGGTCAGGCAACAGATCGTTTAATTGAGAACATCAAGAGATATTTATAGATTTTTATGTACATTATTACTTGTTATTGTTAGCAGGAGGCAGCGTCTTCTGATTGGTTGTTTTCCTGCTCAAGGTTATTCTGTACTGCTTGTGACCGTTTCTTAGAAAGTTAAGCCGTGTATCCGCGAATTGTCTGTTGTGATTGGTTGTTGAGTTCCTCAAGGTTAAGCGTTGTTATTGTTTTCTTTTCTCATGACCGTGATTTGTTGTCTACCAATTTTGGCTTGCAGACAGCTCTCACCACAGTAGTAGGTTTAAAAGTACATTTATTACATCCTGTGCATGATCCATTAACGTGGTGGTGAAGGTAATGCTCTTTTATCTTCATCGGATTCACTCCTAGGGACACTGATACGGCTTAGCCAACACTGGCATATTAAAACATGCATTTTAGATTTCACTAACTTGTTACCATTCTAGTTACCAACAGAGTATGATTTATCTCTACACTAGTTAGACTGTTCGTTGAAATGACTTTTTCACTCGACTAGGGTAACGTTCTCCCCAGGCTTACTAGACGAGATTTTGTAGTGCTGCAGTGGTCGGAAATCGATTTGCATCATGTACATGGTTGACAAGCGTATTTTACCATTGGACTACTGACTAGCTTGTCCAGGAAAACATCATTTTTTATGCTGACAGACCTATGCCAAATATAAACTGTCAGCTGGGGATATTCCACAATTTTCCAATTGAATACCTCACCGGTCTGATTAGTGGTTATAAAATAATGGGATGAGTAAGATGTGTGTGTGTGTGTGTACTTAAATGGATGATTGAGAGTTCTAGAATTCGAAATTTTAAAATTGGAGCATTTATAAACATTAGTCCATTATACTAGCTGATAAGAATAGTAGCCGTTTATTAAGGATAGAATTGATTGGTTCGTTTTCGAACAGGTTGGATACATTCATTGCAGTTGTCATCTTGTTATGCTGCTAGACTGATGTGAGGGTGAGAGAGGGGAGTCCACTGATTGCCTAAGGTGACGCATTTCTGGGTATTCGTTATATGGCTAGCTTCATCCATTTTTCATATAGGAGGTGGACTATAGAGTAGCGAGTAGAGATGTTCAAGTTGGATATGTAGGTAAACTAAGGGGTTAAGCAGTTAGTACAGATGTCTAACTGACTAAATGGTTCCAAAATAGAACTTTACAGCAATCTGGGTTTCCATATTCCGTGTAAAACACCAAAGACAAGAGAGATAAACAAGCCTATCGAAAGAACGATAATAACCAGAAATATTAGGACGAAAGTATAATAACATAGAAGAACAACAACAGGGTATAATAGATACGGCATATCACAAAGGGTGGATGCATCTGCACCGTTGAGAACGATTTTCAACCATATCGGCAATTATTCGTCTCCAGACATTGATTGGTTCGTAGAATCCCAAGGATCCCAACCAAGGAGTATACACCTTCCTATGAGGCTGACTCAAGTTAACTGTTAACGATTTTATTGACTGATGAAGATAGGTTTTGGTTTGACTACCACTAGCTTTTTTCTAGCTAAGATTGTTCGTCGAGGAAGTTGATAGTTCAACATGCTTAACACGCGTCCCAGACATCTCAGTCGACTCACCTTCACCTCATTGATTGACTTACTCTCCGTACCTAATACTGGACGCCTAACCACAATAATAACCAATCTGTTTTTATTGCCTAACAGGAGAGATAGAAAGCATAGTACAGATGTGATGGTTAATCGATTGAAATGTTTCAAGTATTGGTTTTGTAGGGATTTTGTTTGTTTGATTGGTTGAGGGATTTTATTATGAGCTGACATTAGTTAGAGAACCATAGGAAAACCTGGGAGTACAAGACGGTTGTTTCGTCCTAGTTCGGGGCTTTTCAGCAGTGCGCACCCATTGGGCGGGGTTCGAACCCAGGACCTCTGGGTAACTCATCAAAGAAGACATTGCTAAGTGGTGGTTACACACTATGTCATGAATTGGCAGAAGTTAGAATTCATGGGTCATTGTATGGGGTCCCAGTGGCTTAATGGTCTGCGAGCTCGCGTCGTAACCAGAAGGTCCTGGATTCAAACCCTTGTGGGCGTGCGCTGATGAAGAGTCCCAAACTGGGACGGAACAACTGTCCAGTACTCCCAAGTTTTCCAATAGTTACGTGACAAAAGCTCACATTCAGTCAAAGTACTAATATCTAACATAATTCAACATTGTCATAGTGTTGCTTATTTTTACGTAGAAATGTAGTTTCTGCAACTTTTCTTCATATTTGATAGTTTCTAATTAGCTTTCATTCTGTTGTGTGTGTCTGTGTGTGTCTCTGCGTGACTTAGCTTGAATGTACCTTAATTCATAATTGGGTGCTACTAAGTTATTTTTTTAAATTTCCTTCACGTTCCCAATCGAACATAGGGCTTCAAGCTGGAGGCTTGGATTTTCTGTAGCAGTATTTATTTTTACAGGATGGGGTTGCTAGCCTCATGCCCAACCTTTCCTCTTTACCAGTTTTATTACTGGCTAAGTGAGGTAGGGGAGGGTGTCGGCCGGGGATCGAACCCCGGACCATATGTATGGTAGGCGAGCATGCTAACCGCTGTGCCACCGATGCACTTACTAAGTTATGATATTGCTAATTTCAGTTGTGTGGTGTTCTTTAAAGCAAAATCGTTTAACTGTGAAGCTTTCCTTGTCATTCCAGACGAATTCAGTATATTAACTTCATAATTGTGCTCCACTAAATTAGGTAGGGAGTGTACAGTCAGGTATTATAGCTTATGCGCTATAAGTACAGTCTAGGACACAGACATGCATGTGTGTGTATGGCTGCCAATTAGAACTATACTTTAGTGGTTATGGTCGGAGAGTAGTTAATGTCTGTAGAAATTCTCATGCTCTGTAAATATATACATCATCATATGTATGTATGTGTGTGTAATTCAACTATTTTAGGTATGTGGACCTGTCCAATATGTTCACAATCTGATAATAATTCGTGTATGGACTTAGATCCAAGACTGCGTTCTATTCAAATTTGTGATCAATTAACTCAACATGAAATAGACTGGATGAAGAAAGCAGCTAATGTCAGCGGTGCTTATCTTATAGCCCCATTGTCTTTCTCTTTTCAACAATCACCTGAACCTGTAAAACATAGTAATGATGCTGTTGGTGATATGCTGCAAACAGTTAAACCTACTTCTCCAGCTTTATCAAAGTCGGAGCCTCCTCCACGGCCGTTGTCGCCATCGCCTTATTCGTCACCGGGAAAATGTCAAGCTGTCAGTAATGATGATGGTGATAATGGTAATAATAATGGCACAACAACAATAACAGCAACAACATCAACGACAGTAGGCAAATCAGCTAAACGCTTGATTCAAAAATCTTTAACTGACTGGACTGTAAATTGTAAATCTACTAGAAAATCAACTCATTCCATTTCTGAGTCTGTTGTTCCAGCTGATGAAAATAGTACAAGTCAAATATCGACTGAAAATAAAGTGAAGAAAAATATCAGCCCACTTGCTGTTAGAAGAGGTAATTATACTAGTGTCATTTGTTACCATTTTATTATTATTATTTATTTTATTCCTCTACGTTTCCCAAGTGGAACATAGTGCTTCAAGGTAAAGTTCAGAAGTTCCCCTCGTTATCGACCTCACTACCGGCTTAGCGAGGTTTAAGAGTGTGTCTCGGTCAAGGATCGAACCCCCCCTCCGGACCATGTGGGGCATGGTTGGCTGGCATTCTACTGTTGGACCACCGACGCATCATTTATGTTCATTTACTTTTCTATACCCCTGTTGCTTCATTGCCATCCCTAGGAACAAATTAAGCCTTTTATGTCGACTTGACGTCTTGCAGCATTCGACATTCAACGACATTGTATTCTATCAACTCTATTCATACTTTCTTTCGGAATAAGAATTTGACTATAGTTCATGCTTTATCTCTCTCTCTCTCCCTAGTGATTCATCAGTGTATCCTACTCAGGGGTATAAGCAGTCACTGGCTGCCCTAAGTGTAGCGAGTTCGAGTCCCTGTTGAGACATCACTTCCTTTTTGGTTTCAGATAAGCGCGTAGCGAAGGAGTACGAGTAGGCACGAGACCTATATTGTATGGCTTCGTCCCATCTATCCATGCATCCAACAGAGATCTGCTTGTATTATCGGCGTTATCCTACTCAGCTTCCGGTACTTCTGTTGGCACAAATAAGACGATTTGGTTCTTTGATTGAACACTAGTAACTAGTGTGATGTGTCTAGTCTTTTGTTTGGTGCAGGCGGAATTCTATCAGTCAGGTTTGCAGTTTGGTCACCATTGGGTGACACGGGTTCGAATCTCAGAAGCGACATGAGTTCCTTCAAGCTGGTTGCAGATACGGTTTGCTGACTGACCGGTGAGTACCAACTAGCTCGAAACCTAGGTCCAAGGCTTCCTTTGGCTGATTACCTCTAACTATGTAACATCAACGATTCAGTTCTGTTAGATGGTTTCTGAGTTACTGATGTTTTCGATAATTTTAGAATGTTTGATATATGATTTCACTATCTGTTAAAAAAACAACAACTATGGTTTTAGATGTGGCCTTGATCAATAATCTGAGGATGATTTATTCAAAAGTACTTACATTTTCGCAAATGACTGACTGACTAACTAGTTTCAACATGGAACTTTGCACAGATGTGCAGCAGTTCGAGTTGCCACATTCCCTCCTTGTGGCACCCAAACCAAGAGAAGAGATTGAAGAGAAATTCACAGGCGACATAATACACAAAAGTGTGAGGGAAAAAGAATAGTGATACGGAAGAACAATTGAAGAGTGAATAGACCTGCGCAAGCCATTGAGAACGATGAGTTTGAGTCATATCACCAATTGTTTCCAGCCTTCATTGGTTCTTAGCATCCCGAGGACTCCAGCATGAAGCAACCATTCTACACCTTCCTATGTGGCTTAAACTAACCGTTGTGGATTTCATTGACTGATGAATTCATGTTTTGGTCTGACCCCCACCAGCTCGTCTGTAACCTGATCCATCCCATATGAACTAACATTGCCGATTGTCGAGGAACCAGGCGATGGCTAGGCGTATGTAACACGTGCAAGTATATGTAGTCATTGCTTGCCTCAGCTATCTACTGTACAAAAAGTGCCAAACGAGTATCAATTTTCACTTACAAGGTGAAATGATATCAGAGAGGTTTCGCGTTCGTTTCGGATTGTGAGGGCGATTGTTACTTCCCGGCTGCCCATACCGTAGAAGTTGGTTGCGTGACCGCAAAACGCAGGGGACAACTACTTGAGGCCGGGCACACGTGGCCTGTTTTTGTTCGTTCTCTTTTGTTGGGTGTGCCTCAGTAGCATACTTATCACTCCTGCCCTGTGACATGGCAGCAGGAAGCGCGGTCGTTGTTAATCCGGGTCACGGCCGATGCGGAATGAAATTTTGTGATTTTGTATTGGACATGATGTTGGATTGGGTAGCTGCTTTTTGTTTAACCGCTATCCAAACAACCTGCCTGGCATGGTAGGACCTCAAGAGACATAAGTCTCAGCCAGTATAGCTTGATTAGGTCATTGCGGTGTTCAAGCCCGACCACCACGTCAAGGTAGCAACTTTTGGGTCGGTGGCGCAGCGGTTAGGACGCTCGCCGACCATGCACATGGTCCGAGGTTCGATCCCGGCCGACACACTCCCTACCTCACTTAGCCAGTAATAAAACCTGGTAAAGAGGAAGGTTGGGCATGAGGCTAGCAACCCCATCCTGTAAAAGTAAACACTGCTACAGAAACTTCAAGCCACTAGCTTGAAGCCCTATGTTCCACTGGGGAACGTGAAGGAAATGATATCAACTGAAAAGGTAAACTTCTGTTCGCACACTATAAGTCGCTGTGGGTTTTTTTTAAAACTTTTCGATAGCTGTCATTTTATTTCAACCGATCGGTGTAGGCAAGTATATAATAGTAATAGTTTCTCAGGTAAAACACTATGGCACTTTTTCACAAATTTCAGTCAAAATGAGAGCAAACGTTGTAACCAACAATTAATTAAAGCTGTTTTTGGCGCATATCGTTCACCCAGAGGATGATCTAACAGTTAACCACTCGTCGAGCCGCATTAAAAAAACTATGAATCTATTCGTCGAAATGGTACTG
The DNA here is from genome assembly GCA_944472135.2 of Trichobilharzia regenti. NCBI lineage: Eukaryota > Metazoa > Platyhelminthes > Trematoda > Strigeidida > Schistosomatidae > Trichobilharzia > Trichobilharzia regenti. The sequence goes on from OX235267.1 coordinate 38,594,399, forward strand.
TCCAATTTCCAAGTGTGTAAAAGTGTGACGACGGAAATAAAAAGGATTGGGAACGGGCTATATTTATATTAACGAAAAATGCACCACATTTATACATTTTTAACCACATGAAAAGTCAGCTAGGTCAGAGAAGAAATCGGTTGTTCTCATTCGCTGGTGATCGGCCTAGTTTTAAACAGTGAGATGAATGTTGTCCAATAAGATTTGAGAAATTAATACTTCTATCTCTGTGCAGCCAGTCATTGACTTAAAATGTTGCTTTCAAAATTTCAGCCTCTTTCTATCAATCTGCATGTATGTACTACTTATAAATCTTGTCAGTAGTACACACCACACAAGTACTTTAAGTAGCCGTCTATGAATTTGGTTCCCTATACCAACTGTAATTCTTTGTTGGCGCATATAATATAGGTTGTCATTTCCTGGGAGTCACTTTGTAGCACTTACTTTGGTGGGACCTAGTTAAGTGCTATGTATTCCTTCCAAGCTAACCCCCAGGTGATCACAATTCCGTGGCATTAGACCGCTTGGAAGGAATGAAAATGTGAGAGACTATGGAGTAAAAGATATGTGAGAGACCATCTGTAGGTTCGATGTTATCAGTTTCTGACTGATATATATACAAAAGATGATAGTCACATGTTTGCGTGAGAGGGGGGGGGTTATCATGCTTGCGGTTTCCTTGTTGTGTTATTACGATATTGTCTTACTGTGCGATGGTATGCAGACTGCCCAAATCACACTTAATCAGTTGGCGATCAGTGTCTGTAAGTATGGTATGCTATGGTACTTTGCGCCGTCTAAGTGCAAAGTACTGTTACAAGACTGGCAGGAGCCTGTACCTGCACTCACTCTTTCGGGTGAACCGCTTGAAGTTGTTGATAAGTTTGTGTATCTGGGTAGTTAGTTGTGTGAGTCCTGGCGGAGGGAGGGGTGACGGATGAGATTTCCAACCGTATAATGAAAGCTAGGGTGGCATACATCAACTTCAGCTACCTCTGGCGCCGTCTCGACGTTAGCCTGGATGTCAAAGATTGGGTATACAATGCTTCGTTGCGGGCTGTGCGAGCTGAGGATGTGAGGCGGCGACTCTGCGTGTTCGATCTCCGCAGGATTGCTTGCGTTCGATGGATTGCATCATCACATGAGTAGTTCTGAGGTACGGCGGCGAGTGTTTCAACACAGTGGAGATCACCATTCATTGAATGTCGTCATCTGGAAACATCGGCTCCGGTGGCTTGGAGATGTGCTCGGAATGTCCTCCCAGACAGAGGCTTCCGTACAGGTCTCTGTTTGCTAGCCAGCCCTGGGACGGGATGGAAAGGGTGGAGGAGTGGTCGGTCCATGACGTGGAGTGGTGGGATGAAGGATATAGCCAAGAATCGTAGTAATCAATGGCGAACATGTTCCAATTACCTTCTTTCTTCCCTTCCCAATGATAGTTAACGAATACTGTTTGAACGTGTTAAGCATGACTGTTTTCCTTCCAGATGAAGTTCTTTATCCGTTCTCTACTTATATATATTTTTCTTTTCATCTATGTTGTTTTATTATTATAATGTGTGGCACCTCTTTCTTGGTGCCATATTGTACCAAGTTTTTTATTCTGCGTTTAAATAACTATTACAGAGTAAAAGTAAATCAATGATAATACTCATCGTGTTTAAGTATATTTCATTTGGTTATTTTCCAGTTTTCCCCTCTTATTATCTCTCTCCGTATTATTATTATTATTTATGATTTTGTTTGTTTATGCTATGCTTTCAAGTTAAGTAGTAATAAATGCATACATTATATTGACGCGTAAAATGTTTTTATGTGAAGTATATATTTTTTTGAAAAATAATAACAAAATAGCCAAAAAGAAGTTTGCTCCTGTTCATTCCAAGCAAAATGCTAAGCCGCATCATCCTGGAGAGAATCAAACAAGCCAACCTGGATGAAAAACTTCGACCGGAACAGGCCGGATTCAGGAGAAACAAATCATGTATTGATCAAATCGCCACTCTACGGATCATCATTGAACAAAGCTTGGAATGGCAGTCACCTCTCTATCTCACTCAACTTCATCGACTTTGAAAAGGCCTTCGACAGCGTCGATCGAGAGATGATTTGGCAACTACTTCGCTACTACGGGGTCCCATCGACAATTATACATCTCATCCAACAATTACACGACAATGATGCATGCCAAGTAATCCACAACGGGAAACTTACGGAAGCCTTCGAAGTGAGGATGGGAGTGAAACAAGGCTGCCTACTCTCACCAATGATCTTCCTGATTGCAGTGGACTGGATGATGCGACAGAGAGCGGGCAGGGCAATGAGGAAACAGGCATAAGATGGACTTACACAAAAAACTTGGAGGATATGGACTTCGCCGATGGCATATGTCTGATTTCCTACTCACTCGAAGATATGCAAGTGAAAAGCAACAAATAGGAAGAAAAAGCTTCCAAGATAGGACTTCAGGTGAACATAGAGAAAACAGAGGTGATGAAGATTCCTGCCCAACATCAACAGTAGCAACAACAACAGACGACAATCAGCATGAATGGGAGGAACCTGAAAGAAACAACCTCCTTCACCTACCCACCTGAGAAGCATCGTTTCAACTACAGGCGAACGGAACTGACGAGGATACCAAAGCGAGAATCGGAAAAGCAAGTCAGGCTCTCATTACTCTCAAGTCTGTGTGGAGGTCAACAGCACTCAGCATCAAAAATAAGATCCGGATTTTCAACTCCAATGTGAATTCAGTCAGTGCTACTATTCGGATCAGACATTTGGCGCGTCATAAAGAGCATCTCAAACAAACTACACACCTTCATTAACACCTGTTTTCGCTCAATACTCAAGATCAGATGGCCAGACAAGATCAACAACAGGGATCTCTGGGAGCGAACCATCCCAGCAGAAACCGATTGTGCAACAAATATGCAGAAAGAAATGGAGGTGGATTGGCCATATTCTGAGGAAACCATCAAGTGACATCACTAGACAAGCCACTGCTCGAGTGGAACCCGAAAGGGAAGCGGCGAGTTGGTCGTCAGTGCAAGGGTGACATGGAGGTCATGTGAAGAGGAGATGAAAGCATGTGGGCAGACTTGGAGCGGGGTGAAAAAGTTGGCAGAAAACAGAAGGCAGTGGAGGTGCGCCGCTGAAGCCCTATGTTCCTCTAGGAACTAAAGGTTATTATAATAATAATCAAAATATATGAATAAGGATAGAGGAGAAATGAGTAAATTTTTAGGCAACTGTGCATACCTGTCGCATTCACATTCTTGTAGCGTTTTTGATTTAAGACAAAAATGAGCAAAACTTGGTCAAACATCAGGGGTAGTTATACGCTTACGCTGGCTAGCTAGTTAATGATAACATACAATTCAATTTTTCTTTATCACAGAATTTTGAATGTCACTCACAATTTATCTAGTTCAGAGTTCAATTGTTAGTGTGCGAAGGATTTGATGAATCTCTAGATTAAACAGCTGATTCATTAAGTCTTGGGTAGAGTTACGTAATACAAAAACGGTCACGGAAATTAGGTGTTAATGAAACTAGTATAGTAACAAAGGTGATGACTTGCCACAAACAGTTTTTAGAAAGAAGTTACGTAATAATATGAATAGTGATGATTGAGTTGCACTCAGTTGGGATACACATAGGAACAAAGTAGAGAATACGAAATTACATAAGAGTTCTAAATGAATAGAAGAATTATAAGCAATTAAAGAAACAGGTAAGCAAACAAAAAATTAAGTCATGAAAAATCAAGGAAGTTGTTACCATGATAATAGAAGTGGTTGAGTAATTCTCTTTTGTATGCACAGGTCCGGTTTTTCTGTGTGAATAGTCAGAGCTTCAGGTATACAAAGAAAAGAAAACCGTATTGACTTAGATGGGTTATTCTTGACTCTGTAGATTATTTTGAAGCAGGAGGTGTTTGTTGAGATGGAGTGATCAGTGTTAACCAGGCGTTGTTCAATTATCGCACTCCTCCTCCAGATTGTCCACTAACTAACACTAGCAGTCAGAAAAACCATTGGAAACCAACCAGGGAGCACTGGATAGGTGTTTTGTCCTTGCCTGGGACTCTTCAACAGTGCGAACACATGGCCCTACTGGGAATCGAACCCAGGAGTTTCTGGTTCACATGGCGACCTCACTGACCATTCAGCCCCTAAGATGGAATCCATTGTCTTGTCAATTCTTGTTACCAGCGGGATCCACATATTTGGCTGTAAGGACAAATACTCGCCATTCACAACTGGCGGTTGCGCTATATATCGTGAGAAGTTAGTATTTATGTGCCATTGGATTCTCTTCCAGTGGGTGGAATGGTCAACGGGTTCACCTTTTTAACCCGAAAGTTCTCGACGCGATCTCCTCCGGTAGGGTCACGTGAATGTATCGTATCACTAAAGAGTCACAAACTAGGATGAAATAGCTGTCCGGCACTCCTTGCAGATTTTCAGTGAGTTAATTGGTGACCAATGTAGGAATCAATTAAATTCCTGTAAAAGAACATTTAAAAATGATGATAGCAGTAATAAATAGGCTAACTAATTCGCGGACAATCACTCGACTCGTGTTTGTATGCTTAATTCACTATTCATCGTTATCCACCGTGTGTGGTTTTTCCCTTTGAGTTACTATGGAACACGGATATTGATAGGTAGAAATGCTTTTTTTGTTTGTTCGAAAATGCATACTTATGTGTGGATACTTGCTTGCCTCAAACGCAATACTGGAGAGCGTAATTCGCTGCATAATGTGATTGGCGGAATGAGGGTATTTTCTTTGTAGATAAAAATTCCAGTAACACCAGTGCCAGTTGTATATATGTCTAAACTGTTTCATGTCTTGTGTTCTTTTTTCTGTTCTTGTTCCTGCAGTTTCACGTACTCGACGTTCATCCATGTGTGCTAGTTTAGCCTGGAGAGGTTTACTCCGTTCCTGTGATAGACCTAAATCAGCTTCTGTACAATCTATTGAAATGGATATAGAAAAACATGGAAGTCGTCATGAAGAACGAGACGAAGACGAGCAGGAGGAGAAGGACGGCGACGACGAAGAAGATGATGATGATGATGATAAGACAGATATTTTAACTGAGGAAAATATTTCTTCAAGACGCAACAAGACTACTACTACTACTGCTGCTGCGAAAAGTTACTATAAATCAGTTAAAACTGAAACTAAGAATAAACGTTATTTCAAACGTGCCTTATCACCTCGTAGTTTTGCAAGTTTTATTCATCGTAAAGCGAAAGAAAGTACCTCACTACTGCAGCTAACTGATCAGTTGAGTCCATCACATTCTACAAGGAGTACAACTTCTCTTGGCTTTGTTAATCGTGAATTACTGCATACAACTACAGAAAAATCAAATCAAAAACAAGGTAATATTATGCGCCTAAATGTATGTTCTTATATTATTATTATCATATAATATTACCATGTTCAAATGATATTAATTTTGTTAAATACGCTGACGACCTAACTGTATCTTTCTTTGTCTGTCAAATGTCAAAGTAACTGCTCCTAACTAAATGGCTTTTTATCAGAAATCAGCCAGTGGTCCAAGGAAAACAGTCTAACTTTAAATCCCTCTATATGTTAAACAGTCAATTTCACCTTCAAGCATAAATCTAACCTAAACAAACTGATTAGCACTCACGAGGTGTGCAACATAAATGACACTGAAATAGAGACCAAGTCGGAAATTAAATACCTAGGCGTCGTCATTCTATCTGGTGATCTTTCCTGGTTGTCTCATATCTTGATGATTTCTAAGAAAATATTCCGTCTTACCTTCTACATCAAGAAATTAAGACATTATGGTATAACCCAACCCTTACTCTTACGATTCGTTAACTATTGCATCCTACCTATTATTCTCTATTGTTCCCCTTAGTTTTTCCAGGGCTACTGAAGAAAGACTATATCTTATTACGTAGGATGTTAAAGGTTGTCAGCTTCGTGACACTTAACCAGCTTGTTAATATTCTGGTAGACAGGCACTTGGACTCATGTGAAAAATGGGCTCAATCCATTTTATCTAACTCACACCACCACCCTCTTCATTCACAACTCACCCCTTGTATATCATCAGGCGGAACTAGAAGCCTATTTAGAAAACGATGTCTGTCTGGATTCAACATAGGACTTGGCACCAAAGTGCAGCAGTTCGGGTTGCCACGTTCCAAATACCACACAGAGGTAGACAAGAAGATGAATGAAGACAATCAACAGAGTTTGACAAGTATAAGAGTGAAACAGAATGGGTAATGGTAGAAAGGAATATGAAAGATTACAGAGACTGAATTCATCTGGGCTGGCCATTGACAACGATGATTTTGAGCCATGTCACCTATTGTCTCCAGCCATTGATTCCTAGAGTCCCGAGGGCCCCAACCCGGGAGTCTGCATCTCCCTACCTGACTCATTTTAGTCGGATTATCACCTGGGTTTGGTGTCATCAGCTTACAATAGTCCGGTACCTGGGAAATGACCAGAAATCATATATATATATATTGCAATAAACTCCTTTTCACTCTTTCATGTGTTTCAAATGGAGAGAAAAGGGAGATTTGGGAGATTACAAAGAAGGATTTTGAGCCGCATCATGTGTAGTCTCCAGCAACTGATTCTTATCATCCCGAGGACCCCAACTAGAATAGAATAGTCTCCATCTTCCGACGTGGCTAACTCGAACCAGCTACTAGAGGCACTTTATGAGGTGATTAATGGCAGGTTTCCAATTCAACCCTATGTTAGCTAACATTGCTTGTCGACAAAAGTGATGGCGTGGTACGCCTAATACACGTATCCTAGTTATCTCGGTGGATGGTAGCTTCAGAACCTCATCGAATTGACCTACTTTCTGTACTATATTATACCACTTAACACGGTTGATAGGACGTAAACATTTCTCATCACAGAAAGCCAACCTTTTCACGTGTAACACTTTCAATCGCCATGTTTCATAGCAATAAGTAAAGGGGAGATTAAACAATAGACACCAGTGTCAGATGATCTTTGATTCGACCAATCAGGTGGATCAGCATTATAAATATGGATGTTAATCGTACTCCTCGTTTGCAAGTTTCTCCTAGATTTGGCTTTTGACTTCTCTGTGGAAAATGGGTTGATAGTGAGGAATAAAACATGCTTATACGTGGAGGGATAATGACCCTCAAAAAGTATTGGCGTGGCTATTAATGGTTGTACATTCAGATGCAGACACTCTAATATATGAGGAAGTCTGTATAAGTTGGTAAGTATACATAATGATGGTGTTTTAGACACTTTCTTCTCGAAACTCTTAAAGCTCTCCCTTCGTGATATGTATTGTATATATATGCGACCAATGTCTGCTACAGCTGCCGAAATAGAGAATACATGGGTTTGTTATGTCTATAAAACCACTTCTATGAGAAATTGGGGGGGGGCGCAGTTTTTGTAGCATATTAGAGGTATATACCCTGAATGATTCATTTTTGTTACCTAGGTGCACTTTTTTATACAGATTAAGCACCACTTTTCATCCGGGAGAATCCGATTGATTGTTTCAAGGTCGCACGAAGGTGGTGTCTATTCCTTCCTGCTGCCTAAATATTTATTTATTTATTTAAACGCAGAATAAAAAACTTGGTACAAAATGGCACCAAGAAAGAGGTGCCACACATTATAATAATAAAACAACATAGATGAAAAGTAAAAAAAATATACAAGTAGAGAACGGATAAAGAACTTCATCTGGAAGGAAAACAGTCATGCTTAACACGTTCAAATAGTATTCGTTAACTATCATTGGGAAGGGAAGAAAGAAGGTAATTGCAACACGTTCGCCATTGATTACTACGATTCTCGGCCATATCCGATAACGTGTCGAGCCATCGATTTGAGGGAGTCGTGACACACCAACCGATGCTAATCTAACACAAACATCCTTCATCCCACCACTCCACGTCAAGGGTTGACCACCCCTCGGCCTTTTCCATCCCGTCCCAGGGCTGGCTAGCAAACAGAGACCTGTACGGAATCCTCTGTCTAGGAGGACATTCCGAGCACATGTTCAAGCCACCGGAGCCGATGTTTCCAGATGACGACATTCAATGAATGGTGATCTCCACTGTGTTCAAACACACGCCGGCGAACCTCAGAATTACTCATGTGATGATGCCATCCATCGAACGCAAGCAATCCTGCGGTGATCGAACACGCAGAGTCGCCACCTCACATCCTCAGCCCGCATCGAAGCATTGTATACCCGACCTTTGACATCCAGGCTAACGTCGAGACGGCGCCAGAGGTGGCTGAAGTTGATGTATGCCACCCTAGCCTTCATTATACGGTTGGAAATCTCATCCGTTACCCCTCCCTCCGCCAGGACTCACACAACTAACTACCCAGATACACAAACTTATCAACAACTTCAGGCGGTTCACCCGAAAGAGTAAGTGCAGGTACAGGCTCCTGCCAGTCTTGTAACAGTACTTTGCACTTATACGGCGCAAAGTACCATAGCATACCATACTTAGAGACACTGATCGCCAACTGATTAAGTGTGATTTGAGCAGTCTGCATACTATCGCACAGTAAGACGCTATCGTCTGCATACTCAAAGTCGAAAAGTCTATCTCGAGGTAGCAGATTTACATTACCTTCACGCACATCCTTCAGAGCTGACTCCAGAATGTCATGAATGGCAAAGTTGCCTAAAAATAGGAAATACAACAAACTGCTGCTCAGTACACGCGTTCTTTAACCTGAATATTTTGCGAGTATTTACGTATCTATTCAGACAAAAGTTCAATCCCATGTTTATGTACGTATATTTTAAATTTCCACCCATATTTAATTTTAATTCATATTAATTTTGGAATTTTTCAGGCAAACATGATATATCTAATCAGACTACCACTACTACCGGCATGTTGAGGTCACCTAGATTGAAGACAAGACAAAGCTTATTGAAGCGACCTTTACAAAAAAGGCTAACCGCCGGTTCACATGATCAGCCCATTCGTCAACTACGTGAATATACTACTGGTAGAAGTATTAGTCAATTCAGTAGTAATCATCGTAGTATTGGTCGCGGTCGCGGTCGTGGTCGTGGTGGACGAAGACATATTAGTAAATATCAAAAATCTTATTACTACAGAAATAGAAAAAAATCATTTAAGCGTCGAATTGTCTCAGATGACGAGGATGAAGACGAAAGTGACAATGATGATGGCGATGAAGATGATGTTGATGGAAGAGAATATGAAGCAGATGCTGATGACGGCGACAGTGATGATGACGATGAGTCAAATGAAACTGTTGCAGCTGCTGCTCAAACTGGTAGAATGGTCGGTGGTGGTGGTCTACTTCGAAGTAGTAGATTAACATCAAAGTCGGCTAAGAATGTGACAACTCCATCTGGTGATAACAATACAGAGAATTTGTCTACATCAAATAACAATAATTATTATTTTGATTCAGAGAATGATGAAGCCCCTGAAATGAGTGTTATATCAGATGAGAATCGTGCACTGTTCAATTTAATACAGGCGGATGTACAAGCTGTAAGTTGTTGTTTGTTCTTTCGCTTAATGTATTTATTATTATTATTTCCTTTAATTCCTAGAGGAACATAGGGGTTCAGCCGCGCGTCTCCATTGCGTTCGGTTCTCTGCTAGAGTTATCACCTGGCTTCAAGTCTGCCCACATGCTTTCACCCCCTCTTCACGTGACCTCCTTCACGTTACCCTTGTACTGACGACCAACTCGCCGCTTCCCTTTCGGGTTCCACTTGATCAGTGGCTTGTCTAGTGATGTCACTTGCTGGTTTCCTCAGAGTATGCCCTCTAATCCACCTCCATTTCTTCCTGCCTATTTGTTGCACAATCGGTTCCCGCTGTGTTGGTTCGCTCCCAGAGATCCAACCCTGTTCCTGATCTTTTCTGGCCGGCCATCTGATCTTGAGTATTGAGCGAAAACAGGTGTTTATGAAGGTGTGTAGTTTGTTTGAGATGCTCTTTATGATGCGCCAAATGTCTGATCCGTATAGTAGCACTGACTGAATTCACATTGGAGTTGAAAATTAGGGTTTTATTTTTCATGCCACGGAGTGCTGTTGACTTCCACACAGACTTGAGAGTAATAATAGCTTGTCTTGCTTTACCGATCCTTGCTTTGATATCCTGGTCAGTACCGCCTGTAATTGAAACGATACTTCCCAGGTAGATGGGTGGGTAAAGGAGGTTGTTTCTTTCAGGTTCCTCCCATTCATGCTGATTGTCGTCTGTTGTTGTTGCTACTGTTGATGTTGGGCAGGAATCTTCATCACCTGCCTCTGTTTTCTCCATCTTCACCTGGAGGCTTCTTCTTCTAACTTGTTGCTTTTTACTTGCATATCTTCGAGTGGGTAGGAAATCAGACATATGCCATTGGCGAAGTCCATATCCTCCAAGTTTTTTGTGTGGGTCCATTGTTTAAGTCCTCATTGCCCACCACTGTCTGTTGCATTATCCAATCTACTGCAATCAGGAAAATCATTGGCGATAATAGGCAGTCAGCCTTGCCTCACTCCCGTTTACACTTCGAATGATTTCGTAAGTTTTCCGTTGTGAAAATTGTCTATCATGATTATATTTATTGATTAGGTTGGTAGAGGGGGGTAGGGGGTTAGCTAGCTAGCTCATGGTTCTTTTCATGTACTCTAAGATAAGGATTAAAAGTATCACGTGTGTTCTCACTTTTTATTTTTCACTATTCTTCAGATCTCAGAATAATAGGCATCAGATCATAGGAAATATTATGAAAATAATTAACGATTGCAGTGAAGGAAATTTTCATTTTGATGAAGTCATCAACTAGGCTGTACGTATATATATATATATATAGTTAATGGTTGAGAAATTCCCAGAACATAAGTCGACTGACCACTACCTATTAATAATAATAGTATCTTTATATTTCTGACAATATGTAAGAAATATACAGAATTTTCAGAGGATTTTATTGCATGATATATTCCAGTGAGGACAAATACTCGCCGAAGACATTGGCTAGCGGTCGCGCTATGTCGTGAATTGGCAGAAGTTAGAATTCAAGGACCATTGGATCGGGTCCCAGTGGCTTAATGGTATACGAGCTCGCCTTGTAACCGGAAGGTCCTGGGTTCGAATCCCGGTGGGTGCGTACTGATGAAGAGTCCCAAACTAGGACGAAACAGCTGTCCAGTACTCCCAGGTTTTCCAATGGTTCTCTAACTAATGTCAGCTCATGATGAAATCCTGAAATATTAATTAATTGGGCGGTATACATCCTCTGAGACACAATGATCTCTATCTAAACTGATGTGAATCACAAACCATTCCATTATGTGATATATCTGATTTGTCTCCATCCTTCAAGAAATCCACGATATCTAGTTGAAGGTCAATTAATAAGATGTTTAGAAGTACAATTTGAGAGCCAAGGGCATAAATGAAGAACAGTTATCTCATGTAGTGGGACACGTTGCCACGAACAATCATGGCATTCCTCAAGTTGAGTAGGAACTTGAGAATCAGCAGCTTGTGTAAACATTTTAAATACATCATTTAGAAAACCACTGACAAAACAACTGGGACTATTGGACAGCCAACTGTTTCGTCCGAGTGTGGGACTCTTCACAGTACGCATCCACCACCGAGGTTTTAAGATACTCAAAAAAAAAAAAAAAAAGGAAAAGAAAAAAAAAATTTAAAGGGCCGATTTCCATTTACATTTTCCCGAGGACCCCAGCCTGGAAGTCTACACCTTTCTACGTGGCTTAGACCAACTGTTGTGGATTTCATTGACTGATGCCAAGTTTTTGTTTGACCGCCGCTAGCTTTTTTCCAGCCTGACCCTATATCCGCTAACATTGCTCGTCGAGGGAGGCGATGGCTTGGCATGCATACGTAACACATGTCCTAACCATCTCAGTCTTTGTAGCTTCACGACTTCGTCGATTGATTTCCCCTGTTTACCTAGAACTCGACGCCTAACCTCCATGTTGCTCACCTTATTATGCCACTTTACACGGGAAATAGAACGCAGGCACCTATGATCAAAGACAGCTAGTCTTTTCATGTCTTCCACTCTAAGTGGCCAGGTCTCACAACCATAAAGGAGGACGGAGCGGACTGATGAGCAGTACACCCGAGGTTCTAACCCCAGGACCTTCTGGTGGTTACAAGGCGACTTACCTCGTAGAGACCATTAAGCCACTAAGACCCAGTCCAATGACCAACTCATGAATTGTAACTTCTGCCAATTCACGCACGACATAGCACGACCACTTCTCAATGTCTTCTTCGATGAGTTACTGCTTCACCTTCAACCTGCTGTAGCCTACTAGTCATGACTTCCCCTACTAGAACCCCAGATAGTTGTCTGAATAAGGCCAGTCTCTACTGAGCAGCTGATCCCAAACTAGGCTGACGAAACAGCTGTCCAGTACTCCTTGCAGGTTTTCCAATGGTTCTGTAACTGATATCACCACATGATGAAATCTCCCCAACCAGTCAAACAAACAAACAAAATCCCTACAGAAGCAATATTCGAGAATTTTGAATGCACACAAGAGTAGATAATACCATAAGAAGTCATATCTGAATCGATTAAAACAAACCGAACAAAAAGAAAATATATGCAGTAGAGAGAGGCGAGAGAGAGAGATGGTAGCTTTCGGGAGCCCAAATTTCAAGCAGGCCACTGCCAAGAGGATTGGTTATTGTTGTTGTTGTTGTTACCGTCATGTTACTCCTATCACTTATTTATCCCGGTTTCTTTTTTTAACTCACTGATTAAACGAGATACTACTATATTAGCTGTAGGATCTTGGTTGCTGAAAACGGCTGGAGTGTGTGTGTGTCTTGTTGACTTAGGTATTCTCTTCCTAATCGTATTAGATATGGTGCCATCTATAATGCTGCGTCATGTTCATGACAGTTTTTAATTAACCTTCACTAGGTTGTGTGTATACCAGTTTTAGTGTTACAGTCGGTTGTAGCAGTAGCAGCTAGTAATAGTATCACTTTCTAATATATAAACGAGTGAGAGTGAAACAGAGAGAGAGAGAGAAAACATGGAGAAGAACGAAAGGTTTTGTGTGTGTGTTTTGTGTGTGTGTGTGTGTGCATGCACACGTACACTAGCAGGTTGGTTGGTTCCTTAAAGAGAAATTTTTAACTAGAATAAAATTGATTCTCCTTCTTCATATTCAGTCTCTTCTTCCTATAAAATGTGTGTATATTATAATAATACGACGTGTGCGGATGTAATTTTGTTCTTGTTTTTGTTTCCCGTTTTTATATAAAAAAACTTACACACACGCACACGCGTGCGGATATTATTGTCGTTTCCTGGGTGCATGTGTGCGTGAATGTGTGTGTGTATGTAAGTGTGTGTAGGCGTCGTCCTCTTTTGCCTATATCTCCATAATGTGTCACCATTTCTCACTTGCTCTCTCTCTCTCTCTCTCACTTAGGGTTGCCTGCTGTATAATAGGCATAGATATATAGTAGGCATAGTTCCATAATAGTTGTAGTAGTAGTATGATGTGTGTTGTGTTCCATTACAGTCATGTGGTTTTATTATTATTATTATTTAACAGCAAGGGCAATTATTATCCTTTTCTATCTCTCCTCTTCTATTTTTCTTCTGTGTTTTTTGATTATGGAGTGAAAGTTTGTTTTTCTCTGGGTAATTTCCTCTGCCTACATACCCTCCTCCTCTATGCCTATTGAAGCCACTCACTTTACTAATCGGGTGGTTATACAACACACATACGTATATATATATATATATATATATATATATATATATATATATATATATATATATATATATATATATATATATATATATTCCTATTAGTATAATATATATCGTTAATGAAAAACAAACAAACAGAAAAGGCCTAACACAAATAACAACAACATCAATTAATTCATACATTTGGGTTCCTTTGATAAATTTCGAAAAAGAAAGGAAGTCGAAATTTTGCAGTATAAAATGATGCCATCATTCTATTTCACAGGTTCTCATCAGCTGCACACCACTACCTGAAATTATAATCGTTATTTATATAGATGGTAATAACATACTTTAATGTTTGAGTGGTAGTGGTAGAGAAGAGATACTACATAAAATTGACTCATCCAAAATGAAAGCAGCATTACAATTTATATAGTTGAAGTTTTCATCATCAATTTACACGCTTTTAAAGTGGAAAAGATGAGGGAGAGGTAAGACAGAAATTAGAAAAAACATGATTAACAGAACAGTGTTAGCTTGTAGCTTGTTCACATAGCAACTCAAAAAAACAAAAGCGGTTACAGTTTATGAGATTAAGATTTGTTCAGTGAGTTGAGATCACTGAATTAGATGACTAATTATTAATGTAATCAAAATCAAAGTTCAGAGCCAGGCAGCTATGTTCGCCAAACAAGGTCAAAGAAGAATTAGATTCCTTCAAGAAATGCCTTAGAGAAAATGGATAGCCTAAGGGATTTATACAGAAGTATAGCAGAGAAAAAGATGAGAAAGAAAAGCATCCAACTGTAGAAAAGAAAAAAGTGTTTATCTGTCTACCATACAAAGGAGATGCAGTGTCACAAAAGATTGACAAAACACTGAAAGGTGCAATAAAAAGAATCTTCCCTGCAGCTAAACTCATAACATTATACAGCACCACTTCTTCTATAAGTCACTCAAAATTGTATAAATACCTGCTGATGTCACCTCCAACTGCGTTTATGAATTTACGTGCACTTTCGGGAGCAAGTACATTGAAGGACAGAAAGAAGGGCTTCTATCCTATTTATTATTCTATTACTTAGTTTATTAGTCATTCGTCATCTTACGCACCTCTCTCGTCTTTAATATACGTAACTCCTTTACCAATCATTGCATGCATACATTTACTTTGTTTAAACCTGAACACCTTGTGTGTAAAAACAGTATAAGTGTAATTTTCTGAGCACTATACTCACTAAGTCTGGAACCTCCTATCGAGTGACATTGAGTAAAATTTGCAAGTATGTTAAAACGCTTCTCTACATAAACCTCATAATTTATTTAGGCTGTAAGCAACTGCTGATGAGAATCCAATGCCAGTAGAAACAATGATGGTTAGCTTATTATTGTTACATTCTGCACAAACCACCACCACCCCCTGTTGTTCTTGCTTTATTCCAAATTAAACTTTTCACGTCATGAGACTATAGGGGGAATGGAGAAGTGTATGACGCTGAAGTTTGCTGAGTAAATCATCTGACTTAATGAATTTTAGTTTATTTCTTTTAGTTTAAATGAGTTTCCCCATTTAATGGATTTTTTTCACCGAAAATACCCATTGAGAGTACCACCTAATTGACAACTTTTAATTCTTTTCAGTTCTAAAACCACTTTTGAGTATTTATATCACTTATGTCTCCTCTCAATACTCAAGATCAGATGGCCAGAAAAGATCAGCAACAGGGATCTCTGGGAGCGAACCAATCAGGAACCGATTGTGAAACAAATAGGCAGAAAGAAATGGAGATGGATTGGCCATACGCTGAGGAAACCATCAAGTGACATCACTAGACAAGCCCTCGAGTGGAACCCGAAAGGGAAGCGGCGAGTTTGTCGTCCAAGGGTGACTTGGAGGAGGTCATGCGAGGAGGAGATGAAAGCATGTGGACATACCTGGAGCAGGGTGAAAAAGTTGTCAGAAAACCGAAGGCAATGGAGGTGCGCAGCTGAAGCCCTATGTTCCTCTAGGAACTAAAGGATACAATAATAATAATATCACTTATGTCACCCCCTATTACTCAATAATAGACCACTATGTATTTTTGTAAGTATAAATACGACTGTACAGCCTCTGAAGATGATTTCGTCAAAAAGAACAAGAAAATTTTTTTCTTTCTTTTATTTTCTTCATAATGGATTTATATTTTACCTGAAATGAAATCGGTGTCTATCGACATACATGTTAGCTGACTACTATGTTGTTTTTTTTGCTGTATATACGTTTCGTCCTGTGTAAGACTTACTTACTTGTTGTGGATCACGACGACCAAAAAACTCAGCGAACCTAGTGGTGGTGGTGCCCCATATAATGTATAAATCTGGGTCAAGTTAAACTTTTCTGATTGGTTGGTAGTAGTGGTGTCGAAAGTTTAACTTTGCCTAAATCTGTGTTTTTTTTATTGATAATATTAATAATAAGCTCTTTACTTTATATGTTGTACTTAGTGAACATTGGAGTTGTTTTTATTATCTGTGAATACAGATGTCATACGCCTCTTCGTGAAAGCTGAGTTTAATAACTCTTTGCACTCTTCAAATTGAAATAAGGACATATTAACAAATCTTAACAAATTTTCCGCATATTTCATTCTACAAACTAAAGTAACAAATCCCATCCATTCTCCTTTTTCACTATGAGTAGTACTGTTGTGAAAGCAGAGGGAAGAATATTTGCAATGAATGGTGTTCTCTAAGCTGGTTGGTTTAGTTGCGGAGCATTTTCATTGGGGTATTAAAGCATTATGGGATTCAAACATTTAAACCTCTCTTGAATAAGGTTTTTTATCGCTTTTACTTACAAACCATGTGATTAGTTCACAGGCGTATAAACGTGTATATCATAGCTGAGTGTATTAATGCTGCGAAAAAAAAAAATAAAAAGTCTCTTGAATACCGTATTAGTTAATGAATGCCTGATCACTGAAGACTTACACCAAATACCTTCCTCCTTTTGTCCATACTGAAAATCAGATGACTGGTGAGAAAGGATCAGTGACAAGGCACTCTGACCTATAAAGAAGGAAATGAAAATTGATTCGATGATCGTCAATGAGACTGTGGTGTCGATGGCACATCGGTAGAATGCTTGCTAACCACGTATGTGGGTTCGATTCCTGGTCGACTCACTCCTCCCCCTGACCTCGCTAATCCAGTAATAGGACTGGTAAAGAGGCGAGGTTGGGCATGGGGCTAGTAGGAGCACCATTACTACCTGCCGAAACTTCAAGCCTCTCTAGCTTGAAGCCCTATGTTCCACTGGGAAAGTAAAGGAATAAAATCAATAATAATAATAATGAGACCGTTGAGTAGTAGAATCCAAATGGATAACGATTAGTGACATGGGGAGATGGAGGTGTGTGACGAAGGCGGGGTGTGTGGTAACGAAAGCTTATGGGTAATCGTGGAGCTTGTTAAGGGGGACTGTGGAGAACAGAGTGAAGTGGAGATGTACTTTTGAACACACACACACACACACAAGAGGCGTTCCACTTGGAACTCAAGAGGATTATGATAATGTGATAACAATAATATTAAAATCAACAATGTGATACCAGTTAGCCTACTAGGCCATGAGGCAAACCTAATTAATGTTTATGGGCTTATTTGTTAGGCTGTTTTTGTTATGTGTATTATTTTTAGTGCTTTTCACTTTTCTATGTGAACTGTAATAAAATGGTGTCTTTCTTCTTCATTGTTCCTTAGTGTCTGCCTCAACCACTTGAATCAAGCTTAGCCCTTCCACCGGCAAATAATCCAAAACTTTTAGCAGTTATGGATAATTCAGCATTGAATTTATCAGGATCGAATGATCATCGTTCAAATTCTAAACAACATCAACAACAACAACTTGAGAAGCCAGAAGATCCTCGTTATCCACCTCAAATACAATTTGGTCGGTATATTATTACCACTTGGTATTCAGCTCCTTATCCATCAGAATATGCTAGGTCAGTTGAAGAAAAAGAAAAGAACATTTTATAAAGAAGTTTTATGCTTTGCTGTACTACTATTATTATTGCTATTATTATTATTATGCCCTTGGGTTCCGAGTGGAATATGGTGCCTCAGAAGCATTTTATCTGAGCATTTTTTTCTTATTCCTTTCAGTTGGCATTAGCTGGCTCCATGATTTCCATCACACCATCTTCTCCATGTCAGCCTCCAACCCCATCCCCAACTCACAGTTTCCCGTTTTGGGGGTCCCAATGGAGAACACCAACCTGGCGCCTGACTATTTCACTAGACAGTCTTCTCAGAGTATGTCCAATGCATCTCCATTTTCTTCTACATATATATATATATGATGCGGAGCAGGTTCTTGGTTGGTGGTTCATCGCTTGTCAGAGTCGCTTTTTTGCTTATCCTTTCTGACTGGGCATCTTATTTTCACTGTCGAAAGAAGGCAACTTCGTTGTTGTACTTCTCCTCGATATTTTGAAGTAAATAACAGGCTGGTTATATTCCTTGTGAAATTCACTGATGCATACCTAATTATTCATTTTGATCATAGATACCTGCGTTTTATCTCCCGTGTTAAGTGGTATAATAGGGTGAGTAATATTGTGGTTAGGCCTCTTCGGTCGAGTGCTAGGTGGTAAGTGGAAAGGGAAATCAATCGATGAGGTTGTGAAATTACACCGATGTAACTGACTAAGTAAGATGGTTAAGACATGTATTACTCATGCCTTGGGCATCACCTTCCTCAACAGCCAGTGTTAGCTAACATACGATGGATCATGTCGGATAAGAACCAGTGATGGTTAAACCAAAACATGACATCAGTCAATGAAATCCACAACAGTTAGTTTAAGCCAGCCAGAAAGCCTCGTAGAAAGGTGTAGACTGACTTCCTGGTTGGGGGGGGTCCTTGGGATACTAAGAACCAATGAAGGCTGGAGACAATTGATGATATGGCTGAAAATCCTTCTCAATGACTAGCGCAGATCCATCCACTCTTTATGATTTATAATGTCCAATAAAATCCCATTGTTCTTCCGTATTGCTGTTCTTTTTTGTCTCACACTTGTGTGTATTATGTTTCTTTTGTATCTCTCTTTAATCTGTTTTCTTGCTTTGTGTGCTACAAGGCGGGTGTGTGGCAACTTGAACTGCTGCACATCTGAGCAAAGTTGCTTGTTGAAACCAGCCAGTCGGTCAGGTTGCATGTGAATGCATGAAGAGTTCTGTAGCTGAGTTTCTTTTCTTTAGCCACCTTCTAATCTTATTATGGCTAACTAGTGTAGATTTCGCTAGATTTTCGTGCTCAGCTATTCTGTTTGACTCCAGACGTGTATCACTTTGACTTATGTATATTTGATCTAAGGATCATATTGAATCCTTATTTCCTATTTTACCTAACGTTACACACATTGCGTAATCTGTATGTTTAATAAATCACGAAATATACCCATTTATTCATTAATAAGGGAAAACACAGTTTTTGTTACAGGCGCTTCATCACGAGTGGTGATATCAGTTAGAAAACCAGCTAGGAGTACTCGACAACCATTTCGTCCTAGTTTGAGACTCATCGATAGCCTGCGCTCACAGGCGTTCGAACTCAGGACCTTTCCGTTTACAAGGCGAGTTTGTAGACCATTCAGCCACTGAGCTTTGATCCAATAGCCCCTGAATTCCAATTTCTACCGATTCGCGATATGTATTGTTCAACTGCTGCTGTTCACTGGTGACTGGCTCTATACAAGGAGTCACCTGGGATCCTAGCGAGATGTAACCATTAGTGTTTACCAAGTTAGGTAAGAGTCAATCAGTTACTCGTCAATGGCAGTTGAGCTTATTGCGAATTGGCAAAATTTGAAATTCATGGACCAATAGACCAGGGGTCCCAGTGGTTGAATGCTCTACAACCTCTCCTTGTAACAGAAAGTTTCCTGATTCCTATCCCAAATGGGTTTGTGCTGATGAAGAGTTCGGAACTAGGCCGAAACAGCTGTCTAGTACTCCTGGCTGGCTTTCCAATGGTTCTCTAACTGATGTCACCTTATGATCCGACTTGTAATCAATTGGGTTCCTGTAAACCAACAGTTTTTTTCATGCCAAAGAATCATTTCTTTCGAAAAACTTTAGTTTCAAGCTATACAGTCGTTGTATATATTGATATATATTACGGAGAAATGGCATTAACTGGCACTAAAATCAATATACATGTATATGATATATATATATATATAATTAACTTGTTTTTTTCAAGAGGGTAAAGTTCAAGTGGGTAAATACAAAATTAAAAAAAAATTAATCAATAATTGAATTAGTATTAAGATTTTTTAAAGTAGATTGATGAAATGTTTAAGAGTAAGTAATTAGGACACAAACTAGGTGACGTCAAGGAAAATCTAAGACAGGAAGTGGGGCTTCTAAGAGAAGCTTTTAAACCTAATAATTACTCTGATAAATTCATCAGGAAATATGTAGGGAAATGTGTATACTAAAGTAGTAATAATAGTAATGATAGTGACGGTGATGGTAATTATGATAATAATAATAATGACGCAGTTGTATTCAGTCTCTGTAATCTTTCATATTCCTTTCTACCATTACCCATTCTGTTTCACTCTTATACTTGTCAAACTATTGATTCTCTTCATTCATCTTCTTGTCTACCTCTGTGTGGTATTTGGAACGTGGCAACTCGAACCGCTGCACTTCGGTGCCAAGTTCTGTATTGAATCCAGATAGACAGACAGACAGAATAATGACGACACGCGAGACAAATATGCACAGAATGTGATGACAACACCAACAGTAAAGGGATTTAAATCATTCTCAGTAGTACTTTCATACAAAAAAGGAACTTCAGAGATCTGACGTAGAATTCTTAACTATACAAGCAGGAATAAAAGTGGTATTTATTCAAACTGTGCTCACAAATTCGATTAGAAACAAGGTTTGTCCGCTAAAGCATCCTGTGAAGCCAGTTAAACAAAATAATTTAGATTCTTTAATACGCTGAAATAATTGTCAGGCCAAATACTTATGTCAGAGTAGTATAGATTAGTGGAGAACAAAAACGTAGCAACAAAATCTAGATTAGTTTGTACATCACACAGTGAAACAGTCGTATTATTATTTACTGAATGACAAAGTTTCGAACACAATCTAGCATTGTTCATAATCATATCACGTATAATCATACGACTTCGAAACTTGAGTTTTTATAGTTTTCTTTCTTTCTTTCTATTCGTTGTCGTAGGGGTTGTAGAATTTTCCAGATATTTGGGACAGGTGTTGAGTTATTCCTGTTACAGGTGTTTGCAACTACAGTGGATTCGATAAACAAAGCTTCCGTTATCAATCTCTCCCTCCCTCCACCCTGGTGTTACATTAGATGTTAAAACTGTCATCGCATCCATCTTATTGTGTGGTTGTGTGTAATTGAATGTAGTATTTGCAATAGCTGAACTATTCTCCAGATTTCTTATCCCAATGGCCAATCGAAGAGTCTCAACTTCTGCCAATTCACGATATGGCGCGACCACTAGCTAATGTCATCGTTGGCGAGTATTTGTCCTTACGCTCGATCTGCTGTGCTCCACTGTGGTGGTCACGACTTCCCACTAGAACCTAGGTAACTACCTACCTGAATTGGGTCAGTCACTAGTGAGCAACAGATTTATATTCATGCTTTGCTTTGTAGGGATTTGATTGTTTTCAGCATTTCATCATGAACTGACATTAGTTAGAGGACCATTGGAAAACGTTGGGAAAATTCACGGGTCACTAAATCCCGGCCCAATTGGCTGAATAGTCAACGAGTTCAGTATCGTAACCTGAAGATCGTGGGTTCAGTCCCTGATCGGGTCGTAGGCACACACTGGTGAGGAGTCCCAAAATAGGACGAAACAGTTGTTCAATACTTCTTACTTACTTACTTACTTTACTTTACTTCGGCTATCTCCTACGGGAGGATGAACCGGCTTCATGAACGTCTCGAATCATCGCTGCCTTCTTGGTACTTCTTGGTACTCACTGATCTCCCTCTAATTGGTGTTAGTTCGTGAAGAAATCTAACTGTCGAAAATAATAATAGTTTCATCATGAGCTGACATTAGAGTTAGAGAACCATTGGAAAACCAGCTGGGTGTACTGGACAGCTGTCTCGTTCAAGTTTGGGACTCTTCATCAGTACGCACCCACCGGGATTCGAACCCAGGACCTTCTGATTACAAGGCGAGTTCGTACACCATTAGGCCACTGGGACCTTTTCCAATGGCCCATGAATTCTAACTTCTGTCAATTCACGACACTTAAATGTGAATGAGATGCTCAATAGCGACTTGCCCTATTCATGTGGGGTTCTAGTGAGAAGTCGTGACCAGTAAGGGGCAGCAGGTCGGGTGTGAGGATAAATACTCGCCGAAGACATTGGCTAGCGGTTGCGCTATGTCGTGAATTGGCAGAAGTTAGAATTCATGGGCTGGCCATTGGATCAGGTCCCAGTGGCCTAATGGTATACGAGCTCGCCTTGTAATCAGAAGGTCCTGGGTTCGAATCCCGGTGGGTGCGTACTGATGAAGAGTCCCAAACTAGGACGAGGCAGCTGTCCAGTACTTCCAGGTTTTCCAATGGTTCTCTAACTATAATGTCAGCTCATGATGAAATCCTATAACCAATCAAATCCCTACAAATCAACACTTGAATAATAATAATAATAATAGTGGTTATATTGCAAATATGTCACTTACAATGACGATTACATGACGATAACAGCAATAATAAGGATAATCAGGTCAATGATAGGAAAAGTATGAACAATTGATACATGTGGTGATAAGAATAATGAAGATAGTACAACCATGTATATAATTCAATAACTAAATTTGACCAGAATCCCATAGAAAAGAAAATAGAAGTTACGTAATCCTAAAGATGAAGGAGATAGATAATCAGAATTCAAATAAGTACTGTAAAAATGTAAAAGAAGTGAAGAATAAAATACGATAAGAGGTTCCATTTCGTCCATTAGATTTATTAAGGCCCATCGGAGGAAGGAAAAAAAGGGTAGAACAAACTTCTTTTCTACACATGGCTGAAGCTATGTTTTGTCTGGCCTTTCTCAAAGATTCCTCTCCACCCATCTAACAGTTATTTGAAATTTTCATAGTTTCAGTTCCTTGAACTTTTGTCAGGAACTAACATCAGTTAGAGAGCCACGAGCACTGAGTAGTTGTTTCATCTTATTTTGAAACTCATCATCCGTGCATACTCACTACCCCACTAGAAACAGACTGAATGCTCGACTTTCGGGTTACCAGACTAACCTGACCCCTTTGGTTGTTCACCCCCCCCCCACACTCTGAGTTTTATGGTTAACATTATATGCTTCCTTTTTGGAATTTTATTTCAAGGTTATTCTCATTCCTCGTATTAGAAGATGAGTGAATTGATTTTCTTTGTAATTGAATACTGGTTAGTATGTGAATAGTGTCATGCGTCTTATCCTTTATTTGGTGCAAACTGAATTCTATCAGTTAAGTTCGCAATGTGGCGGTCACCATGCTACTAGGTAGGTAGGTGGCTAGCCGCCATCACGGTGCATTCTGAATTGTTGTCATTAGATTGTTGAAGGTGCACCAGTCTGCACGAAAAGAAAACAAACAACTAGACGCATGACACCAAATACCTTACTACTTAGTTTTCAACCAAAGTATCTGATACACACCTACGGAAGGTCAATTGTTACCTTAAATAGCTTACAGTGGTTGAACTGCTGCTGTACTGGGTGACATAAGTGTTCTTGAAAAGGTCACCGATACTCCTCTTACTACTGTGTACCTGGTGAGTGCCAACAAGCACGAGACCTAGGTCGTCGTCAGGCTGGGCTTCTTGTCGATTGTCTTCAACCATCTGATAAAGGGATTCTCTCTTCTCTCACCACACACACACACACACACATTCTCCCTCTCTATCTAAATGTCTTTATTATACAGCTCAATAGATAGACAGGTAGATAGATAGATAGATGAATAGGATAAGTTAATTAAATAATTAGCTATTCTTTTTTTGTTTTAATTTTCGTTTCTTTTTTTTACAACGATCTCATGATTCGTGTTAAGGGTTTTTCTCGTCTCCCCTTTCTTCCTTTTGTTGTATACAATAATATAAACCTTGTTTCGGGATATAAATAAATGGTGTATGTAAGTGTCCGTATGTATGTATGCATCCATATGTGTACGCATATCTCTGTTCTACTGAATGAACCTTCACAAGCAACTTCGAGGTTTTTGAATAAATAAATAAATTTATTCAATATTAAATAAAAACAAAACAAAAAAGTGTATATACCGTTCAACCCAGTAGTATGTGTAGAGATATGCGCATATGCTTGTGTGAATGAGTGTGTGTGTGTGTGTGTGATTGCCTGTGCATAATTTAATACCTGACCTAGAATTAAGACATATTTATTTTTTTACATATATATCTGAAATGAATAAACAAATAAATAAAATTGATAAACACTCTCCTTTCATCAATTGATTGATGAACACATGTGAGCGTGAACACACTATTGTGTTGTTTGTATTTTCTCTCTCGGTAAGATCTGATCTGGCTTCATTCTTGATATATATGTATACTTCTCAAGTATTGGATTTGTAGGGATTTTGTATTTGATTGCATGGAGGATTTCATCATGACCTGACATCAGTTAGAGAACCATTGGAAAACTACCTGGGAGTACCAGACATCTGTTTCGTCCTAGTTTGGGACTCTTCATCAGTACGCGCCCGGGTTCGAACTCGGGACTTTCTGGTTACAAGTCGAGCTAGCTCTTAGATCATTAAGCCACTGGGATCTGACCCAATGGCTAACCCATAGATTTTAACTTCTGCCAATTCACGCACGACATAGAGTGACCGTTTCTAAATGTCATCTTCGATGAGTTACTGCCTCATCCTCAACCTGGTGTAACCCTACTGGTGACGGCTTCCCACTAGAACCCTAGGTTAACTGGACCATTGCTAGCCTTGTAACCAGAAGGTCTTGGGCTCGAACCCTGTCGGTGAGTGCGTGTTGATGAAGAGTCCCAAACTAGGATGAAACAGCTGTCAAGTACTCCTAGCTGGTTTTCCAGTGGTTCTCTAACTGATATCAGCTCATGATGAAATCCTCCATGCAATATATGCATACATTTTTAGAATATTAGAAGGCCGATTACGTCATGCTAAACTGAAGTAATTCAACTATATATAATAATGAAGATAAGTGTGTAAGATCAAGGTTTGATGATTGTAACGGAATAATTGTTTAGAAAATCTCCACTTCCCTACCCTCGCCGAACCGATCTATTTACATTTTTTTTCATTCCTTCACGTTCCCAGTGGCTTCAAGCTATAGAAAGACTTGAAGTTTCGGTAGCAGTTGTCTTTATTCCCTTTTACCGAGATGGGGTTGCTGCTGGTCTTGTGTCCAACCTTCCCTCTTTACCAATCTTATTACTGGCGTTAGCGAGGTAAGGGAGGGTTGCGTGGGTCGGGGATCGAACCCCGGACTTCATGTGTGTCTGTGTGTGTGTGTGATCGGCGAGCATTCTACCTCTGTGCCACTAACGCTCTATATATGCGATATTTACACTTATTTAGACATGCCAACTAACTCTGTCATGATTATCCTTTTTTTCTTTCAGGCTTTATACAGCATTGCACATCATCTGTTGACTTAATAATAATAATATCTTTATTTTAGAAAGTATTTATTAAATGTACAGAATTTTCAGAGGAATTTATTACGATATCTTCAAGTAAAATATTAATTGACAGTGTATCATTCTTGTGACACAATGATCTCTGAGCTGATGAAGCACAAACCCATTACATTATGATATGTCTGCTTTGTCTCCTTCCTTCAAGAAATCCACGATGTCGATCTTTTTGGAAGGCAACTGTAAGATGTCCAGAAGTGGATTTTGGAGACCGAAGAACATAACTGAAGAAGAGTTATCTCATGTACTGGGACATGTTGCCACCCACAATTAGGCTATTCCTCAAGTGTAGTAGGAATTTGTGAATTATAAGCTTTTAAATATTTTTAAATACACACAAGAGTAGGTAATACCATTCGAGGTGATATCTTAATAGATTAAAACAAACTGATTGAGAGAAAATATCTGCAACAGAGAGAGAGAGATGGGAGTCTTTTGGTAGCTCAAGTTCTAAGCTGGTCGCTGTCCTTATTGTTTGGATGCTTCTTTTTTTAATCGTGGTTGTACGACGATCTTGATAATGTGTTGTCGTACGACTGACTTTGGAAAGTTTGGGGGGGAGGTGCGGGTATTATATGGTATGTGATTATTGCTGACTGACACAGTTTTGGTCCCATCCAGTTGGGAATATATTCTTCTTAATTCTTAGTACTATTTCTTGTATTCGAGATCTAATTTGATGTGTATAGCTTGCTAGCTGCCTAACATCATTGCTGAGTAATGCGAATTTCATTACAAATAACTGTCTTCGTTGACTGTAATTAATTGAAAGATATTTTTTTGTTGGTTATACAGTCTGATTGGATTGATTTCCCCGTAGAACTCTGCATCGATGTGCAGCAGCTCGAGTCACCACACTTCACTTAGCACACAAAGCCAGAGAAAAAAGTAAAAAGAAACGCAAAATAGGGACGGTAAATAGGATATGAGGCAAAAAGAATAGTAATATCGCAGAACAATATAGTTTCATTGGGTATTATAAGTCACGAGGAGTGGATGCATCTGCGCTAACCATTCAAAACGATTTTGAGCCATATCTCCAGTTGTCTCCAGGCTTCATTGGTTTTTACCGTCCCGAGGAACCCAAGCAGCCAGGAAGTCCACACCTTCCTACGAGGCTGGGCAGCTTAAACTAACTGTTATGGATTTCATTGACTGATGAAGCCATGTTTTGTTTTGCCACGACTAGCTCTTTTCCAACACAATCCTATATCAGCCATAAAGTAGAACGCAAAGATTGATCTCCGGCGTTCAGACGACTAGATGTCGGCTTTAGTGACTAAACTGGGAAAGGCATTGAGCATTTTAAATAAATAAAGGGTGGTGGTGGCGTTGTCGGTGACTGGTACTATCATTTGGAGTCTCATCTCACTGAGTCTTTCCAATAAACTCCATATTCGCCTACTACATGTAGCTGAAGAAGTTTGTGAATTTACTATCCCTCTTTTGACCAATTAAGACCTAACCAGCTGATAACGTCACCACTGCTACTTATTTATAATTTTAGTCCCTTTCTCATCATCTCACCATTTATTTTCGTTAAAACATAGTTTATTTACTTCCCTTACAATCTAGCGTTAATTTTTTAAGACCTTTAGTTTGTAGGGATTGGATTTGTATATCATGTTCAATTTCGGATTGCTGTCGTTTAGAGAGAGCCATTGAAAACCAGCATTGAATTACTCGTCAGCTGTTTTTTCCGCCTAGTTTGGCATTCATAGGAAGCACACATCTACTGGGATTTCTAGCTCAGGACTTCCCGGTTACAATGCAATCAAGTCCCCACAACCAAACTCCTTAAAACACTAATCTGATACTCGCTAGTGACCACCGGCTGCAGGACAAAGTTGTCTGGAATTAGTTCTAGTGAGACCAGTTGGGTCCACCCGGTTGAAATTGAAGAGAAATACACTCGCCAGCGATGACATTGGCTGGTAGTCGTGTAAAAATCATTACTTTGATGGTAACGACTCATGGACTGGCTCTTGAGTCAGATCCGAGTGGCTTGCCTTGTAACTGGATGTTTTGGGTTCGAAACCTGGTAGGTGGGTACGTACTTCCGATGAGTCCCGGAGTAGGCCGAAACGACTCCAGTACTCCCATTGGTTCTCTAACTGATATCAAACCATGATCAGAATAATGAAACAAATCTATCATTGAGGATTTAACCATGAGCTGACATCAGTTTGAGAACCACTGGAAAACCTGGGAGTACTGGACAACTGTTTCGTCCCAGTTTGGGATTCTTAAGCAGTACGCACCTACCGGGGCTCGAACCCAGGACCTACTGGTAACAAGGTGAGCTCGTAGACCATTGGCAGAAGTTAGAATTCAAGGACCATTGGATCGGGTCCCAGTGGCTCAATGATCTACGAGTTAGCTCCCCTTGTAACCACAAAGTCCCCAGGTTCGAACCCTGTCGGCGGGTGCGTACTGATGAAGAGTCCCAAACTAGGACGAAACAGCTGTCAAGTACTCCTAGCTGGTTTTCCAGTGGTTCTCTAACTGATATCAGCTCATGATGAAATCCTCCATGCAATATATGCATACATTTTTAGAATATTAGAAGGCCGATTACGTCATGCTAAACTGAAGTAATTCAACTATATATAATAATGAAGATAAGTGTGTAAGATCAAGGTTTGATGATTGTAACGGAATAATTGTTTAGAAAATCTCCACTTCCCTACCCTCGCCGAACCGATCTATTTACAATTTTTTTTCATTCCTTCACGTTCCCAGTGGCTTCAAGCTATAGAGAGACTTGCATGCAATCAAAACAAAATCCCTACAAAGCCAATACTTGAAAATCTATCGTTACTTAAATCGACTATGTCCGTCTGTACGTCTGCTTGCAATCATACTTTTTTTCATTATTCTTTTTTGTCTTAATGACTCCATATTTTAAAATCTTTGTTACTCGTAGAATTATTATGACTAATTGCACAATGTATGTATTCACAATCTTATCACCCTATTGACAGGTGATTGATTTACATTCAATGACATTGATTTGTAAAGTTATGTAGAGATATATATATATATTCGAGTTAAACCCTGATGAGATCTAATTGACACCATAGTAGTAGTATTTATTATTCACGCTTACATGTGTTTTTCTAAATCCTAAATTTTAACAGACAGTAATTTGAGCAATATAAATAATCGAATACATAAATAATTTGAAGGTAGTATAGTAACGCATTAAATGCACTTTTATCAGTGTTATTTTAGTACTCTGTGGTCAAAACAAGTCAACAGTGTATGTGTGTGTGTGTGTGTGTGAGAGAGAGAGGGAGGGGAGAAAAATCGATTGAAAGTCCAAGTAGATAGAGAAAGTAAAGAGATGTATTGGTGCATTTGCGGTATTGATTAAATAAAAGACTTAAAAATTGACACAAAATGAGGCAGATAGGTATTTTTGGTATGTATTATTTATCAATTCATTATCAGTATTTATCAATTAAATGACATTTTTCCCTGAGGAGAATTGGGGAGAGAGAGAGAAAGAGTGAATTCCTTGCCAAGTTGACAGTTTTATTTTTTTTGTTGGTGTTAATGCTAATTAGCTTAAAAATCAAAATTCTCTTCAAATGAATTCAGACATAGTTGGCATCACATTGACCGTCACACACACACACACACACACACATGCACTGATTAGCCTGATTGAGTAGCTTTGGTGACTCACTAACTGCCTGACTGACAGACTAGCTGAGGTTCATCATAAGAGACTTTACACAAAAACTCATGCAGGAGTTCGGGTTGCTATACACTCCATGTAGTGTACAAAGAAAGACAAAAAAGAGGTTTTTTTTTTAATTTTTTAATATTTTGGATTACAGCTTGATTCCGCATAGTACTTTAGGTACAAGTATGGAATTTTCAGCATGTGATATCGGTAGCCCAAATTTTGCACGCCAATCATTGATATCAGGTGTGCATCGGTAGGGGCTCGAACCCCGGAGCATGTGCATGGTCGGCGAGAGTCCTAACCATTGTGCCACCGACGCACAAGGTAATAAAAAGAACGAAATGTTCCAGGAAAAAAGTAGTAACCAGGAGAAATATGTGAGTTTAATGGATATTGGGGAAATCACAAAGAGTAAAATGTATCTTCACCATCGAGAATGATTTTCATCCGTAATATCACTAATAGTCTTCAGAGTCATTGGTTCTTAGCATTCCGAAGACCCCGATCTGACCACTCTACACTCTATCTGATATGGCTGCTGCCTAAAACCTACTATCAAAGACTTCATGGACTAAGTGGTACCAGGTTGTATTTTAATAGTTTGGTTAAGTGCGTTGGTGGTTAATATAAATGAATCGGTAAAGATAGGTTTAGCTAAATGTCAATATAATCGGGCCAGGAGCCTAACTAACTAGTATGCCAGAAGATTTAAATAGTAAGATCAAACATTATCAAGGAAGTTTTCAAGTATTGGCTTTGTAGGGATTTTTGTTTAATTGGTTGGAGGTGAGGCATTAACTCATCGAAGAAGACATTACGAAGTCATGAATTGGCAGAAGTTAGAATTCATAGTGTGACATTGGATCGGTTGGGTCCCAGTGGCGTAATGGTCTAGGAGCTCACTAGCCCTGTAACCAGAAAGTCCTCGGTTCGAATGTGGTTGGTGGATCCATACAGATGAAGAGTCCCATACTAGGACGAAACTGCTGTCCAGTACTCTTAGGTTTTCCAGTTGTTCTGTAACTGATGTCAGCTCATGATGAAATCCTCCATCCAATCAAATAAAGGAAGTATTGTTAGTAAGTAACTTCCCAACAGAATTTATTCAGAAATGTATGAAGAACTATGAGAATGACAAAAAATCACATGAATAATATAGAATTTAAAGCCTTTGTAGAACTGTTGTATAACGAAAGAACACCGGAGGTCTTACGTGGGAATGCTGGAATTGGGGTGGTATTTAAACCAACCAACCAGGTCACTCAGAGATAACGTTTGTTGGCCTAAGGACCCAATAGATCCAATTAAGAAAAATAATGTAATTGATAAAAGTACTCAGAAGTGGCTTTAGAAGTAAAAGTTGTAATTATAAATTAAGTTGCACTCAAAGGCGACAAAAGGAGAAAGGGTTAGAAATTTGATAAGGTTAGAATTGTTATTCAGTGAGAAGAAGGTAGTTGAGTGTTAATTTAACAAGTGTGAAGAGGGTGAGAAAATACACAAGAGGAACATATAAGAGTGATAATATTGAATTATTTATTAAAGCAAAAGTAAACTAAAAGCAAAACTAAAAAATTACAGGGAACGATTAGTGAAGAGGTTAAGACTATGGTAGAATAAGAGAGTGGACAAACTTTTTGTGTATACAGAGTTTGGGGTTTTATTGACGAATTTCCAACGTCTTCACTGCACACAATTGCCGAAACCTGACGCCTTTTGTACCATTTGGCAGGTAAGAAGATGTCTGCGAGCCATTCGGCAGTAGCGTGATATGGTAAGTTTGTCATATCCAAGACTGGACGTAGTTCGTATGTTTCCTTTATGCACTTTAGCTTCACCGTATAACCAGTGAATTACAGAACCTAGAGGTCGTATTTGCTAAAATAATTCAGAGTTGATAATCAATTCGTTCTTCATCTTCTTCAGAATTTGTGTGTTATCCTTCCTTCAATTCGTGCAGTTTTGTCTTCCTGGTTACTTTCTTCTGAAATTTTGTTTTCATTTGGTATGATGGATATCATTAGATCGACATAGTCTTCGTGATTTATCAGGACGATGACAGCAGCTTTATCTGTGTGGGTCAGAACCAAGTCTTTATCCCTTAAAATCTCATGTAGTTGCTCAGCTGGAATCAATCGTTATACTGATGACAGCTATTCAATACTGTAGACTTGAATTGTTCATATGGTTTGTTTGACACTGGAAAATTATCATTTGTTTGATAGATCAGTGCTTCACACTGGACAATTTATATGCAAATTAGTCAAATTTGCCTAAATATCACAGAATTTTGGATCTATCAACAAAGCTTGCAGTTAGGTGAGAGTTAATGATGTACTGGATTAGCTGAAAACGTATTTCTCTGCTGTGGCAGCAAAACGTAAATAATTGTCAGCTGCTGCTTTAAGACTATTTGCGAGTTTTAGGTTTACATCTTCACAACATCTTCTTGAAACTTGAAAATTTCTCTGCTCTCTCACTCTCATATTGTACCTTTTGTTCACTTTTCTCGCCCTCTTCACACTTGTTAAACTGGACACTCAACTACCTTTATTCTCAATCAAATTTCTAACCCTTTCTTCTTTTTCACCGTTGAGTAATTTACGTAATTTACAACTTTTATTTTTTACTTCCTTAATTAATATACTATACCAAATACCATGTAATAACTGTGAGGTGAATTACACAAGTCAAACTAATAGATCGGGGTCAACTAGATTTTCGAAACATGAAAATTTAGCTGGAGTTAGAAAACTCTCACCCTGCTAAATTAAATAATGTAGAAAAAAGCTCAGCCATTGCTATGCATTCACTTGCATGTAATCACAAAATAGGTTGGGTGGGACAGAATGAAAAGATTGCAAAGTAATATGATGTGAGAGAGAGAGAGAGCTTAATTACTAAATCTTTGTTCATCGATTCACCACCTCACACATGCATTCAGAATGACGCAACGCCTATATCGGAGATGTGGAGAGTGGCAACAGACAACAAGGGGAAGTTGGAGGGACATGATTATGAGTAGGCAATAATTTATACTCGAAACCTTGTCATCCATCCAGTTTATTATTATTAATATTGTATTATCACTGTGTGATATTTGGAATAAACCTAGCTAATCAAAGTGCGTAGGTTAAGTAGTCCATAAATCTTAACTGTGCGGACAGATAAACAGAAAGGCATATTTATATAGTGTGTATATGTATGTACATAACATGTTGTAAATTGCGTAATACTTGTATGTTGCATGGTGCTGCTGTACAATGGTAATTTAAAAACACTGGAATTGAAAACAAATGAAAATAGTTAACATGATTTAACCTAAAAATGCAGTAATCATTAAAATGAATGATTTCGAGTTGTGTTTTTTTTTTATTTTAAAACGTACTTTCATGTAAACTGAACGACTTTTTAAAAATTTTCGCTCACCACTAGTGTTTGTTCACATTAAATAGATACGTACATGCATACACGCTAAACATTTATCATTCTTATTCAAGTGTTGGTTTGTAGGGATTTGATTGGTTACAGGATTTTCATCATGAGCTGACATTAGTTAGAGAACCATTGGAAAACCTGGGAGTACTGGACAGCTGTTTCGTCCCAGTTCATCAGTACAAACCCACCGCCAGGGTTCGAACCCAGGACCTTCTGGTTACAAGGCGAGCTAGCTCGTAGACCATTAAGCCACTGGGACCCGTTTCAATAGCCCACGAATTCTAACTTCTGCCATTCTGTTAAATATGGTCCAAACCAAGTTGACTTTTAACAGTTCGAAAAAATTAACGTTGAGGATACTTTTCCAGTGCTAAAATGAGATCTGTACAATTCATTCTTGGAGAAACTGAACAGTCTATCTCCTGGAATCCGGTTTACTTCGGAAGTAGAATCAGACGTCGGTGAACTGCTACCATTTCTAGACTGCCTAATTAAGAGAAGGGAAAACTAGCACACTCTTTGAAAATAGGTGAGAAGGAAAAAGAAGAAGAAATATCGAACATTATTGAAATTTCAAGAAAAATAACTATCCAAAGAACTTCAATATTAAAATGAACGCCAACATGAAACATAGTCAAAAAAAGCGTGCTCCAAAGACATGAACCCCAACAGTTGTCATCGTCTATTGATCTGAAAGCTCGACATTAGAGTTTTCTGCAAAACATCAGACAAACTGCGAAGCAACCTTGTTCATATAAAAGACTAAGTCCTTTAGGATTCTCTATCTAGTTGGCTTGGTATGTGATGTGGCATACATCGGATAAACATCTTGAGAAATCAGAAGAAGTGAATACCGTAGAGCCGCATCTGTTCGACCACCGAGAAATCCAGTTGAACTAGAAAAGCTTGAAAAACCACCAGGCATAGGTCTACACGGTAGAAAATCAGGCCACAAAATTGATTTTGACAATGATGAAATAATCCAGGAAAAGCATTTCAGAAATCACAAAGAACGCCTGATATCATCAGAAGCACTTCATATTAAGTGGAATCTAAATTGTTTGATAAATAGGAATGACGGAGTAAAACAAGTGAACTGTGCGTCGGTGGCACAGTGGTTAGGACTCTCGCCGACCATGCGCACATGCTCCGGGGTTCGATCCCCTGCCGACGCACACCTGATATCTATGGTCGGCCTGCAAAATTTGGGCTACCGATATCACATTCTGAAAATTCCATACTTGTACGAAAAATATAGTGTGGAATCAAGCTGTAATCAAAAAAATTTCTTTTATTCCCTACGAAATTGAAACTACTCTTCGTATGCTTCGGATATATTAGATTGTAATAATAAATTTTAGGTATTTTATATTCAGTGTTCTGTAATTTGTTAAGTAAAGGTCGTTTCCAAGTCTATTCATGTTAAGAAAGAGGATAGTCTTGCCGCAATAATTTGTTTTTTTTCATGTTGTATCCTTCTTCTTTTTACATTTTAGACTCACACTGTTGTACATATGTGAATTCTGTTTGAAATATATCAAAACTCGTAATGTTTACCTACGGCATATAGTAAGTTCACATGCTTTTTTTTCCCTTCTAATATTGTTGTCCATTGGATTCGTTGTATTGTAATTCATACATATTTTGGTGTAAATTACGTAATTGAAACGTTTCAGTGTTTTTTCTCACCCTCCGAAAAATTTAAAATACACCACTGTATTTCACATTTTTTTTCGGCGGGGGGGGTATTTTACAACCAAAACCGACTTGTTTCTGTTTTGAATGCGAAAAACTCAATCTCTGCGTCCT
This sequence comes from Trichobilharzia regenti, assembly GCA_944472135.2. Lineage (NCBI taxonomy): Eukaryota > Metazoa > Platyhelminthes > Trematoda > Strigeidida > Schistosomatidae > Trichobilharzia > Trichobilharzia regenti. Next base: position 38,628,880 of record OX235267.1, read on the forward strand.
ACTGTGTAGTCGACAAAATGTCCATCAAACATGCACAGTAGTTACAAAACCACTCCAAAGACAGCGAAAAGATGATTATTCTTGAATGAATCTAAATGTGTGTGTGTATGCACGCGCTCCTATTCAATCAATATTAATGACATCAAAAACGCAACTGTACAAGCATTGTAAGTTTCTAAGGACAAATTAACCAGTGGAGAACTAAATTAGTTTACCAAAATTTAACCGTCTAAATATCAAGGAGAATATTCCCAACAAAGTGGGATCAAAAACTCTGTCCATAAGAACCATAAACCAGTAATTTCCTCAGATAATGTGAGGTGAACTCTTCCCAGAACTCCCACCGATGTCTCCGAGTTCGGTACCTCGTTACCGCGCCGGGCACACACTGAATCAAAGATTCAACATGCACGAATATCTGTGAATAGGGTCGGGAATATTAACTCGATTCCCTTCCGCTACATGGGGCTGCATTGCAACAGTACGATCTAGCAGCAATACACTAACAAAGCCCGCAAGCAGACACGGTTAGGCATTCCGTCTCTGTTCCGATTTACGGGATTACTTACGGCCAACTGCTGTTCCCATGGAACCCTTCTTCACCTCGACCTTCAAAGTTCTCACTTGAATATTTGCTAATACCACCAAGATCTGCGAACAAATGGGAGAGAGGAATTTATGATATTTTTAAAGCTACTAAACAGAATACACCAATATCTTCCACATAGCATCAAGAAATTCCCGTTTTTAATTCATCTTTTTGTCAACGTTTTTCGGTCAGCTGTTTGGACTGACGTTGGCATTATATAACTTCAGTTTTTTCTAGGGATTGTTATTCGTATTTTTGTTTTATAGAAAATTTATGGTGATTTGCTTTTGGCAGTGAAAGTTACTAAAAGGAGGGAGGAGTGTACATTGATTTCTTTTATATATTGCTCGAATGTTTTGCTGTGATCTAGGCGTGAACAATTGTAATAATCGAGGAACCGCAAAAGTTAACTCTCATAATTTGTAAATAACAAAATTGATTTCTATTACTTCAACCCGAAAAATCGATTATTATTATTATTATTATGCCACTAACTCGTGTATTCATTTAAGTATGATTTCTATAGGCTTATCAGTCTAGCCAGTGGCAGACTAGAGATATTTTAATCTTGTTGTGAAAGGTGTAATTCAACTCAGTATTAAAGGCTTTTTCATTTCTTCTGTCCCAAGTGCAATATAGGGCTTCAGCAGCGTGGTGGCGTTATTCTTCTTTTCACGGAGTGGAGTTTCTAGCCTAATACCCAGCATTCTCTTATTTCTCGGCCTACTGTAGGCTAGTAATCTGGAAGAGGGTTTTGGAGTGTGTCGACTAGGAGTCGAACCCATATAACCCGACGGTTTTAGGTTCTCTCCCCTGTAGGGCATAAATGCTGATGCTGAAGAGTCCCAAATCAGCATGTGAAATAACTGTGTAGTACTCGTTAGTATATAGAATCTGAGCATCGATAAACCAACTGGGAGGGGGAGTATTTCCTTGTTAAACTTACCTGTGATACTATTCACTATTTATTTACTGTTGTTCTTCTTATAGTGTCGTTGTTCTCATTTATATTAGTTTTTACTCACTACTAAATAAATCATCTCTATTTCTTGCGTGGAGCTGTAACTGTCACAGTTTGCTTCGTTTTTGTTTAGGGGGGGGGGGGTGAGAAATGGCTGATAAAAGTAGAAGATGCGAATAGTGTAGTTGTCTTGGACCATAAATGGTTGGTGCGTCGGTGGCACAGCGGTGGAGTGCTCGCTAACAACACCTCATGTGGTTCGGGGTTCGATACCCGGTCGACGCACTCCTTTACCCTCCACTAAGCCAATAGTAAGATTGGTCAAGAAGGAAGGTTGGGCATGAGGCTAGCAACTCCATCGCGTAAAAATAACTAAATAGACACCACTGCTACCGAAACTTCAAGCCTCTCTAGCCTCTATTTTCCACTGGGAGCGTATAAGAATAAAAATAATAATAATAATAACAAATGGTTGTTTTATGGTGAGTAACATTACGGTCGGGTATAGAGTGTTACTTATAGAGTTAAATTCATTCGTTAAGATGTAGTGAAGCTGCATCGATTGAGATGACTACATGGCGTGTTATGTGTTAAGTATGCCTAACTACCGACTTGCTTGTCGAACAATGTTGGAAGAAAGTAAAGAGTGGTTGAACAAAAGCATACCGTCAGTGCTGTTTGTCTGTTTTCGACATAGAACTTTGCACCGATGTGCACCAGTTCAAGTAGCCACACTCCCTCCTTGTACCACGCAAAGCAAGAGAAGAAAGTAGAAGAAATGCATAATAGAGACAGTAAACAGAGGTGTGAGACAAAGGAATAGTAGTAACGAAGAACCAAACAATTTCATTCGAAATCATAAGTCACAAGGAGTGGATGCATCTACCCCAGCCATTGAGAACGATGAATTTGAGCCATATCGCCAATTGTTTCCAACCATTGGTTTTCAGGGTCCGAAAGACCTCAACCAGTCAGGAAGTCTACACCTCCCTACGTGACTGGCTTAAACTAAGTATTGTGGATTTGATTGACTGGTGAAGCCATGTTTTGGTTTAAGCGCCGCCAGCTCTTTTCCAGCCTGACCCATCCAATGTCAGCTAACATTGCCCATTGTCGAGGAAGGCGATGGATGACTAGGCATACGTAACACGTATCCTAACCATCTCAATCGGTGTAATTTCACAGCCTCGTCGATCGATTTCCCCTCCTTACCTGGCACTCGACCGATGCCTAACCTTATTACACCTACCACTTCACGCGGGAGATAGAGCGCAGACACCTATGATCAAAGACAGCTAGCCAGTATTTTCATGTCTTCCACTCTCAACGGCCAGGTCTTTCTCGCAGCTATAAAGGAGGACGGAGCGGACTGCTGAGCAGTACACTCGCCCTTTGGTCAATAGTCAGCCGGATATTACGTCTGCTCCAGAGACGGCGTAAATTGACAGGCACATGCGAAACGAGCCGTCTGTATCCGTGCTGAGATTTCGTCAGAGATCAACCTATTGACACTGGCTGATGGTACTTCCCAAATAAGTGAAGTGGTCAATGTGCTCTACCACTTCACTCCCTATTTCTAAACTAGGTGTCAGTGTAGTCCAGCCCAGTCCTGTAACATCATCTTACATTTGGTGGGAGCGAATCGTCTGCCGAGCATTCGTAGATTGAAGCTCAAGGTGTTCTTCGTGCACTGACGGTATCAGCGCACCGAAGGAATGTATACTGGTTGACTTAAGGTCCTTGAGAAATAACTGTCTAGTAAGTACTATTTTAGTGTTGGAATACTTCAATTGAAATTCTAGCTATACATTAACCTAAAGATATTTTTCTTAAATTAATGTTAAAATCTATGATTTCATTCATTATTCCTGTTTTTTTCTCTACTCTCTTTTTCGTAATAATCCGTATTTCATTGTTTTACTTATCCAACTTTTGTCTTACAGGAAAAATGTCCGTACAGTTTCCCACCTGGCAACGAGATCTATCGATGTAAAAATATTTCAGTGTTTGAAGTTGATGGATACACTTCCCGGTTATACTGTCAACAGTTGTGTTTATTGGCTAAATTATTCTTAGATCATAAAACGCTGTATTATGATGTTGAACCATTCCTTTTCTATGTGGTAACAGTACACAATGGAGAGGAGGAAGAGAATGATTATAAGGCTGATGACAACAAGAACAACAAGGATGATGCTTCTTCTGCTACTGGCGGACGTGGTAGCAAAACAACCAATCGACGATGTTTTCATCTAGTTGGTTATTTCTCTAAAGAGAAGCGATCTGCACAAAAGTATAATTTAAGTTGTATCCTGGTCTTACCACCGTATCAAAAACAAGCCTATGGGAGATTTTTAATTGATTTCAGTAAGTTGTTTTTAACCGTCTGAACTTTTAATGTTTTTTTTTGTATGAAGTTTTTTCTGTAGTGTTTTAATGTGTATAACTTTATTACACATCTGATCATGGAGCTGATATCAGTTAGAGAATCATTGGAAAATCTGGGAGTACTGGACAGGTGTTTCGTCAGCCTAGTTTGGGGCTTTTCAGCAGTACGCACCCATCGCCATTCGAATGCAAGACCTCCCGGTCGCGAAGTGAGCTTGTAGATTATTAAGGTCCTGGGATCCCTCTTACCGATTCATTCATTCTTCACTTTGTTATCCATTTTTACTTTCTTGCTGGGAAATTCAGGATTTATCACGAATTTGTAGAAGTTGGAAGAAAAATTCATGGGTCATTGGATCCATTCCCAGTGGTTGCACATGGTTGACGGGCCATGGCTTTGTAACCTGAAGGTATTGAGTCGATCTGTGGCCATGGTACTACTACTGCTGCTGCTGAAGAGTCGCAAACTGAAACGAAACGCAGCTGTCCAGTACACCTTGGTTTTCGCTGACTGATGTTAATTAGTAGTCAGAATTGATATCAATCAACTCCTTACAAGCTAACTCTGGTTGTTATTCTGATGCCTGATAGTGACTGGCTACAAGCCTACAAGTTGCCTAGAGTTCTCCTGTGATAAGTTGTGATCCCATCAGTGAGGGACATCATCAGGTCGGGTGTGAGGACTGTTACTCTCCATTGATTAACCAACTGACATCTGCCGTATCCATGTATCTCGCGAATCGGTAGAAGTTTGAGTTCATGGGCCACTGGATTTTGACTCAAGTGACTGATGATCAGTGGTCAGCAAGTTTTTCCTCGTAACCTGAAGGAAGGTCCAGGGTTCAACCCCTATTGGGATCGTGTGTACGTGCTGTTGAAGTTGTCACAGACATAGTTGTCCAGTACTGCCTGGTTTTCAATGGCTAACTAAACGATGTTAGTTCCTGGTCAAACTTGAAATAACTTCAACAGTTGTTTATATTATGTATCTGAAGAGTTGATGAATTCTACACTGCGATTTGTTGTGCATCGATTTTATTTATATGCTACACGCTAGTTATATATTTGGAAATTGCTCTGTCAGTGGGTGTATGAATGGATAGGTATTTCTTTTGGACACAACTTTCTCCATAGAATACTATTCACAGTGAGGAATGAAACAAGTACATTAGCTGAATGAATAGCTGCTTAAATCATGTCTCTTTTTTGTTTCTCACGAATAAGTAATTCTTTGACTCGTTGGTTGAATCGCTCACATGATGATGAACCGCCTACCCGTTTTGTAGGGATTCTGTTTGATTAGTTAGAGGATTTCATCATAAGCTGACATTCGGTACAGTACCTGTGGAAATCCAGCACTGAAGTACTGGACAGTTTTTTTTGTCACTTCATTTTGGAAGTCTTCATCAGTACACACCCACAACTAGTGTGGGGGGGGGTGTGGTCGGACGCACGACCTTGTGGTTGGTTGGTTACAAGGCTAGCGAGCTCGTAGACTACTAAGTCACTGGAACCGGATCCAATGGTCATTCCAGGAATTCTAACTTCTGTCGATTCACGATATAGCGCGACCACCTCACAATGAGCCTTCTTCAATGAGTTAACTAGTGTGTGTAGCTTGTAGCGTTCATTGTGAGCAAGTCGTCATTTATAGACAAATTATAGGCGAGTTAATTATCAGGTTTGTGTTAATCACACCTGTGTAGTTCTATACACTGTGTGTCTACATGCTGACAACTTACGATATATTAGTAAATGGGGGGGGGAGGGATTTTCCCACATCATTTAAAAAGTTTTAAAATAGAAAATTTTTGTTTTTTAGCAAATTTAAGATTTTGTGTTGAAAAAAAACAAACAAACTATTTTAAACGTGACGAGCACACAGTAAATTAATGCACTCATAAATTTTGGCGAATAAATTTTTAAAAATCTGATTCCTGTTCATAAATCATCCATTTATGTGTCAATATGTATATATGCACAAATGGTCTGTACATTGAGAATAGAGACATAGTGACGTATCAAATAGCTAAATAGTAGGATTTGATTACTTAATACTTGTATAAAATTATGTATGTATAGTTGTAAACTTCTTAGTAGAAATGAGATATAGTTCATTTGGTCTATCTCATAATGATTGTATTTGAGTTTAAAGTTGAGTCAGTTGGCGTTTGTCAGCTTCTGTCTCTGCCTGTCTGGATTCAACATAGAACTTCGCACTGAAGTGCAGCAGTTCGAGTTGCCACGTTCCAAATAGCACACAGAGGTAGACAAGAAGATGAGTGAAGAGAATCAATAGAGTTTGACAAGTATAAGAGTGAAACAGAATGGGTAATGGTAGAAAGGAATATGAAAGATTACAGAGACTGAATACATCTGGGCTGGCCATTGACAATGATTTTGAGCCATGTCACCTATTGTCTCCAGCCATTGATTCCTAGAGTCCCGAGGGCTCCAACCCGGAAGTCTGCATCTCCCTACCTGACTCAGTTTAACTGTCAAGGATTTCATGGATTGATGCCATGTTTTTGTTTGGCCACCACTTAATCTTTTCTAATCTGCACCTGTATCAGCTAGCAATGCCCGTCGGGGGAGGCGATGGTTAGGCATGCGCACCACGTGACCTAGCCATCTCAATCTATGTAACTCTGTAGCCTCGTCGATTGATTTTCCCTCTTTGCCCAACACTCTACGCCTAACGTCAACATTACTTACCTTATTATACCACCTAACGTGAGAAAGAGATCGTAGACATCTATGATCGAAAGCAGTCAACCTTTTCATGTCTTCAACTCGTATTGGCCATGTTTCAGAGCCATAGAGAAGGACGGAGCGAACTGGTGAGCGGTACACACGTCCCTTGGTTGATAGCCGAATGTCACGCCTACGCCAGAGATGGTGTAAGTCAGCGGAAGCAGCTCGAGCTTTTCGGATCCGTGCTGAGATTTCATCGCCAATCAGTCCGTTGGTGCTGATACAACTTCCCAAGTAGGTGAAGTGGTCAACATGTTCTATCACTTCACTCCCTATCACTAAGCTAGGAGTTGACGTAGTCCAGTCCTGTAGCAGCATCTTACATTTTGTAGGGGCGAATCGCATGTTAAACATACGAAGATTGCTTCTCAAGGTGTTCAGAAGATTCTGTATTTTGTCATCATCCTCCCCTAACAGGACTATGTCATCTGCATATTCTAAGTCCATAGGAGTATTCCCTGGTAACAAGTCGATTCCTAAGTCGTTACGTTGAGTTAGGATACTTCCATTAGCTTATCTATGATGAAGTTAAACAGAAATGGGGAAAGTGGGCATCCCTTTCTTTCCAGCGTTCAAGGCGTCTATCCTGAGAGCTAATTAAGGAGCCATTTTTCTCAGAAATATTCACACTTGGAGCTAATCCAATGAGATAGAACTTTCGGTGGTAGCCTACTCATTATTTTTTTACGGGTAAGGGGTCGGAAATGTAAAATTATGTGTTTTTGATGTAGGCTTTTTCTGTGAGCTGGATTGTTTATTTGTATATATTTATAAAAGACATTTCAGAAATCACTGCATGACTCTTCAAACCTTAGGGAATGGATGTCACACACAAACCAACAAAATCACTTCACTCAGCTGGCTGTATGTCATCCAAAAAGACTCAAAACAGTGAAAGAAGATAAAACCAACATCATCTACAAAATAAATTCCAACGACTGCGAAAAACACTGCATAGGCGAGAGTGTAGACGTCCCCTTCGTCTTCTTCGCATCCATGAACACAAACTAGCTGTGAAAAGACTTGATATGCACTCACTTATATCGCTGCATACAGACAACCACAGACATCAATTCGACTGGGACGAGGTTCAAATATTAGCCAGAGGAAACGCCAAGAATGCTAGGGAATTTTTAGAATCCTGGTATTCCATTGAATCGTCAATCAATAGACACATCGACATAGATGAAATCTACCAATCGATAAGAAGGAAACCTCACTCACAAAGGGTGAAAATTCAAGTCAAAGAAACAATCAGTGCCTACACAAGTAAACTAGACGGTGTGGAAACAGACAAAAACAACCAATCACATTCAAGCACACCCACCAGGAGAGATGATTAATAAACTCGTGGTGAAATCTAAAAGCTCACTTCAGCGAATTGAAGTATGCATTATTGAAGATGTTGCCTAGCAGGACAATGAAAGTCTCGCAAACAAACCATTCCGCTAGCTCAAAGAACACAACTAAGTTGAAATCATCCACCTCCATCATATTATGTCTTTAGTTTTAGTTGAGTCTGATCGTGTTAGCTGTTTTTGCCTAGGCGTGAAGGTTTGGCTTGCATATCGCAATGACCTCCAACGAGAGGTATATTGGTTAGAACGGATGCTCTTACCATAAAAGAAAGCTACTTTGTATTGCGGTTGGCCTGTAACCAGTTATCATCATAGTCTAAGTTGCCCACACTATGTTGGAGGGTTCTTCTTAGATGGGGAGGTCTTACTGTAGACGAATAATGGATATTCGTGGAAAATTAGAAAATCAAAACAAGTGATTCAGCGAAGTGAATCTTTTCAATGAATTTATTACCAAGCTGTACAATCGCGTATATATATATATATATAATATAGTAAATTGTCTTAGCAACAAAACGGACATTTGCAAAAATGTGTCATTAGAATTGTAGATCTTCTTAGATAACAAGATTACGTAATATGAAAAAGCGTTAATCGGAAAGAAACTGCAATAAGATTAAGTAATTGTTATCAACCAGAGTCTGTGTCAACTTTCTTTCTTCTTCATCAAGCGTGTCTTCAGTGCATATTCGTTGAATTCTACTGAAGAGGCCCCTTTTAGCAGATATTTATACGTCGAACATTGAGAATTTATCGGAGGATTTAATCGAAAATGTGCCACTTTATAGAAGGTATGTAGATGATGTTTTAATCATCAGTGATAAGTCTTCTTCTGCCATCTCAATTTTAAATCGAATGAAGGAAATTCAGAATAGCAGTATATCACTTACATCTGTAGAAGAGGAAGATAATTATTTATCTTTCCTAGACATATTGTTTAGTCGACGGCTTGATGGGTCAATAAAAAGATCTATTTATAGAAAACCTACCTGGAAAACACAGTATCGTAATTACCACAGTTTCTACCCGATACAAAAGAGCCTTAGTGAGCGAGGTGCCTCTTCAGTAGAATTCAACGAATATGCAATGAAGACACGCTTGATGAAGAAGAAAGAAAGTTGACACAGACTCTGATTGATAACAATTATCCAGACAAGATTAAATAAGTAAAATAAGTGACGTAATATAACTACTGACGGCATCGAGTAGAATTCAGTTAAAATTAAACGACAGTCAAGTTAACGACGGTGGTAATAGGAGGTAGAAATTCAATTTGGGGGGGGGGGGTGGGGAAGAAAATAATAGAATTAAGGTAGGTCAGGTCCATTGTAGATTTAATAACAGAACAAACTTCTTTTGTATGCAAAGTTCAGGATTAACTTGCTCAAGTTCAACTTTAATCGAATTCTACTCGATGCCGTCAGTAGTAGTTATATTACGTCACTCATTTTACTTATTTAATCTTATTTTAGTTTCTATCCGATTAACGCTTTTTCTTATTGCGTAATCTTGTAATCTAAGAAAATCTACAATTCTGATGACACACTTTTGGAAGTGTCCGTTTTTTGCTAAAACAATTTATTATATATGTGCCAATGTACAGCTTGATAATAGATTCGCTGAAAACGTGGTCTCTTTGCTGAATATGGATGTATCATTAGAAGGGTATTCATTGAGACGACTAGCAAGATAGCTTGGTTACAGAATTTTGTCATGAATTGACATCGGTTACAGAACCATTGGAAAACCTGGGGGTACTGGAAAGCTGTTTTGTCCTAGTCCAGGACTCTTCATCAGTATACCCTCACCGGGTTTGAACTTAGGATCTTCTGGTTACTAGTCTAGCGAGCTCGAAGACCATTAAAGCCATTGGGACCCGATCCACTTGACAACCCATGAGTGGCCAACTCATGACATAACGCTATCACTTCGTAATTTTTTCGATGAGTTACTGCCTCATCTTCAACCTGCTGTACCTTCCTGATCACAACTTCCTCTAGGAACCCTGGGTAACTACCTACCTAAATAGGCCAGTGGTTAGTGAGCATCTCATTTATTTTTGTCTGTTTCATACACTTCACCGTCTTATCGCCCTCAATTCACAGAGTTTTCGTATATCGCTGTAGACATCTGAATCTACGGTTAACAGAAGTCGCCTCATAATCCTTGTTTTATCCTACCTGTAATAAATTAATTGATTACCTATTGCCCAATTTCTTTTATTTCACTTCTTTATAGGTTTTTTATTATCGCGTATTGAAGGACAACCTGGTTCACCTGAGAAACCATTATCTCAACTAGGCAGTCTTTCTTATCAATCCTATTGGCGGTCTAAGTCCTACCGTTTCTTTATGCTCAATGAAAGATTGTAAACTAGCTGGCAAATCTAATCTTCCCAATGGTGGTGGACGAGATACAGACTGTCTGTCGAATTCATTCGGTTCAATTGGCTTTCGAGATTTTGTTATCACTATTCATGAGATTAGTTCAACGACAGGGATAGATCCACATGATGTTGCTAGTACTATTCAACAGTTGGCTACAACTATTACATTGAATTCAGAAGGAAGGTAAGCTGTGCGGGTGTGTGTGTGCTTGTTCTTCCATGAAACCAGAGGCAGAAAAATGTTAAAGACACGGGAAATACTTTAATGAACGGAATATTCCCATACTGAGTCATTAGAAAAAGAAAGCGTAAACAACGAATAAAGTTTTGCTTTTTGAGGAATGATTTTCACAAGTTGTACAATAGTAATTATCTTTAACAAAGATATCATAAAACGACTATACTGGCAAATTTGTTCTGGAGAACGTATTACACAATGAAAGGTGTAATCTGGAATGGGATGACTAATTGGAGATGAGAAACAGGGCGCAGAAGTTGGGATGACGTAATAAGTGTAGGACAATAACTAATCAACTAATTGTGTAAAGTAAGGATGATGAAAATAACAGTAATAATATTAAGCTTATATGAACGTTACTCTGGGTACGGAAGGGTGAATGGAATTTATGTGTAGTGCTTTTGAACTCAGTGGTCCTGTTTCAGATCCCGAATAGCCAATGTTGTACTCGGAATCCTTTCTTGCGATATTAAGGAACTCTGTGTAATATTGTGAAACATTACGTTCATGGCGGGGGGGGGATACTCGATGCTCGGAGTTGATAAGGTGTTCGAGGATGCAGCTGCTGGTATTCTTCTTTTCCCGTCTGGCTAAGCAGACTATGCAATCTTCTAGAATACGTTTGCGGATTTGATATTATGTACGGGCAATATACTTTGCTCCACCACCAAAGGCGGTATCTCATACCTAACGTTTGACTGGATTTAACTGTCTGTTGGAGAATGTGATGCATGAGGTGACTGCTTAAAATGTCTTCTTCAGATATTTAGAAAGTTGGTTTCTAAGAATGCAATACATGGAAATAAACATTAAAAAAATTAAGTGGACCATAGGTATTGTGGAGGTATTGTGATCTGAATGCAAATATGACGTATTCCACTGTGATATTATTATTATTATCGTGATTCCCTTAGGTTCCGGGTGGAACGTATGTCTTCAATAGCACGTCTCTATTTTATCCTTTTTTTGTCTTGAGGTGGTCCCACACTTGATGGTGAGCTATTATCTACTCAAACTATCCCCTCCATGTTGCCGTTGCACCCATACCCAGCTTTTCTTTTCCCATTCGGTTTCCACAGCTATTATCGTTAGTGTAGGAAGTCTACTTCTGTAGTATGTATGTTGTCAACGCATGAATGCGTCATAAGGCGCATTCACAGTGATTTTATCAATCTTCAACTTTACGACAACTTATTTAACACAACACATATTCATCGTCTGACTTCCTCTCTTCTTATAAGGTGGAATCCAGTTCTAAAGCAGCAGTATACATTTGGAAGGTGATAAAGATATCTCCAATATTTCCTAAATCGTCACTGTTTATTCTGTAGATTGGTTGATGAGATCTTCGCTACTTCTTCGCTATGTAGACTTCCCACGAGGCTATTGTTTGTAAACTCAACTGAGGAGGTACATATGCAAATACTTACCGCATTGGTTATTGTAGGCTATAACATCACCACCGGTGTTATATATAATGTAGGGTTGTTGTGTTGTATTCCACCGGATGTGAATACGAATGCTAACTGATGATATACAAATGCTTGATAATTTTCTGGTCAACTATGCTCTGACCCGAACTAGTAAACTTCAGAAAATTCACGCAGTGAATAGCCTTGGAAATGTGGATTTCCAAGAGAGAAGTCAGAGAGAAAGTGACCAAGAGTACATAAATATATGGCATATATATATATATATATATATATATATATATATGTCTGACTTCTCACAAACTGGAAGATATGCAAATGAAAAGCAACAAGTTGGTGATGGAAGAAGCATCAAAGATAGGAATTCAAGTGAACATAGAGAAAACGGAGGTGATGAAGATTACTGGCCAACAGCAACAACAACAGACAACAGTCAGCATAGATGGGAGGAACCTGAAAGAAACAACCTCCTTTACCTACCTACCTGGGAAGCATCGTTTCAACTATAGGCGAACGGAGGGAGGATCGGGAAGGCAAGACAAGCTTTCATTACTCTCATCAAGTCTGTGTGAAGGTCAACAGCCCCACTCAGAATCAAAAATGAGATCCGGATTTTCAACTCCAATGTTGAAGTCAGTCAGTGCTACTCACTATACGCATCAGAGACTTGGCGCTTCATGTAGAGCACTTCAAACAAACTACAGTCCTTCATTAACAGCTGTCTTCGCTCAATACCACTCAAGATCAGATGGCCGGCCAGAAAAGATCATCAACAGGGATCACTTGCAAAGATTGAACCAACCAGGAACTGATTGTGAAAAAAATAGGCAGGAAGAAATGGAGTTAGGTTGATTAGCCATACTCTGAGAAAACAAACCATCAAGTGACATCACTAGACAAGCCATTGCTCAAGTGGAACCCGAAAGGGAAGCGGAGAGTTGGTTGTCCAGGGGTGACTTGGAGGAGGTCATGTGAAGAGGAGATAAAAGCATGTGGGCAGACTTGAAACCATGTGAAAACTCTAGCAGAGAACCGAACGCAATGGAGACGCGCGGCTGAACCCTATGTTCCTGTAGGAATAAAGGAAATTATATACAATAGGAGGCGTTAACTGCTTGCTGGATCGTGATTGGTTAACACACATCATCATACTATAAGGCATGTGATGTGCTTTTATCTGGCTAATGGATTAGACTAATGCGATAGGCTGTGGACAAATCAGGCAGACTGACAGGCCAATTGGATAAGTAGTGGCGGGGGGGGGTTGTACATTTCAACGGCTACTATTATTTTTTGTATATATAATTCAATGCTTTTTGTGAGTGCATTTCATTTGTTTCGCTTATTTTTTGTATTCATTTTTCTGCATAGACCCTTAATATGTTTCGATTTGACGTATTTACTGCAACTACAAGAAAAGTATGAAAAACGTTCAGTTAACTGGATTCCAATCGATGAAGAATGTCTTCGATGGTCACCTTTAATTCATCCTCAAGTAGGTGATTTTGTGTTTTGGTCATCCCATTATATGTATCCTTCAACATCTTTTGTTTATTTTTCGTAATTTACTTCTCCTATTCACCGCCTTCTTAGAATTACTGAAACAACCTTCTTGTTGATTTGTAGTCAGTACTCTTATTTACCAGGCTTTTGTTTTTATTTAGCCTAGTTGCTCTCCAGATCAGAAGCCAATCATTGTTTTCGATCATTTGACTGCATTGTCAGGACTTGATTATCTTAGTGTCTCCTTAGTATGACACCTATTATTATTATTGCTCCCTAGGGTTCCTAGTGGAACATAGGGCTTCAACTGCATGTCTCCATTTTCTTCTGTCTTCTGCTGTACTTTTCGCCTGCATCCATGTTAATCCATATTCTTTCAACTCCTCTTCACACGATCTGCTCCATGTCACCCTTGGACGTCCCACACGCCGCTTCCCTTTCGGGTTCCACTCGAGGGCTTGGCGCGCGATGTCACCCAGCGTCTCCTCAGCGAGTATCCGATCCATCTCCACTTTCTCCTGCATATTTGTTGGGCGATTGGTTCTTGCTTTGTTTGTTCCCATAATTCCTTGTTGGTGATTCTTTCCGGCCATCTGATCTTCAGTATAGAGCGAAGACAGTTGTTAATAAAGGTCTGCAGCCTTTTGGAAATATGACACCTATCTCAGTCAAATTGGCAATTTTTAATTTACTCATCACAAATCCCTTCGATAGCCTGGCTGACAAAACACTACTGATTCCTGTGAGTGGTATGGAACTACTACTCCTTTCAATGAATCAGTAGCAGATATTGTGATGCATTCACAGTCTTGACCGATAGCTGCTACCTTGACGTGGTGGTCGGGCTAGTACATTGCGATGACCCAACAGGCTACAGTGGCTGGAAGCAATGCTCCTGCAGGTCCTACCATGCCAGGAAGGTTGTTAGGATAGCGATTAGATTAAAAGTAGTTACTGGCATTGTGTAGGAATCTTTCTTACACTGTGCTGGGGGTCTGAGGGCTAAGTCTTACTGCTGGGGAACAGGGATGTAACAGCAGTAAGATGTTTCCCTCAGATGACCAGCATGCCAAACAGCTATGCTCTCTCTTCACTCTGGAGAGAGGGGGTTAGAAAAGGTCGACCACAAAAATTGTACATCCCGACTTACCGTAGGGTGGTCCGTAACCGGCGATAAGTGTACTAATACGCCAACAAACAAAAAAACCAGTTCATACAGACCGTCTGTGACTGGCCTCAAGCAGTTGTCCTCTGGGCTCTGTGGTCACGCAACACTAACCCGAAAAATCAATCGACTTCCATGGTGTGGGCGGCCGGGAAGTAACAACCACCCACACTTTTCCATAAACTGCGACAATAAATTATTGGCACCAACCCAGTGAAACTATTTCAGATTCCTACGCATTACCGAATACCTAAGTTAATTTATACAATGTTTTGTTACCAACGTCCTTAAACACTTCCAGAGTCGTATCATTAGGTCTCGCTACTCTCTGCTTGGTAAAATTATAAGTTGAGTAGGTTACTTTGTATGCTCATAAGCAAGAATGTGTAATCCGTTACATACGGTGCCCACTATTACTTAGATTTACACCTATTCCGGGGAGAGGGGGAGGGCAGAATAGACATTTAGTGACAGCTTAGAGAATCGAATCAGTTCAGGCCACCTGAATTCCCGTTAGCCCCTTTTGGAAGAACTGATTGATAGATAATACACTGAATGTGAAGTCTGATATTTGGAATTTCCCCCATGCAAGGTGAAATTTCACCGTAGTTCCTTTTCTTACAGGATTTCATCATGAGCTGACATCCGTTAGAGAAACTGTTGGAAAACCTGTCAGCGAGTACTAGGCAGGTGTGTTTCGTCATAATTTGCGACTCTTCATCAGTACTCACCAGCAGGATATCTATCAAATTATTCTTATATCTGCTTCATTTTCTTTGTCCACCCGTTATATTTCGTGTTTTGTTTCTTTGTGTCTAGGAATTTGATGTTTCTGGAGACAGTACTGGTGGCGGGTGTGATAATTCTGACAATGCTCAAACAACAACTCATGACAATCTATCAACTTCACCAACTGTTCTAAAAAGAAGTCAACACCTACGATCTCCTCAGCCTAGAACATCACACACTGATGATGCTAGTGTTTCTGTAAACAACAACCATCACCATCATCATCTACAGCAGAATGATAATTCAACCGCCTCAGAAATCCCGCGTAAACGTAGTCTACGCAGTAGTAGTGGTACTAGTGGTAACAGTAATAATGCCTTTCAAAGTATCTCAATAGTTAACAGTGATAATTCCAATCATTGTAATAATACATATAATTCAGAAGGCGGAATCATCGATACAACGTATAGACGTCGTCTTCGTTCACCGGCTAGTTCAACGCATTCATCATTTCTTAATAGCAATGAATATCTCTCACCTGGTACTGGATCCGATTTTGTTTTCGCTAATCAAAGAACACTATTGAACAGTAGACGACAAACAGATTCTGTAGTTAGCATCACCACCAACACCACAACAACAGTGAACAATACTCATTCTTCTAATGCTGCTACTACTACCACCACCACTAATTTTAACTTTACTAACTCTTCTTCTAATGGTATGAATAAAAATAAGCGCGTGTCTAATAATAATAATAATACCTCACGGAAAAAAGATTCTAAGCTGAAACCGTATCCTTCGCCTTGTCGTAAACGAAGCTTCTGTTCAGATGGTCCACGACCTCCAGATCCACCATCTTCACCTGGTCAGTGCTCATTTTTGAAAAAAATTGATTGTTGTTGTACATTGTTCATTTGTTCAGATTCGCTTTCCTCTTTTCCCTATCTTTTTCATTTGAAGGAAAGAAGAACTTTTGAAAGAAATAGTCTTTTTTGCTTGGCTTTCACATATTTTCTAACCCGGTTTACCTAGCAACTGAACTAACTAACTAACTGAATGCATCAGTTCAAGCAGCCACACTTTCTCTGTGTAGCATACAAAGGCAGACAGAATGGAAAAAGAGAGAGAGAGAAAATAATTTTCAAAAAACCACATAATATGCAGAAATGAACGTGAGAAAGAATAATAACGGGGGAAAATATATGGGTTTAATAATAATAGATATTGGGGGGGGGTCCGAAAGAGTCAGTGCGTTTTCGTCATCGAGACTAATAATTTGAGTCATATCACCGATATTCTATCCATCCACTTACTGGTTCTTAGGATATCAACCTGACAGTTTATATCTCTTTTGAATTTCGCTGGCTCGTAGCAACAGTCAAAGACTTCATGGACGCGACGGATTGATGACATGTTGTTTCAGTTTGATCAACTTCCAACAAACTCTTTGTCAACCTAATCCAATATCTGTCTCCAGTTTGATCACGAGTTGATATCACTTAGAGAACCATTGAAAACCTCAGCTGGGGGAGTATTGGATGACCGTTTCGCGACTCTTCGGAAGTACGCATCCACCTGCCAGGATTCGAAGCCAAGACTTTTTGGTTACAAGTTAAGCTTGTAGACTGTTCAACCACTGGGACCCGATTCAATGGCTCTGAAGTTCCAGGGGGGTGGTGGGAATGAAGAGAAATAATCGCCGATCACATTGGCTGGGCGGTCGTACCAAAATTACGAAATGGTAGAAGTTAGAAATCATGGACTGGTCATTGTCTTGGGTCGCAGTGGTTGAATGGTCTACTAGCTTGTCTTGTAAGCTTGAAGGCCCTGGGTTCGAAACCTGGTAGAGGTAGTTAAGTGGGTGCCTACTTCCGGTGAATCCCAAACACAGACCGAAATGGCTGTTCAGTACTCCCAGCTGTGGTTCTCTAACTGATATTAATCTGTGATCAAAATTGAGACAAATGAAATCCCTACAAACAAATTTTTGGCTGGTGCAACATGTGTCTTCGGTTCATCTAGTAATTCACTTTTCAGTGAGTAGATTGGGAGAAAGAAATTATGCGGGAAATCGAAAATAGGTGTGAAATACTTCGATTAGTAATAGGAACAAATGCGTGAAACGGCATTAAGTTCTGTGAAACTAACCAGTAGTCATTTCATTGATATAGATGATGAATAGATCTCATGGTTTTACTCTCGACTCACAACTACTCAAACTTATTTTCTTCATTTAGCTTCAAGTATTAGAGTTTCAGTAGGGATAGTGAGTGTTGCTTTTTCCCAGGGTAGGTTCGTTATATCAACTGTCTGTCTTTTTCCGGCTTACTGACGATTAGTAAGCCCGGCAGGGGTTTTGGAGTGTGGCAACCGAGAGTTTCAAACCCGGGATTCCCTTCTGCTTGGCAAGCATTATTTATCTGGTGGTGTGATACTGTGGTTAAATTAGTATAAGCCTCCGAATTTTAACTATCGGACCACGGTTTGAATCCCTGCTTCTGCTCTATCTGCAGTAGTTTTGGACAGTCAGTAGGTAGTTCTTTCAGTGCTGGCATAATAAGCATAGAATTGAGTAACAGTCTTATCTTTTGATCTATTTGTAATCCCCGTATTATAGCACGCTGCCTCTTCAAATTTCAATGCACGCTACGTATTTGAGCTGAGTACAAATATTTAAATGTGTATTTCAATGCAGAGACAAATCATTAGATACCAAGGAGCACTAGACA
The DNA here is from genome assembly GCA_944472135.2 of Trichobilharzia regenti. NCBI lineage: Eukaryota > Metazoa > Platyhelminthes > Trematoda > Strigeidida > Schistosomatidae > Trichobilharzia > Trichobilharzia regenti. Next base: position 38,647,113 of record OX235267.1, read on the forward strand.
GTTGTTTTTCATCTTAACTAACGGCTCTTCATCTGCAGACACACGCCAATGATGACAATGTAGATCGAACTCGGGACCTTTAGGGGTTACAAAAGATTAAACTTGTTGACTATTCAGCTGCTTCGGTGAGAATTCGACCAGCTTGTTCTCTTGTAGCTTGATGATGGCAATTTCGATCCATGTTGCTGCTGTGTGGGTGTACAATGTTGTATAAAGTTTTTAAAGAAACTGACTTTATTAACTAATTAACTGGTAATATATTTTGATACACAATGGACGGCTAAACATTTTTTGTTCTATACATTACAATGATGATTGAATGTTGGAATCTAAATCTAAAGATCCAGATTTTCAATTACAATGTGAAGTAAGTCAGTGCTACTATACGGATCAGAGACTTGCACTGCGCGTCATAAACAGTATCTTAAACAAACTTCAGACCTTCATCAACAGTTCTCTTCGCTCACGATCAGGTGGCCAGAAAAGATCAGCAACAGGGATCTCTGGGAATGAGCGAACCACCCTAGCAGGAACCGATTGTGAAACAAATAGGCAGGAAGAAATGGAGATGGATTGGCCATATTCTGAAGAAACCATCAAGTGACATCACTAGACAAGCCATCGCTCGAGTGGAACCCGAAAGGAAAGCGGCGAGTTGATCGTCGATGCAAGGGTGACTTGGAGGAGGTCATGTGATGAGGAGATGAAAGTATGTGGGCAGACTTGGAGCGAAGTGAAAAAGTTAGGAATAAAACGAAGGCAATGGAGATGCGCAGCTGAAGCTCTATGTTCCTCTAGGAATTAAAGGATATAATAATAATAATAATAAATGTTTTTTGGTTGACTAGAGGATTTTCTTAGGAATTACTACATACATGTCAGAATTTGCCTTCTTGAAAAAAACAACCTTTATTTATTATCATCATTGTTCTTGTGTTTTTGTTTACTATCCGTACCTATAGAAGGAGGAGGTGGTCGATTTGCATCGTCGTCATCGAATACAGCCAACAATACTATCGCTACTAGAACACGTCGTTTCTCGTATAATGCAGCACCACCACAACGTTCTTGCACAACACGAAGTTCTAGTGGTGGCGGTGGTACAACAAAACAGAATGGTTTATTCTCTATATTTATGAATAGTTGTGGTGATGATTTTTCAGATGAAATGTCCACGAGTAGTAGTAGTAGTAGTTCAGAGACAACGGAGGCCACAACCAGTACTACTACTACTACAACGACAACATATGCTAGGCATATTAACTCATTGAGAAATATGTTAACACCTCCATATTATACTGAAGCGATGATGACATCATCAGTCGATAGACAGCATTTTATGCTTGAATCAGAATGTTTAGAAATCTCTCCACTTCGTCCATCATTTTCTAGTTCACCGACAATTCTACCAATTAAAGATGACGAGGAAGAGGATGAGAATTCAGGGAGTTGTCAACAGAATGAAATGCTGAATAGGCATAATCAAGTAAGTGAGAAGTATTTTTTTGATTTTTAATAGTTATTGAACTAAGTTATGTTTTTTTTGAAGGTGTCGTAGGATTTTAACTGACAGTCAATGGCTTAAGCATTTTGATGACCTATAGTCAGTTGGGTTAGGTTCTTGATTCAAGTATGGCTCTCCTTCTCTCTCTCTCTCTGGCTACTTAAAGCCAGTGAAATTGTGTGATTTCATCAGCTGGCACAGAATAATTGTTTATGAGACACTTGTCCAGGGTATCTGACAGTTTATTGATACACCTCGTTGTAGAAAGGTTGATTTTTAAGAGTATTGATAGATGTATGCGGTGATTTTGTGTGTTTTGTCATCCCGTACACAGTTTTTAAAGTTGATGGCTGTTTTGATTTCGTGTTTGAGATGGTTTAAAGAGTGTTTGGAAGTGATGTACACTCGCCGATGACATTGATCGACACCACTTGCGCTAAAATCACGAATTGGTAGAAGTTAGAATTCATAGACTGGTCACTGAGTTTAGTCCCAGTGGTTAAATGGCCTACAAGCTTGACTTGTAAGTGGATGGCACGTGAGTTAGAACGCCGTCTGGCAGGTGGGTCTCAAGTTGGGACGAAACAGCTTTTCAGTACTTCCTAGTTGGTTTTCAATGATTCTCTAACTGATATTTTAATTTTTGATTACAGCTTGATTCCACACAGTACTTTTTGGTAGAAGTATGGAATTTTCAGCATGTAATATCGGTAGCCCAAATTTTGCAGGCTGACCATAGATATCTGGTGTGCGTTGGCAGGGGATCGAACCCCGGAGCATGTGCATGGTCGGCGAGAGTCCTAACCACTGTGCCAGCGACGCTCGATATCGTTTCATGGTCAAACTTTATACCAGAAGTGTTTTAGGAAAATATCCCCGCCACCCTTTTTATTTTCGCTTCTAAATATCTTATCAGCATGCAAAATGTGTTTGACATTGATTTTTTAGTGGATATCTATCAGAGAAACGAAAGGTGTAATCTTATATGACTTGTACTAATCAAACATTCTTTAGGTGGCAGTAAATTGTGGTCATTTATGCATATTTTTTGAATAAATTCAAGCCGTTACCGCCTGGTTAATTTCGACAAATTAAAATTGCATCTGCTTCGGACGTGTCACTTATTATTTCATTTCTTTGCAATCCTCCTAGAACATTTGGCTTCAGTCTAGAGCTTTCGAAATTTCATTAGCAGTTGCTACCCCTCACGCTTCCCCACCCCAACCTGTTCCCTCTTTACAGGATGTAACTGGCGGCCAAGTGAAGTGAGGGAGTGAATGAGCTAGCCGAGGATTGAATCCCCCGAACCACTTGCACAATTGGGGTCAGTGTTCTGTCATTGAACTACTGACTTACTTGCCGATTACTGTTATGTACTCGTCGCCAAATTATTGTTATGTACTGGTCGAGAATTTAATAGTCCTGACGCAATAAAGACTGAAATCAGAAGACCACTAGGGTTGCGATGATACTTCTATTTTCCAAAACACCAGGAGAATCAATTCACACAAGAGTGTGCGAGCAAAAATATATATGAATGTCCGAACAAGTGTATGAACAATCAATAGACAGTCTTAACATGATTGGTTAATTATAATGGAGTATCGATCCATATATACATAGTAAAATATAGCAGACATGTCAACAAACACACATATTATATATACTATAAGGGGAATATACATGTTTAAAGGAGACAGGTTCATCAAAGTGAAATGGTCACAGACTAAGAGAGCAACAGAAAGAGGGACCACCATATATATATATATATATGAATTACCCCCATTACTTTTAGTTTAAAATTGTGTGAATTACTTCCGCCACATGCTTGGCATTATGGAAAAGATTCAAAGTTTAGCTGAATGGTTTTCAGTGGTGATGGTGGTGATGATGATTGGTAGTTCTCTTCCCTGATGACTTCAGTGCTGTGTGATTGATTGCCTCGGAAAGTTGTTTCTTTAGAAATCATTTCTTATATATTCACCTTCATCGGTATTGATTGTCTCACTCTCTGACCTGACATTTAACTTACGCTTTATTGATTGATAAATTTAATCTGTGTTGTCATATATTTGTCAATAACACATCGGTCTGAGTCTGTCTGTTTTTGACATAGAATCTTGCATCGATGTGCGGCAGTTCAAATCGCCACACTCCATGTAGTACACAAAACAAGAGAAGAAAGTGGAAGAAATGCATAATGGAGACAGTAAACAGAGGTGTGAGACAAAGGAATAGTAGTAACGAAGAACCAAACAGTTTCATTGAAAATCATAAGTCACAAGGAGTGGACGCATCTGCACTAGCCATTGAGAACGATGAGTTTGAGTCATTGGTTTTACCGTCTCGAGGACCCCAACCAGTCAGGAAGTTTACACCTCCCTACGTGGCTTAAACTAACTGTTGTAGATTTCATTGACTGGTGAAGCCATGTTTTGGTTTAACCATCGCTAGCTCTTTTCCAGCCTGACCCATCCAATGTTAGCTAACATTGCCCATTGTCGAGGAAGGCGACGGATGTCTAGGCATACGTAACACATGTCCCAACCATCTCAGTCGATGTAATTTCACAGCCTCGTCGATTGATTTCCCCTCCAACTCACCCAGCACTCGACCGAAGCCAAACCTCAATATTGCTCACCTTATTATACCACTTCACACGGGAGATAGATAGAGTGCAGGCATCTATGATCGAAGACAGCTAATCTTTTCATGTCTTTTCCTCTCAATGGCCAGGTCTCACAGCCATAAAGGTGGGTGGAGCGAACTGATGAGCAATACACACTCCCGGATATCACGTCTACACCAGAGATGATGGCGTAAACTGGCTTGAATGCTAAACTTTCAGGAATCTTCTGTAATAATTCAGTTTTCCTCTACTTAAAATTCTTACATTTTTTCCACTGAAATTGTAATCTGTATTTATAAGGGGGGATTTGCCTTGTGACAGTGTTAGTTTGTATTTATCGAATGCCAAGATAAACTATTGGAAGTAGTCCCCTTTGGCATTTCTTTTTTTCTTGAAAGTCTTCAAGACTAGTTGTAACTCTCACATTTACTTCGACAATAAGTTGTGCAGTTTTTGAGGTGAAGCCTGATCAAGACTCCCTCTTTTAATACTCTAAATATTCGAAATACCTAATAGCTATTCTATTGTGGTGAGAGCAGGCTGCTAGCCGATTGGTTGGCACTAATCTACGTTAAGGTCTGGTCACTATATGGGCCGTGAGAAAATATGAACAAGCCTGAGTCAACAACCAATCACAGCAAAGTTAACGTGGCAAATATGATTCGCAGAGAGAACTCTATTTGTCAAGAATCCCGAAACAACCAATCAGAAGCCTGCGTTTGTCTACCTAAACAACCAATCAGATGACTGCGCTTGTCTATAATAATTAGTTGAAAGATGTATAAATACGTGTTGATTTTCATAATAAAACGATCTGTTGCCTGGCCCTTGTCTTCTGTTGTTACATTTGGTGTCGCTGCCTACCGACAAATGAAAAGCCTATACCCTGCAGTTTTTGATGGAGACATATGGATCTTCGGGCAGGACTTCAAGGCTTCTGCGCAGTTGAGTGGCGTTCAAGATCTGTCAGCGATGGAGCTGCTACTTGAGACGCTGCTGGGAGGTCGGGTGAAAGCAGCATATGAAAGTGTGAGCCGAAGTATGGACGAATGTTCGACAGGGTCAGGCAAACAGTTTCCAAAGTGGGAAGGACCATATATGGTCACTTCGAGATGGGGTTACGCAGACACAGTCGCAATGGCGAACAATGAGAGGCGCGTGAACGTCAGCGAGCTTCAGAAATGGATACAGCGAGACAAGCCAACGATGACGCCTGCACCAAGTAGATCAAGCCGACTTCAGTCGCACGTATTTGACGGGGGGACGAGTGTGGTGAGAGCAGGCTGCTAGCCGATTGGTTGGCACTAATCTACGTTAAGGTCTAGGTCACTAATATGGGCCGTGAGAAAATATGAACAAGCCTGAGTCAACAACCAATCACAGCAAAGTTAACGTGGCAGAATATGATTCGCAGAGAGAACTCTATTTGTCAAGGAATCCCGAAACAACCAATCAGAAGCCTGCGTTTGTCTACCTAAACAACCAATCAGATGACTGCGCTTGTCTATAATAATGTAGTTGAAAGATGTATAAATACGTGTTGATTTTCATAATAAAACGATCTGTTGCCTGGCCCTTGTCTTCTGTTGTTACACTATGTGTTGTTATTAGTTTGTTAAAACAGCCAACAGTAATTGAGACTTCTTTGAATGGCCTCAACTCAAAGAGAGAGAGAGGGCTCAGGTTATTGTAGTTAGTCGAACTCACGATTCAAATTATTGATTTATGTGTTATACTTTGCATGCCTTTGCATCGCGAGTGGAACTTAGAAGGCTTTGAAGTCGTCTTAGTAGCGCTGATGTTATTTTTGTTTCACAAAAGGTGGGGGGGTGTTGGTTGGGTTAAAAGCTAGCTTCACATCCAACTTTCCCTCTTTTCTAGGCTTCCTGTTTACCGGTATTAGGCTAAAGCCAGATTTGATTGATTAGTGTCAATGTAGAATTTTGTACAGATGTGCAGCAGTTTGAGTTGCCACATTTCATGTAGAGAACACAAAGCAAAAGAAGAGAGTAAAGAGATATGCTAAAGTCAGATAGTAAACAGAAGTGTGAGATCAAGAAAAAAGGAAAAGTAATATAGAAGAACAATAAAATAATTTTATTGGATATGACTGATAAATCACAAAGAGTGAATGCATCTGCGCTAGCCATTATTGCCCATTGTCTTCAGACATTGATTTTTACCATTCTGAGGATCCCAACCAGTAGTCAGGAAGTCTACACCTCCCTACATGGCTGGCTGGCGTAAACTAACTGTTGTGGATTTATTTCATTGACTGATCCCATTAAGTCTTCTCCAACCTAATCTTATATCAGCTAACATTACCTGTTGAGGAAGGCTGTGGCGGCAATGTTTTCGTAATACATTTCTTAACCATCTCGATCGGTATAACTTCACAATCTCGTCGATAGATTTAGGAGTATATCGACTGGGAATCGAACCCAGGACATGTGCTTATCTGACCAGCATCCTACAACTGAACCTCCGGCGTGACGAGATTCAATATACGAGACCGTTTATTAAACTACCGTTTCTGCTGGTTCTTTGAAAATTCCTAAAATGAAATGATATTGATGTCATTGTTTTCCAGTCGCAGAATAACTTCTAGTAATTTGGTGGACAGTGATTGGCACTGGAATCCAGTTTGAGCGTTTCGTCCCATATGGGGCTCTTCAGCTGCTGATTTTACCTGCATTCATCGGTGAGTGAGTGATGGTGTCCTCACTGAGGCTGGAATTCAGTATCCATAGTTTCAAACGAGAAAGCGTTATCCGATAGACTGCTTGGACCACGAGAGCCTCCTTCTTGTTCATCGGTTGTCACTTAATATTGAATTTTGATTTGTCCGTTGGTTGAGCGGATAACGTCTTGGCTTAAGAACACGTACCACTCACTCACTCATCCCGGACTACGGGTACATCCAGCAGATGACGAGTCCTAAATAAGACGAAATATGCATTCTGGATTCCACAGTTAGTCAACATCCACTGAATTACTTCAAATTAGTCCTCATACATCTTTAACCTTTCGCACAAACATTCGATATGTCAATCTGAGGTCGAACATTTCGATCCAATCAATCGATAGGAAAATCAAAAATTGAATTAAACACAAATCATAACTTATCTTTTTTATGTTCCAGATAACTAATTTTTAAACAATTTTTATTCATTGCTTCCTATTGTTTAGAAACAATCTGTTATCACTGATGGTGGCGGTGATAGGATATCCCTCAATGCCTCATCAATACACACACCCTCACCGCCAATGTTATCATTAGCTGATGGGATATCAACTGTTGTTGACACTGAAATGCCATCATCATTAAATGATGTAACCATTGGCGGAAATGGCACCAGTAATAATAATAATAAAAACTAACAACAAACATCAGCACGACAACAACAACAACAACAGTTTTTCATCCCTATCAAAATCACGAAATTCTCTTGCCAGTGAAACAAACAATATCCCACCTCCATCTTTATCATTTTATGATAGTGGGCCGACTGTGAATCATCAATCAAAGTCTACTTCTCCTTCTCATGATTCTTCCACCTCCCATCAGTCATCTCCTTCACAGTCAACATCATCGAGTGCAACAACTAAAGCTGTTGATACATCTTTAACGAGGAATAATAAATTATTACAGCACTGTACAGCTAAACGTCTTTTTAATGATTCTGAATACTGCATTTCACAAGATGTTAAATCGCATTTAAAAGTCCCCTTGTATATTGATACTACGAATCTGAATGATTATGAAGATGATACTGATAGTGAGTTGATGTCTAGTCAAAGTCGACAGTCCGTCGCCGCCTCCATCACCTCCTCTTCCTCCGCCTCGTCGTCATCATCGTCATCTTCTTGTACTAAAAAACACCAACAACACTATCGACAGCAACGACATGGTGGAAATTTTTTCATCCAAGAAAAATCATATAATTTCACTAAAACTGTATGCTCTGATGATACTGTCACACATTCTTCATTGGTTGGTATTCTCTCCAGCGATATGTGTTCCTTACCAGTGTCACATAATAAGGGACCTATCACAAATATCATTTTCATCGAGAAAATAATCCTCGATCGTCATCCTACCGTTCATGGCCATCATCTCCGGTTCAGTTAAGTGCTGCTACAGCAGCATGTAAATCTGCTCCGGCAAGATTTGTTTTTTCAAATCAATCCAATTCATTTGATAATTCCACGTCATTCACCTCATCTTTATCATCTTCACCACCCTTACTTTGTCGTGCTGTAAACCACCATTGTACTCCAATCACAGCTCCATCATTGATACCTTTCAATACTCCTGATAGGAGTAGTAGTAATAAAACTGATGCTGTTGATTTTCATCAACCAGTCATCAGCCGTCAACAACATTCGCCGTCACCACCACCACCACCTTTATTATTAACCAATCATGATATGAAGTCAGAGGCGGTGTCACCGGTTTTCAACTCGTCTACTTCAGCTGCTGCCTTATCAATGCATTGGAGTCGGCATACGGATAATCGACCACCTCGTTTGTTACCACTGAAGTTGTGTGAAACGAGTGAGTTTTTTTAGCTTCATGTTTCACTATTTTTTTGTCTATTTCAAATCGTGGAAAGTACACATCTTGGATAGGAAGTCCAACGATGTGAATATAGACTAAGAGAGGGGCTTAGAAACAAAATTACACGGGATTTTGTTGTAGTCGTGTAGTCTGATCTCGACGGTTTACTTGTGAAGCTTTCATTACCCTACTACGCAACGTCTTCAGCGCATACTTCAATTTGCTGAAGTGATGTTTTAATTTTCTCCACGAGTTTATTGATCATCATCTCTCCTGGTGGGTGCTCTGGAATGTGATTGGTTGTTTTTGCCTGTTTCCACACCGTCTAGTCTACTTGTGTGGGTACTGATTGTTCCTTTGACTTGAAGTTTGACCCTTTGTGTGTGTGAGGTTTCTTTCTTATCGATTGGTAGATTTCACCTATGTCGATGTGTCTATTGATTGACGATTCAATGGAATACCAGGATTCTAAAAATTCCCTAGCATTCTTAGCGTTTCCTCTGCCTAATATCTGAACGTTGTCCCAGTTGAATCGATGTTTGTGGTTGTCTGTCTTTTGACAGCTAGCTTGTGTTCATGGATGCGAAGAAGACGAAGAGGGTGTCCATTTAGGCCTAATGGAGTGGGTTTTTCTAATTCGTTGGAATTTATTTTGTATGATGATGTTGGTTTTATCTTCTTTCACTGTTTTGAGTCTTTTTGGATGACATACAGCCAGCTGAGTGAAGTGATTTTGTTGGTTTGTGTGTGACATCCATTCCCTAAGGTTTGAGGAGTCTTTCAATGATTTCTGACATATCCTTTATATGTGACTATATGATTTTCTTTGTGTTCACCTTGGTGGCCTTTGATTAGAATTAGAAAATACTTGCGTTAAAGATATGTTTAGTAGCTTTTTTTTTAACGAATACAGGTGTAAACGGGGATGAGCATGAAAACAAACTGAAATGAAAGGAATGAAAAACAACCAAGGAGTGAAACCGAACTAGATCCATGCATGGTAAATATAGAAGTTCGACTAGTTTCGTCTGAATACATAGCTCCGACTTTTTGGTGCATGTGATTAAGGCTTTTGTGGTATAAAGAAGTCGAAACACACACTGTCCTTCTTTGGTAGATTTTTTTTTACTGTGTATGAGTCAGTTGAGATGCCTGTGACACAGGTGTGGACGAGATGTTAGTTTGCGGCGCTTTTGATTCAACCAGTGCCTCCTCTTTGCAGCCATGTTTGGTAATGTTCTCTAACATGTTCTGATAGGATCCCCCCTCACCATAGGACGACGTGTATACCTAGCTTCTCACGAGCTGGTGAACTGATATACGTTTTTTGTTGTTTTTTTTATTTCACTTATAAAAAGACTATTATTTCAATTTGTGTCCATGTTGATCCCCTTCACATCTGTATACTCGTTAAAAGAAATCTATTTTCTTACCGTGTGTAATTTTGTTTCTGAGGCCCTTGTGGTCTATGTTCACGCACCTTTGAACTATCATATATCAAGTTGAAAGTTATTATCACTTTTAATCTGCTCAGCCGTCGTTATTATGTGGAACTAAGTAATACTGATTGTACCTAGTGTAAACTTATGCATATAAGTGCGATTGTGCAGTTGCCTTTTGAGAATGAAATCGTTGAAAAGATAGCTTAGCTGCTCTAGGACCTCGGCAGCATATCTCCACTTCACTCTGCTCTTCCTCAGTCTGTTTTTTATAGCTGGCTCCACGATTATTGACCATAATTTTTCATTTCCACCTTGTCACATGATCTTTTCCATATCACACTCTCTTGGGAGTCAGGAGGAACTCTATGTTCCCCATCCAGATTCCATTCAGATTCCAGCCTAGCGCGGTATGTCAATAAAGTGGTCTCCTCAAGTGTGTCCAATTCATCGTCATTTCCATTTACATATTTGTTGGGTCATAGATTCTTAGTTGGTTCGTTGTCTGCCAGAATTCCTTGTCTCTAATCCTTTTTTAACCAATGAGTGAAGGCAGATTTTGGCGTAATTCTCCAGCGGCCTGTTAGAATTGCTTTTCTGTGACTGACTAAGTCTCTGAGTCATATAGCAACAACTGCAGTAGCATTGAATTAACATAAGTGTTGAAAATTCGAATCTTCTTTTTCGTGCTGTGAATGCAGTGGATTTCCACTCTAATTTGAGATTAATGAAGGTCTCTCCGATGAAGTGAGGTTCGTATAAATTATATCAAAACTGTGTTTAGTTTATATATATATATTGTAGTACTGTAAATTACTGGACGAAAACGTTTCAAATTCAACGTGTCTTATCTGTAGTCATATAAGAGCTTAATTATTCTCTCAGCAAAGAATACCATCTCAACTCTCATAGAGTAGGTATATAATTTGTATATAGAGTTACTGAGTAGGATTGGTAATATTTAGAGCGTAAGTTAAAATGTCCATATACTTGACTGTCTATTATTGGTTTATTCTCTCTCTCTCTCTCTCCTGATCGGGAATATAAGTTATAACAAAGCATAGGTATCCAAAAGAACTTCAGGTAATCAAGTACTAGAAAGAACTACCTGATTCTTTTTCAATGATATGACCGTTAATTCATTTGGTAGGTGTTTGCTCTACTGAACTTCCTGTCTAGTCGATTTGCGAGCCTGCTATTGTAAACACTACTAATAACGACAACAACCCGATAGAATACTATGCCACTGAACCCGCGACACAAGGAAACAGACCATTGATTGTAAAGAGCTTTTACTGTCTCGAATCAACAGTGAAATTGGTTGAGAGCAATTGTGTATGAATTTATACTTTAAATGTCCTTGACTGCATTAATAATTTAAAACAGTCAACAGCCAGTACGATTCCAAGGTCATAAAGTGGGGGGGGGGTGGGAAATACAAAAACAGCACTGTACTGTGAAGATATTAATGTAGTATTTTAGAAAAAAAATTAAGTCTATATAACATTAAACATGATCAGAGAACTAACTAAATATTTCGGAAGGGTGATGAAACGTCAGTAAGAGTAGTCTTGCTTCATTTTCCAGTCACATTGGAAAATGTATTCATCAGGAGCAAAGTCATGTGTGATGTTGCTGAGGTAGGTGTGTCCAACTGCTTGTCAAAAGTCATACATAATGTCGAGTCTGAGAAGGCAGTAGGCCTTCAATGATGAATACGTTGATTTCGGTAGGCACAGCTTACTGTCGAATGAATGGTATTCAGATATATTACTGGTGTGTAAAAAGAGAGTAGATATTAACTGAAGGTGAATTGTATAGAAAAAAAACTATGAATTGCTTTCCCGTTTTTTGTGTTCTTCTTGGAGCATCTGAAACAGAGGGGCATTAATATCGTGTGAATTCAGATAGCCCGGAGACGACTGGTTGATTTTGGTTACATAAACAGCTTGTTTGAACTAGTTTTTTTGAGTTGTGTCCGTACTTAAGACCTTGCCTTATCGGCGATGGACTGTTAAGAGCTAATTCGGGATGTACAGTTTTTCAGGTATCTATCTTTTCTGGTCATTTCTCGCTTCAGAACGGATACACAGCATATCTGACTTGTTTGTCAGTCAGTTGGTACGACTTTGCACCCATAGGCCTGCAACAACATAGTGAAAATGAACTACACGCTTGTTTAACTCCTATCTAGACTACATTTCTGAAATTTTTGGGGAAATCAGTCGACGAGGCTGTGAAGTTACACCGTTTGAGATGGTTAGGACGTGTGTTACGTATGCCTAGACATCCGTCGCCTTCCTCGACAATGGGCAATGTTAGCTGACATAGGGTCAGACTGGAAAAGAGCTAGCCAGTGGTGGTCAAACCAAAACATGGCCTCGGCAGTCGATGAAATCTACAACAGTTAGTTTAAGCCACGTAGGGAGGTGTAAACTTCCTGACTGGTTGGGGTCCTCGGGATGGTAAAAACCAATGGTTGGAAACAATTGGTGATATGGCTCAAATTCACCGTTCTCAATAGCTGGTGCAGATGCATCCACTCCTTGTGACTTATGATTTCGAATGAAACTGTTTTGTTCTTCGTTGCTACTATTCCTTTGTCTCACACCTCCGTTTACTGTCTCTAATATGCACTTCTTTTACTGTCTTCTCTTGCTTTGTATTCTACATGGAGTGTGGCGATTTGAACTGCTGCACATCGATGCAAGATTCTATATCGAAAACAGACAGACAGACATTGTTGGACTTGCAGGAATAGTAGTTCCAACCCCACCTTAGCTAGTTGGGTCAATTTCCAAATGCACTGGAGAGAGAGAAGGTTTGATTACTGAATTTTTGTTCATAGAATCTACACCCTACATGTACAATAGGAATTACTCATCACTAATACTAGAAATATGGCGAAGATTACTACCAATCAAATAAAGACATGGAAAATAATGGAATTATATAAACGATGTCAGGAATTTGTGTGAGTAACTTGGTGACATAATTATGAGTAGTAGTGTAACAACAGAGAACAAGGCCAGGCAACAGATCATTTGTAAAGGAAATCAACACATATTTATAGATTTTCATGTACATATTATAGATTATTGTTAGCAGAAAAACAGTCTTTTGGTTGGTTGTTTCTCACAGAAAGTTAACCTTGCATTTCTTTGTGGCTCTTTCAGGAATGTCAGATCATCTATATGTTAACTGTATCCGCCTACTCAAAGCCTTTGTTCTCATTTTCTTCACGACCAATATTGGGATTGGGGACATAAACATTGACGTAAATTACTGCCCACCAATTTTGAATAACTACTAGCTCTCACCACAGTAGTTATAAATTGTGCTCGCAATGTTGTCATAAGAAAATATTACTGTGTTATTTCATTTTTTTTACTTTTAGAATGCTCAAATCAGACTGCTGAACCGTCTAGTCGAGTACCAGTATCTGCCTTCCCATCTTTCACTGCTTCATCTAGTCGTATAGACATTTCTGACGATAATAATAATAATAATGAAGATGATGATAATGAAAGTGATCAGTCGACTGTAGTGACACTTCCAATGACAGGTGGTGAAACACTTCAAAACACAGTCAACATGGAGTCGTCAATACAACAACATTGTATTATCGATGGTCAAGGCGAAAATTCTATAAACAATGATGACTTAACCATGACAGATACAGATGGATTAACAACATTGATCGCCTCTGAAGAAGATTTTGTAAATCATTCCTCGAAATTATCATCATTTAATGATGATGATGATAATAATAATAATTCCTGCTTTTCACAACAAAGCAGTGATGATGACCAGACAGTTGCTATGTGTTTATCAAATAGTTTAAGTCCACCGTATTTAGAAGATTCACAGAATAATAATTATTATACAATAAAAAGTCCTAATGGAAAGAAATTGAATCATACTGATGGTGGTGTTGGTGTTGGTGATGATGCTGAATTGATGACCTACTTCAATCAGGATCTTGAAAGTAGTCTATATCGACTCGGTGATGATGGTGATGATCCTGGTGATTATGATCACGGTCTACGCACACGTCATGCTTCAGAACCAACAAGGAAAAAATTATCCGTTGCAGATGTCGTGTATTCTCCGTTGGATGCTTGTCGTCGATGTCATAGTCATCCAGCCTTAAAGTTCAATCTTAAATCAATATTATCAGAGTCAGAGTCAGATGTATCGATAATTAAAATTGATAATCAATACTATGACAATGAGTGGTCATTGACTTCACCACCAGTTCATCAAGATACATCGTTGAAAGATCTATCATCAAATGACTGTTTAGCAAAGATGTTGATTAACTCTCCTTTATCCTCTGTGGATACTGTGGTTATCACTGCAAATGAATCAGTTGTAAAATCTGATGAAGTTGATAAGTACTCACCCATTGAGTTTCTTCCTGTCCCATCATTTACAAATAATCCATCCAATGGTACTATTGATGATGAAGAGCACACCACTGAGCTAAATGATAATGCCTCGTGTACACTGAAACTGCCTACCTCGTTACCATCTTCGCCTGCTTTCAGTCCTTCGTCTAATCATGATGCGGAGGCATTGAAATCCTCCTCCTGTATAGATTTCTCTGTCACTGTCAACTATCAGCATACACCCAAAACATCAGAACCTATTGACACTTATACTCCTAATGATGCTACTACGATATTGAATGCTCCTCCTTCAGACGCTACTACTACAACTATCACTGTTGAATCACCGTTTAATCCGACACCTGTTGTTGTTGATAAGGCGTCGAATATTATATCATTTCCAGCTGAAGAAATTGATTTCATCTCTGATCCTATTGTTCATACACCAGTTGCATCGTCTAGTATTCACTGTCCTACATATTCAAATCATCTATCATCATTATCGTCGTTATCTTCCTCGATTCCTGAAGGTGGTAGTATCCCTTCAAGTACTTTTCATACTAATACTGTTACGACTACAGTTGAGTACAATTCTTTGCCTGATCAACATATCTCTCCGTCTTGTTATTACCCTCCACGAAGTCATGAATACCTATCAGAATATACTAGTCCACAGAATGAAAGTCTACCTATTCTGATACGTGATCAAAAGCCAGACTTCAGCGCCACTGAATTAACGCATAACCACCATTCAGTACTTGATAATAGAATCGATAATAATAATAGTAACGGTAACTATAGTAATCCTAATCATCATAGTAATAATAATAATACTACAATAGATACTAAAAGCATTCTTATCACTAAAGAATTCTTTAATACACCTTTATCAAGTCAAGAAGATAAGACACTTATATGCGATACAGAGGATATTTTATCAGAATCTTCAAATTTTGTATCACCTGATACAGATCAGCTGATTTGTGGATCAGCGCATTCTTATTCTAGTTCTGTTCTCTCAAATATCTTTGATCAATCAGATTGTGTTGTTGTTCCACCGCAATTGCTACCGCTACCACCACCGATAACAACTAACAGTTGCACTAATTGTAGTAGTGTTGGTGAGAATAACAACAATACGCATTATAACCCTCCTATGAATACATTACATGATATGAACTTATTTTCTCAGAGATCTACTGAACACCTTCATAGTTTACCGTTGATTAATCCTGAAGTATTTTCTGCTACAACAACAACAGCAGCATCATGTGGTCCGTGTACCCCAGGTGATGGGAATATAAGTGGTGCTGGTGGTGATGATGGTAATACTGTGGTGCCTTTATCACCACAATTGGAGCAAACTGTGCAGCAAACAAGGGGATTGGAAAAATTCAGTTTAGCCTCTGATATTTGTCAACAACAAGCGTCAATTGTTTACGATATGATGAAATCACAACCTTTGAGTGTAATAACAACTACCTGTAACGCTAATAGTGTTTCATCACTAGTCACTCGTACAAAAAGCAAACGTGGCGGTGGCGGAGCCGGTAGAAAGACTTCGAAGACTACCAGAGGGAAACAGTCTAGAACGCGTTCATCTGTCCTGCCAGCTTCTTCTTCATCATTATCAATGCCACCCGCATGGTTGTTAGATTGTAATAACCATCCAATGGAGTTATCATCTCAGCCAAGACGTATATCATGTCAAGTTGTTCCAATGAGTGGATCCACATATAATATTTCTTATGATCATTACAATCATTCAAATGATACTACTACTAATAATAATAATAATAGTAATATGTGTAATTCGATAGGTGGTGGTGGTTTTCCATCCGGAACAACACTATTCGAACAATCTATGATGATGATGATGAACAATAATAATAACAACAATAACAGCATGTTATCAAATCCATTTTCATGTGATCCGTGTAGCTCAGTTGGATCTCATCAACAACTTCCAACAACATCATATTGTTGTAGTCTCACATCGATCGGCAGTAATGCTGGTGCTGGTGCTGGACCGTACAATGTGAACATGAATCATCTACGAGCGTATCACAATGTATGTTCAACGAATTATGCAAATATCAATGAAATACATGGAATTGATAATAGTAGTACTAGTGGTAGGAGTAGTGTGCCTTGTCCAATGACATCTCCAGTACGTATTTCTTCATGTGGTAGTAGTAGTAGTAATCTAGATTCTCAGTATTGTAATATGCCAATGATGGCAACAAGATAGGAGGTGGAGGAGGAACAGAAAGTTATCCGTGTAATCAGTCATCTATTCTTATTGATCCACAACAGCATCATTCAAGTCGTCAGGTAATGACACCACATCCTGGAGGAGGAGGTAGAGGAGTGGTAATGGATCAGTATACTTCGGATATAATGCTTAACACCACTAATAATAATCCATCTTTATCGAGTGGAATAAAGAAGGAGAGAATTGTGTCTATGAATAAACAACAGCACCACCAACAACAACCGCCTTCTACGCCAATTTATCCTATTTACTCAGGGCATACTGGATTCCCAGTTGTATCCAGTAATGCTGTTTCATCGCATTTTCAATTGTCATTGACATCGTCACCGTCGACTGGTGTCAGCTGTTTTACAACTAATAATAATTCCATTCTAGTAAAACCAGATTATCAGCATAATTACTCAGGTAATTGTAATCAATCATCTATACTTCCGTGTGCTGAAATTAGTCTACCATTTCAACACAATCTTCTTGATAATAATAATAATAATAATAACTCTGGAGTATCTCTTGCACAACTGCTGGCAATTGGTGGCGGTAGTAGTGGGGTTGGTTCTATTGTTCAACCGTCTTGTTCAAATATTCCATGTGATTTTATGCCGGCGGCTAGCAGCAGTAGTAGTTGTATTCTTTCAAATGTGAATCAGTCTAATCATTTTCCTACTCCTGCTATAGCTACTCCCTCTATCGCTAGAGCAGGAGCAGCACTCGCCGCCGATGGCTCTACGAATACATCGAATCTTTATGCTAACCAATTGAACACTATTGGTAGGAATAATAATAATAATAATAATAATGCGATTGGTGTTGGTGTGGGGAAACACCATCAAACATTATCTCAGCAACAGCAGCAGGATATCTCACCTCCAAGATTATTAGCCCTACCAAATAGTAATAATAATTATTATATGCCACACATTTCATCGACACTAGTGGAGGCAGCAGTCTATCAACATCTTCCTAATCTTCAAAAGGATTCATTGTATACTAATCATAATAGTAATAATAATTATTTCTATAATCCTTATCATGATGATGATGATGGTGATGACAATCATTCATCAGTTGGTGGTGTTGGTACGAGTGGTATACAACCGGCATCATTAGTAGTTGATTGGTCAAGAAATGATTTAGTGAGTGGGAAAGTTGGTGGACATTTTACACCGATACCATATCATCCAATGCCTACTTAATTGTGAATGTGAGTAGGTATGATTGATTGTTTGTTTGTTTGTTTATTTATTGGCAGTAATAGTAGTAGTAGTAGTACTAATTCTTTTTTCTTGTGTGTGTATGTGCGTGTGTCCGTATGTTTATTTGCTGTAATTTGATGCATTGTGGTGTCAAATATTAGAAATAATCCCTCTCCAACTCTCTCACACACACGCATATACACTCCTTCTCTGTATGTCTCTTCTGTATTTCAATTTGTATTTCAAATTCTCCTATTTTTTGAAGATAAAAGACTATATAAGATAATGAGATATTAACCCCGCCTGTCTGTCTCCCTCCCTCTCGGCCACCGCCACCACGACCAAAAAAAAACTGAAAAACTCAACAGACTACTACTAATAAACGTGTTAGTAGTTGTACTCAGCAACAATAAGAATAACAAAGAGAGTCACTTATTTTTTTAAGAAAACACAATTTTTTTTTAAATCTATGTACAAAATTTAAATTGTTTGTTTTGAGTGTGTGTGTGTGTGTGTAGGTGTGCTCGCTGCTTTTGTGATGGCGGTGGTGCCCAAGTTTGTGGAACAGGAAAAGGAAGATGCGTGTATATTTCTACTTTTCTTGGGTGAAGGTTGTCTGTCTGTTTTTTTTGTTTGTTAATTATTTTTTTTCAAGACGTAATAAACTGATATGTATAGAAATTGAGGATTTATTTTGTATTCTTGATGAGTTGTTCAGTCTTATGGTTGGTTTTTTTTACTGGTGAGGTTTGCTGGGGTGGCGAGGGGGAGGCGGAAAGGAAGACGCGTGAAAATGGTGGGTGAAGACTTCAATTAATATATCCTTGCAGATAAGTGGTACAGTAGGATAAGCAGTACTGAGGTGAGGTGTCGGGGGCTAGGCAAGGAGGAGGGGGGGAGGGAAATCAGTCGACAAGCTTACATTGACTGAAATGGTTAGAACGTGTGTTACGTATGTGTAGTCATCGCCTTCCTGGAAAATGGGCAATGTTAGCTGACATAGGGTCAGCTATTAGGGTCAAACTGGAAAAGAGCTAGCTAGTGGCGGTCAAACGAAAACATGGCCTCAGCAGTCATTGAAATCCACAACAGTTAGTTTAAGCCAGCCAGCTATGTAGGGAGGTGTAGACTTCTTGACTGGCTGGCTGAAAACACTCGGTGATATGGCTCAAAATCGTTCTCAAAAACGCAGGCAGATGCATTCACTTCTTGTGACTTATAATTTCCAATGAAACTATATTCTTCTTCGTTATTACTATTCCTTTTTGTCTCATATCCCTGTTTACTGTCTCTATAGTGCATTTCTTCTCTTGCTTTGTGTGCTGAGAGAAGTGTGGTGTCTTGAACTGCTGCTGCACATGGGTGCAAAGTTCTATGTTGAAAATAGACAGACAGACAGAAGTGGTAGATTTATTTTAAGGTCAAACCAATCAAATCTCAACACTTGAATGTCAGAAGACCAGTACTTTAGCGAAGTGTCTCTTTTCACCGGCGAATTCATTTTCATAGCTGTACAATCGCATATATATTTGTGGATGTTTTGTATGTGAGTGTACATTAAATTTGTAAATTAGTAAGGTAAATACAATAAGTAAGTTCAGATGAATTGGATGTTGATATAAGAGGGTAGTAACGAAAGTGATGAGTTGTCACAAGCGATTGTTATGAGTAATAATTTGAATAGTTTGATGAAAGAGTTGTGCTCAGGGTGTACATGGAAATAAAATAACATACGGAATTACTCAATAATTTTAAGTAGTTTGAAAAATAAGCATACAAACAAGAGTTAAGTCAAATCAACAGAGTTGTTACCATAAAAGAAGAAGAAGTGGTTGAATGTAATTCTTTTGTATGCATAGTTCTGGTTCTTCTTACTGAATAGCTAGGGCTTCTGCAATGCAAAGAAGACGGGAACATATTGTCTTTGGAAGGTTGTTCTTCACTTCGTAGATCACTTTGAAGCAGGAGGCGTTTTGTTGAGATGGGATGATCAGTGTTAACCAGGTGTTTAATTATCTCACTCCTTATAACACCACTATTACCTTTTCGCAACCATGCTAGATAGTGTTCTTGAATCCTCTTGGACAGGATGCGCGTCAAACGACCGATGTACCTGGCTTCACAGCAACAGGTGAACTGATATATACATAAATGGAAGTGGTCAGATGTGAGGTTTTGTCCTTTGGGCTTCTGTAGATCAGCAGGCGACTGGAGAACACTACTGTCAATGTTGCCGCAAGGAAAGTTCTTCTTAAAGAAGTGAAAATTCCCCTTGAATATCAATCTGATTTTCATAGGGAGTGTCCCTATTCAGGGGTGGGTAGTTGCCTAGGTTCTAATAGGAAGTCATGACTAGTTGAATGTGAATGTAAGTAGAAATACTCGCCACCGATGACAATGTCTATTGCCAGTCATACTATATCGCCAATTGGCCATTGGGTCAGATCCTGCTGCCTTAATGGTCTACGAGACTAGCTAGCCTCGTAACCCTGAGGTCCTGGACTCAAACCCCGGTGGGTGTGTATTGCTGAAGAGTCCCAAACTAGTTCGGTGAAACAGCTGTCAGTACTTCCAGGTTTTATAATGATTATTCTAGCCAATGTCCGCTCATAGTGTGAAATTCTGTAGCCAGGCCAGTTGAATGACTACACAGACCAAGACTTGATTGTTCAAATTCCATTGCCAGCTGACAACGTCATCATCTCTGGTATCCATAGACGTGATATTTTCATTTTATGATATTTATCAATAAATCCTCATCTAGACAACAATGAAAACAGAACACACATTTCAGTGAAGAGTCTGTTTTCACTGGTGAATTTATTCACTCAGCTCTACATAATCGCAGTTATATGTGTATATAATTATTTCTTTTGTATGCGGATGTGTACATTAGGTTTGACAGACAAGAATAAAAATTAGTTCAGGTTATCGTTCACGTCATCAAAATATTTCAGAAAACTGTGATGATGAATAATCAAATTATAACTAGGCGCAAGGGGGGGGGGAGTCTTGACTAGACGATTACGTAATATGAAAGACGACGTCCTGAAAAGTAGAATTGTTAATGGTGGAAGAGTATGCAGGAAAGTATTCACAATAACTTATTTGGTAGGTAAAAAAAAAGATTAAGTAGGAATTCATTTATGCCTCACATCTACTATCTTCAAATTCCAAGGCAAAAAAAATGTATAGACAAACAGACGGTGTAGCAATGGGATGTGGATCACTAATATCCCCTATTGTAGCAGATGTATTTATGGATAGTTGGGAAAATATGGCTCTTAATACATTTAATCCTACTCCAAAAATATGCTGGAGATATACGGATGACACTTTCGGAAACAGTGTTGAAAACAGAACAGATCCCTAGCTTCTTGACACACACACACACACACATAAAATCACTAGTAGAAGGAAGAAAATTCACAGTTGAATCGGAAAATTAACGTGGAGAATTAGCTCTAGTGTCAGATTGTAAAAGAAAACGAATAGAAGAAGGTCAGCTGCACACTAGTGTTTATAAAAAGCCAACGCATTCTGCTAATAGAGATATTTAGACTTTAAATCATCTCATCTGTTAACTGTTTATGAAGACAAGCTTGGTTAAGTGTCTAACAAACCGAACAATAGCACTAAGCAGTACAAAAAAGACCTGAATGATGAAATAAAACAGATAGAAGAAGCGTTGCTATTAAAATAAGTATCCTATAAAATTCATTAAGAAGATCAGTAAGGCAAAAAGCAAAATAAAAATAATGGTAAAACTAGTAATGATAGCATAAAAAAGAGAGAATATAAGGCATCTACTGTTATCCCATATAAGGAGGGGACGTCTGAAACCCTACGTAGTAGGATTCTGAGTAAAGCAGGAATTAGAGTGGCATTTAAACCTACAAACTCACTCAGGCAGCGATAAGCTCTGTAGGTTAAAGGACAAACAAAATAATATAATTTACAAAATACCCTGGAATGACTGTGAGTTAAGTCAACTATATAGGTCAAGCTAGTAAGTCGGAGGTGATCAGATTGTCGAAACATAAGAATTTAGCTAAGGTAAGAATGGTTGACCCCGAGAAGATAGTAATTTAGAAAAAGACTCAGCGATTGCACTGCATGCATTCACACACAACGACACAATGGGGTGGGAGAGAGTTTACATTCTAAGACGTAATATAAGTAGGTAGATGGAGAGAGAGTTGATTCCTGAATCTTTGTTCATCGAGTCTACACCCAACACATTCAATAAGAATGATTCGTCACTCGTACCGGAAATATGGAAAATACTACTACCAATCAAATCAAGCGATGGAAAATGATGGATTTACATAAACAAAGCTAGAAAGTTGTATGGTAGTGCCTTGATATGATTATCAGCAGCAATAAATTGTGCTCGAAACGTGGTCATCAGTAAATATGACTGTATAACAAACACCGTGAGACCTTATCAAAGCAAATTTTACCCATAATGGAATTATACTCTACGACAGTGCACAAGTTTTATTCTCATATCAGTAAGTAGAGGATTAGTTAAGAAAATGATGTTACACTAAAGTGTTATACAAAAAAGATGCACCAAATAGTTGAACTTGGAATTATACTCAAGGTAGAAGGAGGGGTTCAATGGTTTTTCTATGTTGAAAATTGTTGGTCAGTCGGTCACATGGTACACTAATGTACCCCATAGTGTGCTAGTTTAAGTTGAATTACTTAGTTTGTCAGTTTGACGTGTTATGCATCATGAATTGATACTTCAGCAACTCTTGTTTTGTGGCGTTGCTGTCACTTAATACCTTCGATGAGGATTAGCAGGTTTTTGCATCCTACTAGGTAGCTTAAAAGTCCCTATTAGGTTACATAAAAATAAGAGGCATTCAGTGAAGAGAGTTACTCTTTTCTTTTTATAGCGATGTCATTCTTAGACTGTGTATTTTCACATGTATAAAAATACCTGCACAACAACCTAATTGGTGTCTTTAAAGACGTGTTATTGAAACCGTAAGCTTGAGATGACAATTACGTAATACAGAAGGCATTCTGTCTGTCTGTTTTCTACATAGAACTTTACACCGATATTCAGCAGTTCAAGTCGCCAAACTCCCATATAGCACACAAAGCAAGAGAAGAAAGTAGAAGAAATGCGAAACAGAGACAGTAGTCAGGGATATGAGACAAACAGAATAGTAATAACGAAGAAGAATATAGTTTCATTGGAAATTATAAGTCACAAGGAGTGGATGCATCTACGCCAGCCACTGAGAACGAAGAGTTTGAGCCATATCACCAATTGTTTCCAACCATTGGTTTTTACCATCCCGAGGACCCCAAACAGTCAGGAAGTCTACACCTCCCTACGTGGCTTAAACTAACTGTTGTAGATTTCATTGACTGGTGAGGCCATGTTTTGGTTTAACCATCGCTAGCTCTTTTCCAGTCTGACCTTATGTTAGCTAACATTGCCCATTGTCGAGGAAAGCGACGGATGTCTAGGCATACGTAACACATATCCTAACCATCTCAGTTGATGTGGCGTGGATAGATTTCTTCTGTAATTATACAGACTTCAGGGTTTAACAAGTAGATTGATATAGCTTCTTCAATTTGAAGAAAAAAGTTTGATCTAATATCTTTTGACCGGACATACATATATATTCTGTAGATCAATCTGAAGTAAGTTTGTGAATTCGTTCATTTGATGGATAATCCCCCCTCCCCCATCCAATCATTAATGAAAACAAAACATATAGTTCAGCGAAGAGTCTCTTTCCGAGGATGAATTAATTTTCGTAGCTTTACAATTGCAAATATATGTGTTATTTTGTATGTACGTGTACATTAAGTTTGTCAAACAAAAATACAATTGGTTATCGTTATTCGAACTAAACAGGTGAAATTAGTAAGTTCTGGATAGAGTTATGTAATACAAAAAGAAAACAGGATGTTAATGAAACTGGTGTGGTAACAAAGGTGATGAGTTGTTACAAACAGTTGTTAAAAATGAGTTACGTAATGATGTGAACAGTTTGATGATTGAGTTTTACTCAGGATACACATAGGAACAAAGTAGAGAATACGAAATTACATAAGAGTTCTGAATGAATACAAAAATTGTAAGCAATTAAAGGTACAGGTAAACAAAAAAGATTAAATCATCAAAAATCAACGGGGTTGTTACCATGATAATATAAATGGTTGAGTAATCCTCTATTGTATGCACACCTCCGGTTTTTCTATGCGAATGGTCAGAGATCAGCGATACAAAGAAAAGGAAACCGTATTGCCTTTGATAGGTTATTCTTGACTCTGTAGATTACTTTGAAGCAGGAGGCGTTTGTTGAAATGGAATGACCAGTGTTAACCAGTTGTTCAATTATCTCACTCCTTGTAGCATCACTATTGCCTTTTCGACACTATGCTAGATAGTGTTCTTGAATCTTCTTGGACAGGATGAGCGTCGAACGACCGATGTACTTGCACATAGAAGTGGTCAGATGCGGGATTTTGTCCTTGAGGCTTCTGCAGCGGGCGGTCGACTGAAGAACACTATTGTTAGCATTACTGCAAAGAATGTTCTTCACAGAGATGATGTGATCCTCTTTTTGAGAATATCGCTTGTTAAATCTCCCTTGAAATCCAAATTCATGTAGAGTTTCTTTTTAGGCGCAATTAAAGTTTCGTTTCTCCGAATTCTTGGTTTGATATTTTTGTCGATGAACTTATTGGGTATCCATTTTGGATGAAGACTTCGCTTCGAATATCTAATTCTGTTTTCATAACGTCGGGACTACAGATGTGTCGTATGCAGGTGGCAAGTGATTTAGTTAAATTCCGTTTTTGTTGAATGGGTACCCAGCTATAGAAGCTTGTTAGTTGACCATTCCAAGTAGGTTTTCTATGGATCAATTTTCTTAAGGTCTCGTCAGTTCTTGTTGTCAGTTCCACATGAAGAAAGGGAATTTTCGATTCGTTTTTCATTTCAAGAGTGGATTTTATTGCTGAATGGCAACAGCTAAATATCTGCAGCTGTAGATTGTTGTTGTCACAAATAATGAATATGTCATCTGCGTATCTTTTATACAATCGTAAATTGTCGATGCTTGGCTTTGGTGGGCCTTTCTCAAGGCTGGCCACGATGCACTCTGATACTAGTGGATTCAGTGGAGATCCCATTGCAGTACCATCTTTTTGTTAATAAATGGTGTTGTTGAAAGTGAATTGTTTGTTCTGTTGTGGTTAACTAATATTGCATATCAGACATGCAGCGGAAAGAAAGAAGGAGTTTATCTTGTTAATCTGAACAGTACCATCACCGGTGAGTTCGGACTAATCATTCACCTCAGTAACCTCACTACATTTTTACAAGTGATAAATTGCCTTCTATTAGTAATCAATATGAATAATATTGAGCTATACCAGATTAATTATTGTGTTACTTAGAAAGGGCAAGTATTAACTGCTCTCACTTTTGTACTGTAGATGTTCCGAGATGTCATAACTTCGTAGTTTTGTAACAGCAGAAGACAATGGCCAGGCAACAGATCGTTTTATTACGGAAATCAACACGTATTTATCTATATTTCCTGTACATTATCATAGCTTATTCAAGTAGACAAACGCAGTCTTCTGATTGGTTGTTTTCGAGTTCCTCGAAAAGTGGAGCCATCTATCTGCGAATCATATTTGCCCATGTTTAAGTCTGCTGTGATTGGTTGTTGAATCAGCCTTGTTCATATTTTCTCACGGCCAATATTAGTGACCTAGACATTGACGTAGATTAATGTCTACCAATTGGCTAGCAGCCTGCTCTCGCCACAGTTTCTCTACAATCGCTTTTTTACTATTAGCATTGTTCAAAATAATAAAATAAAATGTATGACAATTATTTAGTTACATAAAATGAAAGTACGTGTTAATAACCAATCATATTTAAGTAGGTCAAGTAGTCCATGGTAAGCAAAGGTCTATTGAGGTCTATTGTTTTTTGTAGAAACAGTAGTTCAGGCTACATATGACTAATTCAAAGTGCTTCCATTGTCACCTTTCATAATAAGCCTGAATTCAGGTTATGCGAAATAGCTGAGAAGCAGTCATTAATATTGGTTTTGTGATGACCAGACAGTGGATGATGATAGATTTATGCTCAGATTAATTACATCTGGATTTGTTTTTTTCCATGTATCTTAATAACCACTCTGAATCATGTTCTTTTTGATGACATTCGAATAATTCTATTAATTCTACCGATATATGTGTCACTGAAACTGCTGGTGAACTGGTAAATACAGTGTTAAACAGAGTTCACAGTGTTCTGTCCTTTAGTAGTAGGTACAGGAATCTAAAGTGTTCAGCATGTAATGGAAAGAAATGTGGTGTAGAATGTGCGCTCGATAGATAACTGAAGGAAGCTTTTGAGCTGTCAACTAACTGCATGACTTGATCACCTATGAATCATAGCGTAATAAAGATTTCTTTTCTTCGGTATGAAAACTGTCTTTACAGGTGTGCGGGGTAGTCTTTCTTTACTGTGAAATACGACGAAGCTTTCAGGAGAACTTTTTTTATCTAATAAAAATGGATGTATATACTGCAGCTCATCCGTTAGGGTGTTTCTCGTGCAAGTTTTACAGGCCTCTGAATACAGGAATTTCACTAGAATTAATTTATACTGTATAGGAATAAAACTTCAGAAATGAAGATACTGTACACTCCATGTCTGTCTGTGAAATATCGATCGCTTAAATCGTTCCACCGTCCCTTCTAATCATTGAAATATCCAAGAAATTCAATTTGTCAAATCCAATTTTGTTGAATGATTATTATTTAAATGTACTCACTTCGGTGGTGGATATACTAAAATTGGAACGATACAAAGAAGATTAGCATGACCCTTGCGCAGGGATAGCACGCAAAATCTTGAAGCGTTCCATATTTCTAGGTCCCAGTTGCCTAGTGGTCTACGAGCTCGCCATGTAACCGGGAAGTACTGGGTTCAAACTTCGGTGGTTGCATACTGCTGGATAGTCCCGAACTAGGACAGAACAACTGTGCAGTGCTCCCAGGGTTTTATTGCTCGCTGGTGGCTTAGAGGTAGGATGCTTGCCAACCACGCTTTGTTGTCCGGGGTTCAACTCCCGGCTGACGAACTCAGGTTCCCCCCAGTGGCTGAATGGTTTACAAGCTTGACTTGTAACCGGAAGATCCAGGGCTGGGAACTCACTGTTTGACGAAACAGCTGTCAGATATTCTATAAAGTCGATGGTTCAGTGGTAGAACACTCGCCAACCATGCATGCGGTTCGGGGTTCGAACCCAGGCCGACGCATTTCTTCACCTCACCTGGCCGGTAGTAAGCCTGGTAATGAGGGAAGGTTAGGCATAAGGCTAGCAACCTCCAGCCGGTAAAAATAATAACCGCTGTTCCTGAAACTTCAAGACTGTCACTTGAAGCCCTATCTTCCACTAAGAAGGTCAAGGTATAATATTTATTTTAAAAAATTTAAAATTAGTTAAATAGAGTAATGGAGTTTTCAAACGACTCACTGTTTTCATCAATAATAAGCGTATCATCCCCATAACTTCCATAAAGAGTAAAGTTTCCTAGAATACCTTCCATTTCTTTCCCCAATTTCGAAATACATACATCTGTTAACAGCGTATCCAAGAGGGCTTCCCATCTCAGTACCATCAATTTATTTGTAAGCTTCATCTTAGAATAAGAATCTGATGTCTTCTCTACATATCAAGATAATATCTCTGATGTAGGTACCAGGTACAAATTTCAATTTTAACCTTGGATGAAAATAGTTATCCAGACAAATTCATCAGGAAAACATACGACTAAGAAAGTTGAAAATGACTATTAGGCAATCGTTAAACAAGAAGCCTTTATACATGCATACAACTGCAATTCAAAGGCTACATACACAGCGAAATAATGGCTAAGAAGTTAAGAAAATCACTTCACAGAACATTTAATCCTGGCAAACTACAAGTCTTATTTTCTACACAGTCAGTGGTGATTCCTCGATTGAAAGATGAAGTACCTAGACTAACTGGCCACTTCTCATTGTATCTACCAATTCAACTGCGCTCGCAGTGGAGTGAGTTATATTGGCCGCTATCCTTATGACTTGATTTTTCGTGCCCTCTTGGTAATACCTACCTACCAGTATGGCTAAATAAAAGTATATTAAAAACCATCAATATTTCGATATCAGACCAACTGGTACCATCCGGCAACAAAGTCATTGTGGAGTATTTCATCATTATCTACCGGGTAACAAATAAATTGCCAACAACATCCAGGTACCGCATACTCCAAACACCATAGGCTGTCAGGATTCTCCTGAAATAATTGATGCTCTGTGTGCGAAATAAACAAGTCTAGCCATTACTACTGTCCTCTCTGGCCTTCAGTGGAGACTATAAACTCATGCACTTGTATGATTATCTTTCTAATTTTCCCGTCTGATATGCAGTGTATATTGATTCTATTGAACTGCAGTCCATTGATAATATTATTATTGATTTGATGTTATTTAAACAACATTAATGTTGATAATAACACTAATTCATTCATTCACTATTATGAACATACATGACTGTAGAAGCTGATGAAGAGCAGACTCATTAACCATTCATCTGACAATTCCAACTTTATTTTTTATCTACTTCAATGTGTTTGAGTAGTATGATTATCTAACCCAAACTTTGCTCCGTGACAACGTCTTGCTTATCATTTACACTAAAATTGAGTTAACACTGTTTACTATTTCTAGACATAATATCAAAATTGATATTATCACACATGCATCTTTCTTCATCAAAGTAGTACCATAAAATATTTGTCTATCATCTGTAGAGTCGAATTTCTCAGTAAACTGTAATTATATATTTGATATAAATCTGAGAAGAAGCTGTGGCTTACACGGCTAAACGTTCAGAAAAATCTTGTTATGAGTTATAAGATGATTAGTTTAATGAATGAGTTGTAATCAGGACAGAAGCACATAGAAATGAAGGATAATATACAATTATGCAAGAGTTCTAAAGAAACGTAAGAGTTGTAATAATTTAGAAAAATGAACAAATGTTAAGACAGTAGAAACCAACAAGGTTGTTACCATGGTAGTAGGGGTGGTTGAATAATTTCTATTGTATGCATAGCTCTAGTTTCTTTAACTGAATAGCTAAGGCTTTGTCACTGCAAATGATACGACAGCGTCGACATGTTATTCTTCCCTTTTAATATATGTGTAAGACTTGGGAACTGTGGTAGTAATTAGTTCCATATTAGCTTGTTTATTAGATATGTCACACAGTGAAGAAACAGTATTATTTACTGGAGGACGTTTCGAACAAAATTTCCTATTCATAACCATTTCACCAATTATAATTACACCACTTCAAAAATTGAGTTTTATAGTTTCCTTTGTTCTCTCCTATTTGTCGTCGTATGGTGAGTAGAATTTTCCAGATATCTGCATGGACACGTGTTGAATCCTTCCTAGTACAGGTGTTTGCAGTTGATTCGATAAACAAAGCTTCCATTATCGATCTATCCCTCCATTCACCCTGGTACATTAGATTTTGAAACTGTCATCCTATCCCATCATCCTATTGTATGGTTGTGTGTAGATGCATGTAGTGAGTGCTATAGCTGAGCTATTCTCCAGATTTCTTATCTTATTCAGGTCAATCAACCTAGATTTCGCTAGGTTTATATGTTTGTCTAGTGTGACTACCCCTGTTCTACTAGTTTGACCTATGTATTTGACCTGACAGTCATTCCAGCAGGGCATTAGATAAACTAAATTGTTTTGTTTTTCCCGGGGCCCCAACCAAACCTTTCTAATTGAGTTTGTGGTTGGTTTGAATGCCACCCACTTTTATTCCTGACTTGTTAAAAATTCTGCGTAAGGTGGTTTCCGAGGTCCCTACCTTGTATGGAATTACTACTGATGATTTAAATTCCTTATTGTTGGTGTTGTCATTAACTGGCTCATGTTTGACTTGCATGTCGCCATTATTATTATTATCACCAGTATCATTATCCCCCCCCCGCCACAGCTCTATCCTAGAACATTTGATCGAATATGGAGCTAGGTATGTCGGCCGTACCCAGCGTTTGCTATCCAAACGAATCAGCGAACACTTGCCTTCATGGTTTTATAAAGGAGAAAGAAGATCCCCCCGCCACAGATCTATCCTAGAACACTTGATAGAATCAGGACACCAAGCAAACCCACAAAACAACTTCTCAGTTATCTACGTAGGAATCTTGCCAAAAGAGTACGAATTAAACTTCTTCAAACTGCAGAAGCAATGGCAATTCACACATTGAATCCTGAATTCTGCATACAAAAGATGTTTGTTCAGTCACTAAAGCTACAATGGTCCTGATCTGTCTTAACACCAAATACGTAATTTTGTCTTACCTCTTTCTTCTTTGTTTGTCTATTTCTTAATTGCATTATTTTCTACTCCCACCCTCTATTAAATCTCTACGCTCATGACAACTGTTGCTAACTCGATTTTCGTTTATTTTCAAGTGAATTCTACTCAGATTATTAACTTGACTCTCATTCATTTTTTCATTGAACCCTATCATTATATATTTAATTTTTACATTTCCCTACATACTTTCTGACTAATTTATCAGGGTTATTATTAAGTGTAGATTACCGTGAAGGTGGGATGACTCATGTTGACAGGCTGTTTCATTATTGCACTCTCATCAACTGCATAAAGCCTGAAGAAATTTTTGGGTTTCCTTAAATATTGTAAACAAATCCATGAATGCAATGATAAAAGAGTTAAGTAATAGGGACAAGAGGTGAACAAGATGGTGGGTAACTAATAAACTGAGTAACAGTCTACTGAGTTCAACTCAAATCATAGAAACTGGGAGGGGGGCAAGCCAAAGATTCCGTATCAAATTAATGAGAGAGAGAATAAAGACATCCAGTTATCATAGCAAAGAAAGACTGATAACAGCTTCTTTACAGAGATTGCTTCAACAAATGTAGGCAAAACTAAACTACTTTGCCCACTGGTAACCTTAAAGTATTTCGAGATGACCATCTCATGACTCGTATCGACAAGATGTCTGGAATGTCCCGATAACAAGCATTTGTTCCCATTGAGAAGTCGGTTAATTTGGCACATAATCTAGAAATCCGTACAAACTATGTAACTCTAACTGTATAACGAATATGGTGATTTATATTGTATGCCTCTGAGTTAGTATTCATTGAACTGTCATGAATAAGACTGTTATGCATAGACAGACAATCTAATCAAAAAGATGACGGAACCAAGACAATTTCTCATCTCAAGTGTATAATCACTGCATACAATCAGAAGATGTGTTCCCTAAATGAGACAATTATATTCTCTATCTAACTGAGAGACAGAGAGAGAGACCAGTGGTCAAATTCTTCTTTTAATTTTATTTAAATTTGTCTGAATATTCCAACATTCGCTTTAAATATACTTGTAACTCTGTGTGTGTGTGTGTGTGTTTGTGTCATCCGTTTGAGTATATAACATGCAAAACGAGGCATGTATACACTGACGCCAGCAGTTAACACACAGACGACAGAAAAAACCAACCAACAGAGAAAATAAACTGCCTCCTGCTTATAATACTGTCATATTTTTTTATACAATGTTATCTCACAATTTCTATCTCTTATGTCAGACAGGTTTTCACATTTTGCAACTAGCCTGTTTCCTGCCTTACTTTGAACAGATTTATTTGTGAGTTGTACCGGTGTGCGCATAAACAGGTAGACTATGCATCTAGACAAAACATCGCCGTAATTCATTTTTTACCTCGAGAGAGAGAGAGAGGGAGACTTAGATATCTGTTTGTCGAACTGATTTGGGAGTCTTTTGTTAAAACTATATATATATATATATATATATATATATATTCAGAGGCAGTTGTTTAAATATATCAAAATAATAGTTATCTGAAGTCTTTCAGCCTTTTGTTTTCTGAAAGCAAAACCAATCCTTTGATTATGTTTCATAGAGCGTATGATAGGATACACTCGTCAGGGGGTGGGTACGTTTTTAATTTCATGTTCTGACTAAGAAGAAAAATATTTACAATTATCTGAAAAATCTTTAGACATTTCGGTTTTCTCTTGTTAGAGAGTAGTGAGAAAATACTTTCAATTCATGGGAGTTACAACACACTTTCTCATCAGAACCACTGATTCGATTATATGTTTTGGATGGATATGTTATCAGCGCTGGCCTATATATATATTTGTGATTGCACAGCTTCAGATTGAGTACTTGGAATGAGTCATTTGTCGTTAAATGTCTTTTGTTTATTAAACATTAAGGACTCTTAAGCTATTACGTAATAACTATTTAGAATGAGTGAAGAAGGTGAGGTGTTTTGAAGTATATGATTATTAATACTCTCTAAAAACAGGAGAATCTCAATATGTCTTTTTTTTTTAATTGTGGAGTAAATGCTTGAAATTACTCAGCACAATGTGATTCATCCTATCCATAATCTTTAACTAGATTTAGCGAATCCAAATGTATCCTATGTGCATTGACAGACATTGAAATGACAGCCATATTTATTGCATAAATTCATCTTTCCATACTGGATAATCATTAGTATTATTATTCCTTCACAATTCGAATGGAACAACATAGGCCTTCATCTGTACATATCAGCTTCACCCTCTCCTTTGATGTTGTTTTTATCCAACTGTACGTTTGTCGAAAGGCTTAAACTTCCTCCACACATGATCTCCTCCATGGTACCATCGAACCAGTGTTCAGCTTGTCGTCCCCTATTCAGATTTCACTCGACTCGGTGTCTGTTGATATAGGTTCTCTCTTGATTCATTGCGAGAGTTCTATGCTACCGATCTTTTTATGACTAGCTATTTGATCTTTATTATGAAGGCAGAGAAGGCGGTTGTTGATAAAACTCTGAAGCCTGTTCAAAATACTTTTTGTGATTTGGCAAATCTGTGAAGTATATATAGAAGGATTAACTTCAAATTAGTGTTGAAAATGCTAATCTTGTTTTTGTTTTTTTGAGCTGAGTTCAGTAGATTTCCACGTGTTGATTTGGATTATAATGAAGGTGTGTTTTGCGCTTCGAATCCTGGCTGGCTATGACATTTTCATCTATGCTGCTGCCTGCAGTTGAAACGCGAAGCTACCCAAATAAGTGGGAGAGGTGAATTTATTTAGATTTCAGTTATTGATGGCTATTGGTGCTGGTTGTAATGTAATCATAATTAAAATTCAGAGCCAGGAAGAGCTATGTTCACCAAACAAAGTCGAAGAAGAATTGGATACCCTAAGGGATTATACAGAAGTATAGCAGAGAAAAAGATGAGAAAGAAAAGCATCCAACTGTAGAAAAGAAAAGTGTTTATCTGTCTCCCATTCAAAGGAGATGTAGTGTCACAAAAGATTGAAAAAAGACTGAAAGGTGCAATAAAAAGAATCTTCCCTGCAGCTAAACTCATAACATTATACAGCACCACTTCTTCTATAAGTCACTCAAAATTGTATAAATACCCTGCTGATGTCACCTCCAACTGCGTTTATGAATTCACATGCACTTTCGGGAGCAAGTACATTGGAAGGACAGAAAGAAGGGCTTCTATCCGATCTGCTTACATATTCCAAGAAACTTGTGTCTGAAAGGAAGCATATATTCCCAGAGTGCAATTATCAGACCTATTGTTGATACTGGACATCTCGTAGAGATTTCTAAGTCCTTCAAAATATTAAATAGACAAAGGACAGCAAATTTACTACGATTTGCCGAAGCGATCGCAATCAAACGATTTAAACCAGACTTATGCATACAGAAAGACAGTGTGATTAACCTCTCACTCCCTTGGTAACTGAATTTTGACTACATTAATAATTAGTCATCTAATTCAGTGATGTCAACTCACTGAAAAAAATCTTAATCTCATAAACTGTAACCGCTCTTGTTTTTTTTGAGTTGCTATGTGAACAAGCTACAAGCTAACACTGTTCTGTTAATTAATTTTTTATGTCTTCTGTCTTAATCCTTCCCTCTCTTTTCAACTTTAAAAGCGTGTAAATTGATGATGAAAACTTCAACTAAATAAATTGTAATGCTGCTTTCATTTTGGATGGTCAATTTTATGTAGTATCTCTTCTCTACAACTACCACTCAAACATTAAAGTATGTTATTATCATCTATATAACCATTGTAATTTCAGGTAGTCAATGGCAGTTGATGAGAACCTGTGAAATAGAATGATAATATCATTTTATACTCTAAATTTTCGTCTCCCTTTCTTTATCGAAATTTATCAAGGAAACCAAATGTCTGAAGGTAGGAATAAGTTTGGCTGACAAGAAGGCTTTAGTAGTATTGGACTTCTCTGGTGATTTATGTTCTAAAGTCACATAAATCTGAAGACTTACAGGCGAAAACAAACAAAAGTTGGTAGAAGATGCTGGTAGTGAAGATATATTTTCAAGTAAACTTCGAGAATACGGAGTTGATGAATGCAACCAATCACTTCCTTCACTTATCAGGGCACTAATGTTTGAACTACAGCCACTATGATTGCAAAAGACGACAGTTGGAAAGGTAAGACACACCTTCATCATTCTGAAATCTGTTTGGAAATCCTCTGGACGCATTATGAAGAACAAAAATTCTAATTTTTAACACCAACGTTAAGTTGGTCACTTCTTATATGTGGTTCAGAAAGTTGACGCGTACACACCGCAGACTATTATCAACATCTGTTGCCATTTGTTTCACCCAACTTCTACTTTCACAATTTGTCAACTCTAGTATCTTACCTATTCTACTTTACTGCTCCCCATTAGTCTTTCCTGGGCTGAGAAGGATGTTGAGGGTAGTTAGTAGGACTAGTGGTGTAAAACTCAGTCAGCTTGTCACTGCATTAGTAGAAAGGCATCTCAATACGTGCGAAAAATGGTCTAAAACCATACTCTCCGACTCCCATCACCCCCTCTATTCCCAACTCTCTCCTTGCATCTCATCAGGTAGAACCAGAAATCAGTACAAAATAATATATGCTTGTACAACCAAGTATAGGAACTCAATGATACCATATTTGGCCCGTGTTCTACGTGACAGAGACAATGCTAAGCGCGAAACCTTTGACTTGCTTTGTTGTTAATAACATAATTTTGGCCCTTGTTATTTCTCCCTTATTCTCTCTTATTTGTATTCTATAG
This sequence comes from Trichobilharzia regenti, assembly GCA_944472135.2. Classification (NCBI taxonomy): domain Eukaryota; kingdom Metazoa; phylum Platyhelminthes; class Trematoda; order Strigeidida; family Schistosomatidae; genus Trichobilharzia; species Trichobilharzia regenti. The sequence goes on from OX235267.1 coordinate 38,682,346, forward strand.
TGAACACCTTCTTAAACATACTCACCTACTTAAAATAATTATTATTGGCTTACTTTTTTATTCTTTATTCTATTCCTTCTTTTGTGCATCTACTGGTCCCGGCTATATTAGCACTATGATTATTACAAAATTATACTGCCAATAACCTTCCTGTAATATTAGTTTTTGTGATTGTTTTTTGTTCGGCAATATTAAAACTGACAATCTTGTTTGTGAACACCGTTATCACCATCCTAAAATTTTGTACTGTGTAGGATTACTCACACTACCACTACAAACACCGCATTAGATATGACAATCTAAACCTGAAATGTTTATTTTATGATTGTTTAGTGTAATTCAATCAAAATAACTGATCATCTTGGCTATAAACATTCTTAAATATCATTTCATAACTTCTAGTATGACTATATCTTTACTGTCATCACGCATAAATATATCATAGCTTCCACTACGCAATACTGAGATATTATTTATTATGTTGTTTACTTTCCTTTCTACTTCTTGGTATTTTTTCGCATTTTTTATTATTTTTGTGTTTTTTGTTTTTGTTGTTGTTGTTGCCATTATATTTATTTTTTGAAATACTCCTTTTAAATGTTTGATAAGAATTAGATGCAATATTGTAGATATGTGATGAAAATTCCACACTGTACCACTAGTACTGTTTTTGGAATAAAGCGAAATCATTATTATTATTATATTGTAGATCATATGGCCAGCCGAAAAGAATTAGCAACAAGAAACTCTGGGGGGGGGGGCGCTTGGCGAATCAATCTAGAACCTACTGTCTAAAAAATATTCCAGAGAAAAAAGTGGAACGGGTTGGACACATGTTGTGGTGACTTTTAAGTAGCACAGCACTCTAGGCCATCGCTTCATTGGAACGACAAGTTGATCGTGGTGCTGAGGGTGACCTAGAGGAGACGCGCAAGGAAGAGATGTATGTAAGTATATACGGGCAATCGTGGGGCTACATGAAGAAGATTGAAGACAGGAGAGAACGGGACAAAAAGGGAGGTGTGTTTTTTGAAGTCCTAGGGAATAATAATAATAACAAAAGTAATAACACAATATGGCATTAAATTCTAGCACAGTGCCCAAATTTTATCCTTTCAAGAAGTTTACTTTCCCTGAAACGGAATGCCAGTTTAACATCAATCAAATTTCACTTATCAAGTTAGTTAGCAGCATATTTTACTAAAGAATATAACGATAATAATAATAATAATACAGAATACTTTTAAAAGATGTTGATTCTAGTTATAAATATATAAGTTATCTGTTAATAAGTCATAATGGAGATTGATTTAAGCGCCATTGAATTGTTCAATATACATATATACATAATTCAATGTGTTCTTTCTGTAATTAGACATCTTTCATCTTCACATCAATTCTGCTTTAGTTGTTGTTCTCTAAACATCATTAGGTTTGATTAGTGTTCGATAATAACCTAATAAAAATAATAATAATAATAACTCTCAATGCCTACAGTAATCTGATTGCAGTTGGTTTAAGAAAAACCATATTCATTTAACCCTATCTAATTAACCTTTACAAATCAATAATAATTGATGATGATAATGAGAATGAGAATAGCGGGGATGATAATCAACCTTCCATCTTTATTTTGCATATTGGAAACACAAAGACAGACACACAGAGAAAGAGAGAGAGAGAGAGGGTAAGAGTTTGATCATCTAATTCAATACTGCTAATAATAATAATAATGATAATACTGGAAGTGTAATCATTCTCCCCTTTCTCCTGTTTTAGACGGCTGAAACACAACCTTTTTGCCCTTAATTAATTCATCGTTGTTTGAATGAAAAAGAAAGTAGATAACTTGTCTGTTTTTTTAAAATTATTCGGTCAACATAATAATAATAATAACTCATTTCAATGAAGTACATTCTGCTATGAAATTTGTATGAGAAGAGTTATCTTAAAATAGAATGAGAATTGCCTTTCTAGATGTCTGTCCAACTTACAAGAAAACAAGATGGAAGTATAAAGAAAAATTTTTCATAGGGAAAGCAAATGGACAGGACAATATACGCATTGTCATAACTTTGTTCCTCTCCAGTAAAAACGAAGTTTAGTAAGGACCCTCAGTCACACGGTTAGAGCTATATGCTCATAAGAGGTAGTCGAAGATGAATTAAGCATTGTATATGGTACCTTGACTGAAAGTAACTATCCTGATAAATTTATCAAGAAACTAGAGGAGGAGTTTGAGTTCCTTGAAAATATATTGAAGAGAAATGGGTATCCTCAAAGGTTCATCAACAAGTATGGAAGATCTGAAGTCACAAATGTAAAACAAATCACAGTAGAGAGAAAACCAATTTACATTCAACTTGTTTATAAAGGTGAATACATTGTAGCAGTGGACAGCAGAAGACTGACTACGTCACTAGCCATAGCCTATCCTGCAGCTAGCCACGATCGTTCCCGTCTATCGAAAAACTTGCTCTTTGGTGCAATCAAAAATCGATAGATATCCTTCTCATGTTACCTCCAACTGTATATACAAATTCACATGTATCTGCGGGAGCAGTTACATTGGAAGGACAGAAAGAAGGGCACACCTCCTTTTTTCTGAACATGAACCGAAAAGCTAACGTCTAAAGAGAACAAATGCTCTAAACAGTGCCGTCGCTAGGAATCTCCTTGACACGAGTCATGAGGTGAAGTTCACAAGATCGTTAAAAATTATCAATAGGCAAAAGGGCTCAATTCGCCTGAAGTTTGCTGAAGTCATCTCCATCAAGCGCCTGAAACCTGATTTGTGCGTCCAGAAAGAAGCAGTTATCAGTCTTTCTTTGTTCTGCCTGGTAACTCGATATTTTCACCTCTCTTTCTTCGGAATGCGAAATGCTAAAAGTTTCCACTGTGTATGATTATTATTTTTCGGAATAGTGTTTAATATTCCATATTTATATATTTGTATATATCTTTAGTGTATGTGTATATTGATCGATTGATTTTTGTTTAAAATGAACTCTGTGCAAGTATGTTAAAATTGTTGTTGTAGATATATTTAATAATGTCTTTGCCATGTAAGCAGCTGACGAGACGGCAACGAAATAACCGATGATGATAACACTTTAATCTGCTAAAACTGTAGTTCTTGCTTTGTTCAAATTCATTAAGGGGAATAAGGGTATGAAATATCAAGAAACACATGTGACAAAGAAAGCGGAAAAGGACTATTTACTACACGTAAACAATAAGCCTTTATACATACAACTGCAATTCAAGGACCATATACCTAGCGAGATAATTACGAAGAAGTAAAGAAAATCTGTTGAAAGAAATTTTAATGCTGACAAACTACAAGTCTTATTCTCTACACGACCGATGGTGGTGATTCCCCAAATGAGTGATGAAGTACCTAGACAAGCCACTTCTAATTATATCTAATAATTCAGCTGCGCTTGTGGTGGAGCGAGTTATATCGGCCATTGCTCTAGGAACTTGATTTTCCATTCTCGCTGGGGAGCATCTACCAGTGTGGCTAAGTAAAGGTGTACTAAAGACCATCAACAGTTCGGTATTAGACCACCTGGTCCAAACCAGCCACAAAGGTAATATTGAAGAATCCTTCTCCATCACCTATCGGAGTACCAAACAAATTGCCAAAACCATCTAGGTACCTAACCATACTTCAAACAACAGAGGCTATTTCAGCTCGCCTTAAACAACCAGTGCTCTGTGTGCAGAAGAAGCAAGTCCAACCACTACTACTGCCGTGATCAGCCTTCAGTATTATTATTATTTTATCCTTTAATTCATAGAGGAACATAGGGGTTCTGCTGCGCGTCTCCATTGCCAACTTTTTCACCCCGCTCCAAGTCTGCTCACATGCTTTCATTTCCCCTTCACATGACCTCCTCCTAGTCAGCCTCGCACTGACGACCACCTCGCCGCCTCCTTTTCGGGTTCCACTCAAGCAATGGCTTGTCTAGTGATGTCACTTGATGGTTTTCTCAGAGTATGGCCAATTAAATCCACCTTCATTTCTTCCTGCCTATTTGTTTCACAATCGGTTCCTGGTTGGTTCGCTCCCAGAGATCCCTCCCTGTTGTTGATCTTTTCTGGCTAGCCATCTGATCTTGAGTATTGAGCACAGAAAATTGTTAATGAAGGTCTGTAGTTTGTTTGAGATGCTTTTTATGACGCGCCAAGTCTCTAATCCGTATAGTAGCACTAACTGACTTCACATTAAGGTTGAAAATCCAGATCTTATTTTCGTCTCCAGGCTGAGTGGGGCTGTTGACCTCCACAGAGACATAATAGCCTTCAGTGGTGACTTTCATGAATTTGTATTATTATTATTTTTTTCCTAATTTACCTGTCTGATACTCAATGTATTGTTATGTTGATGCTATTGAACAGTAATCTGTTGATATTATTTTTTCAATGTTATTTAAACAACAATAATGTCGTTAATAACACTAATTCATTCACTATCATGTATATATAACTGTGGGACCTAATGAAGAGCGGGTTATCGAAAAGAATATTCTTTGTTCAGTAACTATTCTTCTGTAAAATTTTTCGGTTTGTAAATCTAACGATAGGATGTTTCAATAAACTGGCCATTAGTGTTATATATGGAAAAAAACTGATATACTTCCTGAAAAGTTGAATGATCTTTCAGGTGTAATGGTGGCAGTATTATTATTCCCTTAGGTTCCTAGTGGAATACAAGGCTTCAAAAGCCGGTCTCCAAATTTTCCTGTCCCCTGTAGTCGTCTTGTACATAGCGTGTCATCTCCTCCTCCTATGATTGCCCCCATATTGCCCTCACATCCCCGCCCAATTCTTCGCTTCTTATTCTAGGCGTGTATGATCTATCTTCATTTCTTTAGGAATATTTATTGGGTAACAGGTTCCTAGCTCGTTCTTTGCATACCAGATTCCCCTGTTGCTGATTCTTCCTGGACATTTGAGCTTCAGTATGGAATAAGTGAATACAGCCATTCATAAAACTCTGAAGCCTGTTCTAAGTGCTTTTAGTGACATGTACGCACCAATGTCTCTGAACCATAGAGCAGAAGTCATCTGACATTAGTGCTGAAAATTAGAATTTTGTTCTGCATACTTAGGGCAGTGTATGTGTGTTTGTGGCACAGTGATAGAATGCTGGTCAACCATACAGGTGGTTAGGAGTTCGACCCCCGACTGACGCACTCCGGCTTTACCTCGCTACGCCAGTAATAATACTGGTGAAGAGGGAAGGTTGGGCATCAGGCTAGCGAACCCATCCCAGTAGACTTCTGCACTGATTTCAGATTAGTAAAATTCTGTGTTGCCTTTCCAATCCCGCCCTTGACTTATATATCTGTGCCATCTGTAATTTGAACAATCCTATGTAGACAAGTGAAAGAAGGGATAATCACCTTCCAGTTTTCCTCGTTGATAGTGATTGGTGCTTGTTGTTGCTATTGGTTAAGTAACACTTTATCACCTTTGTCTTCTCTATGTTCCAACTTGTTAGTTCTCACCTGTAGATTTTTGAGTTTGTGTAACATTAGACATAATTTCAGGTTGTTTCCTTTTTATTCCTTAACGTTCCCACTGGAACATAGGGCTTCGAGCCACAGGCTTGATGGGGTTGCTAGCCTTATGCCCAACACTTCCTCTTTACCAGTGTTAATATTAGCTTCGTGAAGTAAAGGAGTACGCCGGCCGGGGATCGAACCTCGAACCATGTACATGACTGGCGGGCAGTCTACCGCTGTGCCACCGACGCTCAAGTTATATGATGAGATGAATAATTTATTGAATGAGTCGTAATGAGTCGTAAACAAACAAAAATCAAGTCAACAGAAACTAACAACTTTGTTACCATGATAGTAAGAATGCCTGAATAATTTTCTTTTGTATGTAGAGCTCCTGTTGGTTTCTCTAACTGAATAGCTAAAGCTTTAGCAATGCAGAGGAGATGAAAGAGTATTGATTTTGGCTGGTTATTCTTCACTGTGTAGACTACTTTGAGATGGAATGGCCCGTATTGACGAGGTGTTCAATTGTTTAGAATTCACTAGAGGGAATCGCCTGATTGAGGTCAACTAAATAAATATGATTATGTGATGAGTTTTAACGCGGCTTTTAGATTCGGCTAACATTCACTTCCGGTTCAAAATGCACTGGATCAGATTAGTTAGATTCCATATGTTTCCTATTAAAAACAACAGTTGGTTGACCAATTAAGTTTTTCCTATCAGTAACCTTTAAGTTACCAGTCTACCAGGAAGACTGCAGTTCACATTGGATTTCGTCATATATCATCTTCAGGCAGATAGTTAGTTTGTCATTCAAAAGCAGTTCCAGATGCCTTCTTAAAGACAACTCGATGGTCTTCAGCCAGTGAGCTGAGATCCAGTTGATAATATTTGTTTCAAATGGCGATAGTTCACTGTATGGAAGATATGAAATACAATTCGATGCTATTTTGGCTTTTTGTTCCCGCACAGAGTTACGCAAATACACTATGACACAAACATTATTTGGAAAATCCCTCCTGAATGGTCTAATCGCAATATTTATCTTTCTTTTGACGTTTCAGATAACTTCGTAGTTATTATCCGTTTCCTTCTCCTAGATTACCTGTCATTGTCCTGGCACTTGCATATCATATGTTGTTTGACTTGATCCTTATGGTTTGTCTATTCCCTATTAAGTGTTTAACTTTAATTCTACTTGAATAATGTAAAGACTACAGTTTTGCAGAATAAAGTGTTATCATCATCGGTTATTTCGTTGCCGTCTCGTCAGCTGCTTACATGGCAAAGACATTGTTAAATATATCTACAACAACAATTTTAACATACTTGCACAGAGTTCATTTTAAACAAAAGTCAATCGATCAATATACACATACACTAAAGATATATACAAATATATAAATATGCAATATTAAACACTATTCTCAACAATTGTGACCAAACACAATGGAAACTTTCTACCTTATGTAATCAGATGAAAGAGAGAGTGAAAATATCAAGTTACCAGGGCAAAGAAAGACCGATAACCGCTTCTTTCTGGAGGCATAAATCAGGTTTCAGGTGCTTGATGGAGATGACTTCAGCAAACTTGAGGAGAATTGAGCCCTTTCGCCTATTGATAATTCTGAACGATCTTGTGAACTTCACCTCATGACTCGTGTCAAGGAGATTCCTAGCGACGGCACTGTTTAGAGCATTTGTTCTCTTTAGACGTTAGCTTTTCGGTTCATGTTCAGAAGAAAGGAGGTGTGCCCTTCTTTCTGTCCTTCCAATGTAACTGCTCCCGCAGATACATGTGAATTTGTATATACAGTTGGAGGTAACATGAGAAGGATATCTATCGATTTTTGATTGCACCAAAGAGCAAGTTTTTCGATAGACGGGAACGAGCGTGGCTAGCTGCATGATAGGCTATGGCTAGTGACGTAGTCAGTCTTCTGTTGACCATTGATACAATGTGTTCACCTTTATAAACAAGCTGAATGTAGATTGGCTTTCTCTCTACTGTGATTTGTTTTACATTTGTGACTTCAGATCTTCCATACTTGTTGATGAACCTTTGAGGATACCCATTGCTCTTCAATACTTAGTCTTTCCTGGGCTATTGAAGAAAGACTATGCCTTATTACTTAGGATGTTAAAGGTTGTCAGCAGGGTAAGCAGTTTGCCACTTAGCCAGCTTGTTCATATTCTGGTGGACAGGCACATGGACTGATGTGAAAAATGGGCGAAATCCATTTTATCTGACTCACAACACCCTCTACATTCACAACTCTCCCCGTGTATCTCTTCAGGGAAAACCAGAAGCCTATATAGTAAGTACAAAAACTCATCCATACCCTACCTAGCTCGTGTTCTATGCGATAAAGAAAGCATTAGGCGTGAAACCTTTACCTTATTAAATAGTCAGTAGAACACTGGATCTCGTCTTTCCAACTCACATCATTTACAGGTACGACATTTTTACTCTCCACCTTTTTTTTCTGTATTTATTTTTGTTATGTGCCGTTTTGTTTCTCTCTTCCTCACAAACTCTACTTAAAACATTCTTGTTCGTTCTTTCACACTCTGTATACCTCGACCATTCTGCTATTGCTTACGCCAGTAAATAGGCTAGTAGTATCTACTTTTCTAACACCTTCAAACACTCTGTTTAAAATTTTGGCTTTGCTACCGACATGCTAATATTATGTTGTGAAAACTGACTGAGATAACTTTAATCTATGTAGAACTGTATTTATTGTTAATTTACTAACTGGATGCAATACTGTAGTAAAATGCTGAGAATTCCATTCTGTATCACAAGTACTCTTTTCGAAGAAAGCGTAAATTCTTCCTCTAATTTCTCTACAGAGCATATTCTCCTATGCTCTATGGTACAGAGTCTTGACTAGTCCACGTTTAAAGCTATTTAAACAAAAACGCTTATAATGTGTTGTCTGAGTGCATCAAAGTGATTCTGACTCTGAACTATCTTCCAGGATTGCTGGTGTGTTAATATCTGTGGACAGAATTTTCATCTCACCTTGTTGGAGGATATTCTACTTGATTCTAAGTACTTCTCTTGTACTAAGATACTCACAGGGATTCTATAGCTGCCTAACATCACTTTTGAGGTAATATTGACTTTTAATCTTATTATATCTCACTAGACCACGGATTAATAACAGTTATAGAACCATTGAAAACGAGTACTGGAGTAATGGACAACTGTTTCATCCTAGATTTTTTGGGGTTTTGTCAGCAGTACGCATCCAGTGTGTTTCAAATCCAGGACCTTCCGGTTACAAGGAAAGCTCGTAGACCATTCAGCCACTGAGACCGAATTCAGTGGCCATCATATGAATTCTAACTTCTAGCAATTCTTGAATTTAGCTCGACCACCAACCAATTTAACCGACGGGAACCCCATCCTGCCCCCTGACTGGATGGAACCCACAGGTCATGAATTCTCAATAGAACTACAGGCAATTTCGGCCTGTAGCCAGTAACTAGCGAGCAGCAGAATAATTTTCAAGAATTGGTTTTTGTAGGGAATCTGTTTCTTTTCTGGTGAGTTTTAGTGAGAAGTCATGACCATTGGGGTTAATCTAGTCGGGAGTCAGGGTGGGTTCCCGTCGGTAAAACTGGTTGGTATTCGTGCTAAAAATCACAAATTAGTAGAAGTTAGAATTCATGAAGCGGCCATTGAGTCGGGTCCCAGTGGCTGAATGGTATACGAGCTTGCCTTGTAACCAGAAGGTTGTGAGTTCGAACCGTGGTGGTGGGTGCGTACTGCCTATGGGTTCCAAACTAGGACGAAACAGCTGGTAGTCCATTACTCCAGTGCTGGTTTTCAATAGTTCTCTAACTAGTGTCAAGGAAGTTTCAGGCAGTTTCACAGTAGACTAAAAAGTTTGGTTCATATCACAACGCGTCAGGTTGGATCGTTTATATATACCAAGGGAAAATCTGTACAGAACACTACTAGTATTTTAAAAATCTCCTGGTTGATTTTGTTTTGTGTTGATGAATTCGAGGAAGGGAATATGAGGATAAATGCGATAATCGGATAACAATATTTCATGTTTATGCCTTGTCCTGAAACTATTTTTTTTTATTGCATGTTATGCATGAAAAAGCTTTTGTTAAACAATTTCAGATAGAAAGATATTTCAAAGCATTTACCACACTGATATGTTTATATATATATATATATATATAGACGAATAAAATAATACTTCTAATAATGATAATAATAATAGTATACACCGTAATCCATTATTATTCACCACTTGTCAGGGTTAATCGTCCATAAAATGTTGAATTTTTATCTCTTTCCCTGTTACTGCATGACCTCATCGTAGAGATGACAAGGTTAATCGCATTTATCGCCAACTAGTCAGTATTTATTATTCCACTTGAAGTGAGATTATGACAGTCATTGCATTAATTAAAGTGACTGGAACATACAGAAAAATCTTCGGTGAACGCAAACGAATCTACTTATAAAGCAATCTACTTTGCTAACAGTATAATAGTGGAATTAGTCGCCTTCAATGCATTGTGATAGTTAAAATAACTTTCCTTTTGCACAAGGTGTTCACTGATTTGTTTCTGGTGTGATTATTTTTCGTTTAGACTAGGTAGTAAGGGGAGAAAGTAAATGATTTATAGATAGATGTTCAGTTGTTAAGATTACTGATGATGATTAGAACCCAAGACTTGAGTAGAAACTGGTTGAAAGATGATTGAAGTCTGAACAGAAAGTTGTATAATAAGATAAAAAATATTTTCTCGAAAAAGAAAATATGTAGCGAAGTAAAGAAAACCATAAGAGAACGAAAAGTTAGATAACTGTCAGTCATTGTCATCCGTGGCGAGCATTTGTCCTCACACCCGATGGCGTGGATCATGCTGGTCGTGACTTCCCACTAGAACCTAGCTGAATAGAGCCAGTCACAAGTGAGCAACATATTGATATCCAAGTGTTGGTGTGCAAGGATTTCACTGGTTACAAGATTTCATCATGAATTGATATCGGTTAGACGGCCATTGGAGTACTGAACAGCTGTTTCGTCCTAGTTTGGGACTCTTCATCAATGCGCATACACCACAGAGGTTCGAACCGAGGACCTTCTGACTAGCGAGTTCGTAGACCATTTGGACACTGGGACCCGATTCATTGGCCAGGCAATGTATTCCAACTTCTGTCAAATCATAATATGCCGCGACCACTAGCAATTGTCCTCGCTTACGAGTATATGTCTTCATATTCGACCTTCTCTAACCAACTGGTCATGGCTTCCCACCATTTCCAACCTCTTAATATTTCTTGAATTATAACAGCCATATAAATGTAAGACTTAATGTTGAATTCATCCAAAGATTAATATTCTTTGGCCATCAATCAGTCTTTTAAATTTTCAATAAGTATCTTCAATGGACTATTTTACATGGCTAGAAAAAGATACCATCATATCTGTGTGGATTTTGATGATAAAAATAGTATTTCTAGCAATCTCCGCTTAACCTGAAAAGCAGAATTCTCAAATGTTATCCACAAATAGAGGATTTACTTATCAAAGTTAATATTCATTCACTTTCTTTGTAATGCTGAATCTTTAGTCATTTAAGAATTAGTCCTTAGGGATTTCATTTGTTTCAAGTTTGATGGGGCGGATTGATATCAGTTAGAGAAGCATAGCTCACCTTTATACATTGTTTATGCTCTTTCACTCTTATATTTACCTGTCTGGAAGTTTCTCCTACATATACTGCGTTACAATCCCCACAATTGATCTGATACACGCAATTCTGCTGGTTTTCTTGTTCTATTTTATCCTTAACCTTCACCAGTAATGAGCGTAAGGTGTTAGATGCACGAAAGTACACTCTTATGTTATGTTTGTTAAGGATTCGCTTTATTTCATCGAATGTTTCCTTGCGGTAAGGAACCACCACTGTACTAACCCAATTCTTAGCAGCAGGTTTCGATTCATCCTTATCTTCACTTTTTAAGTATCTTTTTATGAAGGCTTTAGGATAATTATTTGATTTAAGAGTGGATTGAACTAATTTTAGTTCCTTGTTAATTAATATCTTCCTCCTCAGTAACCAGACGTTTGCCTCTGTTGGTCAAATTCTTGGCCACAGTTACTTTGGTGGTAAATGGGTGAGCTGAAGTCACAGAATTCATGCCTATCAAAAGGCTTCAATCCAACCTATGCATGCAGAAATATAGTGTGACTAGTCGTCTCTCACTACTCTATCTGGTAACCAAAATTGTTTTGTTTGTGTGCTTCTTTGCTTTGTTCTGTTGCATAAAATTCCACTCAATTGTGATTTCGATTTTCACTCACTGAGTTGTACTCACTATATTAAGGTTCCTAAACCTACTAAATTATTTTGTCTATTTTATAATTTTACTTCACTATTCACCGTCACTCTCCTAAACTCTACACCATAGTGTGGATAAAACTAACTCTGTTGTTCTTTTTTGTATTGTGTCTCTAGGTCATCCATGTTTCCAAGAGAAATCTGAACTCCACCCTTTTGTCTAATTACTACATAAATAGTTACTCTTTTAACACTTAGTAATTGTCTACTTACATCATCTGTGAAATTATGTTGCTTATACTTTCTGTCAATAAATTGAAGTCAGTGTAAAAAAGGTAAGTTCAGAAAATATTTTGTAATGTATTTTAATTGATTTGTTTGGAATATATGCAGTTGAAGAGAATTCATGAAACGCGAAATTAGCTCGTTTTATCCTGTTTGAAAATATGTAGTCGTTCTTCCCTTTATTCAAATTATTGAAGGGAACCAGTTGTATGAAATAAAGATATTTTCTAGAAAGACGATGAAAGCCTCACAATTATAAGTCAACTAACTCCTCAGAGACGACAGCCAAATCAAAACTCCTGGTAGGTAGTTACCTGGGGTTCCATTGGGAAGTCGTAGCCAGTGGAGTGCAGGAGGTCGGGTGTGAGGACAAATACTCGCCGAAGACATTAGCTAGCGGTTGCGCTATATCGGGAATTGGCAGAAGTTAGAATTCACGGGCCATTGGATCGGGTTCCAGCGGCTTAATGATACACGAGCTCACCTTGTAACTGGAAGGTCCTGGGTTCGAACCCCAGTGGGTGCGAACTGCTGAAGAGTCCCAAACTAGGCTGACGAAACAGCTGTCCAGTACTCTCAGGTTTTCCAATGGTTCTCTAACCAATGTCAGTTCATGATGAAATCCTGTAACCAAAAATCATTTGTCTAAGCCTACAAATCTTCTCTATCATTATATTAAAATTGCAATCTAATTCTTTTGTATTGTGTTATCATTTTATAGCATTTTGCCAAATAAATAAATTATTCAGCTGTCATACGCCACGGCGTCCTGCCAATAAACTCCTCTGATTTTTGGAAGAAAAAAACAGGTAAAAACAAATCTGAGAAATCGATCAGTTCACTAGGTTGATATCACTTCGCTGCTGAATATTCTTATAGAATACATCAATGATGTAGTATACTGCTTAAAAATCCTTTTCAGCAGCATAATTACTTGGTCGCCAAACTTTCATTGACCTCACATGGCATTAATTCGATTTCCTCTACACTATAGGGATGGTAGATTGTTATTATTCCCTTAGGTTCCAAGAGGAACATGGGGCTATGGCAGCACATCTCAATTTCAACCTCGTCTTCTCTGTAGTTCTTTTCAGCTGGATCTATGACTGACCACAAGCTTTCATCTTTTCATGGAAACTTCCCGTTGTAACATTTGGAAAATCAAGAAAAATGATTCAGTGGAGAGACTCTTCTCAACGAATTTATTATCAAGCTGTACAATCGTATATATATGGCTTTTTTAAGAAGTTATATCCGGTGAGGGAATTGAATCATATAGGTGTGAATGCGTAAAATAATAATGATAATAATATAAAATGCAATAAAACTAAAATGTTTGTGATTATAATCATAGTTAAATGTCAAATGGCAGAACAATTAATGTCATATATAGAAGAATTCATAGGATGTATAAAAATTTGGAAGGGGTGTAAAATTATAGGATTAGTAGGCAAATCGAATAAAATAAAAACTTTACGTAACACCATTTGAAGTTTGATGACATAGAATTCAAAGTTGCAAAACAAAATTGATTTAAAATTACAAATGGAAGAAGTGAAATAATACTGGGGACATTTCAGGGTAAGAATAATAATATTAACTACTGACGTAATGTATAGAGTTAGTCAAATAAGGGATCTTGTTCTTCAGGTGATTCAATAGTGGTAATGGTCGACTGGTGAAAGCTATTTTCAAAGACGCAGCAGGGAATGTTCTTTTTCATGGACTGTGAGATCCTTCTTTTCATGATATCGAAAGCTAAGTCACCTTTGAATTTCGAGCTGATGTACAGTATTTTCTTGGGTACGGATTATAAGTCACATATCATAGGATTTGACTGTACATTCTTATCTAGAAAACGTGGTGGATATCCATTTTCTATTGGGAATTTCCTCAAACGATTTAACTCATCCTTCACAGTATCAGTACTACATATGCCCTGAATGCGAATGGCAGGTGACTGGATCAGGTTTCGTTTTAGACCACATGGTCTTCTCCATGTCATCCTCGGAAAAAATGCCCAACTGGTCGTTTTCCATTCAGGTTCTATTGAACAGCCAGCCTGGTGTGTGATATCACTCAGTGATGTGCTCATCTTATGTCCAGTCGATCTCTACTTCCCTCTGTATACTTGTTGGTAAGTCCGTTGACAGAGTTCCTTGCAATATATACTTTCTGGTCAGCCGGCTATCTGATCTTTCGTATACAGCTATTGAAGGGGAAGGCTATTGATGAAAGCCTTCATCAGCCTGTTGGGAAGGCTCTTAATGACACAACAAACATTTCCAAAAATAACATACAATTCCGTACTCATGATTTTTGAACAGAATTATCATACAGACTCTTTCGTATCTAAAAACAAAATATAAACAAATTAAGGTTTTCTGTATGTGTGTGTGTGTGGAACAGGAATCCTTCCAAAAAGTCAGACTTCTTCTCCCCTTTTTCTTCTTCTAGAGAGAAACAAAGATAAAACAACTAAAAAAATTTCTATTTTAAAAATCAAATTTTTTGTAAAAAAAAATACTTCTTCAATTTCTTCACAACAAAATATGAAGAGCACTTATAAACACTATTCAATTTATTAACTGTTACAGCAGGAAGTGTGTGAAGTAATTCTGTGTCATTTTATTTTTCCTTTTTGTTTAAATGTGTATATGCGCGTTTATGAATGACCTTGAGGTGTGAGAAGCGCAGCGAAATTCAAAATGATTATTACTTCGTCTTCTTCTTCTAATCGGTTAAAGTAATATAAATTTTTGTATAAAATAGTTAAATTGGTTTTATATTTATTTTTTAAGTATGCGAAATTTAGGCAAAAAGAATAGTTAAGAAGTAAAAATAATAATATTGATAATAACAATAATAATTTAGTATATTTAATTAGTTTATCAATAGTTATAGAAGAAATATAACAAATGTAATTATTCGCTTGCGTAATTTGTATTTGGGAAGTTTTATACATTATTTCTTCATTCATCCATATAAATTTATATATATATATATTATTGGTCGTGGTACAATAAGTGTGTTACGCTGGAGATATTCAATGGTATGCTAAGTTTCTTAACCACTTCAATAAAATAACGTATAGACATGCCTACATGCCTACAGATTGTTGAATAGTAGTAGTGTAGTGTTATGGTAGACGTGGAATGAACTCACACAGGTGTTGTATATGCATCCCAGCATGCATGCATGCATGCATGGATGGATGGATTGATGTATGCATACATAGGCGGACACGTTGTATAACAACTGATAAAATACCCTTCCTTATCTTATCAGAACACGTTTTTAGGCCAAAAGGTGATTTATGTATGTGTTTTCGATTATTAATAGGGTAGGTAATAAAATGTGTGATAATCAGAAATAATTTAACTGGAAAAATAAATTATCTCATTGTTTTTATTTTTGTTTTTTTCGGATAAGTGGTAGAGAAGATATATTTATGTGTATATATATTAACACTTCCGATTGTCGTCGTTTCTTTTTTTTAATAAGTTTTCGTAAGACGTAAAGAAAGAGCAATAAAAACAATTGTTTGCGGTGAATACATTTACACACACACACACACACACACACACGAACAATATGAGCAGGAGAAGACTTAAAAAACGGAGGACGACTTCATTTCCATATGAAGAAAGCAAAGTAGAGAGTGAAAGGTATTTTATTCTCAACTTACAACACATACTACTGATAAGTATATTCAAAAGTAGAAGGAGGGATAATGAAGTTCTTATCAAACGGTTTCAGTACACTGATGATTTGTTATGATTTAATACTGTAAACGGATAGTGATATGAATCTCGTCTTTTCGCTTCGTCTTTGTTTCGTTGGATAATTAATTCAAAAATATATATATATATATTCTAATAATAATAAGGCTTTATTTAAAACAAAAGTCCCGCGTTAAAAGAGAATGCAAAAATTAAAACATCATTGAAAATTGAATGTATACACTTTATTTATTTCTATTTTGAATGTTAGTTTTATTTGTTAATAAAAGTGTAGGGGAAACCTACTGAGAAGATGAATGATAATCATAGAATGGTCAATTTGTAAGGATTTCATTTGTTTTTCAAGTTAGAGAACCAGTTTGAAAACCAGCAGTGGATTATTGGATAGCTGTTTCGTTTGCCTAGTTGTAGACCCAGTAAAAATACTTTTATCCACCACCGAAATTCCAGGCTAAGACCTTCTGGTTACAAAAGCAAACTCATAGATCCGACTCACTGACCAGCCCATGAATTCTATCTTCTATCATTTCGTGATTTTTTAAGTCGTAACTAGCACCAGCTAGTGTTATCTGTGGCAAGTACTTGTCCTCACTTGTAACCGTTAGAAAAACACACATTTAAACTGTTACACAATATTCTGTTTTAGCCGTCTTGCAAATATAAATAAGTTTATTGTTGATGATACCACATGACCTAGTTATGCCATGTTTGGTGTTATGATAGGTATTAATAACTGGTTATCAATCCTACCATACCTATCTTTCTGCAGCTTGCATTCAAAGGTGATGATACTGTCCTGAACAGAACATATCCAGCTGCCAAGTTTGTTTTTTTTTATCAAAAAAAACTAGTTGTTTGAGATAGTCAAAAGTGGACAAATACCCATCTCATGTTACCTCCAACTGTGTCTACCAATTTACATGTACGCGCCAAAGCACATACATTGGAAGAACAGAGAGAAGGGTTATTGTCCGCATCTATGAACACATACCAAAGAACTTGAGACTGAAAGGTCTGCAAGCATTAAACAGTGAGATTGCTTGTCATCTATTGGACACTGGTCATATTGTAGATAACCTGAAGTCGTTCAAAATAATCAACAAGTAAAAGAAACCTAGCTTGCTACTCTTTGCTGAAGTAATCGCTATCAAACGACTCAAACCAAATCTATGTACGCAGAAAGAGACAGTGATGAATCGTGCACTACCCTGGTGATAACCAAAAAAATATACAACTTTTATAAGTCACCCTTTTTCTTGTTTAGAAAACTCTACTCTCTCACGTAAACGTCACTCACCCTACCTTGTTTCTTTTCTTTCCTATTGGCTATTAGATAAAACAATTTCTTTAGTTACGTAATCTACTTTTTTGTCATGCTCTTTCTAGCTAAACCTTGTTTCCAAGCCTGATTGTCTAATTATCCTATAAATAGTCAGTGTTTGTAACTCTTAATTCGTTAAACCATTCCGGACTAATGTTACTTTTACTTCCTACCAATTACTCCTTATGATCGTGGAAAAGTATGTTCAAATCTTTAATGTAATTCATATTTTTTTATCGTTCAGGTTGTAACCAGTTGAGAAAAATCCTCGATTAAATAATAAAAGATGAGCTCATATTATCCTGGTACAATGGTTGTTCTTGCTTTGTTCAACGGATGGGAGGCATTGATCAGAATAAGCAGATTAGAACACTAAGAAATTGCCTGACCACCAATAACCCAATTGATCAAGTAAGCGCAGGGTAAAAAATCGTTGAAAGCATTCGAATTTTAATTAATTTCTGAAGCGAACTTAGAATGTCTAAAGATATAATCAACAAATATGTAGAGAGTACTCCGTCAGAAGGAATTAGACTTAAATATTGGTTTCCATCAGGGCATCATGATCGGCATCGAAACGTTTGATTGAAAAGTCATACACGAAAATTGAGATTTATAGTATAGAAAGCCATTCACAGTAATCAGTGGTGTCATTTGAACATTTCAGATTCGCCTGGCAACCTATCAGTGTGAAGAGCTGCTGATTTAAGCTGAAATGCTGAACAAACCAGAGATACCCTAGATGCTTGTGTGCTAATTTATTGACGCAATCACTAAGCTTACAGTAATTATTATTACTGCTCCTTTGGGTTCCTAGTGGAACATAGGCCTTCAACTGCACGTCTTCACTTCCCACTTCTGTCTTCTGCTGTACTTTCCACCTGCATCCATCTTAGTCCATACTCTTTCAACTCCTCTTCACACGATCTCTTCCATGTCACCCTTGCACTGACGTCCCAATCGCCACTTCCCTTTTGGGTTCCACTCGAGGGCTTGACGCGCGATGTCACCCAGCGGTCTCCTCAGTGAGTGTCCAATCCATCCCCACTTCCTCCTGCATATTTGTTGGGCGGCGATTGGTTCTTGTTTTGATGTTTGTTCCCATAGTTTCTTGTTGGTGATTCCTTCCAGCCCGGCCATCTGATCTTCAGTATAGAGCGATAGTTAACAGTTGTTGATAAAGGTCTGCAGTGACCTGTTGGAAATATTCTTTGTGACCCGCCCGCCAAATTTCTGATCCGTATAGAAGAGCTGACTGACTTGACGTTTGTATTGAAAATCTGACCGAATTTTGTTGTTGATGCTGGCTGAGTGACGAAGATTTCCAGATTGATTTCAGGTTGATGAATGTGTTTCTCGCCTTCCCGATTCTCGCTCTATTTGACATCCTCGTCCATTCCGACCGTCTGTAGTTGAGACAATGCTCCCTAGATGATAGGTGAGTGAATGAAGTAACCTCTTTCAAATCCCTCCCGTTGATGGTGACTGACGCTGGATGTTGCTGCTGTTGTTGTTGTTGGTTGGTTATTTTCATCACCTCCGTCTTGTCTATGTTCACTTGTAGTCGTGTCTTTGCTGCTTGTTCGACCAGTTTGTCGGTTTTCGCTTGTAAGTCTTCGATTTTGTGTGACATCAAACATAAATCATCCGCGAAATCCAGGTCTTTTAGGTTCTTCGCGTCGGTCCAGGATATACGGGTCCCAGTGGCTTAATGGTGTACGAGCTCGCCTTGTAACCAGAAGGTCCTGGATTCGAACCCCAGTGGGTGAATACTGTGAAGAGTCCCAAACCGGGACGAAACAGCTGTCCAGTACTCTCAGGTTTTTTAACCTCGCCTAGATTGCTAGCTCGCTAATTTTCTTGCCGGTCCCAAGGCTGGATAAAGAGGGAGGGTTGGGGCGTGGTGCTAGCAACTCTACCCCCATAAAACAACCAAATCGCTACAGAAACTTCAACGCGCAAATATATTCAAACTTATACAAAAGCTTACAGTTAAAGCAAGATTAAGTGGGATCTTCTCTGACAGATAAACATCATGGCTTAGCTCTGTCCATAAGGTTGAAGGATTGAGGTGGATAGAAAGTTATCGGAGGAAACGTTCAGTCAAGATGTGTCCACAAATTCTTATAAACGTCAATTATCTCTTCCTGTTTTCATCAATCAATTGCTGACTAAATCCACTCCAAGTTGAGAGACAACATCAGACTTTGTCTACAGGTAAATGGCATCTCAAATAGTTCAATCACCACCACTTATGAACAATAAGGCAGGAAAAAAATTATGAAAGGGTAAAAATGAAACTCATGAGAATTGTTTACAGAACAAAATCATAAAGTAACTGTCTTTACACTGGCTACACTCCAACTGTCAATCATTATGCCCAGCACAGTCCTGAGAAAAACCGACAACCGTTTGAATGGCTCTCATAGAAAACCTCTGGCTTCAGAAATGAGGGACACTGGTGAAGATATGGTTCATAGGCTTAAGCACTTCAGTTTCAGTCAGTTGTCCACAGATTCGAGTCTCGTTTTGTCTACCTGGGACTGCGCATTTTGATAGTGTCATCATTCCTTACAAGATAATTGTGCCTGTCAGCTGATGAAGCCAGAGACTGGCTCTAAATACATCTAATCTTACTCCAGAAATGTGGTGGAGATATATGAATGGCAGTTTCATTGAGTTAAAAACAGAACATGTCTCTAGCTTCTTGACGCATATAAATCCCCTAGTGAAGGGAATAAAGTTCACATTTGAATTAGCTATGTTAGATTGTAAAATAAAACGAACAGAAAGAAGGCAAACTGCATGCACACTAGCATTTACAAAGAGCCAACGCATTCTGCTAATAGATATTTAGACTTTCATTCATCTCATCCGTTGTCTATAATGGCTGGCTTACTAAAGTGTCTAACAAACTGAGCAATAGCACTAATTAGTACAACAAAAAACCTAAACAATGAAATGAAACAGACTGAAGAGGCGTTGGTGTTAAATAACTAACTATCCTATCAAATTCATTAGGAAGATCAGAAAAAGTCAAAAGCGAAATAAAAATAACTGTGAAATCAATAATGATAACATAAGTAAGAGAGAATATAAGGCATCTACTGTTATACCATGTAAGGAGGGGACATCTTAGACCCTACGTAGGATTCTCAATAAAGCAGTAATTAGGGTGGCATTCAGACCTAAAAACTCATTTAGATAGGACCAACTCTGTAGACGAAAGGACCCGGTGGACCCAATTAGACAAAATAATATAATTTACAAAATACCCTGCAGTGACTATCAGTTAAGTCAACTACATAGATCAAACTAGTAGGTCGGAGGTAATCAGACTGCCAGAACATGGAAATTTAGCTTAGGTTAGAATGACTAACCCCACGAAGACAAGTAATTTAGCGAAAAATCTCAGCAACTGCACTATATGCATTAACACAAAACCACACAATAGGGTGGGAGAGGGTTAAAATTCTAAGAAGTAATCTAGGTAGGTGGACAGAGAGATTGATTACTGAATCCTGCCTGCTTCATCGAGTCTACACCCAAGACAACATATGCAATAGAAGTAACTCAACGCAAATACCAGAGATATGGAAGATATTATTGCCAATCTAATCAGAGGAGGATAATAAATAATCTTAAAATTCTATTTCGGTTCAAGTAAATTCTAACATTCTAACAAGTTACTTATTATGACTATAAAAACACTCGTCTTATTTCCCATCTTATTGTATTTTATTGATATAATATTATTATACTTCATCTTATGTCTAATCAATTTTGCTCATGTATATAAATGAAGCAAGAAAGCTGAGTCAGTGCTATGATATCATTATGAGAAATAATTTGTGGTTGAATGAATAACTTCTAATGGAACAGTTTAACCGATACATAAAGAGCATCTCAAACAAACTTCAGACCTTCATTAACAGTTGTCTTCGCTCAATACTCAAGATTAGATGGCCGGCCACAAAAGATCAGCAACAGGGATCTCTGGGAGCGAACCAACCTAGCAGGAACCGAGTGTGAAACAAATAGGCAGGAAGAAATGGAGATGGATTGGCTGGCCATACTCTGAGAAAACAAACCATCAAGTGACATCACAAGACAAGCCAATGTTCCAGTGGAACCCGAAAGGGAAGCAGCGAGTTGGTCTTCAGTGCGAGGCTGACTAGGAGGAGGTCATGTGAAGGGAGATGAGAGCATGTGAGCAGACTTGGAGCGGAGTGAAAAAGTTGGCAGAAAAGAGAAGGCAATGGAGACGCGCAGCTGAAGCCCTATGTTCCTCTAGGAATTAAAGGATATAATAATAATAATAAATACTTGAACTTTAAACGGTGAGAATCTATAACTCTGCTGCAAGAAAATTCCTCCTGAACCTAATTCTAGTTGGTTAGTCAATACTTCATTTTGTTTTTCTCTTGAAAGTTTGGATATCCTCATTACACATCAAGCTCTACTAGACAAACTGAACCATAACATATATATATATATATAAAATTTAATAGTTCTCAATCATCTGTGCTTTTCACTATGGAAGAAGAGCTGAACTCCGCAAATCATTTCTTGGATGTAATGTTAGAAAGAACAGAGGAGGGTACATTAGAATAGTTGATCTACCGAAAGCCGACATTTATAGGTCAGTGCACTAACTTCAATAGTTGGGCACCTCTAGGCAGGAAGATAGATCTTATCCGATGTCTGTCCTCTGGAATTCGGAAAATTTGCTCTGTAGATACGGTCGACTTAGAATTAGAAAGCTTTCGCATAACTCTCCTAAATAATAGATATCCTAGAAGGTTTATCAACAGAACCATCAAGAAAGAAACCATTCTGATGTGCCAAAGAAGACATTGTTTATGAGTTTGACTTTCAAAGGTAACAGTATTTCTGAGGTAATTAAAAGTTATTTATCTAAATTTATTAAACGGCGTTTCATGCAACTGACTTGCATTTAGTATTTACCAGCCAAAATATGATTCGACAATGTGTGAAGAATAAACTACCGCTTATGTCCATTCACATGCTCCTGTGAAGCTGACTACATTGGACGTTGTAAGCGTAATCTCCGTAAACGCGTAGCTCAGCAATACTAGGTTTGATAAATGAAAGGTGAGAAAAGGATAACAAAGCCTTCAATCTGTGAATACCTTCTCAAGTCAAGTCATCCAGCCCCCCCCCTTGATTTATCCTTTCAAGTTATCTACACGACCAAATCCAACCACTTCAAAGACTTACGTTTCCTCCACTTATGCTAAGCTGAAGCTCTAGCTATACATGGATAGAAACTTAAATTATGCATTTAAAAACGCTTTGTCAAACCCCTTTCTTCGCCTTGGTCATAGTTATGTTCTTTTATTTTATTTTTATTTTACCACTTGGATTCATTCTGCCTTACTTCATCTTCGACGTCTTTACTGTTGTCATCCTAGTCCTATAAATTTCGTAGACAACGCTTGACCTACAATTTTAAAATCTTTATACCAGTTCACTTATTTAATAATCTTTAAAAGTTTTGTAATTTATCTACTTCAACTCGCTTATAAACACAGCAGAAGTACTTTAGATGCAGCTGCAGTCTTGTACCACAACATTGTCTGCAGCTTAGACAAGGAGGTTAAATTTGTTCGCTGCACCTTCCTAGATTACACATCTGCTTTCGAATCAGTACCTAGAGACATTTTGTTAAACAAGCATGCTGAAACTCAAACTGACTGTTGGGTTGTTAAATGGCTGCATTCTTATTTCTCAGGAAGAAAGCAGTACAGTGTATGTCAGGGAAAGTCATCCACTTCATTGCTTACTGAGGCTGGTGTCCCTCAAGGTGCTGTCCTTTCTCCTTTTCTGTTTTCTTTCTTTGTGCATGATTTGCCTCACTCTGATGAAATGAACTTTGTTAAGCATGCCGATGATCTAACTATTTCAACGTCTGTTAACTCCCAGCTTGCCTGTGCTAAGATGAACAGCTTTCTATCAATAGTTAGCAAATGGTCTTCGTCTAACGGTCTTAAGCTAAATCCTTCCAAATGTCAGACTGTTCATTTCAGTTTCCGATGTAAAAGAAAGTTAAATGAGACTGGTGGTTCCTATGAACCTTGTAAAATTGATGATGCTGATATAGAAATCAAGTCTAAAGTTAAATATCTTGGATTAATTCCTTCTTCTGACCTATCCTGGTCTTCCCATGTCTTAGCTATTTCTAAAACAATACTTCGTCTGACCTTTTACATTAAGAAGTTGGGGCACTCAGGCATAACACAACCACTCCTCTTACAGTTTGTCAACTCGTGCATGTTACCTATTTTTCTTTACTGTTCACTCTTGCTTATTCTTTCCCGGATTTCTTAAAACAGACTATGTCATACTTCGTAGAACTCTGAAGACTGTCAGTCAGTAGAGCGAGTGGTATCCCGTTGGGCCATATCATTGACACTGTCAGTGATAGGCACTTGATGTCATGCCAAAAATTTGCTAACGGAATTTTGTCAGACTGTGAGCACCCACTCTACGCGAATCTCCAACCTTGCGTCTCCTCCTCCTCAGGTAAAACAATAAGTCTTTTCAGAAGACCTTATGCACATACGTCTAAGTATAAAAATTCCACTATACCATATTTGGCTGCACGTACTTTATGTGGTGAAAAAAGTGTCAGGCATGAACTAACTAACTAACCTTCTTTGCACTATTAAATAAACCATTTCTTCCATCCTTACAGTACCAAACTTTGTTGATATTGTATTTCTTATATTTGTAATCCTCTCAATTTTTGTTTTTATTTATTTATTCTTCATAATTGTGAACATCAACAGAACATTAGATTCAATATTCTGTAGCAACATGCTAAAATTTTCAAACTGAATAGACAATACTGTTTGAAACAAACTCACTGTTAATATTATTACTATTATTATATTCAATATTCTCAATTCGTGCTTCGAATACTTTTGACTTTATATAGTAAACGTGGACAAATTCATCTGGTTACTTTTGTTTAATTTTTAATTTTTTTTTATATTTTGAGTAAATCAGATGCAAGATGTTGTGACAAATGCTGAGAATTCCATTGTGTATTATAAGTACTGTTTTGGAATAAAGTAAAATAAATTATTAAATTATTATTAGTACATCATTTTAATTATCTTTAATCTTATCATATGTGCGATGTTGACTGAGCAATTTCTAGTGATTGATATTGTTTTGCGTAATATGAATACGACTGTACAGTTATTATAAATTTTTTAAATTTTTATTAATCATTTTGATGGTTAGTAAAAATCCAAGTAAATCTGCTGAAGAAGCTGTGGCTTACACGGCGAAACGTTCAGAAAAATCTTGTTTTGATTTTCTTAACACGCTGGGATTAATTTAAATAATTTATAATGAATTAATCTGACTCGGCGCTCAAATTATTCCAGGAAGTTCGTAGCACCTACGGTCTGGAAACCTATGACTGTACAGTTAGTTTGAAAATGAAATCACTGAAAAGAAATATTTTTCCCATGAACAAAAAAACTGTGTTTTTCCTTAAGAATTAATGGGCATATTTCGTGATTTGAAGGAATGCAAAGATTCACCAGTCAGCAAGCCGTATTTGTAATCTTGAAGGTACTTATATCGCCTCTGATATTCAAACCTGCATCACCCATTGTCGCAATCAAAGACATTACCACTAAGCTATTGGGGTTTTGAGAGTGACCACACACACACACACACACACAGACGAATGAAATGGACCAATGCTTCTGGTCGATTACCTCCACCTATCTAACAACATTTTAGAATACGCCGTAATGGGAAGCCTAGCCACCTAGCATAGTGGCCTACATTACAAACTTGACTAACAGAATTCATAAAGCACCCACCACACATATGTCCACACGAATGATACTAGTTACAACCTGTGTCCAAGCGAATTACACTCTTTTTTATTTTGACTACTGGCCTATGTTGAATAAAATGCTCAGATCACAAATTATTGTTTTTACGAGTTGATCACGGATTGATATCAGTTAGAGGACCATTGAAAACCAGCACTGGAGTACTGGACAGCTGCTGTTTCATCCTAGTTTGGGAATCATCGGCAGTACGCACCCACCAGAGGGGTTCGAACCCAGGACCTTCCGATTACAAGGCAAGTTGGTATACCATTCAGCCACTGGGACCCGATTCAATGGTTCATGAATTCTAACTTCTACCAATTCGTGAATTTAGCGCGACTCCAACCATTGTCGTTGCTGGGACATCCATCCACACACGTGACATCTAATTGGACCTCACTGGTCACGACTTCTCACTAGAACTCAGGAAACTCCAACCTGTAGGAAGTCACTAGCGAGCTGATGATTCTCAAACTAGGATGAAACAGCAGCTGTCCAGTACTCCCCTGGTTTTCAATGGTTCTTTAACTGATATCAATCCGTGATCAATTCGGAAAAAACATAACTAACCCTTACAAATCAAACTATAGAAAATAAATTATTGTGTCTTTGAGGGGAAGGGAATACTATAAATCAATGTGTTCATAAAAAGCTGAACATCTGAATATCCAATCATTTATTTGGACAGCTGCTGAAAACATTTATTAATCTCTGTGGTGTGACAGATAAGTAGAACTGTTACACCCCCTCCGCGTCGTCTATTTTTTCTCACCAACTGGTATACGCCTACAATAGGACAATTTATTTGTTGTTTTTTGCTTTCATACCTTATGAGTTGTGAGTATAAAACAAGAACATCTCGAAAGAGAAAAGCCAGCTACCTTTCAAGGTGTTACATCTCTCATCAGGATGGATGTAAGTGTTAGTCTAGCTAGGTAGATAGACATATATATATATACTAAAAAATTGAGGGAGGCATTATAGAAATCAGATGGAAAACAAAAAAGTAGTAGTATTTTCTCACACCTTTCTGTCCATATGAACCAATTAGATCAAAATAGAAGAAGGGAAGAAGGGAAGAAAGTAAGAAAACTGAGAAAATATCTACAGAAATTACTCAACAATTAACTTATGCTTACAATAACACACATACACACACACATCAGTGTAACAGTATTATAGGCTTGACAATAGGCAGAATAACTGTGAGACACGGATGTTCAGGCCCCCACGCCGCCACCTTAAAAGGTCATATGTTACAACTGGTGATTGTAGAGTGAAAAATTCAGATTATATTTTTCATTAATCGTCTTAATAAATTACTACACAAAACAGTTGGCCTCCGCATTATTATTTTTTTTTAAACACGAGTGAAGTGAATAACACAGTACTACTACTTAAATTCAACAAGTAATACATTCTATCAGATATTCTTGTAAGTTTACTTGAAATATTCATATATATATTTTACGATTTTTTCTGTGTTACTTTGTGAAATCAGTTGAAATTAAAGTAGGATTATATCACTACTTGAAATCTATTCATGTTCACTACTACTACTACTACTACTTATAGGTCTGTCGTTACGTAATCAAATTGTTTAAATGTATTTGAGTCTAAGAACACGTTAATAGCTCCAGTACTCCCCATTGATTTTTAATGTTTATCTAAATGATATAAATCCGAAGTCAAGCTTGAAAAATAAATCAGATCCCTTATGAACTAACTGTTGAAAATTAATCTGATGTTTGTTTTTTGACTGACCACAGGATGAAATTTCATAGAGTTCTAGTGAGAAGTAGTGACCAATGAGAGGTCCATCCGGTCGGAAGTGTGGACAGAAACTCTCCAGCAATGACAATTGGCTGGTCTCAATCGGGCTCTAATCACAAAGTGGTAGAAGTTAGAATTCATGGATAACCGGTTGGGGATTTGAACCCTTGAAGTAGGCACGCACCTACCGCTGAAGAGTCTCGAACTAGGACGAAACAGCTGCCTAGTACTTCGTAGTTTTCAATGGTCCTCCAGCGGTCATACTGAGAAAAGATTAAATCATAATAAGTAAATTACCATTCATCAATTCATTTGTCTACAGATAAGGGAGAGGAACGGAAAAGATCACTATGGATTAATTTTTTGAATTCAATCGTCAAACGTTTCATCTTGTTATAATAAAGATTTTTGTATTTCCCAATGAATGAAAAACAAAACGATATTGTTGTTTTTACTGACGTTTCGCTATTTAATGCTAATAGCTTTATGAAAGTATTATTAAACCGGAATTTACAAAATCCACTCAGCTCATATATAACAAAGAGTTCAGCGGTGAGAAAATAGACAAGTTAGGTCAAGTTAAAGAGCTATATTGAAAGTCAAAATAACAATGAAGATCACTAAACCAAATGACAAAGGTAATAGTACATCTCTTATGATATCAAAATAGAGTTTACTAACTTGATCATTGTTCGTCTGTCTGGGGTCATTTTTCATTGTTAAGTTGGTCAATTTGTTTGGTAAAGATAACAAAACCGAGTGTAGGTTGTTGGATTTGATCAGTGTGTAAAATTATAAAAGCAGCGTGTGTTTATATAATGAAATCGCTCATCAAATTCGTGTTGATTTTGTCACTTTATGGGGGGGGTGGAAGGGAAAGGGGTGTGGTAACTAGTTTAAATTCTGTTTTACTCCATCATTCCTATTCAGACAATTTGGATTCCACTTTACTATATGAAGTTATTCTGATATTAGACGTTCTTTGTGATTTCTGAAATGCTTTTTCTGGATGATGATTTCAATATTGTCAAAATCAATTTTGTGGCCTAATTTTTCAAGTTTTTCTAGTTTTAGCTGAATTTCTCGGTAGTCGAATAGATGCTCTTCTGATTTTGATTTCTTGCGACGTTTGTCCGATGTATATCATATCATATGCCAAGCCAGCATTTTATTTTGTAGACACAATTAGATAGACAAACTTTAGGGATTTGGTCTTTTATATGGACAAGGTTGCTTTGTAGTGTGTCTGATGTTTTGAAGAAAACTCTGGTGCCGAGCTTATTGATTACTCTCGCGATATCGTCTTACGTCTCTGCTATGTATGGAATGACGATTGTTGATGTCCATGTTTTCGGAATGCGTGGTTTCGGCCATACTTAATGTCAGTGTTTATTTTGTTGATGAAGTTCTTTGGGTAGTTGTTTTGCTTGGGAGTTTCAGTAATGTTTGATATTTCTTCTTTTTATTTCTCGTCCGTTATCAGAGAGTGTGCTCGTCTTAGAAGACTTGAAATCTTTGCGGTGGTGGGGTGTGATGATCTGAAGTTGAAATATTTATTGGAGTGGGCTTTCTTCCTGAACATGGATATACTAAAATGTCTGTTTTGCCTTCTCTTATCTAGGCAGTCTAGAAATGGTGGTTCACCGATGTCTGATTCTGCTTCCGAAGTGAACTGGATTATTGGAGATACACAGTTTATTTTCTCCAGAAAGGAATTTTGTAGATCTCGTTTTAGTACTACAAAATTATCATCCGCATATCTTAACCACATTTTAGGAGTGAGTATGCTTGAAAAGATGTTATTTTCGAATCTATTCATGAAAAGGCATCTGGGTGTTGAAATAATAAACATCACCTATCTATTCCCTCAACATTTCTGCATTAGATTCGCTGTCCAAATAACACTGCATTAGAGGAGCAAAAGCTAGTGGGCAATTTGTTTTCCTTGGTTAGGTTGTCTGAGATCATTTTACTTTGGCAGGTAAACGTGTTTTACAGATATTAAGTGATTCTTGTGGTTTTACTTTTAGTGAGTGGGTGGCACGTAGTGGTTAGGACGCTCGCCAACTATGCACATGGTCCAGAGTTTGATCCCTGATCGACACACACACACCTGATATTATCAATGGTCGGCCCAGTAAATTTAGGCTACCGATATCACAAGCTGAAAATTCCATACTTATATGGAAAGTACTGTGTGGAATCAGGCTATAATGAAATAATCAGAATAAGGTTAATTTGATTTATAGCACGCACCTGACTGATACAATGTGTTGATAAGTGGATGTCATAATTCGAGCATAATTTATTGCTCACTACAGATATTTGTTACATAACCTATTTCGAATACTTATTGGCCTAGATTGGGTATACAGAAAAGGAAGTATCAATCTTGTCTATTTTAACATAAACTAGACACCGTTTCTGAAAACTCGGTAGAATTTATGAATTTTTAATTTTATCTGGAGAGGTACAGAGATCCGATTGACAAACACTGGTTAAAAAGAGTTTTAAAATGGTCGTTTGTAAATTATATCCTGATTCGAGATGTAATTTTATAGTCTCAGATATTCAGATTACAATGTTTCATAAGGCTTGACATAGTAAACTTTAGTATGAGTACACATAGAATATGTAATATGACACATATATTACTGAGTAGCTAGAGATCATATATTCCAATCAGTTATACTTGTCAAGATCACATCAAGATGACATGAACAGCTGATGGCAATTCCTGTCGTTTAAGGCTCAGCCAGTTAGGATGTATGCAGATGGGTTGAGCTTCGAGAGTTAAATCAACTACAAACCATCCAATTCGTGGGTAGGTACTAAGACAGAATACGAAATTAGACAGTTATTATTTTATAAAACTAATATTATATTGTGTTGGTTGATTTCAGTAGATGTAGGTGAAACCTCGATCATCATTATTATACCCTTGGAGGAATACAGGGCTCCAGACAGCAAATCGTCACTTTATTATCTTGTCTTCCGTCTTTTCGCGCCTGCTCCGCGGTCTTCGACAAGCTTTCACCCTTTTCATGTCATCCTCCGAGCTACATCTAAATCGCCGTTTACCATTGCGATTCCACTTGAGAGCCTGGCGTATGGTGTCACTCAACGATCTTCTGCATATTTGTCGGGCAGTAGTTTCTTGACTTGTTCATTTTCAGAGTTACTTTTTTTGTTAATTCTTTCCAGATGGTCATCTGATCTTCAGTAGTGAGCTGTTGATAAACGTCTGTAGCCATTAGGAAACGCCTCCTGTGAATTGCTGGAAATCCTCCGACTGATTTGATATTAATGTTGTAAATAGGAATAATGAAATCCAGATAATTGAAATCAATTTGATGTCGATCAATAAATGACTATACGGTACCGTATTACTGCACTGTAAAATGATTCGTATGGTACTTGATGATTCAAATCAGGAATAATCACCTGTAGCTACAAGCGTTAACATTAAGTGGAATGACGCAGCATCTTTGACCTTTGTAATAGCATAGAACTTGAGAAAAGTTAGTGTTTTTATTAGATTTCACTTAATACCGAGGAAATGATGGGTGAAGACTGGTTATCATGTAACAATGTATGAGTATACACGACATTGTTAAATGTACTGGGAAAGGTACGAAGTATTTCAGTGTGACAGTTCCCAATGATACATCTAAGTGTACTATTTCTCTACATTTACTATTCAATGTATCAGTAAAATCTTGTAGCCAGTGTGCGTCAAAATGTTCTTCGGAGTATTTTATGAGTCCCTTTTCTAATTTGATTGATGTCTTGTCAAATTTTTGAAATGCTAATGTTTAATTCCACTTATGAACAAAATAGTAATAATAATCTACTTTATTCCAAAAACACTACTTATAATACACAATGGAATTCTTGGCATTTGTCACAATATCGCATCTGATTTATTCAAAATATAAATAAAATTAAAAATTAAAGCAAAATTAACCAGATGAATTTGTCCACGTTTACGACATAAAGTCAAAAATATTCGAAGCACGAGTTGGGAATATTAAACATAATAATAATAATAGTGAGTTTGTTTCAAACAGTATTGTCGATTCATTTTGGAAACTTTAGCATGTTATAGATTATTGGATCGAATGTTCTGTTGATATAGTATAGTGAGGGGAAGCAGAAAATTAACAGTTATTAATACAGCTTAAATGATGTTCACACTTATGAAAAATAAATAAATAAAAACAAAAAATTGAGAGGATTACAAATATAAGAAATACAATAACAATAAAGCTTGGTACTGTAAGGGTGGAGAAATGGTTTATTTAGTAGTGCAAAGAAGGTTAGTTAGTTGATGCGTAACACTATTTTTATCACATAAAGTATGTGCAGCCAAATATGGTATAGTGGAATTGGTATACTTTGATGTACGTGCATAAAGTCTTCTGAAAAGACTTATTGTTTTACCTGAGGAGGAGGAGACACAAGGTTGGAGATTCGCGTAGAGTGGGTGCTCACAGTCTGACAAAATTCCGTTAGCAAATTTTTGGCACGACATCAAGTGCCTATCACTGACAGTGTCAATGATATGGCCCAACGGGATACCACTCTCTCTACTGACTGACAGATTTCAGAGTTCTACGAAGTATGACACAGTCTTTCTTAAGCAATTCAGGAAAGAATAAGCAAGGGTGAACAGTCAAGACGAATAGGTAAGACGCACGCGTTGACAAACTGTAAGAGGAGTGGTTGTGTTATACCTGAGTTCCCCAACTTCTTAATGTTAAAAGTCAGACGAAATATGTTTTTAGAAATAGGTAAGACATGGGAAGACCAGGATAGGTCAGAAGAACGAATGATTCCAAGATGTTTAAAATCAGACTTATTCTCTATATTACTATCATCAATTTAACAAGGATCATAGGACCCACCAGCTTCATTTAACTTTCTTTTACATCGGAAGCTGAAATGAACAGTCTGGCATTTGAAAGGATTTAGTTTAAGACCGATAGACGAAGACTATTTGCTAATTCCTGATAGAAAGCTGTTCATCTTAGCACAATCAAGCTGTACCAAAAATACAGTGTGGAATCAAGCTGTAATGAAAAAAAAGAAAATAAATAAATAAAATAAATAAATTTTTTGGCGCGCTAATCTGTAAGCTATAAATTCTGTCCTCCCTAACCAGATCTGCCCATGTATCTATTCAAATAAAAATACAATTTAGAAGAAACGATCAAGCTGTTATTTCGCATTGACTTCGTTTAGCCTTAAGCTATGCATAAATATTAACAGTTTAAGAAAAAAAAATTCAAAAAATAAGCCCTCTGATAAAATCACAACTATGACATAACTTGTGTCATAAAACATCCATCTGTTACACATTAATGAAAGAGGAACAGAAAAGGACACAAAAGGGACATGAGAGCAGAAAGAGGGTAGACAAAATAAAAATAACAATAAACCAGCTGATGACAGAACAGAATCACTAAATTTCAATTAAGTATTATAAAAAATATCGAATGAGCATACTGTTGAGCTGATGACTTGAAAACGAAGATCATTCATGTCATTGTTCTGATCGAATTACTCCTATTTGTATGTAAGAGAAAAATAAAGCAAAGACACGAGTTCACACTGAGTAAAATATGATCCTTTAGGCAATATTAGCGATCATTAATACACGACACAGGCGTAAATGGAGAGTTAAAATCAATAGTAATGATAATAAATAACGGGGTAAAAAGGTTGGGATTTCATGACAGATGGAAATTTACCTTGGAAAGATTTATACGTCTGAGTGGTTGTCAGAGGAATTCAGCGGAAAAAGGGTCAATATTGTTTTCACAAAGTAGCCAGCAGTAAACGAACACAATAGTTGAAATAGGTGAAATTAACTGTGAAAGAAAACTTTTTAACACATGGAATAAGATGTCAAAAAGCTCTACTAAAGGTTTTTGTAGGGCGAAGCGATGAAGGAAAAATATATTATTTCATACACTTGGTCCCCTCGATAACAGGTGCGATCACAAGTTGGCATCGGTTAGAGAACCATTGAAAACCTACAAGGAGTACTGAAAGCTGTTTTGTCCTAATATTTGGGACTTCTCATCACTACGTACCTGCCGGCATTCAAAGCCAGGACCTACCGGTTACCAGATGGACTGCATCAAGTCAAGTAAAAGCATTTATTCACCAATGCGTCTGACTGTCCGTTGCGCTATATGTATCATGGAATGACAGAAGTTGGAATTCATGTGCTATTGGATCCGGTCCTGGTGGTTGAATGGTGTACGAGTTCGCCATGTAACCGGAAGGACCTGCGCTCAAGCGCTGGTGACTGTATTCTGATGAAGAGTCCCAAATCATTATGAAACAACTGTCCAGTACTACTAGGTCTCCAAATGGTTGTGTGGTAATTTGAATTTGCAAATATTTGCTTCCTTTTAGGCATAATTTTCTTGTGATATGCTCAGAGAACCGTATTGCAGGCCTTCTCTCCATCCTTTATGATGTACATGCTACTAAAAGTGCACGTGTATTTATTCACGCAGTTGGAGATGACGTCAGCAGAGTACTTATCCAGTTTAGATTGGCTTATCGAGCACGAGCTACAAAGAAGCACTTTTTTATTCCTTCCTTCATTCTCTTGTCAATCATTTTTGTCTGTGCTTTTCCTATGAATAAGAGACAAGCAAGTAATTTCTACTTTCAAACAGTTGGAAGTTTCATTTTCTCTTTTCCTTCACTATACTCTGGAATACCCCCAGATATTTCTTAATAAAGCTTAGGTCTTCTTCCAGATTAGTCGGTGAACATAATTTCTTGGCCTTGTCGTATATTGTCTTCACCAATTCCCGCTAATAGTTATCATAGTTACGAGATACTGTCCAACCCAGGTTTCTTTTCAGTAGATGGATTTTTCCGACCGTACTCTTGTCTCTTCTTCTAATATTAAGTTCTAGGAAATTGAACTTATCGTTATGTTCATATTCCATGGTGAATTCGGTGTTAGGGTGGATCTCATTGAGACGATAGTAGTACTTTTAAGATCACGATTAATTAGCAATTACTTAAGTGATTTGGTAAGTGTTGATTGAAGGTGAAATCAAAATATCGGTAGCGACAAGAATCAACCCATCAACCACAGAATCACAATTCCAGGAATTACTCATGATGAATTTAGTGGAACGATGACAAGGTCAACATCTAGGTCTTATAGCTCAGCTGATAGAGTGTCCGACTAATAATTCAGAGGCTGCTGGTTTGAATCTCACCACAAAGCCAAGATTTTCATCCCAACTTCAGTCATTCAGTACCTACTACATAAAAAAACAACAGTTCGACAGTCTTTGATTTAACTCTGTTAACTAGTGTGATGTATCTAGCTAGTCCTTTCTTTGGAGCAGACCGAATGCTACCAGTCAGTCAGTCAGTCAGTCAGTCAGTCAGTCAGTCAGTCAGTCAGTCAGTCAGTCAGTCAGTCAGTCAGTCAGTCAGTCAGTCAGTCAGGTTCGTACTGTGGCCACCATTCTAGGTAGCTCGCCATCACGATGCACATTGATTTGATGATGTTAGATGGTTGAAGGCATTGAAAGCCTTAGACCTAGGTTTTGTGCTAGTTGGCATCCATCATCAAGGTGTATCTGCAATCAGGTTGAAGGAACCCATGTCTCTTCTGAGATTCGAACCCGCCTTACCCGATGATACAGTCAGAGGTGTCCCATCACTACTCACTTAACTGTTCATTCAAGCTTTCAAAACAGCCAAGTTTCAAGGTATTAAATATCATGATAAATGACTAGCCACAGTCTAGTGGTACCCTAGAAAGGAAAACATAATTTAGTCAGAATCTGAAAATAGGGCATGCAAATAACTGGAGTAATATCGAAAGCGAGAGGTACTGCTCTGTTGGGTTTCACGAGTACACTTATCAATACTTTTTAGTACTTTTAAGAATATCTGTGTCTGTCTTTGAAAGACATTCCTCAAAAGGCACTGTCAGTCTAAAAGAATGATTGAGCAACTTTTTTTGATTACAGCTTGATTCCACACTGTAATTTTGGTACAAGTATGGAATTTTCAGCGTAGATATCGGTAGCCCAAATTTCGCAGGCCGACCATAGATATCAGGTGTGCGGCGGCGTGAGCTCGAACCCCGGACCATATGCATGGTCGGGGAGAGTCCTAACCACTGTGCCACCGACGCACTTGAAAGGTTTCCAAATGGAAATTGTGCTAGAAGAAGTATTATTTTGATTCTTCAAAGTAGTTTAATGTATGTGTGAAGTAAAACAGAAGCCTCTTTGATATTTCACTACACACCTAGTTATGAAACGTCCAGTATTACATTTGTAAAACTGGACGAACACCGAATTATATTCATCTAATTAGTGTGACAATATATTTAAATGCATGCATGTCCAGCTGTATGCAGGAACCTCTATTCTTTTTGTGACTATATAACTACTGAAGTAAACCTTTGCCTCAGTCATTCCATCATCACAAATAATAAAAAAAACACAACATGGCTTTTATTCACTGAAAATGATCAGTGAATATTTCAGATTTTTTGATAACCTCTTCTTCATCAAGTTGTACAGTTGTGGTGAGAGCTGACTGCTAGCCAATTGCTAGACAGTAATTTACATCCCCAATATTGGTTGTGAGAAAAATAACAACAAAGACTGATTCAACAACCAATCACAGAAGACTTTGCGTAGGCAGATACAATTAGCGTATGGATGATCTGACATTCAAGAAACAGCAGCCACAAAGAGATGAAAGATTAACTTTCAGTGAGAAACAACCAATCAGAAGAGTGTGTTTGTTTGCTTAAATAAGCTATAGTAATGTACATGAAAATTTATAAATAGGTGTTGATTTCCTTAATAAACGATCTGTTGCCTGAGTCTTGCCTTATGTCGTTACACAGTTATATGATGGGAATAATTGAAGAAATAATCTTAATAACAACACTAATGCTTCATTATAATAGAGGTTTTTGTATTTCCCAATGAATGAAAAACAAAACGATATTGTTTTTACTGACGTTTCGCTATTTAATGCTAATAGCTTTCTCAAAGTATTATTAAACCGGAATTTACAAAATCTCAGCATATATATAACAAAGAATTAGGGGGTGAGAAAAATATAGACTTAGTTCAACTTAAAAGGACAAATTGAAAGTCAAAATAACAATGAAGATCGTTCAAACCAAATATCAAAGGTAATAGTATATCTGTTATTATATCAAAATAAAGTTTACTAACTTGATCATCGTTCGTTAGTCTGGGGTCATTTTTGGTTGTCAAGTTCGAGAATAGGTAAAGGTAACCAAACTAAGTGTAGAATGTGAAATACTTGATTATCGTTCGTCAGTATGAGGTCATTTTGGTTGTCATGTTGGGGGGTAGGTAAAGGTAACTAAACTAACTGTAGGCTGTGAAATACTTGATCATCATTCATCAGTCTGGGTCGTTTTTTGTTGTCAAGTTAGCGAACTGGTAAAGATAGTAAAACCAAATGTAGATTGTTGGATTTTGTCAGTGTGTAGAATTATGAAGGTAGTGTGCGTTTACATAGTGAACTTGCTCACCACATTTGCGTTGATTTTGCTACTTCAAGGAGGAGGGTGTTGTGGCCAGGTTAGATTCTGTTTCAGTCCATCATTCCTATTCAGGCAATTTGGATTCCACTTGATATGAAGTGCTTCTGATATTAGCCGTTGTTTGTGGTTTCTGAAGTTTTTCTGGATTATTTCAATATTGTCAAAATCAATTTTGTGGCCTGATTCTATAGCATGTAGGCCTATGGCTGATGATTTTTGAAGTTTTTCCAGTTCAACTGGATTTCTTGGTGGTCGAAGAGAAGCTCTGCGGTGTTCATTTCTTCTGATTTTGATTTCTCGAGATGTTTGTCCGATGTAGATCGCATCACATTCCGAGCATTTTATTTTGTAGACACAATTAGATAGAGAATCTTTCGGGATTTGGTCTTTTATATGGACAAGGTTGTTTTGAAGTGTGTCTGATGTTTTGAAGAAAACTCTAATGTCGAGTTGATTAAGTACTCTTCTGATATCGTCTGATGTCTCTGCTCTATATGGAATGACGACTGTTGAAGAAGAGTACTTAATCAACTCGACCTCTATTATAATGAATATCATATACCCAATGCCCAAATTTTTTCAAACCGTTAAAAGTGAACTTGGTTTGGATATATATAACACTAATGCTTTTTTAGATTACATTGAATCGAAAGTTAGTGTGGACATATTACACATTTGAAAAGTATCAGTAAGAGAGAGAGAGATAATATCCATTTATATATAAGGCTGAACTGATTGAATGTCAGATAATTCAAAGGAAGCAACACACAGAATTTATGAATGAATTTATAGGTTGGAGAGCAGACCAGGGTAGAAGTAGTGAGAGTACCTAATTGCATGCAGAGCTCCAGTGGATTTAAGAGGATTGCAATAGTCCTCCTACTTTTTGAAGTGTTCGGGTATCAGAAGACATTTTTTAAAATTTATTCGACTCTCGATAGGTGATGAGGAAAGACTTTTCAGTGCTGTGACTTTGCAGCCAGTTTGGATCAGGTGATTCAGCAGAGAATTATTGACGGTTTTAACACACTGGTAGGGGTTCCTGAGAACGAAAAGTTAAGTCCCTCATATGGACCCGTTTCAATATGTTCACTGACTTTCTTGATATAGTCAGATTTATTCAGAACTACGGTGGCGTTTCCTTTGTCCGCTTTTGTGATGACAATGTTTTCATCCTGTTTTAGACTAATTAAAGCTTCCCTTTCTGATTTTGTTAAGTTTGATATTGCCTTCTTTTGATTTTTCAGGGTTAACGCACATTGTGCTCTAACTTCTTCTGCTGTTGTCTTGTCTATTGAACCTAGTGCTGCTTCTATGTTAGGAATAACGTCCTCTGGTTTTAATCTATTAACTGTTACGTTAAAATTAAGTCCTTTCTCAAGTACTTTTATCTCACTAGAGCTTAGTTCTCTTGATGAGAGGTTGATCACCCATTTTGTTCTGTCGATAGATGATGAAGTGTTGACATCAATTTCATTTGTTGTGTTCTTTTCTTCCATTAGTTTGTTGAATTTTTTGATTTGTGTGGTTTTTGATTTTCTTAAGGCTGATTCTTTAGCTTTTTCGGATGTTTCAACAACGATTACATAATCTTTGTCATTGACCATACATTTGAGTTTCTGTTTGAGTTTTTCGATTTCATTTCGTATATTATTTAGTTTCACAGTAACTCGATGTAGTTCTTCTCTTAGACATAATCTACTGAGATGTTCAGCTGCTGATGATATTTTCCTTGAAGCAATCAGAAAGGGAAGCTTTAATTAGTCTAAAATAGGATAAAAACATTGTCATCACAAAAGCGGACAAAGGAAACGCCACCGTAGTTCTGAATAAATCTGACTATATCAAGAAAGTCAGTGAACATATTGAAACGGGTCCATATGAGGAAATCATACGCACTCCAAAAGTTAAGTCCCTATAGCTATGGCCTATATATATATATATATATATATCACTAGCTACACAGGAGCAGTTGTTATTGTTGTCAACAGTTCTACGCTGGACTACTTCGTGCAAACAGGCCACGAAGTTAACTTTGAAAAATCTTCCTCTCTCATGCATGTATCAAGTGTCGAATAAACTACCAAGGACTTCTATTTTACTTTTAATTTTTTTTTGATTACAGCTTGATTCCACACTGTAATTTTGGTACAAGTATGGAATTTTCAGCATGTGATATCAGTAGCCCAAATTTCGCAGGCCGACCATAGATATCAGGTGTGCGTCGGCGTGAGCTCGAACCCCGGACGATGTGCATGGTCGGGGAGAGTCCTAACCACTGTGCCACCGACGCACTTGAAAGGTTTCCAAATGAAAATTGTGCTAGAAGAAGTATTATTTTGATTCTTCAAAGTAGTTTAATGTATGTGTGAAGTAAAACAGAAGCCTCTTTGATATTTCACTACACACCTAGTTATGAAACGTCCAGTATTACATTTGTAAAACTGGACGAACACCGAATTATATTCATCTAATTAGTGTGACAATATATTTAAATGCATGCATGTCCAGCTGTATGCAGGAACCTCTATTCTTTTTGTGACTATATAACTACTGAAGTAAACCTTTGCCTCAGTCATTCCATCATCACAAATAATAAAAAAAACACAACATGGCTTTTATTCACTGAAAATGATCAGTGAATATTTCAGATTTTTTGATAACCTCTTCTTCATCAAGTTGTACAGTTGTGGTGAGAGCTGACTGCTAGCCAAATTGCTAGACAGTAATTTACATCCCCAATATTGGTTGTGAGAAAAATAACAACAAAGACTGATTCAACAACCAATCACAGAAGACTTTGCGTAGGCAGATACAATTAGCGTATGGATGATCTGACATTCAAGAAACAGCAGCCACAAAGAGATGAAAGATTAACTTTCAGTGAGAAACAACCAATCAGAAGAGTGTGTTTGTTTGCTTAAATAAGCTATAGTAATGTACATGAAAATTTATAAATAGGTGTTGATTTCCTTAATAAACGATCTGTTGCCTGAGTCTTGCCTTATGTCGTTACACAGTTATATGATGGGAATAATTGAAGAAATAATCTTAATAACAACACTAATGCTTCATTATAATAGAGGTTTTTGTATTTCCCAATGAATGAAAAACAAAACGATATTGTTTTTACTGACGTTTCGCTATTTAATGCTAATAGCTTTCTCAAAGTATTATTAAACCGGAATTTACAAATCTCAGCATATATATAACAAAGAATTAGGGGGTGAGAAAAATATAGACTTAGTTCAACTTAAAAGGACAAATTGAAAGTCAAAATAACAATGAAGATCGTTCAAACCAAATATCAAAGGTAATAGTATATCTGTTATTATATCAAAATAAAGTTTACTAACTTGATCATCGTTCGTTAGTCTGGGGTCATTTTTGGTTGTCAAGTTCGAGAATAGGTAAAGGTAACCAAACTAAGTGTAGAATCTGAAATACTTGATTATCGTTCGTCAGTATGAGGTCATTTTGGTTGTCATGTTGGGGGGTAGGTAAAGGTAACTAAACTAACTGTAGGCTGTGAAATACTTGATCATCATTCATCAGTCTGGGTCGTTTTTTGTTGTCAAGTTAGCGAACTGGTAAAGATAGTAAAACCAAATGTAGATTGTTGGATTTTGTCAGTGTGTAGAATTATGAAGGTAGTGTGCGTTTACATAGTGAACTTGCTCACCACATTTGCGTTGATTTTGCTACTTCAAGGAGGAGGGTGTTGTGGCCAGGTTAGATTCTGTTTCAGTCCATCATTCCTATTCAGGCAATTTGGATTCCACTTGATATGAAGTGCTTCTGATATTAGCCGTTGTTTGTGGTTTCTGAAGTTTTTCTGGATTATTTCAATATTGTCAAAATCAATTTTGTGGCCTGATTCTATAGCATGTAGGCCTATGGCTGATGATTTTTGAAGTTTTTCCAGTTCAACTGGATTTCTTGGTGGTCGAAGAGAAGCTCTGCGGTGTTCATTTCTTCTGATTTTGATTTCTCGAGATGTTTGTCCGATGTAGATCGCATCACATTCCGAGCATTTTATTTTGTAGACACAATTAGATAGAGAATCTTTCGGGATTTGGTCTTTTATATGGACAAGGTTGTTTTGAAGTGTGTCTGATGTTTTGAAGAAAACTCTAATGTCGAGTTGATTAAGTACTCTTCTGATATCGTCTGATGTCTCTGCTCTATATGGAATGACGACTGTTGAAGAAGAGTACTTAATCAACTCGACCTCTATTATAATGAATATCATATACCCAATGCCCAAATTTTTTCAAACCGTTAAAAGTGAACTTGGTTTGGATATATATAACACTAATGCTTTTTTAGATTACATTGAATCGAAAGTTAGTGTGGACATATTACACATTTGAAAAGTATCAGTAAGAGAGAGAGAGATAATATCCATTTATATATAAGGCTGAACTGATTGAATGTCAGATAATTCAAAGGAAGCAACACACAGAATTTATGAATGAATTTATAGGTTGGAGAGCAGACCAGGGTAGAAGTAGTGAGAGTACCTAATTGCATGCAGAGCTCCAGTGGATTTAAGAGGATTGCAATAGTCCTCCTACTTTTTGAAGTGTTCGGGTATCAGAAGACATTTTTTAAAATTTATTCGACTCTCGATAGGTGATGAGGAAAGACTTTTCAGTGCTGTGACTTTGCAGCCAGTTTGGATCAGGTGATTCAGCAGAGAATTATTGACGGTTTTAACACACTGGTAGGGTTCCTGAGAACGAAAAGTTAAGTCCCTCATATGGACCCGTTTCAATATGTTCACTGACTTTCTTGATATAGTCAGATTTATTCAGAACTACGGTGGCGTTTCCTTTGTCCGCTTTTGTGATGACAATGTTTTCATCCTGTTTTAGACTAATTAAAGCTTCCCTTTCTGATTTTGTTAAGTTTGATATTGCCTTCTTTTGATTTTTCAGGGTTAACGCACATTGTGCTCTAACTTCTTCTGCTGTTGTCTTGTCTTTTGAACCTAGTGCTGCTTCTATGTTAGGAATAACGTCCTCTGGTTTTAATCTATTAACTGTTACGTTAAAATTAAGTCCTTTCTCAAGTACTTTTATCTCACTAGAGCTTAGTTCTCTTGATGAGAGGTTGATCACCCATTTTGTTCTGTCGATAGATGATGAAGTGTTGACATCAATTTCATTTGTTGTGTTCTTTTCTTCCATTAGTTTGTTGAATTTTTTGATTTGTGTGGTTTTTGATTTTCTTAAGGCTGATTCTTTAGCTTTTTCGGATGTTTCAACAACGATTACATAATCTTTGTCATTGACCATACATTTGAGTTTCTGTTTGAG
Organism: Trichobilharzia regenti; assembly: GCA_944472135.2. Classification (NCBI taxonomy): domain Eukaryota; kingdom Metazoa; phylum Platyhelminthes; class Trematoda; order Strigeidida; family Schistosomatidae; genus Trichobilharzia; species Trichobilharzia regenti. The sequence continues at coordinate 38,724,092 of OX235267.1, forward strand.
TTTTTCGATTTCATTTCGTATATTATTTAGTTTCACAGTAACTCGATGTAGTTCTTCTCTTAGACATAATCTACTGAGATGTTCAGCTGCTGATGATATTTTCCTTGAAGCAATCAGAAAGGGAAGCTTTAATTAGTCTAAAATAGGATAAAAACATTGTCATCACAAAAGCGGACAAAGGAAACGCCACCGTAGTTCTGAATAAATCTGACTATATCAAGAAAGTCAGTGAACATATTGAAACGGGTCCATATGAGGAAATCATACGCACTCCAAAAGTTAAGTCCCTATAGCTATGGCCTATATATATATATATATATATATCACTAGCTACACAGGAGCAGTTGTTATTGTTGTCAACAGTTCTACGCTGGACTACTTCGTGCAAACAGGCCACGAAGTTAACTTTGAAAAATCTTCCTCTCTCATGCATGTATCAAGTGTCGAATAAACTACCAAGGACTTCTATTTTACTTTTAATTTTTTTTTGATTACAGCTTGATTCCACACTGTAATTTTGGTACAAGTATGGAATTTTCAGCGTAGATATCGGTAGCCCAAATTTCGCAGGCCGACCATAGATATCAGGTGTGCGGCGGCGTGAGCTCGAACCCCGGACCATATGCATGGTCGGGGAGAGTCCTAACCACTGTGCCACCGACACCACATTGAAAAGAGTTTCTTCGCTGAATCACTTGTTTTGATTTTCTAAATGCAAAATTAATCCTAATAAATGCACTGTGAATCCTCTACACACACAAATCAACAAGTTGATTGTTATTATTACTATAAGACGGTTGTAGGCAATCAGCAGGAAGCCTCGCCTGACCTAGGTTTCGTGCTAGTTGGCACTTACCAGTGCAGCCAGCAAGGTGTACACCTGCAGCCTCGAAGGAACCCATGTCCCTCTGAAGATTCGAACCCGCGACAACCCATTGCTGCGGTCAGAAACGTTGCCAGCACTGAGTGTTGTTCAGCCTCGCGCAATTGACCTGCTGTAGGACTACTGTATTGGCTATTTTTTTGATCGGATGGTTTAGCTTAAAAGTTTCCATTGTCAAAACAGACTTCAAATTGAAGTAGTATGCGCTGAGGTAAGTATGTTGCTTATAGTAGGGCGGGAAATGAAAGCTTCGCAAATAAACTACCATCCAGCTGAGAGGAGAACACAACTGCATTAAAAAAACTTATTGGTTTGCGCTTCAGGTCAGATAGAACTGTGTCACATGATCTACTGTCAATCCACCGATCAATAAATCAATCAATCGTTTATTTGAAGGTCCTGGACGAAAAGAAATTATCATATAATAAACTCCGTTGTACAGTGTTCAGAATAAAACTATTACTATTATTACTATAACCCTATCTAAATGGTTATCTAATAATATCACTTCGTTATTTAACTTGAAATCAACCAAAATCTTTGCCAGCTGAAAAAATTTGAGGATTTCAAATGACAATAATAATAAATAAAGCGCTTACAGCATTTCATCATGAGCTGACACATTGGTTAGAGAACCATTGGAAAACCAGCTGGGAGTACTGGACAGCTGTTTCCTCCGTCCTAGTTTGGGACTCTTCATCAGTACGCACCCACCGGGGTTCGAACCCAGGACCTTTTGGTTACAAGGCTAGTGAGCTTATAGACCATTAAGCCACTGGGACCCGATCCAGACTCCAAAACTAGGACGAAACAGCTGTCCAGTACTCTCAGGTGGTTTTCCAGTGGTTCTCTAACCAATGTCAGCTCATGATGAAATCTTGTAACCAACCAACCAACCGAATTCCTACAAACCTACACTTAAATAAAGCGCATAACAGATACCGAACAATCCAGTTGGGAGAGGCTATTACTATTCGTTTAAATCAACCAGAGTTCTGAGTGTAGAAGAAACGGGTCTAGCCAGCCGGCCAGCCACTATTGCTATTGAAGATGCTGGTTAAAAAATTTAAGATGTGTGGGGTGGGGTCTAGAAATTCATAAATCCTGTGTTTTACTTTTCTAAATTTATCTGACATTCCATTCTTTAAGTGTTATGTGTATTAATGCATATAATCTCTCTCTGTCTTACCGATGATTTTGAAATGTAACCTTTTGAAAATAACTATTGATTCAAATTAATTTTAAATAGCGTTATTGTTGTAAATAACAATAATATTTCTTTACTTATTACTGTCATACAAATATATAGAGCCTGATGAAGAAGCGGTTGTTAAGTTGAATTTTAACTATTTACTCACTGTCAACCTGATCAGGGATCGAACCTATGGACATTACGTTTCTGTTGTTTTCTATTGTTATGTGTACTGATGTTCCATCAGCCAGCCAATCAGCCAGCTAGTTAGTCAGGTAGTTGTTAGTCAGTCAACGCCAGCAGATACAATGTGTGTCTGATAGAGGCAATTTGCATCTTAGGGAGTAATCAAAAGGCTCTGAAATTTGTTTATGAACGTTTCGTCGTTCCACTAACATGTAACATGTACAGCTTCTTATCTTCTTTTTTTCGGCTATTATCGACTACCAAAATACTAACATAGATAAGTTTTCAGTTCTTCTTCTCCATAGCATCAAAACTAAATATAAATTCAAATTTTGAATAATTCCCATTCGAACATTAGTAGACAGAAGACAAGTAGTTCAGTGAAGAGTCTCTTTTCGGCGAATTCATTTTCATAGCTGTACAATCGCAAATATATATGGTTATTTTGTGTGTGTGTGTGTGTATACATTAAATTTGTCAAACGAAAATACAATTAGTGAGTTCAGATGAATTGGATGTTGATAAGAGGATAGCAAATTCAAATTTATGTTCTGTTTACTAGTGAATAAACATTGCATGCGAGTAAGTGATATATTCGTCAGAATGAGATGAGGGAGTTTGCTTAGGAGTGAGTAGTCATCATCTAAGAAATTTGTGCTATTGTAAGAACATTAGTCTTACTATGCCTTTTCATATATTATTTTCTCTATTGTTTCAAGTCAACAGATAGTAATGAAAAGTAACCAATTGTTAAATGACTAAACGACTAATTAAGTGAGATTAGTTAAAGCAGTGAAAAACATGTTGTCTACAGGTAGTGGTGGTTGTCATTAAAAAAACTGTGGGAAACAAGATCACTCTGGGCCAATTCATTAGTGAGGTTGTCAGAAATCACTGTCATTATAAGTCCTGTATACATATAGTTTCATGGAGAAATAAATAGAGCGTTTAACTGTCAACTGATTTCTGTTGATTTTCTTGAATTCCGAGGCAAAATGACAACACTATTAACTGAATCGCATTTGTTCTAGGAATCTGATCTTTTGTTCTCTGGAACATCTACCAATCCGATTGAATGAAGGTGTTGTTAAAATCATCAACCAAATCGATATTAGTCCAGACAGGCCACAAAGCTAACACTGAAAACTTTTTGTCTCTCTCGTCTACCGGGTATTGAATAAATTACCAAAGGCTTCTAGATACTGAACACTGGAAACAGAAGAGGGCATTGCAGTTCGTCTATATAAGAATCGGCGTTCTGAGTGCAAAAGAAACAAGTTCATCCATTTAGCCACTGTTTATACTCTGGCCTGCTGTTCTCAACCTATAAATTCATTCATAAATTCTGTGTGTTACCTCGCTTAACTTATCTGGTATTCAATCAGTTTAGTGTTACATTAATGCACAGTATCTTTCTGTCTCTCTTAGTGACACTTTTGAAATGTATAAAACACAAAATAATTGAGCAAAGAATATTCTTTTCGGTAAATTCCTCTTCTGGCTCTACAATTATATATATGTTTATGTAAAGAAAATATTCTAGATTGGTAGTTAATAACAATATTAATGTCTTTTAAATAATATCGATTTGTACAGTAAGATTACAATTGAATCACAGTTTATTAAAGATGCTTAAGTAATAATAATAAAGTAACAAATAGATTATCAAATAAAATTAAGGACATTTCCACAGATATTGAGGATCATTTGAACCTAGATGGCCAGGGTAAGGATAATGTCTGAACTAGCTTCTTTTGGACACATCAATTAGGCTTGTTAATAAGGATTTCAACAGCCAGCCTCAGTAATACTTAGTAGTCGAACTCTTAAGGGAAAATTGAGATTCGTAGGTATGCGGTAAATGACCCTGAAAGCCTAGTTAACATCACTCCTGTGTTCTGTATCAACAAGATGAGATACAACAGCGCTATGAATGGATTTTGTTTGACCTTTGCTTAACCACGCAGGGTGATGTTCGGAAATTTGACGAGGAACACGCCTAATTGTGCGGCGTATATAACTGGCTCTACAGGAGCAGTTAAATTGGTAGATACATATGGATGAGGCGAAATTAGGCAGATATGAAATGTGTAAATGAAATGTGTAATCTGTCGACACAAACTATTGATTCAATGCAATTTTTAAACAACATTTATGCTGTTAATAATAACAGTATTTCTTTTAATTATTTCTGCCAGTCATAAAACTGTAGAATGTGATGAAGAAGAAGGCGTTATTGAAAAACTTAATATTCTTTGTTTATTAATCAGACTTGATTTTTATTAAAGACCATAAGAACTTTAATTTTATCGTATCATTTAACAAACACTTAATGAATCAGCCACCGTTCTGATTCAGTTAACAGACTGCTTATTATCTACACATGATGATTTCATATTGTCATAATTCATATGGAAAGGAAAAAAAATATGGCACACAGTAAATACCGCATAAAAAAATGTCCAATGAATAATGCTCATCTGAAGTCAGGGAGCTTGTTAAATTTTATTTTCATGTCACCATCTTTTCTCATCACAAATTATACAGACAAATTGCAGGATTTCATCATGAGCTGACATTGGTTAGAAAAACATTCGGAAAACCAATGGAAAGTACTGGAATGCTGTTTCATCATCACGCATCCACCACAAGGGGTCGAACCCAGGACCTTCTGGTTACAAGACGAGCTCGTATACCATTAAGCAGCCACTGGGACCCGATCCAACGGCCCATGAATTCTAACTTCTGCCGATTCACGATATAGTGCGACCCCTAGCCAATGTCTTCGGCGAGTATTTGTCCTCACACCCGACCTGCTGCACACAACTGGTCACGACTTCTCACTAGAACCCCAGGTAACTACCTATCTGAATAGGGCAAGTTGCTAGTGAGCAGCTCATCAATACTCAAGTGATGGTTTATAGGGATATCATCATTAGCTAACTTTGGTTATAACATTGGTTGGGTTCGAACCCGGGTGAGTGTGTACTGATGAAGAGTCCCAAACTAGGACGGAGGAAACAGCTGTCCGGTACTCCAAGCTGGTTTTCCAATGGATTTCTAACCATTGTCGGCTCATGATGAAATCCTGTAACCAGTCAATCAAACCCTACAAACCAACACTTGGATACAGACAAATTATTTTTTGGGAGTGGGGTGGGGAATGATTCTGCTTCAAGAAAACAATTTTGTGATAAAAATGATGACAAGTTTCACAAACGATTGCCTACTTTTCGTCACCATAAATCTACTTTACTGCTTTATTGGTCTTTCATTTTATAGGATTTGTGCGGATTTTGAGATTTACGTCATGAACTAACAGTTGTTGAAGAGTTCATCAAAAATAGGACGAAACAGCTAGCTGTTCTCTACTCCCTACTGGTGGTATTCAATGATTTCACTAATTAATATTGACTTGTGACAAAAGAACATTACAAATGAAATTAATTCCAAATCCTCATAAATTTTATAACCTGAATAGTAATCACCAGGTCACTGATGATTAATGGATGGGTGGATAACCTGAAGCGTCAGTGAGAAGTTGTGACCAGTGGGGTCTACCCTGTCAAAGTGGAGTGGATCCCCCTCACCAAGGGCATTGATGAGAGCTGAGCTATATCAAAAGTCGATAAAGTTAAAATTCAATCAATTCAAAAGTACCTTGGATAGTTTTTGTTCCATAGACTCCAACATTTTGAACAAATATTTGGTAGTCTGATGGTATGGTGTTACCGCCGTGTCTGAAATTGGTAGAAGTTGCAGACCTGCTTTGTGCACTTTTGGTAGAGTCGGGGATAATTAATCCTGTTGGTCTCCCGCATTCATTTATGAGACTGTCGTTCTTCATTCTTCTAAGAACATCTGTCAGTTGCTGTTCTTTCAATTCTGTCTTATTTTTCACAATGTTTGGCTTTGAAAATTTGCTATCATAGGGGATTAGAGCTGTCATTTTATTGATATAAATATCTCTGTCCATGAGGACCCCTCCTGAACCTTTCTCTGGACGTGTATTAATTATATCTTTGTTGGTTCTCAAGTATTTGAGTTGCTATTTGTGTTCCTGTGTCAATGGGTGTCGGACTTTAGTTTACGAGTTGAGATATTGATTGCAGCAGTCGAAGACTGTAGACTTGGAATGTAAGAATTCTGCATCAGAGACTGCGGTGGCGTTGCTTGTTTGACTGATAAGATTTTTTAGTTGAACATACATGTGAAGTCTGTTGCTGTTCCTATTTATGTCACAAAATTTCAACCCTAAAGATACAGCTTCTAATTCTAACGTCGACAAGCTGACTGAGGAGAGGTTGAAAGCAAATTGGTTGGGATCGATGGTGAACTTCCTCAATACTTCGGCGGGTTTGAGGCTCTTGTTCAGGTCTGATTTAACACTGTCAACTTGTTTGCTTTGCACCAAGGTAACATATTCACTAAACGATTCACTTTCACTTCGTGATAATTCGTAAATAGCAGAAAACCTCTGTGATGTGTTCCTCTGCAACTCGAATATCCGAGAATTAATAGAATCAATAAGATGTCTAGAGTGATACTGAAGAGTTTTTGTATCCGGATGAATATGATGCCCTCGGAGTGCTTTCCAGAACCACTTCAGGTATTCATGATTCTTAACACAGTTTTTAAAGAAGTCCGATTTCGCACTCACTTTGGCAAGTTTGACAGAGTAACGCCGAGACCAACCGAGTTCCTTCACTGTCGAAGGGTCTTTGCACTTTTTAAAATCATGGAAAGTATTCATCGCGACATTAGAGAGAAAATAACAAGACGTTCAGCAGCAAAGATATCTTTTCATCGATTTCATTCTCAAAAGTGAGTTCCTTCAAGGTTGCAGATACGCCTTGCTGATGAGTGCCAACTAGCACGAAACCTGGGTTCAAGGCTTCCTGCCGATTGCGTCCAACCATCTAATATCATCAAATCGGTGTGCACCGTGATATCCAGCTACCTAGAATGGTGGCTACATTGCAAATCTGACTGATAAAATTCAGTCTGCACCAAAGAAAGGACTAGATACATCACACTAGTTACTAGTGTCCAATCAAAATTAATTTCTGTTGTCTTAAAGTTTAAGCTTTCTATCATTTCTTTCATCTGTGCTATAGCGTTAACTGGTATCAGTAAAAACTTCATTTCGGACATTATTAATTCAACGAATCATGGGTATGATAACTACAAATGTACTAGAGGAATCATTAAGTTTTGGACCATTGCCGACAAGTTTAATGATAGGTGAACCAGCCTATTTAATTGCACAGACAACAACAGATCGACTATCTGAATTACCAACAATTTATGTAAGTTGATTGGAAAATCTTTATCTATCATTATGCAATCTGTGATGTTTCTATTTGTTATATATTCACTACCGTTCGTTATGAACCTCCTTCCTGACGTAAGTTTTAAGGTTACTTCCAGTGTGTGTTGAAATGGTTTCACAATTCGTTCTCCTCTGTAGAACTGGGACAGACGTTTTGTACCGTGATTCTTAACAGATTTCGGTTCTTGATAAGCTTTACTTTACATTGAAGTTTTCGCTGAAGATGCCTTCTAGGTAAAACAGCAAAAGCCTCACAACCAAACCATTCGGCGATAAATCTTCTCAACCCTCCTTTCTAATCTCCACAAACATGGGAGACAAATGTCTCGAAGTTCTAATGAAGGTTCACGAGCACTTAGGTAAGAAGCGGTTGGTAATCCACTACATGAGCTAGTAGTGGGACACCAAATCCTGATTTGACACAAGTTAGAATTTATAGGTCATTATCTGCTAATCCAGTGACTGAAATGTACACGGACTCAGCTCATATTCTGAAGCTTCCAGGCTCGATCCCTGGTAGAGTCGCAAGTTTTTGGACCACTGAAAGTTCCCTCACTAAGACTAAGCACTTGTCCAGAATCTAATCAGTTTCAATGATTCTTCAGTTAATATCTTTTCAAACTCAAAATTTGGTTTTCGGAATTATGAAAGATTTAATCACTGTCGATTATTGGATTTCAGTGATAATAAATAAATTCAGCACCCGTTTCCAAATCTCAATGATAAAGACTTTAAATATGAAACTAAGGGGTGTTACTTCACTAGTTGTGGAGGGATGAGTCAGAGGATATCTAACCACACTTGCATTTGTCAGTATCCCACCACGTGAACATGGTACACGCATACAAACAACACATTCTAAGTTGGACAAAATAGTTACTTTACCACATTTGTTGAAGTAGTACATCTGGCTTAATACGGTTGATTATTGTGGTTCAGAATTATCACTGGGAAGTCAGAATTATGAGTACATGGTATTTAAACATTCTTGGGTAAAGTTAAATAGTGGACTGAAATCATTCAGAGTACTACTGAAAACCAGGAAGGAGTGGACAGCTATCTCACTTGAGTTCGGGAATGTCCAGAAGTACTCACACTTGGCCACACCAGGGGTCGAACACGAGACCTCACGGTTACAAGTCAAGCTCTCAGACCATTGAGCCATTGGGACCTGATCGAACAGCCCATGACTTCCATTTACTGCCTATTGACGATATATACAGAGCAGCATTCAGCCAGTGTTATCCTTGAATAACTATCCTCTTGGCAGACCTGGTTTACTCCCGCTGGTCATGACTATAACTCCAGGTAATTTCCTTTGTAGAACCAGTCGCTAGTCAGCATTCGAAGGATAGGGTGCCGGGGTAAGATGGTCTACAAGTTTATCCTTTTACCAGAAGATCCTAGGTTTCAATCCCTTCAGGCGTGTACGCCAGAGGAGTCTAAAAATAGGACAAGACAGCTCTCCAGTACTCCCCGGTTTTCTATTGGTTCTCCGACTGACGTCAGCGAGTGATCAAACCTGTACTCAATAAACGCTTTGGGTTAAAACTTACAAGTTCGTAAAAAGAAACCATTGATGAAATTAAGATAGCTATTGACTTAACATTCAGAGGATTTGAGTTTTATGCTTTAACTCTACCTTGTGAACTACCAGTCAGATACCCAGACATTTTAACTGCAAAAAATAACTGCCAGTTATCTGATAGTATCGAAAAAGTTAATAAGCATTCAGCTGTCTTTCAAGTATCATAGTTAAATGGACAAAGTGGCTTAAATTCTACAGGATCATGAGTTTGAATTCGTAATACACTACCACCTGTGATTATGAAAACCAGTCTTTCATAAGGACTTACCTGAAACAATTTCGCAACTATTGAAAGTGGGGAAAACCTACAATGAAAAATAAAACACCCTAATTTTAGATTGATAGATAATGAAAGGTAAGGGACATAGTATTAACCATGGTTTTAAGTTTTATGAAAGAAGGAGGCAGTGAAACGATACATCCAACTATAAGGTCAAGAATAGAATACAGATTGAAATGATAATTGTTCTTCTCGGGATTTTCAGATGAAACTTGTCTATGAAGTTAGGACACACTGCATGCAAATAGATCTTTGGAACTGAGAATAATATAGCCTTTTGTCTTGAGTAGAGAATTTATTCCATTCATTTATCAGAAACAAACGTCTCCTTCAAAGTGATCTACGGAGAGGAAGAACAGCCTTCTTTGCATTATAGAAGCCGTAGCTATTCAGTTAGAAGAAGCAGAACTATGCATACAAAAGAAAATCCCGGTGGGTGCGTACTGCTGAAGAGTCCCAAACTAGGACGAAACAGCTGTCCAGTACTCCCAGGTTTTCCAATGGTTCTCTAACTAATGCCAGCTCATGATGAAATCGTGAAAAGAAAATTATTCAACCACTTCTACTATCATGGTAACACCTCTGTTGATTTGACTTAACTTTTGCTTGTTTACTTGATTTTGTTTCCGTGTACACGCTGAGTACAACTCTTTGATCAAACTACTCAGGTTATTACGTAACTCTTCTTTGATAATCATTTGTGGCAACTCATCACTTCTGTCTCTACCCTGGTATATCAACATACAAATGATCTGAACGCCTTTTCTATTACGTGATTTCACCAAAAACTTATTAATTCTATTTTCAAGTGTTGGTTCAAGTGTAATTCTATTTTCGTTTGGCAAATTTAAAGAACACACACATACAAAATAACTACATATATTTAAGATTGTACAGCTGTGATTGTGAATTTTGCGGAAAACACCCTCTTCGCTGAACTACTGATCTTCTCTTCTAATAACAACAGCTTTATTCTTGACAGAGTGTTTACACAACGTACAGAATGCTCAGTGAAAATTATTACACAATATTTCCTCTTTACTCAGGATATCGAAATGAAATAGCAATCTTTTGATATAACATGTGACACAGCGTCATTGGATCTGAAGCGATGTTTGATCCCTTAGTGGTATTTTTACTTCGTCTCCACGAAATGCTCATTAACAGTTTGAAAGACAGTCAAGGATATGCGCGAGTACATTTAAACATTGTAGGGCATAAGTAAAGGATTAAAACGATAAGGAACAATAAGAAATTTTGATGCAAATGAGGTAGCCCAGTCATACAAGTGTGGCTGTTAGTCAAAATTGGTGGACAGTAATTTACATCAATGTTTACGTCCCCAATATTGGTCGTGAGAAAAATGATAACAGAGGCTTTGCGTAGGCGAATGCAGTTAACATACAGGATGATCTGACATTCAAGAAACAACAGCCACAAAGAGATGCAAGGTTAACTTTCTGTGAGAAACAACCAATCAGAAGACGGTGTTTTTCTGCTAACAATAATCTATAATAATGTACATGAAAATCTATAAATAGGTGTTGACTTCCTTAATAAACGGTTTGTTGCTTGGCCCTTGTCTTCCGATTTTACACGTGTACGCCACCGATCTACTAGTACTTCCAATCATGTAAAGACCTCTCTACTCATTCTCTTGATTAACCTTAGCAGAATTTAGAAGATTGGCGAAATAAAAATAGGAAATCAAAACGCCTTCAACTGAATTCTTCATAGTTATTTTTACTCTTTCTGTTTTTGTAACAGGCTGATCCAAAACGCCTATCTGATCCAATCCGACTTATTGAATGGATTTGTAATCTACGCTGTGCACGATGTCCTGGTGAACAAAATATGGAATTGATATGCACTAACCATTCAGGTCAGTCATTCTATCGAACAACACGTAGAATAGAAGCTGGTGAAGAACTTCTCATCTGGTTTCGTCGACAAGATTTACAACCACTTCTCGGTGAATATTTGAACAATCAGACTATTTTAGAGGCATGGTCTGGACAAACAGTAAAACATTCAACTAATTCACAACGTAGACACTTTGAAAATCTAGAAAATTTAAACACTCAGTCTATGAATTCGAATGACAGTAAGTTATTTTTCGACAGTCTATCTATTAAGATAGAGGGAAAACAGGTCAGACAGTCTAATGCAAGGATAAATAACCTGTTGAGATTCGTCACTTAAAAACAAGCGTATCAAAATTAATCCCCTGCTTTGTAAATTCTCGTCGATGATATTCCTTAGAAAGGCGTGCAGATACTTATTCGACTGACGTTTCCTACCGAGGATTTCTTTTTTTATTCCTGTACGTTCCAAGTGGAACAGAGGGCTTTAAGCTAGAGACCTGAAGTTTCGGTAGCAGGGGTATTTTTACTTTTACGGGATCGAGTTGCTAGCCTCATGCCCAACTTTCCCTCTTTACCAGTCTTATTACTGGTTTATGGAGGTAAAGGAGTGCGTTGGCCGGGGATTGAATCCCGGATCACATTCGCAGTTGGCAGGTATTCTACCGCTGTGCCACTGACGCACCTTACTAAGAATACTACAGTATAAATATTGACATACCAACGAGTTAATCCTACAAATATTTCCCTCCCCAACGAATTCTATTCTAGCTGAAGACTGTACCACGTTTTTGTCTCTTATCAGATAAACATGAGGGCTGAAAAGAATTGGTCAAATAGTTTTGTGTATTTGGATCAAGTTTACGAAGGGTTTATCAAAATGTCTCTACTTGATACACATTTATAGAATGCCATATGTATTAGTTAAGTTTGACTGCCTTGTGGACCGTTTTGGTAAGAGTTGAAGCAAGCTCACAGGAAGGAAATATGTCTCTTTTTTCTCGTTTCTAGAAGATACTGAAGTATTGGTTATCCAATTGGTAGGATAGGTAATCATGTAAGTGTGGAGGAAAGTTTCGTGACATACTGTAATGCTGTATTTCCAAAATGGAGGAAAACTTGAGAAAATTAGCTGTGGCATCTAAGTCATTAGATGCAGTAGAAGTGGATAGCTATAAGACCTCACACAGTAGAATACTCATCAACGTCACTGTGGTGCCCTACTTAGATCATTGAGCTAGCTAATTTCCTATACTGCACAATGAGTCGAGTTTGCTCAATTATACTTTGTTTTCACTGCCTACTGAGATTCTTGAAGAATAATCTGTACCCAGGCCTATTTTCAAATGACTTAGTCTGTTTTGAAGGGACGAATACAGCAGGGTTTGGAGCATCTTACAGACAGAACAAACTTCCGTTAAATGATGTATGGTAGATTACTGTTTAATTTGAGTATTTGTACAAGTGGTAGATAAAATCAAGCTGAAAACTCTGTGGTGTTGTTCTAAAATAAAGCCATTAATAATATTATTAAATTAATGACGTGAAAACAGAAAAAACAGGTGCATAAAGACGGCAACACAATCACCCAATGAGAATGCAGGAACAACAAGCTTAACAGTCCCAAACAGTCCAGAACCCCACTTCCTAGATTCCATTAGAGAAACAGAAGTTTAGTAATTATACCGAAACTGTTATAATACCACAGAGCTGAAACTTTGCATAAAGGAAAGGTTAGATTTTAGTACGGGCGGTTAAAACCACTAGAAAACTGAGCTTAGGCCTCTTCATCAACGTGCACTAGTGATACCCAGAACGTTCAGGTCACAAACCGAGCATATTAACATTGAGCAGTTGAGTTTGTTAACCGCTCATTGTTGACTAATTTTGTGATAGACTTCATGATATCCTAATGGGAATTCACGATCAGCAATGTCCCCATAGTGTGAGGACACATACCCATCTGTGGCAGTGAACGGCATTGGTGCTGTATCGTCAGTTGAAATTAAGCCCTGAGGTTTTCTGAGGAATCACTTAATGGAAACCTGACTGTTTTATAACGTCAAAGTCCTGGGCTATATACCTGGTTGGGTCAAGGGCTCGAAACCAGCCCCAAATCGGTACTTTATGGTTTCTAATAGTTCTTTAACTGCTAGTAGTTCTTGACTAAACCTATCACGATTTCTATTGAATCCCAGCAAACTGAGTGTCTGAATATTTATCTATTCAATGAACGAAGAATATTCTTTTCGATAAATTCATCATCAAATTCTACATTCACATGTATCCGTAATAATCAAAGAAATAATGTTATTAACAACATTATTGCTACTTTAAATAACGTTGAATCAGTAGTTAGTGTCGACAGACTACACTTCAAATGCATCAGTATGAGGAAGATACTACGCAATAATATATAACACTAGTCTGATTGAATGTCAAATACACTAAGGGAATTAACAGAGAATCTATGAATCTGTAGGCTCGACTGAAGGTAAGGGTAGCAAAAGTGGCTGAACCTGCCTATTTAAGCAAATTACGATGGCGTCTGCTCTGTGGAGTGTTCGATTTCTAGAGGCGCCTTGAGTAATTTGTTCTATCCCCGGTAGATGATAGAGCAAGACTCTTCAATGACAGCTCTGTGGCCTACTTGTATGAGGTGGTCTAATATAGAGCTGTTGATGATCTTAATGACGTCTTCATTTAGCCCCTCTGGTAGGTGGTCCTGAGCATGTAAAATGAGCTTCCTAGAACAAAGACTAGTACAGCTGGCTACATAGGAGCAGTTACACTGATAGATACAATTAAAGTTGGCCAGCTTGTATACTTTATCTTCCAGTCACGGAAGCTCAACTGGTTTTTTTTTGGTAAATTTAAGCTGCAGCCAACCGTCAGCATTAAATGTCCTTTGAATAGATTATCTCAACTGTTTTGGTTATTATTTCACTCGTTGTATATTTATCACCTTTGAAATGTAGTCGTACATTAAGCGGAAGAGGTTTCTTGTTAGCAGATAAAGAAGATTAAAGTCTCTTGTTTTTCGTACACATAGTTTACGATATATGTGATTAATCCACATTAGTGCTTCCATCACCTTCAATAACCAACCTTGAATGAGAGTTGTGTTTTGAAATAATTGTGAAACGGTCATTAATATTGATTTTGTAACCTGACATTAATAAGTGCTCGCAATGGTTGATGATGTTAGATTTCTATTGAGATTAATTGCATTGGGATTTTTTATGTGCTTTAATAACCTGTATGGAACATGTTCTTTTCGACGACCATATTGGAACATTCTACTGGCTCTACCTATATAAGTGTCACTCCGACTGCAGTTCAAAGACTTCAGTGAGCCATCAAACGCACATTCTACGCTGCATTTCTTTCCCTCATATGGTGAACATTTTCGATCCCTTTTCCTTCGATTAAAGGACGGAATTCTGTTGATTCTACTTCAAACTGTATCTACAAGTTCACCTGCAGTTGGAGTGACACCTATAAAGGTAGAACCAATAGAATGTTCCAATGTTGTCGAAAAGAACATATATTGTCATGCATTTTATTTCATTGTTATTATTAACCATGTTAGCTGTAAAGCGGTTGTAAAGAAACTAAGAAATGATGACATCATCTTGAGAAATTTGTCTTCTAAATGCCGTATTCAAATTTATCAAAGGGACTAATTGTTTTAAGATAGAAAAGAATTCTTGTCTGTAATCTCTGTCATATTTGTAATGATGAACTTTTCAAAGTACCTGCTTTCAGTTAGCGTGTCATGTACACCTTTTAAGTTCTTCTTCAATCTTATCTTCTGAACAAACAGTTCTGATCTTATTGCTATATGTCCTCACTAAATTTCTTTTAAAAGGAAGGGCAAAAAAGCTGTGAAAATGTCTTTATTAACCGGTCCAAGTACTTTTCTTGGCGAAGTTAAACTTTCGACACCACTAACTACCAATCAGTGAATTATCCAATGAGGTTCACGAACGCAGTTCAATGTTGTATAGCCCTTGATTCATTTCTAATGCGTGACCTAACAACGCTATAGTTGCAATTCGAGGAGGTTAGTGTTTTCCACTATTTCCTGGATTTGAGTTGCTCCGGAAAGAGCGAATTTGTTTGTGTGGTTGTATCATTACTTTAAAAAGCTATACCAAATCAACTGATGGGTTTGTTCATCTGGAGAGGGTAAGCTGATAATTTTAATATTTCATAGGAACTTACTTTCACTAGGTCGCATCTCTCCCTAACCCAGATTTTGTATATCTGCAGCTAATGGGTGTTGAAACAGGCTGTGAGAGCAGCAGCTGCCGAGATGGAGAATAGCCATGTCTCAACAGTTCAGTGGTACCAGCATTGCAGAGACATCGCATCATGGAAAATGGGGAAAATAACTTGTTTGCTAGGTGGGGAAGACGTTATCGTGCGTGTCGATGAGACAGTGCTGGTAAAAAAGAAATACAACCGTGGTCGCTAGCGAACGAACAATATTTGGGTAATAGGTTTGTATGACACCTCCCTCCGAAAGGGATTCGTCGAAAGGATAGCAGATGGAAAAGCATTGACATTCCCATGCTAAACTGGGAGATGTTTCTCTCACATGTTCGAGAAAGATATCCCATGTAACTTTTTTATTCTCTATTTTGTGCTTTTTTTCTATAAAAATACATTTCCATTCATCATATATGCCTCTTTAATGTAATTGGTTCGTTCAAGGTCGTTTGCTGATTGGTTGTTAGTGGTGTCGAAAGTTTAACTTTGCCCTTTTCTTGTATGAATTCCTTTTTATGTTGCTGTCTGGTGTTATTGTCAGCGGGACGTCTTAAAAGGCAATTTTGCTTTGTTCATTATTTAGCCTTTTAGACTTTTCACGGTTATCATCAATGAATTTACAGGTTCTTTAGAATAGTTAAAATTAATTAGCCATTTGGTGACAGGATTTCATTATGAGCTGACATTGGTTAGCGAATCACTGGAAAACCTGGGAGTACTGGACAGCCGTCTCGTCCTAGTTTGAGACTCTTCATTAGTACGCCCCTACCGAAAGCGTTTGAACCCAGGACTTCCTGGTGTTACGTGACGAACCCGTAGACCAAATTAGGAAGAAACAGCTGTCCAGGACTTCAAGCTGGTTTTACAATGGTTCTCTAACCAAAGTCAGCCCATGATGAAATCCTGTAACCAATCAATCAAATCCCTACAAAACAATACTTGAATTAGCCATTTGTCAGGCGATATATAACTAAACACTCCGTTGTTTCCCCCTTTTAGATAAATTTGAATGTCCTAAATGCAATAGTGAATTCATCTACATATATCCTTATATCTCACATTGTTTATTTAAATGTCAAAAACAATCTGTAACACAAAATATTCAATTGATCAATCAACCGCCAATTTCAAATCCCTATCCTAATGAAATAAACAACGATTGTTTAAATCAAACTAGAATAGATGCTCTATTGCACAACAATAATAATAATAATTTCAGTAATTTGATAGCTGAAAACAAATCGAAAGAAGTGCAAAGTATGCTGGATAAAATTGGTGAAGATCTATCCCATGGAACTATCCCACCGTCGATTTGTTCATCATTTATAAATGAGTGTCATAAAAGCGTGAGAGGAGAAGCAACCGATCAAGGTCGAACAAATAACCTTGAACAAATATGTGAATTATCTAGTAAAACAATAACATCATTGCATAAAAAATATCTGCATAAATTACATTCTAATAATAAAATGTTAGTTAATCCTAAAACATTGAAACAGAATACAATCATCACTACAAATCCCATAGAAGATAGTCATAATAATGTTTATCGGAAAAATAAAATGAAAAATAATGTTTTACCATTGAAAACATGTAATCCATTAGTTGAACAATTATTACAAACATTAACTTCCAGTGTTGACAATTCATTGTCTAGTCCAGAGTTGATTACAGCACCACCACCACCACCACCGACGGCAACAACAACGCCAAAAACGAACTCATCGTCGACAATACCAACAGGAGTTAAACAATCACAGCCTACCCTACTGAATAGTTTAACATTAGCTCAGAATTGGTGTGCTCGTTGTTTTATTACATTTCGATTGACTAGTGACCTTGTTCATCATATGCGAACGTATCATAATCAGTCGGGTAGGAATACAAATCATAATAAAGGTCGGCTGATATCACACAATGCCCACATACATTCATCTGATAAACTGTCGAGAAAAGAGATATATACACTGTGGAAGATTATAGAAAAG
Organism: Trichobilharzia regenti; assembly: GCA_944472135.2. NCBI lineage: Eukaryota > Metazoa > Platyhelminthes > Trematoda > Strigeidida > Schistosomatidae > Trichobilharzia > Trichobilharzia regenti. The sequence continues at coordinate 38,741,678 of OX235267.1, forward strand.
AGGGGGATACTGTGTATTCTATTGAACAGTCTTCATTGTTGTCAACAACATCATTGTCAGGAAGTATGGCTACTTTCACAACTACTAATACGCCTACAATGATGTCAACGTCAGTTGTACCAGATTATTCAGGAAATAAACTAATTTGTTCCCTATGCAGTGAGCAATTTAAAGAGAGGCATCATTTAACTCGACATATGCTTTCACATAATTAACTTTTGAAGATATATATATATATATATATATACATGTATATGAAAATAGTGATGATCCCAATGAAAAGTATCATGTGATATTTAGTTGATGAATTACTTATTATCATTTTGAAACATACATAACACTATCAGCTTAAAAATGGTTCATTTTTTCTCATGAAAACGATGTTTTTAAAATGATCTGACTTTTAGTGATTATTATTATTATTACTACTATAGTTATTATTACTATTTTCGTTTTTTTGTCCGCGAATTTTAAAACATTCAGAGATTCGAAATAGAATGGACACATGTTTGGGGAACTTTTCCAGTGGCGTTATTATTATTATTATTATTGTGCTCTTATCATGAAATCTTAAACATTCTCAGAATTGAAATATAATCAATAAAACTTTTCGAAATGTTTCAAGGGGTTTTAAGCTTTGTAATAAATATGGTATAATTAGATGGTTGGAGGAAGATTCCTGACCAATGGCATCAGCCATAGCAACAACAACAGACAACAGTCAGGATAAATGGTGGAAATCTGAAACAAGCAACCTCCTTGACCTATCTATCTACCCACCACCTACCTACCTGGGAAGTATCATTTCAACTACAGTCAGACGGAGCTGATGACGATATCAAAACAAGGATTGTGAAAGCAAGGCGAGCTTTCATTACCCTCAAATCTGTGTGGAGACCAAGAGCACTTCTGAGCATGAAAATTAAGATCCAGATTTTCAGCCGCAACGTAAAGTCAGTACTACTTACTATACGGATCAGAGACTTGGCGCTGCGTCATAAACGGCACTTCGAACGAACTATAGACCCACATCAAGATCAGGTGGCCAGAAAAGATCACAAATAGTTAAGTATCTCTGAGAGCGAACCAACCAACCAACCAACCCAGTAGGAACCAATTGTGCAACAAATATGCTGGAAGAAATGGAGGTGGATTGGCCATACTCTGAGAAAACCAATCACCAAGGGACATCACATGCCAGGTCATTGCTCGATTGGTATCCGAATGGGAAGCGGCGAGTTGGCAGTTAGTGCGAGGGTGACATGGAGAGGAGATGAAAACGTGTGGGCAGACGTGGAGCCAGGTGATGAAAATGTTGGCAGAAAAGCGAACGCAATGCAGACGTTTGGTTGAAGTCCTATGTTCCTGTAGGAATTAAAGGAAACAATACTAATGAGAAAAGCTGGTTGGAGGCAATCGATAGGAAGCCTACGTTGACATAGCTTCGTGGTTGTTGACGCTCACCGATTGCCTTCAACCATCTAATGACAACAATTCACAGTGAATCGTGGTGATGAAACCATCTAGTGGCAATGGTAACTTATACTGCAAACTTGACGGCTAGAATTTAGTCTGCACCAAAAGAAGGATTAGACACACGTTACTAATCAGCAACTAGTGTTCAATCAAAATATGATGTGGACATAAGGATCGAGGTTGATGAGACAGGATTTCTCTTCGTTACTGAGTTCGTATATATCATTTTTATTCTCGTGATTTTGATAGCATATGTTTAAACAGAGCAAGAACAAGTGTGCTTTCTGACGAATAATATGCTACCATAATTGTTTGTTTCGTTGCCTTCTCGTCAGCTGCTGCTTACAGCCTGAATAAATTATTATTAAAAATCATGTACAGAAATTTTTTGACATACTTGCAAATTTTTTTCGTGATGTCAGTTGACAGAAAGTTCTGCAATTAGTGAACAGGGTCAGAAAATTATGCTTGTATGGTTTTCATGCAGGCAGTTCAAGTTTAAACAAAATAAATGTATGCAGCTGGGTTAAGTAATAAAGATGTGAGCTACTGAGTGACCAATAAACTAGGTAACAATATACTGAGTTCAACTCAAATCACAGAAACAAGAGACAAGCGAAATTACACTTTATCAAAGGGAGGGTGAGGTTATAGCCAAAGATTGAGTAATCAAACGAAAAAGAGAATAAAGATATTTAGTTAACATGGCAAGGAAAGACTAATAACTGCTTCTTTCTGAACATATAAATCTGGTTTTAAGTGTTTAATCGAAACTGCTTTTGCAAACTTGAGGAGAATCAAGCTACTCTGTGTATTGGTAATTTTCAAGGATTTCACGACTTCCACCTCATCATTTATATCAAAGAGATGCCTGGTAATAGCGTCATTATAAGAGTTTGTTCCATTGAGACGTAGGTGTTTCAGTACATGTTTAGAAAATTGGAGGTGTGCCATTGTTACCTAATTTATTAAACTTTAGAAGATGTGGATTTCGCAGATCATATGTGTCGCATATATATGTCGCACAAACTAGAAAAATTTCAGGCAAAAGGCAATGAAGTGGCTGAAGAAGCAGTCCAGCGAAGACAGGACTTCACGTGAACATGGAGAAGACTGTGGTAATAAAGATAACTAATGAACCTCAACAACAACAACAACAACCAGCACCTATTGTAACAACAGAAGACAAGGGCCAGGCAACAGATCGTTTTATTATGAAAATCAACACGTATTTATATATATTTCACATACATTATTACAGCTTATGCAAGTAGACAAGCGCAGTCATCTGATTGGTTGTTTATCAGAAGTTAGGCAGACAAACGCAGGCTTCTGATTGGTTGTTTAGGGATTCCTCGACAAATAGAGTTCTCTATCTGCGAATCATATTTTGCCACGTTAACTTTGCTGTGATTGGTTGTTAAATCAGCCTTGTACATATTTTCTCACGGCCTGCTCTCACCACACTATCACCATCAATGGGAGAGATTTGACTGAAGTTACTTCCTTCACTCATCTACAAAGCATCGTTTCAACCACAGGCAGAACGGATGTCAAAGCCAGCCAACCAGCCAGAATTGGAAATACCACATACGCCTTCATCAACCTGAAGCCAGTTAGGGGAAATCTTCTGCTTCATTGATCAAGGATGAAAAACAAGACTAAAAGTTTCAACACAAATGTCAAGTTAGTCATTTCTTCTATACTAGCCTAAAACTTAGCTAGCGTGTCACAAAAAGGATTTCCAACAGCCTGTTGCAGACTTTCATCGACAGTTGTCTTTGCCGAAGATCAAATGGCCAGATGACCATTAAGAATAGGCAACAAGAAACTCTGACGATGAACAAACCAGCCAAGAGCCAATAGCTCAGCAAATATGTCGGAGAAAATGGCGGTGGATGGACCAAACATACATTGAGAAGGCCGTCGAATAACATCGTGTGCAATGCAGGCCATCGCCCGAGTGGAATCCTAATGCGAAAGCGACGAGTGGGTCGTCAGTGTGAGGGTGGCATAGAGGAGATCGTGTGACGAAGAGATGAGAAACTATGGGCAACCGTGGTCCAAGCTGAAAAGAACAGCAAAAGATAGGACAAAGTGGAGATGTGTTGCTGAAGCCATATATCCCACTCAGAACTCAAGGGAATAACTATGATAATAAAGTACTGCTGTTCAGTGTGCTCGGACATTAATTCAGAGTGAATCAAACCAAAAAGCTTTGTATACTTAACATAGGTTTGAGTAAAACTCACAATATGATGATCAATAATCAAGCTTATTATTCTCTGAGATTGTTAGAAGTTCAATCCATACAGCTATAGGATAAAAGAAATGCTCCAAACGCTGTGGGTAATCAATGCGCCAAGACCTTGGAGACTGTATTATCAGTAAGAATAAATTTTCTAAATCTAAACAGAATGTCAGCAACACTCGAAATAAACAAAACGAAATGCATTTCATAAGAAGTTTCACGTGAGTTAATTAAATAACCTGTAGAGGCTTCTTTATCATCCCTTCTAATTTTTGAGTAAAATATTGGGGTTCGAACTATTGAAGTCTCACAAATAGTAGTATTTCTTTTACGGAGTGAAGTTACTAGCCTCACCCCCCAACCTTTCCTCATTTCCTAGCTTATTCCTGAATATATATATGTATATATCGGTGGTAAAAAAGTAGAATAATAGCAATCGTAGTACATGGCCCTGGGTCGAACCCCTTGCCAATGCACACACTTAAATCTCTCTTATCAAATATTAATCCTGGTAAAGATGGTAGGTTAGGCATGAGCTCAGCACCCTCATCCAGGAAAAACATCCCATCACTACTGAGACTTCACTTCCGGGGCACAAAGGAATGAGTGATTCTTCTATGGTTTCCTTCGACATAATCCAGTATAAAATATGACTGGCTCCCTATACTTCTGATTCTACAGATCATTTATTGCAAAGATTCATTTTTTAGCATCCAGTATTCTAGCTGACATTCAATATGTTATTTAACATTGACTTTTCTTGCTTTATCGTTGAGTGAAATATTGTATATTGATAAAACGCAACCTTAGGATACATTAAAAATTATATTTGTAAAATTTCAGCCAAATTACCCACACAAAATACGTGGGTGATCTGGACTTCACCGATGATCTATGTCTGATTTCCCACTCACTCGAAGATATGTAAGTAAAAGCAACAAGTTATTGATAGGAGAAGCATCAAAGATAGGACTTCCTTCAGGTGAACATAGAGAAAACAGAGGTAGGTAATGAAGATTCCTGGTCAACAGCAACAGCAGCAACAACAGACAACAATCAGCCAGCATAAATGGGCGGAACCTACCTGGGAAGCATCGTTTCAACTACAGTCAGACGGAACTGATCAGTATATCAAAGCATCGAGGACCAGGAAAGCAAGGCAAGCTTTCATTACTTTCAAGTCTGTGTGGGGAGCAGCAGCACTCAGGATGAAAGATAATATCCAGATTCTCAACTTCAATGTGAAGTCAGTCAGTGCTACTATACGGATCCAAGACTTGGCCAGCGCGTCACGAAGGGCAATTCAAAGAAATTACAGACCCACATCAACAACTGTCTTCGCTCAATACTACTCAAGATCAGATGGCCAGAAAAGACCAGTAATAGTGAGGGATTTTTGAGAGCGAACCGACCAACCCAGTAGGAACCAACAGTGCAACAAACATGGAGGAAGAAATGAAGGTGGATTGGATTGCCCATACTCTGAGGAAATCATCGACTGACATCACTAGACAAGCAATTGCTCGAGTGGAACCCGAAAGGGAAGCGGTGAGTTGGGCGTCCAAGGGTGACTTGGAGGAGGTGATGTGAACAGGAGATGAAAGCTTGCGGGCAGACTTGGGGCCAGGTGAAAACTCTAGCAGAAAACCAAACGCAATGGAGACGTACAGCTGAAGCTCTTTGTTCCTCTAGGAATTAAAGGAAATAATAATAAATAATAATAACAATCCAAAATTTTCGTTCTCTTAACTTGTCAAAATTTTTTCAGAACAATTAATCAAAATTGAAATAACAGAGGTTTATATATAAAAGGATATATGTCGCATTTAGAAACATTGTACAATCTTGTGTGTCACGAAGAGGTATCAACGTGTGTAACAAACAAAATTGCATAAACTGTGATCGTAATTTAACCAAATATTTACAAATATTAGTCTACTTTTGTTAAACACTGTGTAATTTTTCGTCAGACTTTTAATGATTATGTTAGATTAAGTTCGATGGTTAGAGATAACTGAATATGAAATATATATATATTATATTATATATATATATATAATATATGGTGTATGCGGTGTACAGTGGTCTGTGTGCATGTATGCATGCGGCTACAATTGTAAACTATATGTTAGCCCCTTCATAAGAAGATCCAGACAATCGGGAATTAAGACCAAGTATGATTAATAAGTGATATTTATCCATTTTTTACTTATTAATCAGGATTTGCCATGCATCAGTTAACATCACACCTTCACGTCTGCTCAAACTGTTGGGATCTCCCTATATATATATATATATATATATATATATATATATATATATATATATAGGGCTTCTGCAGTCAATCTTTCTTTATACGAACCAAACTTTTTCTGTGTAGAACCTTAGTCCTATCAACAACAATGTCGATCTTGTGTTCCGTTTCTATCGAGTGCGGTGCAGTCGGTGGTTTGTTTTCTAGCTTTTTCAAGTCTGCAAAGGTCTCTGGAACCACCTTTAGGCATTGATTACGCTTCTTCACTCTTAAATATACCTGTCTGAAAGTTTCTCCAGCTTACATGGCATCATGATCTTCATAACTGATCTGGTACATCCAATTCCATAAGTTGTTTTTTTGCTATTTTACCCCTAACCTTCACTAGTGATCACAGTGAGATGTCCGTCGTACGAAAACACACTCTTATGTCATGAGTGTTAATAGTGCTTGATTTTATCCGATGTTTCTTTGCAGTTAGGCATCACCTCTGTACCAACCGAAGTTTTAACCACAAGTTTCCATTCGTCCTTATCTTCACATTTTAAGTGTCTTTCCTGTGTATACCACTGCAGCAGTAGAGGGTTTGTAACAAAATTTGTCCTAGAGTGAAAGGAAGATAAGATGGGTAGGAAAACCCTCTTATGACAGACAAGAAAGAACGAGGAAACTCATAGATTTTGCAGCTAACTGTCTTGGTTAAAATTTAGGTTTATTTTGTGGCACAGAGGTGTTATAACTTTGGATACATATCTTTCAAATTATTCCGACTTCTGGTCAGTCATCAAGCTGGGGTGATGAAGAGTAAAAGAAGTCTGATGGAATGAACTTTGTTAAGTATGCAGATGATCTAACCATTTTAATGTCTTTTAAATCCCAGCTAGACTGTACTAACATTAATAACTTCTTATCAGCAGTTACCATATGGTCTTTGTCTAATGGTCTTAAACTAAATCATTCCAAAGGTTAGACTGTTAATTTCAGTTTCCGATGTAAAAGAAAGTTAAATGAAGCTGGTGGGTCCTATGCCCTTGTTAAATTGATGATGCTGATATAGAAATCAAGTCTAAAGTTAAATATCTTGGATTAATTCCTTCTTCTGACCTATCCTGGTCTTCCCATGTCTTAGCGATTTCTAAAAGAATATTTCGTCTGACCTTTTACATCAAGAAGTTGAGGCACTCAGGCATAACACAACCACTCCTCTTACAGTTTGTCAACTCGTGCATGTCACCTATTCTTCTTTACTGTTCACCCTTGCTTATTCTTTCCCGGATTTCTTAAAACAGACTATGTCATACTTCGTAGAACTCCGAAAAACTGTCAGTCAGTAGAGCGAGTGGTATCCCATTGGGCCGTATCGTTGACACAGTCACTGACAGGCATTTGAATTCATGCCACAAATTTGCTGAAGGAATTTTGTCAAACTGTAAGCATCCACTCTACCCGCAGCTACAACCTTGTGTCTCCTCAGGTAAAACAATAAGTCTTTTCAGAAGACTGTACGCACGTACGTCTAAGTATAAAAATTCCACTATACCATATTTGGCTGCACGTACTTTATGTGATAAAAATAGTGTTACGCATCAACTAACTAACCTTCTTTGTACTACTAAGTAAACCATTTCTTCCACCCTTACAGTACCAAACTTTATTGTTATTGTATTTCTTATATTTGTAATCCTCTCAATTTTTTGTTTTTATTTGTTTATTTTTCATAAGTGTGAACATCATTTAAACTGTGTTATGACTGTTAATTTTGTATTTCCCCTCACTATACTATATCAACAGACCATTAGATTCAGTACTCTATAGTGACACGCTAAAATTTCCAAACTGAATTGACAATACTGTTTAAAACAAACTCACTGTTATTATTACTATTATTATATTCAATATTCTCAATTCGTGCTTCGAATACTTTTGACTTTATATCGTAAACGTGGACAAATTCCTCTGGTTAATTTTGTTTTAATTTTATTTATATTTTGAGTGATTCAGATGCGATATTGTGACGAATGCTGAGAATTCCATTCTGTATTATAGTACTGTTTTTCGAATAAAGCAGATTATTATTATTAAAAAAACTAGATGGTTATTAACACTAAAATAAGATGCTTCAGTTGAACTGTACGCTCACCGATATTCTTATCTTTGCCCTCACCAATGTTTAATCTGTTTTCCATCCAACAGAATGCCTAAACTTTTCTGCATTTCTTATTGTTTTAATCATGCCATTATGTTAAATGATGACTACATGAACTCGCGCACATGCTTAAATTAGCTTTCAACGAATTGTTGCGCGATTCTTGAAAGAACTGAAGAAGAAGAAGTGTAAAGTATCGGTTATCTCTATATATCAAACAACACTATGTCACATGACATACTTGAGCTTATTACTTCAAATGTAAATTCTCGATAAAGATGAAATATTTTCGAAGTAAATAGGCTGAAAACGTCTGTACTGTGTTCGCATATTGTCTGAAATATGGTTTTACTATTATTGTGTTCATTTCTGTAAAGGAACACAGGATGGTTGTTGAATTAATGGTATAGGAATTCGATGAAAATCTGCCATTTGCTAGTCATAATGGTACGTCCACCCATTTGCTACCTGGATTACTCGCATAAAGGAGAAGAATAACTTGTAAACAGCTGTATACATTTTGTAAGATTTCTTCAATGGATTAGTTCTAATGTCGCTTTGATTTACAAGAGAGGTCATGCACAATATAAGGATGGCGAACGTTGATATGAAGTTACTGATAATGTATTATTGGAAGAAATGTGTAATTGTGTTCTTCGCATGTTCTCATGTCAGGAATAAATAACTCATGTTATTTAGCAGTTGGAATATTTAGATCGTAAATAAAGTATTGTAAAATTTGTTTTACCTATGTTGGTAATATGGAAATTAGAAATAAGAAATCAATTATAACACACAGGTGCACAAATTTTCTCTTAGTAACCTAGGATTCTCAAAATTCATAATGTTCTTTTTCCGAAAGTGTGTAGGATATGATTGCTGCGGCCATTATTTTAGTCTAAAATTAGAATGTTACTTATGAGTAGATAAATAATTACAGCATATTTTTGTAGGATGTAAGTCAAGAAAAAAACAGACTGAGTTAGACATCACTGTCCACCGAATCCTGGTCCAGTGTCTGAATGATCAACCACCTTGGTCATATAAGCTGATGCCGCTGGTCTAGGTCCCTGATGGCGTCGTGCTAGTTTACTGATGAAAAGTTCGCAGCTAGGACGAAACGGCTGATCACTGCCCCAAGTTTCGAATGACCTCCAACTGATATTGATTTGTGAAGACATCTACACATTGGAAAAAATAGTGTTAACCGTCAAACTTTACGCAAACTTGTCACTAAGTCGAATATTGTTCAACTTACTGGTGATCTGCACTTGATTCCCAACCAGTCAGAATTAATTGTGTCAATTTTAGTGAATCAACAGAATGACAGTAATACATCATCTAATAAGGAAGTTTGATTTGTTGGCAGAGGAACTGCATTGCTCTTGAACCAAATAGGGCGTACTAACCGAGAATTGAATTATAACGAAACAGTGTGACTTTTTTTAGCTGGGCTTTCAGTAAGGTGTTTTCAAAAGAGTAGTGAAGACTTGGAGCTGAGACCACATATGGCAAAAAATGTGAAGGCTAGGGTACCGAGTGGAACATAAGGCTTCAGTAGTACAGCACAATTTCATTCCGTTCTCTCCAGTTCCCTTTAGCTAGCCAAATGTCTGTCTTCATTATTTCATCCTCTCACACAATCTCCTGTATATCACTATCAGACTTCCTGCTAGTCGTTTTCCGTTCAAATTCCACGCGAGGGACGGCCTAGTGTCGCTCAACGGTCTTTCCAGGGTGTGCCAGATCACTTACATTTCCTTCGGCATATTTCTTGAGCAACAGGTTCTTAGTTAGTTCATTTCCAAAGCCCCGTCTTGCCAATTCTTTCTGACCGGTCATTCGCTCTTTAATATAAAGCGAAGATAGGTGTCGCTGAAAGTCTAAAGCCTGTTGGAAATGCTTTCGTAACGCACGTGCCGAGTTGCTGACTTATGCAAAACAACTGACTCAAAAAAGGTGTTGAAAATCTGATTTTTTTTCTTCACGTTAATCGCAAAAGACTTCCAAACTGACGTCAGAGTGATGTATGTCTGCAATTCTGTTCCAGTTCTAGCTGATTTTGAAATTCTCATCTGTGCCATTTGTCTGTAGTTGGAGCAATGCTTCTAGATAAGTGAAGTGAAAGGCCTCTTTCAAATTTAACCCCTTGATAGTGACTGGCGTTTGTTGTTGTCACTAGTTGGCTGGTTATCTTAATAACCTCCATCTTCTCTATGTTCACTTGGAGTCCTGCCTTTGCCGACAGCCTCTTCTACCAACTTATTTGTTCCCGTCTGCAAGTCTTCGAATAAGTGTGATGCCAGGCATAAATCGTCCGCTAAATCTAAATCTTCTATTATCTTCCAATCAGTCCAACGTGTTACTGTCTCCTCACTCCTGACGCACAGTATTCTGCATAGTTCAGTCCACTATAGTTGGGAAAGTCATCGGGAATATTAGACAACCCTGTCTTACTCTTGTATTCATTTAAAAGGCTTGACTGAGTTTCCCGTTGTGGATTACCTGACACCTGCTATTGTCATATAGCCAGCTGCTGAGTGGGGTTGATGAAGACTTGAGGCACGCTGTGATATTGCATTAGATTCCAGGCAACTTCGTGGTGAAAGACTGTTCTCGTTGATTATGGTATGTTTCATAATACTATCCAAATATGTGTACTTTGCGGTAGTGATACATAATGCTAGGATTAAATCTACAAGTCGTTTCCATCAAAAGTGCGAAATTACTTTCCAAGTAGCACTTTGAAAATAGGTTAATTTTTGTCTCACTTTTGAAGATAGGCGTTTATGAGTGTATTGAAATACGACTCAACATGGTGGCATATATACGTGTAACGACGTATTTCAAGTTAGTTGAAGCTTCTCAGAGTGGAATAACGAAAGATGCGACTAAATTAGACTCCACATCCACTGCTCTTTCCAGTAGTGAACTTTTGTACAAATCGTAGGCGGTACAGCGGTTGTGACTCTCGCCGACCATGCGAATGGTGAGCGTTGCTGATAGACACTTGGTATCCGTGGTCGGCCTGCGAAATTTGGGCTACAGATATCACATGCTAAGAGTTCCATACTCGTACCAAAATGCTGTGTGGAATCAGTACTGTGAAATCAAGGATTCAAAGGTTCTCGAGATGCTATCAGTTGCGTTTAACTGGAGCCAATGAGCTGCAAGGGTGACGATTTTAGAAGCCCCGGCCAATAATAAGCTGACTACAAGGGTACTGGGTTATTTCCTAGATATTAGGCCGCATGTGTTATTCAGTGGGGATAGCACCCAGAGGTGAAAACAGGTCCGAATTTTCATTTGTAACACACGACCTACTTAGAATTCACGAGTAGCTTAAACATAACATAACATTATTAAAATGTATCTCCGAAGTGTGAACGCGTTAAACTTGTTTTACACCTCTATAAATACAGTTAAGGGAGGTTTATTAACTGATAAAAATTTGTTTATAAACTTTAATGTAATTTGACGGTTCAGGTTGAGAAAGTATAACAATCCGGCGCACTTGGTCCGAGGTTAGATTACCAGCCGACTCACAATCAAAGCCTAGATTACTGATCTCTAGTATATCTGAAAACAGAAGATGCGCATCTGACTAGGAACCCAGTTCTTTAAAACAGAGACCACCAACTTAGCTGAAACTCCAGAAGCTTGAAGCCTAGTATTTCAATAGGAAGGCAAATGAATAATGAAGAAGCAGAAGAGAGCTGTATGTCAATGAAGTTTAAATAAAGTATAATTATGATACGATTGGTGGATGGTGACTAGCAGTGGAATCCAGGATGCGCATTTCGTCCTATTTGAGACTCGTCAGCTGGATGTACCTGTATTTCTCAGTGAGTGATGATGTTTCAATAGTTTACACACAATGATAAGTTTTGTTATTGGTAATATTTCGAGCAAAATTACTGCCCGTGTTCACACCACTGTTGGAATTGTTTTATTCACACTTTTATGATTTGTACTCATGGCTAGCTTAGAGAATGGCCCACTAAAGGAAACTATCGATAGTCTGTTTATGTATAAAAGATATGTTGATGATACCTTCATTGTATGTGATGAAAACACTTCAACTGCCGAACTTCTTAGAATATTTAATGGTTCTCACCCATCTTTGCTGTTCACAATCGAAGAAGAGTCGGATTCTTCGTTTCACTTCCTTGATGTTAAGCTAGATAGAAGACAGAATGGAACGCTTCTAAGGTCGATTTACCGAAAGCCAACATTCACTGGGCAGTACACTAACTTCAACAGTTGGGTACTTTTAGGGAGAAAGAGAAATCTTATTCACTCCTTATGCTCAAGAATTCGTAAAATCTGCTCTCCAGAGACAATCGATAGGGAACCAGACAACCTTCGATCAAATCTCCTTAATAATGGTTATCCCACAAGGTTTATTGAACGTAACATCAAGAAAGAATCTACCCCGAGACAAGTCACAGTACCAAAGAAAAAGCTGTTTATGAGTCTTGCATTCAAAGGTGACACCATTTCAGAATTGATTAAAAATCGTTTATCTAAATGTATTAAACGTACTTTTCCTGCAGCTGACCTGCAACTAGTATTTACCAGCCGAAATATGATCAGACAATACGTCAAGGATAGATTACCGCTTTTGTCCACATCTATGTGCATTTACTCTTTTACCTGCTCTTGTGGAGCTGTTTATATTGGACGTTGTAAGCGTAATCTCCGAAAACGTGTAGCTGAACACTATCCGGTTTGGTTAATGAAAGGCGAACGTAGAACTGCAAAGTCGTCTATTTGTGATCACCTGTTAGAGTCTGGTCATTTAGCCCCACGTGATTCATCTTTCAAAGTTATATACATGGCAAAATCCAATCGATCCAAAAGTTTACGTTTTCTGCACTTATGCATAGCCGAAGCTTTAGCTATACATGAACAGAAACCTAAATTATGTGTTCAAAAGCGTTTTGTCAAACCCCTTTCTTTACCTTGGTCATAATAATTTTCTTTCTAGTTTTTATTTTATCTTACCACTTGAATTCCTTCCACTTCACTTCACATCTTCATTCTTATCGTAATCGTACTCCTAATTTTCATAATTTTTTAGACAACACTTGACATTTTTGTTATAGAACAATCTTTCATATTTTTGTAATATATATAGTTCATTATTTTTTTTCGCTCATTCATTTCTTTGTATTCAGAATTATATTCCAAGTTCATATGAACTGTGATCAAGATTTGACCGAATAGTTGCAAAATAATTGAGCGCTGAGTGAGAAGTAGACATTTATAAAGTTATATTCCAAGTTGTTGATAGTTGTACTGAGTCACCCTTGTTACATGTATCCGGTGTGACTTTAATGAATATCGATTCTGTTATGAGTCTTTCTTTCCATTTGTTCATGTTAGTTTTTAGAATACACAAACATTGTTCCAATCGATATTGTGGTTTTTGTCCCATGCATGTGCAGCTATGGATGAATTTTTTTCAAGATTTTTGTAAGCTTGTGTCCCTGTTGGTTGACCCTTGGTTAGGCGTTTATATTCATTCACTCTTATTTTGAGTGATCTGGACGTTTGCCCCACATATTTAGTTGAACAATCAGCACAAGATATTTTATAAATCAAATTGTTTTTATCCATCATTTTTATGGGATCTTTCAGTTGATTTATTTTATTTTTGATTAGATTCGTCGGTTTAAACGTTGTTCGAATGCCGATATTTTTGAGGTTTCCTTGTATTGCCTCTTATGTACCATTTTTATATGGTATTGTGACTGTTTTTTCCATTCTACCATCTTGTTATTCTCCGGTTTTGCCCTCTTTTTTCTCTTTTTTATATTATCTTTTATAAATTCTTTAGGGTAGTCGTTTTCGAGTAGCATTCTGAATAGGACTTTCATTTCTTTGCGCTGATCTTCTGGTGTTGTTGTAGGTCTACGTATTCTATCTGCAAGACCTAGTATTAATCCTCGTTTTACCGAGAGTGGATGGGCTGAGTGGTAACCAAGGAATCTTCCAGAGTGTATGGTTTTTCTATATATCGTCGTTTTTATGCTACCATCTGTTATTCTTGTAGTTTGCAGTCTACCATGGGCAGTTCTCCAATTTCATTCTCTAATTCCATAGTGAATTTTATTGAGTCGACGTGGCTGTTTATGTGTGAGAAAAGTATTACCAATAACAGAACTTATCATTGTGTGTAAACTATTAAAATATAATTATACTTGATTTGATCTAATCCACAATGCTCAAACTTTTTACTGATATATTTTGCTATCGACTTTAAATTGTGACTGAATAATATGGTTCTATTTCTGTAACAGTTTGATGATGCCTGTAAACTGGCGTCCCTCATGTACTGTACTATGAGAATAAATTTATTTATTTATTTATATAGAGAAGGTAAGCAGGAAGTCAACACAAGTTATACTGGACAGTCAATAGTTTCGAGTCTGAGTTACTTTACACCGAATTCTTTCCGCCTTTCCATTGTCTTTTATTTATCGTTGCTTTTTTTATTATGCTTTTTGCTCCACATCTTTTTGTTCGATTCGCATTTCCGCAAGTGTTGGGAGCCACTATACGACAATGAAGCCGCCTGGTACAGCTAGCGGTTCGACGGCAACGCCAAAATAAAATGACAGAACATTCTGTAACGAGAAAAATATCAGACAGGGTTAGTAACTGGAAAAGGAACTTGTCAATGCAGTTGCTGAATGAACGATTCCTACATGGCTGCCTACCCAAAACCAATTCAATATTTTGGCGGGATTCACCGATACCGCAGTCATCGTTCCATCGTATGCTCTACGCTAGAACACGGAGAAATACTATCAGAAGTGATATTGTGATTAGTTGCTATGACATTTATCCTTAGACTTTGTGTATAATAACCTTATGGTTGGTTCCATACTGGTGCAAGAATAAAGGATTCTCGAGTCACCAAGCTGTGTTCTGTTTTTTCGCGTTGGTTATTGCTCATTCTTGCTGAAGGCTTTCTAAAGACAGCATTAAGTCCAGTGTAGTTAGACCTGGACACTGACAGTTTCTGATATCTCCTGGAATTATTTGCCGTATTTGATGGCAACTAGTCTTTCCTCGTGTCTGCAAGTTTTCTTCGGATGAGTGTTATTTGGAACTTTTCTGGATCGTTTGGTAACGTTCATTCACGCCTGGGTCGAAGAAAGAACGAAGTGTTTTGGAAGCAGAAAAAAAGTAGGTAAGGATGAGTTGCATGCTATTTCCAATTATGTGTAATATGCTCAACATGATAAGATTGATGTTTATGTTTCGTCGTCTAGTGATAGTAGGGGTTTTTCACTTTCAAAATTTGAGCTTCGGTATTTTGACGGGAACGCAGCTGGCTATCCTCAGTTTGTAAAGGAGTCTGAAGTCATGTTGGGTGGTTTTGTAATAAACGACTAAATGAGGTTGTTTTTCTAAAAAGGAGATCTGACGGTTATCTTCAGAGAACAAGCAATAGGAAACCAAAATGGAATAGTCAATACACGAATTTTCATTGTTGGATCCCCTTGAGAAGAAATAGGAACCTGATCCACTCTTCGTCCTCAAGAATAAGAAGGCTTTGTACTAGTAATACAATCGACGGGAAGCTGGGCGGACTCAGATGATTCGTCATGGAAAGTGGATATCCTTCAGGATTCGTCAAGAAAGACATACCCATTAAAACTGTTATTCATGAAAGTTGAATTCAAAGGTGATACTGCAGCTGAGATTCTGAAGAACCACTTATCCAGATCACTGAGAAAACCTTCTTTTCAGCCGGGCTACGGATCAATTTCTACAGCTGACAAATGATCAATGGATGTGTGAGGGATAGACTGCCGCTTTGGACAGGTTACTTCAGTATGTGTTTCTAAATTCACCTGCTCCTGTAGAGATAGTTATACTGACCGCACAAAGCGCACAACTTCCAAACGCATCTTTGAATATTCTCCGGCATGGTTAGTAAAAGAACAATGCAAGACAGTTACTCGCTTGGTTCTCGAGCACTTGTTGAACTTAAGCCACTCAGCTTCCCAAGAGTTATCATTGAATATTATCTAAAATGTGTGGCCAAATGATAAAAAGGGTATCAGGTTTCAGCATTTTGCGTATGACGAAAGTGTTGGCAATTCGTCAATGCAACTCCAAACTCTGTATACAGAGAAAGTTTGTTTTTTGATCTCTTAGTCTACCTTGGCCTTAACCTCTTTATTAGTCGTTTACTGTAAATTCTTAATTTTTCCTTTGGTTTTAATTTAATGACTAATTCGCCATTGTCACTCTCACATGTTGCTTTTGTACGTTTACTCAACCTCTTCACACTTGTTAAACTGACACTGAGCTAACCTTTTTTTCCTCACTAAATAACAGTTTTAACCTTATCAACTTTCTAACGCTTTCTTTCTTTGTACCGTTGAGTATTATGTAATTTATAGATTTTATTTATACTTCTGAAGCCATTTATATATATATATATCATCCATAATATCACCCCTGTTATTCAGTGATGGACTACTATACATCTTTAGTAAATATAAGTACGACTGTACAGTCTCTGAAGATGATCTTTTCGATAAAGAAGATTTTCTTCGGTGAATTGTCTTTTATTTTCTTCATAATGCCTAAGACTGTTAACTTAACAGCATTGCCTCAATAATTTCGTGTTTAAGACTACTACTACTAATGAGAGACGAAAGACTAAAACGGATATAAGTTCACAGTCGACTTTCGTGAAGAAGGTGGATTTCTAATTCTCCATGATCCTTATTTTTAAAATTCTATTTCTTCACTCTTGTCACCTTTTATCTTATGAAATTCTTAGTTCCAGATATTATGGTTATTATTCCCTTGGGTTCTGAATGGAATAAAGGGCTGCAGGAGTACATCTGTACTTCCTTCTGTCCTATGCAGCAATCCTCCACGATATCCCATTGTTATGTTGCTGCTGCTGAGTGGTTAATAGTAGTTTTCCCCGTCGCCAAATTGCTATGTACTCGTGACCAAATTATTGCTATGTACTGGTCGAGAATTTAATAGTCCTGACGCAAGAAGGCGGAAATCAGAAGACCACTAGGTTTGCGATGACATTTCTATTTTCCAACATCAAAAGGAGAAGCAATAAGTGGTATCACGCCAAAATAAAGTAAGTCACACAAATTGTGAGGGCGAAATATATATGAATGTTCAGACAAGGATGTGAACAAATCAACAGACAGTCTTAACATGAATGGCTAATTATAATGGAGTATCGATCCAAATATACATAGCAAAATATAGCAGACATTTCAACAACCACCATATGTGGATATCTGTCACCAGCAACGGACTGTCAACAAACACTCATATTATATATAATATAAGGAGAATATATATTGTTAAAGGAGACAGGTTCATCAAAGTGAAATGGTCACAGACTAAGCGAGCAAACAGAAAGAGAGACCACCATACACACATACATGTATATATATATATGGATACATATCACCCATAGACTTTGATTTTCTTCTTATGTGATCGCCTCCAGTTCATTCGCGGACACAAGCCTAACTCATCATTTCGTAGTCAGGTTACACTCGACAGCTTGGAATATGACAGTCTCCTTAACTTGTGCTCCATCCATATTTGTCAGGCGATATATTCTTGGTTGGTTCATCGCCTGCCAGAGTTCCTTGCTGCTTATCCTTTCTAGACGGCCATCTGGTCTTCATTACACAGCGAAGGCTGTTTTCGATGAAGGTCTGAAACACGCTTTTGGAAAATACCTTAGGTGATAAGTCAAATCTCTGCGCCAATTAGAAGCACTGGAAATCGAATCTTCCTCCTTTTGTTAAGTGCGGTGAATTCCCACATCGATTTTAGAATAATCAAAGGCATGCCTTATTTTTCTCATCCTGAATGGCACTAACATCCTCATCTATGCCGCTATCTGTAGTTGAAACGATTCTACCCAGTGAGATAAGGGAAAAATATGACCTTAGATCACTCCCACTGATAGTGATTGGTGTTTGTTATTCTTGATTAAGCATCATCATCATCATCACCTTTGTCTTTTCTGTGTTTACCTGAAGTTCTATCTTCGATGATTCGTTTGCCCTCTTGTTGGTTTTCATTTATGGATCCACGAGTTTATGTGACATTAGACCTAATTCATCTGTGAACTCTATATTCTTGCCAATGGTTCAAATCCTACTTGTCTTCATTGCTGTACACAGTCTGTTCACTGATCCTATGAAGTACACTCAGTAATCATATTGACAATAGAAGGAAGCTTTGACTTACTCCTGGCTGAACTTCAAAATGTATGCAAAGCTTTAGACATTCTAACTCGAAATTTTATGTGTTAGTATGGTGAAATAGTTATTGCAGTCGTTATGCAATGTTATCGGATCTTGTCAACTTACTTCTACTACTCCTATTGTTAAATTCTTTCATAATAAAAGTCTATTTTTGAATTCACAGTTTCTTTTTAAGAATTCAGTTATTCCACTGCGTAGATTTAGTATTATTTTAACCTATCCTGGTCTTCAAATGTCTTAGCGATTTCTAAAAGAATACTTCGTCTGATTTTTTACATCAAGAAGTTGAGGCACTCAGGCATAACACAACCACTCCTCTTACAGTTTGTCAACTCGTGCATGTTACCTATTCCTCTTTACTGTTCGCTCTTGCTTATTCTTTCCTGAATTGCTTAAAAAAGACTATGTGATACTTCGTAGAACTCTGAAAACTGTCAGTCAGTAGAGCGAGTGGTATCCCATTGGGCCGTATCGTTGACATTGTCACTGACAGGCATTTGAATTCATGCCACAAATTTACTGAAGGAATTTTGTCAAACTGTAAGCACCCACTTTACCTGCAGCTCCAACCTTGTGTCTCTTCAAGTAAAGGAAGAAGTCTTTTCAGATGACTTTATGCACGTACGTCTAAGTATAAAAATTCCACTATACCATATTTGGCTGCACATACTTTATGTGATAAAAATAGTGTTACGCATGAACTAACTAACTAACCTTCTTTGCACTACTAAATAAACCATTTCTTCCACCCTTACAGTACCAAACTTTATTGTTATTGTATTTCTTATATTTGTAATCCTCTCAATTTTTTGTTTTTATTTGTTTATTTTTCATAAGTGTGAACATCATTTTAGCTGTGTTATGACTGTTAATTTTGTATTTCCCCTCACTTTACTATATCATCAGACCATTAGATTCAATAATCTATAGTAACATGCTAAAATTTACAAACTGAATCGACAATACTGTTTGAAACGAACTCACTGTTAATATTATTATTATAATATTTAATACTTTCAATTCGTGCTTCGAATGCTTTTGACTTTATATCGTAAACGTGGACAAATTCCTCTGGTTAATTTTGTTTTAATTTTATTTTCTTATATTTTGAGTGAATCAGATGCAATAATGTGACAAATGCTGAGAATTCCATTCTGTGTTATAGGTACTGTTTTTAAAATAAAGTAGATTATTATTATTTCCTACAAACTGCTAGCATGTAACACTAACAACTATCTGTCAAACACTTTCATTGCTAGAAATTGTTAAGCCCTATTCAAGCTTTGATGTTTCTTTACGTTAAGCGATCCTTGATGAAGTTAATACTGAAGAGGCGTGGATAAGTCCAATGAGGAGATCTCCAGTCTGAAATAATACCATACCAATACATTCATTCTCATTTTGACCGAAAGATCATTATTATTCCGCCGCTGTTTATTTTCTTGTTCACAGTCCTCATCGTGAATTGACATCAATTTAAGAACCAGCAGAGGATACTGCACAGCTGATTCGTCTTGGTTTGGGAGTCTTCATCAATACGCACCCAACGGGATTTTAACCTCGGACGTTCCAATTATGCAGTAAGGCCAATTCGTAAAACAATAAATTTAGCGCAACTGCTAGACTAAACCTCCTCTGGATTACTAGCTTGATAGTTTTCTAGCCGGTACCAAGCCCGGATAAAGAGGGAGGGTTGGGGCGTGGTGCTAGCAACTCCACCCCAAAACTCAACCAAACCGCTACAGAAACTTCAATGCAACAATATATTAAAAATTCTAAAAATATAAGCATTAACCTTATTTTTCGCTGGAATCGGCGAAGGGAAATGACGCAGGCTGGTGAAAGCCTTCGGAAGCCAGTCAGCCGATGTGCCTTCTTTCGATGAAAGCAAAAATAAGGATGGGCACATGGAATGTTCGTACAATGTACGAAACTGGAAAGGCTTCCCAGGTAGCAGCAGAAATGGGAAGATATAGGATAGAAGTGATGGGAATCTGCGAGAGCAGATGGAACGGGTGTGGTAGGTGCCAGCTGCCAACTGGAGAGAAAATAATCTATTCCGGCCACCCAGAGGACAACACAAGCACACCGAGGGAGTGGCCATCATGATGTCACCAACAGCAACCAAAGCTCTCATGCAGTGGGAACCAATCTCCTCCAGGATAATGACAGCCAGGTTCAACTCACAAGGAAGGAAGATTACAATCATTCAATGCTATGCGCCTACAAACGTCTCCGAACAAGAGAAGAAGGAGGCGTTCTACAGACAACTACAAACAGTAATGGACAACGTCCCAAATGGCGATATCAAAATCCTGATGGGCGACATGAATGCGAAGCTGGGAGGAGACAACACAGGAAGAGAACTCACCATGGGTCGAGAGGCCCTCGGTGAAATGAACGACAATGGTGAACTCTTCTCAGACTTCTGCGCCTTCAATGATTTGGTGATTGGTGGTAGTGTGTTCAAACACAAGGATATACACAAGACGACATGGATTTCACCAGATGGAAACACCAAAAACCAAATAGACTTCATCTCAATTTCAAGAAAGTGGAGACGGAGCCTACTGGACACAAGGTCGAGGAGAGGAGCAGATGTGGGTTCAGACCACTATCTAGTACAAGGGACTTTCAAGGTGAAGCTAAAAGCCTCGAGGATAGCTGGGGATAGGCCACAATGCAAGTTCAACACTCAATTACTGAAGGACACAACCACAAAAGACACTTTCACTGCAACTGTCAGAGCAAAGCAGGAAACACTACGCGACATCACTGAAGAATCATGCGTGGAAGAACATTGGAAGTCTCTGAAGGCGATTCTCAACGAAACGTGTTCAACGGTTCTAGGAAGAAAGAAGAGACAAGACAAGGAATGGCTCTCAACGGACACTTGGAAATTAATAGAAGAGAGGAGAATGGTGAAAGAGAAAATGATTCAATGCAAGGACGGACAGGAGAAGGAGACGCTGAGCTCAACTTACAAAACACTGGACAAAGAAGTGAAGAGGAGTGCTAGGAAGGACAAAAGACGATTCTACGACAACCTCGCCACTGAAGCTGAGAAGGCAGCAGGCAAAAGGGACCTGAGGACACTATATCAGATAACCAAATCTCTATCCGGGAAGAGATCAACACAAGCGAAACCTATAAAAGACAGCCAAGGGAACCCAATTACCAAGGAAGAAAGACAGATTAAACAATGGGCGGATCACTTCAAAGGACTCTTGAACCGACCATCACCTGCAACCCGTCCAGAAATACCAACAACAGCGCGCACACAACTGCAAGTTGACACCAATCCTCCAACGAGAGCTGAAGTCTTGAATGCAATCAAGCTTCTGAAAGCTGGAAAAGCAGCCGGACCAGATGGAATACCCCCTGAAGCACTGAAAGCGGACCCAGAGACTACAGCAGACATGCTGACTCCATTATTGCAAAAGGTCTGGAAGGAGGGAAAGGTGCCTACTGACTGGAGGAAAGGTTACCTCGTGAAACTACCAAAGAAGGGCGACTTAGCCTCACTCTGCAAGAACTGGCGAGGAATCATGCTCCTGTCGACGCCAAGTAAAATCCTGAGTCGCATCATCCTGGAGAGATTAAAGGACGCACTGGAGACAGAACTCCGACCAGAACAAGCTGGATTCAGGAAAGGCAAATCATGTACTGACCAAATTGCAACTCTACGCATCATCATCACAGAACAAAGCATGGAATGGCAATCAAACCTCTACCTCAACTTTATAGACTTTGAGAAGGCCTTCGACAGCGTTGACCGTGAAGTAATTTGGAAACTACTCGAGTACTACGGCGTACCCCAAATATTCATCAACCTTATTCAACAGCTGTACGACAACGGCACATGTCAAGTGATCCACAACGGAAAACTCAGCGAGGCGTTTGGAGTAAACACAGGAGTCAGACAAGGCTGCTTATTATCACCAATGATATTCCTAATTGTGGTGGACTGACTGGATTATGCGTCAGACAGTGAGTGGGAAACGAGAAGACAGGAATATCCTGGACCGACGTGAAGAACCTAGAAGACCTGGATTTCGCGTGTGGATGATTTATGTTTGATGTCACACAAAATCGAAGACTTACAAGCGAAAACCGACAAACTGGTCGAAGAAGCAGCCGGCGAAGACAGGACTCCAGGTGAACATAGACAAGACGGAGGTTATGAAAATAACCAACCAACAACAACAACAGCAACATCCAGCGTCAATCACCATCAACGGGAGGGATTTGAAAGAGGTTACTTCATTCACTTATCAGCTAGGGAGCATTGTCTCAACTACAGGAAGTCGGAACGGACGAGGATGTCAAATCGAGCGAGAATCATGAAGGCGAGAAAATCATTCAACAACCCTAAACCAATCTGGAAATCTTCGTCACTCAGCCAGCATCAACAACAAAATTCGGTCGGATTTTCAATACAAACGTCAAGTCAGTCAGTTCTTCTATACGGATCAGAAACTTAGCGGGTGGGTCAAAAAGAATATTTCCAACAGGTCACTGCAGACCTTTATCAACAACTGTCTTCGCTGGATCTATATTGAAGATCAGATGGCCTGGCCGGAAAGAATCGCCAACAAAAATCTATGGGAAGGAACAAAACAAGAACCAATCACCGCCAACAAATATGCAGGAGAAAGTGGAGAGGACTGGACACTCGCTGGGGAGGTCAGCTGCTGTGGGACATCGCGCGTCAGGCCATTGCCCGAGTTAAACCTGAAAGGGAAGCGGGGAGTGGGACGTCGGTGTATGGGTGACGTGGAGGAGATGGTGTGAAGAGGAGTGCAAACAGTATGGACTAACATGGATGCATTAGACGCAACTGCTAGACACTGAGTATCACAAGCAAGTAACTGTCCTCATTACCTGACTTGGTGGATTCAAATGGTTGCAACTTCTCAGTAGAACTTTAGATAACTTCCTGTATAGAGCCAGTTGCCAGTAAACATCAGATTAACTATCAAACGTTGCAGGGATTTGATTGGATTACACCAACTGGCAGAAGTCAGAATTCATAGAGCAGTGATTGAATGGTCTACAAGCTTGCCTCATGATCGGAACATCCTGGTTTCAAGCTTCAATAGTTAGGCACTCATGAAGAGTCCTACAGTAGGACGAAACAGCTGTCCAGTACTCCCTACTGGTCTTCTAATTGTACTCTAACCTTATATCAACTCGTGATCAAACCTGCAGCCAATCAATTCACCACAAACCAACACTTGATGACTACTCCATTATAGATAAGATTTTATTTTGATAAATCACACAGTGCTACACAGTAATATTAACTGACGACGTTTCGAGCACAAACTATTACTGCTCATAATCATATCAAGTTACTCACACAGCTTTTTCCTTCGTTTATATACATATGTGGAATTAACTAGATGTGTGTGATAATGTACATTCAGAAATAATAATACAAGTGTTATTGATCAATTACAATCAGATGGGAAATTAGACAAGTGTTTTTATAGTCATAATAAGTTACTTGTTAGAATGTTGTGATGTGCTTGAATTGAAACAGAATTTTGAGATTATTTATTATCCTTTTCTGATTTGAATGGTGGTAATAATAACTTGCATATCTCTGGTATTTCCATTGAGTCATTTCTGCTGCATGTGTTGGGGTTAAACTATTCGATGGTCCAGGATCCAGTAATCAGTCTCCCTATCCACCTACCTATATTACTTCTTAGAATTTTAACCCTCTCCCACCCTATTGTGTGGTTGTTTGTTATTGCGTGAAGTGCAGTAGCCGAGTCTTTTTCTAAATTACTTATCTTTCTGAGGTCAACCATTCTTACCTTAGCTAAATTCTTATGTTCTGATAATCTGACTATCCCTCACCTACTAGTTTGACCTATGTAGTTGACTTAACTCACAGTTATTGCAAGGTATTTTGTAAATTATATTATTTTGTCTTATTGAGTCAGCTGGGTCCTTTAACATAGAGAGCTTGTCCCTGAGTGAGTTTGTAGGTTTGAATGCCACCGTAATTCCTGCTTTATTAAGAATCCTACATAGGGTCTCAGATGTCCCCTCCTTATATGGTATAACAGTGGATGACTTATATTCTTTCTTATTTATGTTATCATTGCTAGTTCTAGAATTATTTTTATTTTGCTTTTGGCCTTTACTGATCTTCCTAATGAATTTTATAGGATGGTTAGTTATTTAACACCAACGCCTCTTCTTCTATCTGTTTTACTTTATCATTTAGGTCTTTTCTTGTGCTTCTCAGTGCTACTGCTCGGTTTGTTAGACACTCAACTGAGCCTGCTTTAACAGTTAATAGGTGAGATGAATTAAAGTCTAAATATCTATTAGGAGAATGCGTTGGTTTGTGTGTGAGTAACTTGATATGATTATGAGCGGTAATAGTTTGCGCTCGAATCGTAGTCATCAGTAAATATTACTGTATAACACCACTGTGTGATTTATCAACATAAAATCTTATCTATAATGGAGTTATAATCACTCTACCACAGTGCCCAAGTTTTAAACTTATATCAATAACTTCTTCTAGTTTAATAAGAAATTCAAAATTGAAACATTTAAGTGGAAAGCGATACGCGTATATGTATATATTATCAATATTGTAATATGTACAAATTTAAATGTATTTCTCTGTCATAAAGAACATTTACAAATGAAACAAAGCATCCATATTTGTATTACAAGTAGGAAAAAAATCTTTCAAGATTAAAACAAAACAACACAAACGCTCAACAGGTTCAATACTTTTTAATCAATGTTTTACCTAACCATTCTTGAACATTTAACTGACCTAAATATTTACGATTATGACGTTTGAATTTGTTATTTTGTTTAAAATTTATGCATTGTTCATGAATATAAGTGGGATACACTGATATCTTGTTACTATTCGCAAGTAGATTATGATTTAATTCTGTGTGTGTACTGTTTGAAGCCAATGGGCAGGCAGTGGATTTACCCGGTGACTCACCTATCCCATTGTTGTTTGTATCACTTAGTGTAGAATACATAGGTAAGACAGATTTGGCACGTTTTTTGATATGATGTTGCTGTTGTTTTTGCTGTTGTTGTTGCGGCTTGATAAGGGAATCTGTTTGTTATACCCTGTACTAGTATGCATACAAGTAGCTTTGTCATGATCATGATATTCACAGGTTTGTTTTATAGATTTTCTCTGGTCAGAAGATTGGTTTTGAATCATCCTTTCAGTTTTTGTCTGTGGTTGACTCGATGAACGATGGAATGACTGATGATTGTGGAGATTGTATCTGTAAAAAAAGACATGCATCAAGAAGGGAAGACTGTTTCTCTCCATTTCATGAAGAGAAATTATCACAGTATGATTGAAAAGACACTTGGAAGATTTAATAGTTAATTGGTACTTCTAAAACCGGGGAAAAGCAGGATAATTAAGCGTATGGTTATCAAGCCTATCCTGGAAAATCAGTTGAACCCTTACGAAATATAACTAAACTTATTCCTTACTAACATGGGAGAGATGATATGACACAGACTACTAAAAGATTTCAGGAAGGTAGTCAGCTGATGTGTCTTCTCCTTGAATGAAAGCAAAGATAAGCGTCGGAATATAGAATTTTTGTACAATATACACGGCTGTGAGGGCTTCTCAGGTTGCCGAAGAAATGAGAAGATATGGAGTTGTGCTTATGAAGCCGTATGTTCCACTTCGAATTCAAGAGAACAATAATACAGTAACAAAGATAATAAGCTCACGTCTAATTTAATGTACCACATTGGCGGCCCGCTTAAAACTTGAACTACCAAAGACTTCAACCTCTGTATTACATATATATTTTCCTTCAATCGGTTTGTTTTAACCGTTTAACATATGACCGCTAATAGTGTTATCTATTTTTGCGTGTATTTAAAACGTTTACAAGTTTCTGTTTCGCAAGTTCCTACTAAACTTGGGGAATAGGCTGATTATGGGTGGCAACGTGTTCCAGTACATGAGATAACTGTTCTTCAGTTATGTTCCTTGGTCTCAAAATTTTCTTCTGAACATCTCACAATTAGCTTCTAACTAGATCGATATCGTGGATTTCTCGAGGGAAGGAGACAAAGCGGATATATCATAATTGAATGGTTTGTGCTTAAGT
Source organism: Trichobilharzia regenti (assembly GCA_944472135.2). Taxonomy (NCBI): domain Eukaryota; kingdom Metazoa; phylum Platyhelminthes; class Trematoda; order Strigeidida; family Schistosomatidae; genus Trichobilharzia; species Trichobilharzia regenti. The sequence goes on from OX235267.1 coordinate 38,768,226, forward strand.
TCAGAGATCAGTGTGACACAGGAAGGATATACGGTCAATACATTTTTTACTTGAAGATATTCTACGCAGGGAAAATATCATGTAATAAACTCCTGTGAAAATTCTGTACATTTTGTAAATACTCTCCAGAATAAAGATGTTATTACAATAATTATTATTAAAAATAAATAAGTAGTCACTTGAATATAACTAGGACTCAGCGAAGGCGTGATTTAAAGTAATGCAATTATGGTTCATCTGCGAAAAAATTATTCCTGGAGGGTATACAGTGATTAAAAGGAAATGGACACTTCCTGGTATGAGTAATTGTACTTGAAATTTGAGGTGACTATGCAAAATAATCCAGTTTCTCCTACAACTATCTTATGGAGAAATAAGTTTAGTGGCTGTTACAACTATGAAGCATCAGTCGCTTGCATACCAGTTGCATTGAAATTTTTATTGAACCTCAAATTTCCTTTGAAATCTCCTTTTAACTATTAAGCTTCGTCTACGCCTCGTTGTGGTGTTAATCATTTGTAGAAGCTTAAGTAGACACCTTCAATGAATTCGACTTACAAATGCAGTTATTGTCATTTACCTCATTATGGAATTAGGGTAAACAGGACGGCCAGAAACACATTTGCTCAACTCACTGAACAGTTATTAGTAAATATTGTTTTCAGTGGAGTTGTAAGAACCATTTTGTGCTGAAAAAATCTAGGTCCAAATTAACAGTTGAGGATTTAAAAAAAGCCACCTGTCACTACCAGACAACTTCAAGGAACATTTAGCTCCACTTATGCACATAAATTACACTGCTGTCTTAAAATGTTTCTGTAAATTAGTTTGAAGATTGTACTACCAAGAATTGTTTAGAGTTTTCATGACTGAATTGAAGTCTGTATAGGAACATGGCAGACTCAGAATAAGCCTAAATTTAAGTTTACGTCTCATGTTGTTATGTGTAGGAGTTACTAGGGAGAATGCATTGAGTTTCCGTCAGTAAGATCGCTAGCTCGCTTCCTTTTTTACTGGTCTAAGGACAGGCTGATGGTTGCAACTGTAGATATCAGTTGTTTAGAAATATCAGAACAACATTTGAAGCCTGCTACGAGCTAACAGGTATACATATTAGTTGATTCTAGAACTATCAAAGAACTAAAATGACTTTAAATTGAGACATAATAACGCTAAGCCAATGAAATAAAAAGGTGCAGAGATAATACAGTTAGTGATTCAATGATATTTGCAGTACAGTATGTTTCAATTTAACGGTAATTTAAGCAGGTTCAGTTGAGGTTATGCGTCTCTCTTAATCCTATCACGACTCATTCATTGTTACAATTCAGCAGTGAGATTAATACTGTGTGTTTCTTTTTCTCATGATATCTGATTACAGGGGTATAGGTCATTTATGATATTGCGACCTTAATATTTCGCAGTAGTATTGTGTTTGAAGTAGCATAGGAACACCGATGCTGGACACAGACACTCTGGTCACGTCTACCGCTTCACTACGCCAACAACATTCTACGGCAGTTACCTGTTTACTCAGACCGCTGTACTTAAGCCAGAACATAAAATGACATGAGATGGAAAGTATATTTAGCATAATCCGCATAACAGGTGTACCAAAGAAAACATTGATATGTATATATATATATGTACATAAGAATACTAGCAGCTTCATCCCCGAGCATGTTGTCAACTCTGGATTGTAAGCACACTCGTATGAATGCTTCACAGTGATACACAGACTCCGTCAATATCGTACATAGGCACTTAGCGTACTTCATCTGTGCATACTTGAATCATTGGCTCTTTAGGATATGGAACCATACCTTTGCATTCAAAAGCGCTAGATACATTCAGAATAATGTTCTTGCTATAATTTCGCTTCATTATATTACGTAAGTTTACTATTATTATTATTGTTATTCCTATCATCCTTACTTTATTACCACTCTACTCCTGTTTATTATTAACATTACGTATTCATACAGATTTTATACAGAAAACATGTTATCATCTTTCCGCTAGTTCTTGTCCACGCTACACAATTATATTGATTAGCCATTTTCTCACACTTAGTACGTCGTCCCAACTTCTGTCGCCTTTTCTAATTTCTAATCAGTCACCCTTCGAGATTACACCCTACATTATGTAATACGTTTCTGAGGACAAATTTTATCAGCATATGATTTGTCTTGCGAATTCTTTATTAAATATAACCATGAATGTACAGCTCATGAAAATGAATCGTCGAAAAGAAAATTTTCTTCGCTGTTTGTACCTTTTTCTTAAGACTAACGGAGTATGCGTGAGAAGAACACAACAAAGAGCATAGACATGAACGAAAATATACGGACTAACCCGAATCACCATTTCACCATAATCATGTGATATGTTTGACTGCATATCAAGGAAATTACTATTATACATTCCATTAATATGAACTTGAAACTTTCAGAACTATCCAAAGTTAAGAAGCTCCAATCATTTTTGGTAATTTAATCGATAACGTAGAACGTCAGTCGTATATAAGATTCTAGAGGAGCGACACTTATTATTACCGACTATGAAACATTGGAGTAATATGATCACTCTCTGGTGACAAGTTTAATTTTCACAAAGGATAATTGTTTACACCACCTACTAATCATTAATCGTCAGTATTTCCATGGTAGAATTATTCGTTGACCACACATGTAGTCAAGTGTTCGATCTTCGGCTGACATAATCTTAAACCTCATTTACAGCCGCTAGTCAGTCCAGTGTAGAAGAAATCTTTAGTATGAGGTTAGCAACCTCACCGCCGTAAAAAATAAACACTAGTTCTACTGAAACTTTAAGGCACTCCTAAGTATAATAGTGGCCCTCAGCAAAAAATTAAAATTCAACTCAACAAACTTACGCTATCCTGTCATCCTTTGAAATACGCTTTCTATTCCTTGAACAATTGATTTGACTCCATAATGGAACAAACCATTGACGACAATGATGACAACAAAACATTGGTGTAGATGATTGATTTCTAAAATGATTGACATTTGTATTTGTAGCCGCTAATTTATCATTTATATTATCCCCGACAGTATTATTACACATTCCTATCGATTTTTGTCCATTACATTCTGATTTATGCGTATTCAAACCACACTGACAGTGTAACATTGTTGTTGTCGTCGGTGGATCAAATCGATCATTTATGGGTGATACACACTTCAAATGATCACAACGAGTATTTTCTATTGAACAATCATGATGCGGATTCCATTGAATGTTATTAAAATTTGTTTTAAGGCACAATTCCTCAGTAGTATAATTACAACAGGGTGTAAATTGTCTACAGCATGAAGAATTATGATTGTAATTAGAATAATTGAACTGCGAAGTTGATAATATATGACAACTGTTTCGTTTAAATTTACTATTATCATTCAGTTTTACTGGACAATGCTGTAAACAATGTTGCCGACGCTGATCATGATTACACAGCTGCTGATTACGTGAACATTTTGAGTTTCTACTTTGTTTATGCCTCTTTAGTTGGTATTCAACTGAATTTCTCTGATTTAAATTCCCATTAACAGAGTGTGTTTGATCGGTTGATAAGAAATGGAATTCGTGTTTGTCCACCTGTTCATTATCTTCGTCTCTACTTTCTCCCCCGACGGCTTCTTCTTCTCCTCCTCTTTGTTCTTCTTGTTCGGCATTCGTATCGTTGGACACAGTTTTCTTCGCTTTATGATTATTCTCAAAGCTTTGTGGACAAAGTGAACAGGCGATTCGATTGCTTTGATTCGATTTATACATAGCTTGATGGAATAAATTCCTTGTTGCCGTTGTTGTTCGATGTTTGCGTGTTGTTCTCCGTTTCCTTTTATGATGACTAGTTCTTTTCATATCTAATGAAGATAATGACAAGGTGGACTTATCACTCCATGAAGTGTTTTTATCGATTTTAGCCCCCAGAGTGGCAAGAATATGTGTCTTTTTCAGTTTATTGCCTTCTGCGCCATTCCTCGTCATTGTGTGAATATCTCCAGTTGGGATGTTGTCATTTCCATTGTCGCGTGTATTATTCATCGAGGTGACAGCTGATTTCCTCGAGAAATCATTAGGATTCCATTTAATACATAATCGCCATAATTGGTGTTCATCTTTATTAACAATTTCATTATTATTATTAGTATTATTATCATTCATTGATTGTTTCTGAGCATCATTTGAGCCAAAACTACCCAGTTTAAGATGCTGATGGATTTTTTTGTCTGTCGCCTGACTTCTTGAATTGTTGGCATTCGTATTCATATGACAGCATTGATCTAGTTTATCATATTCTGATAATTTTTTGATATATCCTTTTGAACCGTTTGTTTTATGACGTAATCTAGCTGCGACTATGGCAAAAATTGAATGAATCAATGCAGTGTCATCCTGAAAAAAATTAGTGGGGAAATAAAACAGTATTATGGAAAAATTGGAAATTTTAGTTATTGCAGAAATAGTTAGCAGAAGATTTTAAACTTTATGAGCAAGGATCTAAGCTGTAAACAAGCTGACTCGCCTTAATCAAACGATACGCTCTTCAGTACAATTAAAGGTCGACAAATACTCTTTCTACGTTAGCTTAGATTGTATGTAAAAGTTTACGTGTATCCACGCAATCAGACATACTGAAAGAACAAAAAGAAAGGCATGTCTTTTATTTTATGAACGTCAACAGGAAAGTCTACGTCTCAGAGGAATAAACCTTTACAATGATGCCACTGCTGGGCATCTCTTTAATATGTATGGGTCATAGGGTAAACATTCCGAAATCCTCTAAAATTATCAATAGACAGTATAGTCCAGTTCTTTTCAGGTTTGCCAAAGGAATCGCAGCTGCCAAAGGCTTCAAAACCTGACTTATGCGTTCAGAAAGAAGCAGTTATTAGTTTTTTCTTTGTCCTGGTAACTTGGCGCCTTTACTCTGTCTCTTGTCCAATTACGTAACGTTCGGCTCAGACCTCTATTGTTCCTCTCTTGTTTAAGTTGAACTCACTACACATTGATACTCAAGTTATTAGTGTTACTCATTGTCTTATTCATCTCTTGTCTTCAGTACATAAATTCCCTGCCAATGTACTAAAGCATTTCTTTGTAGTTTAAACTTCAACTCTCTGGGTATAAAATATGTAGGTTTTATTTTTTGAGCATTGGTGATTAAGTTATGCGGTCTACCGTCATCAACTGACATTATGTAACATTTGCAAGTACGTTAAAATTGTTTCTGTACAAAAAGCTTATTAACAGCTGATTAGGTGCCGATGAAATAAAAAGGTTTGTACCATCGTATTCTCGGAAAACTGATGTTGTGCTTACTTTAATCAAATTCACAAAGAAGCATAAGTGTATTGTAGATGACAAAAAACAGGTTCTATAAACCCAGAAAGTATAACCACATGGATTAATGGAATCCTTTTTAAACGATTTTTTATGTTTTTATATATATGTGTAAGACTTGAACGCTTATTGAGTCTATCACAGTGAAATAGCATGATTTACCACATGGCGTATCGGATATACAAGTCATTGTTCACAGTCATATCATCAATTGTAACTACACGGCTTTGAAACTTAGTTGCCATAGTTGAACTTCATTTTTCTAATTTATCGTAAGATTAATAAATAGAAGGAGAGACTGATAACTGAAGAGTTATTTATCAAATTAGTTGAGAAAGCTTTGACACCTGCTCTGAACATCTCGAAAATTCTACCATCCTTAGCGACAAACTGGAAGGAAGGATGCCAAATATAAAAATCAAGTTTCGGAATTATGTGCTCAATAATTTATCTAATTGAAAAAATACTGTTTCACTGTGTGATTTATCCAAAAAATAAATTAGTTTGTTGGAGGATTTCACCATGAGCTGGCATCGGTTAGAGAACCATTCGAAAACCAACAGGGAGTACTGGGCAGCTGTTTCGTTCTGGTTTGCGACTTTTCATCAAATCTCATGCTAAGTGGTCGCGCCATGTCGTGAATTGGCAAAAGTTGAAATTCATGGACTGGCTATTAGATCGGGTTCCAATGGCTTAATGGTCAACGAGCACACCTTTATTCTCTCCAGGATGATGCAAAATTGTATTTTACTTAGCGTGGACAAGGGAATTATTCCACGCCATTTCTTGCAGAGGCGTAAATAGCCTCTTTGGTAGCATGACAAGCGAGCCAGCATTTCTTTCAACCAGTAGGTACATTTTATTCTTTCCAAAACTTTTGCAATAATGGCATGTGAGCACATCTACTGCAATCCGTGGGTCTGTTTTCAGTGCTTCTAGGGAAATTCTTTCCGGACCTGTTGCCTTCCCTGCTGGATTTTAGTAGCTTGATCCCATTCAAGATTTCTGCTTTCTTTGGAGGATTGGTGCCCATTGGCAGGCAGTTCTGTACGTGCTGTTGGTTGAGGTATATTTCTGGCCGAGTTGCAGGTGATGGTTGATTGAAGAGTCCTTTGAAGTGATCAATCCATTATTTTCTTTGTCTCCCTCCGCTTGGTAATTAGGTTCACTTGGACACCTTTCATAGATTTTATTATATGGGTTGATCTCTTCCAGGATAGAGATCCGTCTATATGATATGATGTTCTGAGGTCTGTTTTACCTGTAGCCTGTCTGTTCTGCTTCAGTTGCCTGCCAGTGTGACGTAGAACTGTCTTTTGTCTGTCCTAGCACTCTTACTCACCTCTTTATTCTGTGAGATGTACATTGCATTCATCTTCTCCACAACACATTGGGTTCGTTTGTTACATGCCAGAGACACCGTTGGATAATATCACGTACCAGGCTCTTTGGTACAAATCAAATGCGAGAATGATATAAAGAAGATCATACAGGGAAAAGTATAAAATTATGCTTGTCATAAATCCAGCTAAAAAGGTCTTAACAGAACACAGTTCAACAGAGGCGTGCTTCTGCAGATCTATTTCGCAATTGAAACTCAAAGGAGCAACAATAACGATAAAAAAATAATCATATGATAGTTTTAACTAACACTCACTGTGGATTCATGTTACTTCACCATCAAAGGAGACATTTCTTTTAAATATACTTACCTGTTTTTGGGTGTATGAATCAACAACTAGATAGTCTAGGGTGGATAGGTCGAATTCTGCCGAAGAAAACTACGAATTTACCTTCCTTATCTATCAAATGACTAACAAACTTTAATGAAGTATTTTCTACTATTCAAAATTAATATCTAGTCAGTTACAGCCTAGTTTTATGAATATTAATCACGACAGATTTATCCATTCATAGGATCTAGTTAGTATTGATAAACAGATCGTAGCTGTTTCAAAGGTCACAGTTTACTACATTTTTTAAAATATTGTAATGTGTCATTTCAGTCTGTGACTAAAATCAGAAACGCTGCTTCATACTTTTTATTTTCCAGTCATTTTAGTTGATCTCCAACTAAATCACATCAATATTATTTTTATTTTTTTAAAATTATTTTAGTATACCTTGATTCCACACAGTGTTTTGATACAAGTATGGAATTATGAGAGTGTGATATCGGTAGCTGAAATTTAGCAGGCTGAACAATTGATATCAGGTGTGCGTTGGCCGGGGATCGAACCCCAGACCACGTGCATCGTCGGTGAGCATCCTAACCGCTGTGCCACCAACGCTAAACAGAAATGGATATCTGAAAAAGTTTTTGAATAAACACATGGAATCAGCAAGTAATCACCCGAGAGTACCCACTGTTTCCAAAAATTCAGTGTTCCTAAGGGGTCACAATTCACCGGAGATGATAATCAGGAGATTTTATCACAACGTCTGAGAAAGGCTTTCAAAAAGGCTTCTAAAACAGCTAAGTTATGCTGTATGCTCACTAGGCAGTCAATACTTATTTAATTCAATTTTATCGTGGCCCAATTGGTCTAGTGGATAATGATTTGGCGTTTGAAACTATGGGCACTGGATCCGAGCCTCGGTGGGAACATCATCACTCACTGCGGAATGCAAGTGCATCCAATGGCTGACGAGTCCCAAAAAGGACGAAATACGCATCCTGGATTTCAATGCTAGTCACCATCCACCAATTAACAATCAATACGTAGTTCAAGGAATGAAGAAAAAGCTGCTCTGTTTTGTCTCTTCCACGTGTATTTACCATTTTAACTGCCCGTGTTGAGCTAGTTACACTGGGCGCCCGATAATGAAATTTCTGGACACCTTCCACCTTGCTTTGGGAAAGGTTCAAATAAAGCTATACGGAGCTCAATACTAGCTCATCTCGTCAATACTGGACATCAGGTTGACTCTAACATAGGTTTACTGGTTTTTTTATCATGTATCACCCAACCACTTGCATGGTCTAGGAGTATGACTTTCACACACAGCAGAGGCAATCGAAATTCATCTGAACAAGCCACATCAGTGTATTCCAAAGGAATATGTGGAACCCTTTTTTCTTGCCATTGCCAACTATTTTTTTCCCGTCTCCTTGTAACTATCTTTTGACTTTGTTAGTTTTCACAATTCTACCTAATTCGATTAACTTGTTTCTATTTTACGTAATTCTTCTGAGTCATCCTATTCTTCTTAGTCATGATTACTACTTTAAAAATTTCTTCATTGTGTAATAACTTGTTGCTAACTCCTAAGAACTAACTTTCTTGAAGGCTATAATTAAGTTTCACCCCTGTCTCCTTCAAAAATTAGATACCATGTTGCTATCATCTACTTATTAATAGTTTTTATGACCTTTAACCTCTTATTTTCACTCAATCCCTATACCTAAAACTTCTGCGTCTTACGGACTAAAATAATCACAAAGGTGGTATAATTTTGACGTAAAAACCAAATGTTATCCTACAGCCAGTGGGTAATGAGGAACTAATTGAAAAGGAATGCATATTTCTTCGCTCAGTCCGTTGTTATTTGTAAATGCGTAAATGGGGAATTTTTCAAATCTCTAACTGCCAGTATGCCCACAGTAAATCATGGGAATCTTGATTCCTTTTTTTTTTACTGTGATCTTTACAACAGACCAGAAGATCACAAGAATGCAAAGACAACAACAAACTGATCAATACATACCTCTTTTGTGTTATGCTCATCTTCAAAATCATAAAAGGTAAATGACCAATGCTTTTGATATTGACATTTCGATATGCTATCATATGTATTCATAAAACATGAATTGGAAGATGACAGTGACGCTAATGACTGACAATTTGATGAAGAATTTGATCTTCTCTGTCTTGTTGGTTTACATGATCTGTGTAGCCTGGATCGACGATAATTTCTGTCGATATCTGGATCAACCAATGTTTGCCCACTGTTTGAACGACTTGTATTAAAGTGAACATTTGGTGAATACGGTTTATAAGGGGAATAATTATTGAATAAGACATGACTGTTATTCAATGAATCATGAATTGTCATTGTTTCATTGATATTTACAGTGGTGTCATGTTGACTTCCAGAGTTCAGAATCAGTGAATTCCTGGCATCAGATGCCCCAGTTATTGGAGTTGTATATATTAGTTTCTCTGGCTATAAATTGTATAATGAAACGATAAATCATTAAGCTGCATTAAAAAATATCTTTAAGGTAGTATAACTGAAGAAAAAATAGACAATTTAAATTGGAAAACCAGAAAGTACTCAGCAGTTGTTTCGTCCTAGTTTTGGGCTCTTTAGAAGTGCACAGCCTTAGGCTTTCGAACCCAGAATCTTCCAGTTACCAGGTAAACTTATAGACCAACTGATCCAACAGTTTAATAACAGAACATCTGGTGAATTCTAGACATTCAGCCCCACTTCAAAAGTCCTTCAAAGTCATATACAAAACCCTATCCAACCTGCCAAAGGGACTGAAACCAACACACCTAGGAATAGCTGAAGCACTGGAGATTTAAAACTCAAGCCTACTCTATGCGCCCAAAAGAAATACGTTCAACCGTTCAACCCTACCGTGGACATAATGAAAAGTCAGTCTCGCCAATAATGATTATCCTGTTACCTTTCTTGTACAACCTCCCAGTTTATCTGTTATATTTACCTTTTTAAATCCCTATCTGCATTATTAAATTTGGTTACTGTTTTTATTTTGATATGTCCTAACCTCCTAACCATTTGGTTAATACTACGTCCTTAACCCGTAATTATACAGAATGACGAGTTTTGCAGCAATTATAATCCTATTTTGTCTTTCCTATATGCCAGTTTAGCATATGTCAATTTAAGCCATCTCTGGCGTAGACGTGATATCCGGCTATCGACCGAAGGGCATGTGTACTGCTCAGGAGTTCTCTCCATCCTCCTTTATGGCTGTGGGACCTGACCATTGAGAGTGTAGGGCTTAAAAAGACTAGCTGTCTTTGATCACAGGTGTCTGCGCTCTATCTCCCGTGTGAAGTGGTATAATAAGGTGAGCAGTATTGAGGTTAGGCATTGGTTGAGTGCTAGGTAGGTAGGGGAAATCAATAGACGAGGCTGTGAAGTTACATCGATTGAGATGGTTAGGACATATGTGACCTATGCCAAGCCATCTCCCTCCTCGACAACAGGTAATGTTAGCTGACATATGATGAGTCAGGTTGGAAAACAGCCAGTTGTCGGCAAACCGAAACATGACCTTTCAGTCAATGAAATCCACAACAGTTAGTTTACTCAAGCGACGTAGGAAGGCGCAGACTTCCTGGCAGAAGTCCTCGGGACAGTAAACACCAATGGCTGAGGACAATCGGTGATAAGGCTCAAAATCATTTTCCATGGCGGAGGTGCATCCACTCCTTGTGACTTAAAATTTTCAATGAAACTATATTGTTCCTCGTTATTTCTATTCCTTTTGTCTCATATCCCTGTCTACTGTCTCTATTTTACATTTCTCCTACTTTCTTCTCTTGCTTTGTGTGCTGCATGGAGTGTAGCAACCTGAACTGCTGCACATCGGTGCAGAGTTCTCTGCTGAGAACAGTCACAGTCATAGTTTATACCCAACCCTTGACCCGAAATAATTCTGGAACTTTTCCACTCATTCACTATAAATACACGAATGTACAGCTGTCTAGTTGATGACTTGGCGAAAAGAAAATTTTCTTCGCTGCGACCGTCTCTTTAACATATATATATATATGTACAGTAAACGATGCTATACATGATGATAAAGACTTATTTGCTACCGTGCAAAATCTATTTTAGATAACAAATAATGTGGTCTTGTTTACAGGACTGTGAATTTCCTGACTGTAATTCACAAGATCCTTTAAGCATTATGCAGCCTAGAGTCATAACTAGTAGGACTTAAAACCGTTTACAGCAGATTAGCTTTATTCATGCTATACCTTCTAAAATTTGAACGCTTAATCTCTAATATCCTCATTATTGTTGCTTCTAATATCTATGTTATTCCGCTCAATGTCACATTTTCTCCTTCTCTACACTGGATGACGTAAACATAATATCGCTACATTGATAATATATACGTAATCTCCTTGTCTCTATTTGTAAGCTTATCAAAAATCTTATGACAAATATTCACGGTCAACTGAAATAGTAGAAAAGGCTGATTTATCTCTTCCCTGAACCGTGTGTTGAGATAAATTTTTGACTTATATTCAAAGGCGATAATGATCAAAGCAGGCAAAACTGAAAATTTCGGCTAGTTATCTATGCGCCGCTATCGTTTGGTTTTTTTCTAATCTCATCATTTCAGTCATAATTGTTTGACAATAAAATGACTGAATTTCAGCTTATATTATATCCTTGAAATAAGTTGTCAAAGTAGGGTTTTGCATAAAAGATCAGAGTTAAAAATTTGTCCACAGTAGACGAGAAACAGGAACAATCAGATGGAAAGTAGTGAATTACTGGCTTACGTCGATTTGTTCCTGTGGTCGATTGATTGGACTGAAATGTTTGACCACACTATTGACCGATGTCTGAACCTTGACGAGGATTAATTTGGTGGATGGTGATTAGCAGTGAAACCCAGGATTCGCATTTCCTTCCTATTTAGGATGAATGCCTGCAGTCCCCAGTGAGTGATTCGATTCCAGTGTCCATCGTTTTAAACACTAGGGCCACTAAAGTAATACAATTCCCAAAATAGGATGAGATGTGTATTGTGGATCTCACTAATAGATTACGTTCACCAGAAAGCTAATAAAGATCTGTGAACCATATATGTGATCCATTTGACAAGCGTTTTATGCCTATCTGAGCATCATCTGCAATGTTATTCTATTTCGTCGCAGTAAGTCTTCAGATGATTTTCAGTATATATATTCTATTAGTTGATACTTGACGATTGTTGTATTATTTATGATTGTTCCTTTGAGTTCCGAGTGGAATATACAGCTTCAGCAGCGCATTTTCACTTTGTTTTCTCCCCTGCGGTCCTCTTCATCTCACCCCGAGATTGCCTATAGTCTTTCATCCCCTTCTTAAAAAACCTTTTCCATGTCACCCCCTAAAACAAATCCCGCCTCGTTTTTTTATTATTCTGGTTCCATTTGAGCGATAGTCTGACGCGTGATGTCACCTGACAGTCTCCTCAGTGTGTATCCGATCTGTCTTCATTTTCTGCCACATATTTGTTGAGCAATAGGTTCTTGGTTCATTTGTCCTCAGAGTTTCTTGTGGCTGGTTCTTTCTGGTCATTTGATCTTCAATATTAAGAAAGCAAAGGAAACTGCTGATAAAAGTCTTTAGACTGTTGGACATGCTTTTCATGACGCACCGAACAAGTTTCTGACCCATATACAAGAACTCACTGACTTAATATTGCTTTTAAAAGTCTGGATTTTATTTTTTTTTTGCTATGAAGTGCGAAAGATTCACAAACACCTTCAATTACGCTGACTGCCTGTGGTTGAAACGATGCTGCCTAGATAGTTGAAGGAAGTAACAATCGTTGCTTGTGACTGTCAAATCTCTTCCGATAATGGTGATTGGTGCTGGTTGTTGTTGTTGTTGCTGTTGCCTATTATTCTCCATCACCTCTGTCTTCCTTATTTTCCCTTAAAGTCCTGCCTTTGCTGCTAGCTTCTGCTAGATTTTTGGTTTTCGCTTGTAAGTCGTGGAGTTCGTATAACCTCAGATATAAATCGTCTGAGAAATGCAGGTCTTCTAGGGTTTTATTATCGGCTCCCATTATTCCTGTCTCCACATTCTTGACGCACATTGTTCCGCATAGTCCAGTCCATCAAAGTTGATAATATTGTCGGTGATATTGGATAGCGCTGTCTTACTCCTGTATTCATTCCAAAGACTTCCCTCAGTTTTTTGTTGTGGATCACTTCACATGTGTCATTGTCATTTACCCATTTGAATGAGGTTTGTAAAGACTTGCGGCAATCCGTACTATTGAAGTATTTTTAAGGTCACTTCTCAATCAGCTCCGTCGAAAGCTTTTTCAAAGTCGATGAAGTTGAGGCGGAGATTTATCTGCAATTCTATGCTTTGTGCAGTTCTGATACGTAGATCTGCGATTTATACGCACATGAGTTCCTCTTCCTGAATCCAGCTTGTTCTAGTGGGCAGTGTTTAACTTCCAGTGCTTCTTGTATTTCCTCCAGAATGACACGATTTAACATTTTGCTCAGTGTGAAAAAGATCATGATTCCACGCCAGTTCGTGCAGTGGCCTAAGTCTCCTTTCTTCGGTAGTTTGACATTGGGTACCTATTCTTCCTTCTAAACCTTGTGGAATAGTGATGACAGTTGTTTCACTGAAACTCATTTGTGATCTAAATTTTCCCCTCTCCTTATTCAGAAATCTTCATTTCATCGCTATAGACCGTAAAATTATGAGTCTAGAATACCACAGATCGCACGGTAACACCCTCATGATAAATTACTTAGATCGTCAGTATATTAATTAAATAATTAATTCTGTCTAAAATTACTGACGTGAATTCTTTACTTCGTCTAATTTTATTAAAAACATTAGGCTAGACACCGATTGCAACACCTATTCAGAATAACTAAAGAAATTGTTATATGGTTAACACTGTGGGAGGTATCACTGATGCGGCAACTAGATATACAGAAAAAAACCTTGAATTTTGTTGACTCTCAGTATGATTCCTTTTGCTAGTGTGCATAACATCTTAAGGTTATTCATTTGTCTTGTCCCATCAGCTTTGATGTTATAAGATAGTTAGGAGCAATCGGCAGGAAGCCTCACCTGACGTAGGCTTCGTGCTAGTTGGCACTTACCAGTCAGCGAGGCGTATCTGCAACCTTGAAGGAACTCATGTTCTGTCTTCTGAGACTCAAACACGCATCACCCAGTGCTGCAATCAGTAGGAGACGTTACCACTGTGGAGTTATTCGGGATTGCGATTGACCACCTATAGGACTGTATTGGATACCTTGACTGAACACTAGTAACTAGTGTGATGTGCCTAGTTTGAGTGATAGAATTCAGTATTCACTAAATGAAGGATTAGAAATATCCCACTGATTACTATCGCCCAGTCAAAGTATCATTAGCTTGAAGGGAACTAAAGCGAAAATTAAATCGTGTTTATTTTGGTAATATTTAAGGAGAAGTGATGAATGTTGGAAAATAGAGACAGAAATTGCATTGTTGCCTTTTAGGCGTTTATCAGCTGTGATGAGGAGTGCAGTGTAATTCAGCGTCTGGAACTGTAGACTACACAGTACACCACACTTGTCCTGGGAAGATTGATGATATCACCTAGCCATGTAAAATTCACTAGATGTAGAATTGATTGAGTTGGTAAATAGCTTGTCAAAAGTCCGCCGGTCATATAGATGAAATATAGTTTTATTTCCATGAAAGCTGTTAGTTCATGTTGGTTCGGAAGTAATCAAGTGTTCCACTTTTTTATTTATGTGGATGGCATTTATCGAAAATATAAATTTAAAAAGTTTTTAACCTGATGCTCAGTAAATAATAATGTCGACAAAGAAAGAACCAGTCAATCCATTTGTTCCTCTGTGGTTCATGATAACATTATCTTGGATGTTAGATTTCGTTGATGGGAGGATTCAAACAGAGTTTTATACCTATTATTCCTTCTCAGTAGGGTAACACGAAGTATCAATTATTTTTATTTATTATTGTTCCCTTGGGTTTCTAGTGGGCTTCAACTGCATGTCTCCACTTGCTTCTGTCTTCCTTCTGCCGTACTTTTCACCTGCCTCCATGTTAGTCCATACTGTTACAACTCCTCTTCACACGATCTCCTCCATGTCACCCTTACACCGACATCCAACTCGCCACTTCCCTTTCTGGTTCCACTCAAGAAATGGTCTGACGCGCCCACCGGCCTTCTCAGCCACGAGTGTTTAATCCATCTCCACTTTCTCCTGCATATTTGCTGTTGGTTGGCGATTGGTTTGTTCTTGTTTTGTTCCTTCCCATAGTTTCTTGTTGGTGATTTTTTCCGGCCCGGCCATCTGATCTTCAGTATACAGCGAAGTCAGTTGTTGATAAATGTCTGCAACATGTTGGAAATATTATTTGTGACCCAACTGCCAAGATTTTGATCCGTATAGAAGAATTGACTTGACGTTGTTTGTATTGAAAATCCGACCGAATTTTGTTGTTGATGCTGAGTGACGAAGATTTCCAGATTGGTTTCAGGTTGATGAATGTGTTTCTCGCCTTCCCGATTCTCGCTCGATTTGACATCCTCGTCCGTTCCGACATCCTGTAGTTGAGACAATGCTCCCTAGCTGGATAAGTGAATGAAGTAACCTCTTTCAAATCCCTCCTGTTGATGGTGATTGACGCTGGATGTTGCTGTTGTTGTTGGTTGGTTGGTTGGTTATTTTCATAACCTCCGTCTTGTCTATGTTCACTTGGAGTCCTGTCTTCGCCGGCTGCTTCTTCGACCAGTTTGTCGGTTTTCGCTTGTAAGTCTTCGATTTTGTGTGACATCAAACATAAATCATCCACGCGCGAAATCCAGGTCTTCTAGGTTCTTCACGTCGGTCCAGGATATTCCTGTCTTCTCGTTTCCCACTGTCTGACGCATAATCCAGTCAGTCCACCACAATTAGGAATATCATTGGTGATAATAGGCAGCCTTGTCTGACTCCTGTGTTTACTCCAAACGCCTCGCTGAGTTTTCCGTTGTGGATCACTTGACATGTGCCGTTGTCGTACAGCTGTTGAATAAGGTTGATGAATATTTGGGGTACGCCGTAGTACTCGAGTAATTTCCAAATAACTTCGCGGTCAACGCTGTCGAAGGCCTTCTCAAAGTCTATAAAGTTGAGGTAGAGGTTTGATTGCCATTCCATGCTTTGTCCTGTGATGATGATGCGTAGAGTTTCAATTTGGTCAGTACATGATTTGCCTGACTTTCCTGAATCCAGCTTGTTCTGGTCGGAGTTCTGTATCCAGTGCGTCCTTTAATCTCTCCAGGATGATGCGACTCAGGATTTTACTTGGCGTCGACAGGAGCATGATTCCTCGCCAGTTTTTGCAGAGTGAGGCTTAAGTCTCCCTTCTTTGGTAGTTTCACGAGGTAACCTTTCTTCCAGTCAGTAGGCACCTTTCCCTCCTTCCAGACCTTTTGCAATAATGGAGTCGACATGTCTGCTGTCGTCTCTGGGTCCGCTTTCAGTGCTTCAGGGGGTATTCCATCTGGTCCGGCTGCTTTTCCAGCTTTCAGAAGCTTGATTGCGTTCAAGACTTCAGCTCTCGTTGGAGGATTGGTGTCAACTTGCATTTCTGTGCGCGCTGTTGTTGGTATTTCTGAACGGGTTGCAGGTGATGGTCGGTTCAAGAGTCCTTTGAAGTGATCCGCCCATTGTTTAATCTGTCTTTCTTCCTTGGTAATTGGGTTCCCTTGGCTGTCTTTTATAGGTTTCGCTTGTGTTGATCTCTTCCCGGATAGAGATTTGGTTATCTGATATAGTGTTCTCAGGTCCCTTTTGCATGCTGCCTTCTCAGCTTCAGTGGCCAGGTTGTCGTAGAATCGTCTTTTGTCCTTCCTAGCACTCCTCTTCACTTCTTTGTCCAGTGCTTTGTAAGTCAAGCTCAGCGTCTCCTTCTCCTGTCCGTCCTTGCATTGAATCATTTTCTCTTTCACCATTCTCCTCTCTTCTATTAATTTCCAAGTGTCCGTTAAGAGCCATTCCTTGTCTTGTCTCTTCTTTCTTCCTAGAACCGTTGAACACGTTTCGTTGAGAATCGCCTTCAGAGACTTCCAATGTTCTTCCACGCATGATTCTTCAGTGATGTCGCGTAGTGTTTCCTGCTTTGCTCTGACAGTTGCAGTGAAAGTGTCTTTTGTGGTTGTGTCCTTCAGTAATTGAGTGTTGAACTTGCATTGTGGCCTATCCCCAGCTATCCTCGAGGCTTTTAGTTTCACCTTGAAAGTCCCTTGTACTAGATAGTGGTCTGAACCCACATCTGCCCCTCTCCTCAACCTTGTGTCCAGTAGGCTCCGTCTCCACTTTCTTGAAATTGAAATGAAGTCTATCTGGTTTTTGGTGCGTCCATCTGGTGAAATCCATGTCGTCTTGTGTATATCCTTGTGTTTGAACACACTACCACCAATCACTAAATCATTGAAGGAGCAGAAGTCTGAGAAGAGTTCACCATTGTCGTTCATTTCACCGAGGGCCTCACGACCCATGGTGAGTTCTCTTCTTGTGTTGTCTCCTCCCAGCTTCGCATTCATGTCGCCCATCAGGATTTTGATACCGCCATTTGGGACGTTGTCCATTACTGTTTGTAGTTGTCTGTAGAACGCCTCCTTCTTCTCTTGTTCGGAGACGTATGTAGGCGCATAGCATTGAATGATTGTAACCTTCCTTCCTTGTGAGTTGAACCTGGCTGTCATTATCCTGGAGGAGATTGGTTCCCACTGCATGAGAGCTTTGGCTGCTGTTGGTGACATCATGACAGCCACTCCCTCGGTGTGCTCGTGATTGTCCTCTGGGTGGTCAGAATAGATTATTTTCTCCCCAGTTGGCAGCTGGCACCTACCACACCCGTTCCATCTGCTCTCGCAGATTCCCATCACTTCTATCCTATATCTTCCCATTTCTGCTGCTACCTGGGAAGCCTTTCCAGTTTCGTACATTGCACGAACATTCCACGTACCCATTCTTATTTTTGCTTTCATCGAAAGAAGGCACATCGGCTGACTGGCTTCCGAAGGCTTTCACCAGCCTGCGTCATTTCCCTTCCCGATTCCAGCGAAAAATAAGGTTACTGTTTATATTTTTAGAATTTTTGATATATTGGTGCATTGAAGTTTCTGTAGCGGTTTGGTTGAGTTTTGGGGTGGAGTTGCTAGCACCACGCCCCAACCCTCCCTCTTTATCCGGGCTTGGTACCAGCTAGAAAACTAGCAAGCTAGTAGTCTAGGCGAGGTTCGAAATATCAATAGAGCCAGATTTTGTCTGATGTTTAACGCATAACACCAGAAAAGTCCATTAGAAATTTCAAAATACTGATTACTGAATAAAGAAGTCTTTTCGACGGCATCTTCATCAGGTTATACAGTTATATATCTATAATAATTAAAGAATTTGGGTTAAAATTAAGGTTCGTTGCTCCAGAAACTTGATTTTCCGTGCTCACTGGCGAACATCTACTAGTGTGGTTAAATAAAAGTATAGTGAAAACATCAGCAGCTCGATATTGAACCACCTGCCCCACACCGGCCACAAAGCTGATTAACAGTGACGAATTTTTCTCCATCGTCATCTATTCGGTGCCAAATAAATTTTCGAAAGCATCCGGGTACCGAAGACTGCAAACAGCAGTGGCTAATGCGGTCCGCCTAAAACAATGGGTGCTCTGTATATAGAAGAAACAGGTCCAGCCTGTACTACCTCCTTGGCAGGCCTTCAGTGGGAACTATAAATTCATGAATTGTATATTATTATTTTCCCCAATTTGTCTGATATTCATTGATGTGCTGTGTTGATGCATATTATAACACTTATAGATGCTACTGAACTGTAATCTACTGATATTATTGATTCGACGTTATTTGTACATTGTTGTTAATAACACGAATTCTTTCATTATAATGTATATATAACTGTAGAACCTGATGATGAAGTTGTCGGAAAGAATATTCTTTGTTCAGTAATCAGTCTTCTCAGAAAAAGGGGGACTGTTGGGCACGTGGCTTGCAACCTTATCTAGTAAAATACAATCCCATTGTTACGGAAACTTTAGAGAATAGACAAAACCAGCTTATACTTTGGATTAGAAGGCAGAGATTATCTGAAAAATGTGTTGTATCTGCGCTATACATTTTGAACAGTCTGATCACACATTTACTTGTCAAGTCGGTATATACCAAAAAAATTAAGAGCAATTAAATTAAATAAAATGACGAAAACAAGTTTTAAGAATTTTCAAGTATTTCTCTTGTAGGGATTTTGTTTCATTAGTTGGAGGATTTCATCATGAGCCCAAATCGCTTACAGAACCTTCGGAAAACCCACTAGAGAGTACTAGACAGCCAGCTAATTCGTCCTAGTTTAAGTCTCTTCACAGTACGCACCAAACCCAATGAGGTTCCAGCCCAGGAACTTCTGGCTACAAGGCTAGCGTGCTCGTAGACAATTGAGCCACTGGGGCCCGATCCAATGGCCAGCCCATGAATTTTAAATTCTGACTATTCATGACATAGCGCGACTACTTCGCGCTATGTCTCTTTCAATGAGTTACTGCTTCATCTTCAACCTGCTGCACCCTACTGGTCACGCCTTTCCTCTAGAAACCCAGGTCACTGCCTGATTAAGGCCAATCTCTAGTGAGCATTAGATTAATTTTCAAGTATTGGTTTTGTGGAGATTTTGCTTGATTTGATGCAGGATTTCATCATGAGCTGACATCAGTTAGAGAACAACAACGTTTGGTAACCCAATTAAATAAGGATTACGAAGGTCGGTTAAGAGTAATAATAATCGGTTTATGAGTACACATGGGGTGCTTGAGTTTATGAATAGCTAAAACTTCAGCGTATTGAAATAAACGCCCTTGATTATTTTTATAGATGACATTAAAGGCTGTGTTAACATCAATCTTGATTAGATTTTTGGCTATAGACGAAGTTGGTAGTCTGCCACCTGCGTCTATTGGTTTTTCACAATTCATTTGTTTTTCTAACCATTTCGGGATATGCTCTCCCACGTTCACATGCAAGGCACGATTACTCCTCCCTATGTATGCGTGTTCACACAACACACACACACACACACGGAAATTGTGGGGTGTGACATAATCACTTGTGCACTTTTTAGGCTTGTAGTAGAGTATATCTTTGACTTTTCTCGATAATTGCAAGCCGGGCCGCATAATAGGTCCTACTGATTACTAAATTTAACCTTTGTCTCAAAGTCCTACTGTTTGTTTCCGCGTTATATGGTAATTTGATGAAAATAGATTATTCAAAATGTATAGCGCAAATATATCACATTTTTCAGATAATCTCCGTCTTCTGATAACACCATCCGACTAACTGTTTTAAATTTTTGAAAAGAAGACTCCAACTTATACTTTTCTAGGATAATGAGCCCTGCTCATTTCGATGATGAATGAAAGTTTTCAGCAAGTCAGTCTACCGACTGATGTCTCTTTTTCAATGAAAACATACCTAGGCATAGGAGTAATGTAATAGTCAGAAAAGTTGCTCAGACTGAAGAAAATTTGAGGAAATATGATATGGAGGTATTAGAAATCTTTAAGACTAGATGGAGTGAAAATGGACTCTTCTATGTTGTTATCTCGACCATGCAGTCAAAAACCACGAACACACTAGAAATGTGGCTAAAATATACATAATATTGGAGACTATTTATAGAAGAAATGTACTCCACACACAAAAAAATATTTAACTTACTTGATCAAGTTTCTTAAAGCAGTTGGAAGTACCCTGTAAGTTTATCTTATGGCTCGGCGTATCATCACGACCAACAGCATTTAATTCCGGGAATAATATAAGATCAGAATCTTGGTAACTTTGTATTTTCACCTGTTGATCTCTGTTATTTTCTTGGCGATAATTGTAGTGAGGTGGTGAAGATTGCTTCAATTGTCCACAAGTTAACTCTTCATACAATAAGGTTTCGTTCAAATTAACTGAAAATCGAGGATTGTCTAATTCTGTTGGTGTACTTCGTAAGTTATTATTATTGTTGTTGCTATATGTATGTTGTCTTGTTGAAGATGTTGGTGATAACACTGTTGTTATCGGTGGTTTAAGATCTTGTGGCGTCAGCTTTATTTGTGTAGCTGATGGGGGTGGAGGTAATAACTTGGGTAAATAAAGAGATTTAGAATACTCTTTACGATTTACTTCTGTGGTTGTATTTGGCACATTGATAGTACCAGTGATAGGAGTTACCGCTGTTGGAGTTTCCACCGTCTTTATAAAATTATCTAATTGATCAGCTGAATTAGTAAATTCACTTAAAGCCAAATATGTTACATCTGTACCGAATTCATTCTCTTCACAATAAGTCATCTCACTCGACTGCATTTTAACACTTTCATCGTAACTATGCAAACGTACATGCATAAATTGATTTCTACCCAGCCTTCTTCTAATATACCTATTGTTACTATCATTTTTCAATACATTATGCGTAGTATTCATCCCTGAATTACGTAGTGGTATTGATTTTGCACGAGTTGATTTTGTAGAAATCTCCTTGTAATCTTTTTCACCCAACAGTATATCATTAAAGTCATTTAATAATGGAGTTGTTATCTTTGAAACATTACTTTCAATCATTTCATGAAATTGACTTTTGTCATTATTATCTTTACTACTGAAATGAACATTATCGCTAGTAGAAGACGGAGGTATAGCGTGTACATCAGAAGGATTCCATAGCCAATTTTGTGATGTTGAGCTACAATAGTCTTTTCTCTCATCAAAACGTAATAAAATCAACATTGAATCGATAGCTTTTCTTAACATTTAAGATTAGATTAACTGATCTCGATAATGTGTGGTAGACGGTTCAGCTGGTTTGAAATTCACAAAAATCCAAAAATGTCTTCGTGTATCTGCAATGAAATAAAACACTAAATACGTAAATGAGTAGATATATTAGGAATTACATATTGTTAAAGAAACGTAAAGTTCCAATAGAGAAAGAAAGATCAGATTTTCAGTATAAAATGATATCATCATTCTATTTCACAGGTTCTCATCAGCTGCTGCAAACTACCTGAAATTACAATGGTTATAAATAATGACATTTCATACTTCAGTGTTTGAAAGGTAATAGAGAAAACATTATAAGATGAACACATCCGGAATATAAGTATTACAATTTTTAGTTTAAGTCACTATCAATTTATATTTGAACAAAGCAAGAACTATAGTTTTAGCAGAGAAAAATTCTCCCCAGAGAATCTTTCAAATCACTGAATCATTTGGTGAAAATTCGTTGCAAAATGTCCAGAGAAGCGACTTGGTTGAAGTTTTAGGATGAATGCTTGTGGTCTCACTGCTTTCCACGCCATCTCATGAAGTCACTAACTAGTTGCAAATTACCCTCATCTCTCAAAATCTTCGACGCATTACAAAATCGCATATTGAATCAACAGAATCTCTGATTTCTAAATTGAGAACTGAAGTCGAATCTTTCAATGGTGTCGTCAATAGTTTGATTATAGTATGCCGGATCAAATTCATCTCAATTTTACTCAAGGACTTCAACAGAAAACATGTGAAGTCCTTGAATTTAAGCAGTAACATTGGAAGAACAGAACGAAGGACGTATCTACGATTTTCTGAACATGTACCAAAAAGCTTACGTCTAAAGGGAACAAATACATTAAACAGTGCCATCGCCAGGCATCTACTCGACACGGGTCATGAGGTGGACGTCAAAAAGTCATTTAAAATTATCAGAAGGCAAAAGAGCTCAGTTCTGCTTAAGTTCGCTGAAGCCATTTCCATCAAGCGCCTGAAACCTGATTTATACGTCTAGAAAGAAGTGGTTATCAGTCTTTCTTTGACCTGGTAACTGGATATTTTTCATCTATCTTTCATCTAAATGCGAAATGCTGAAAAGGTTCCATTGTGTATGATTATTATTGTTCGGAATAGTGTTTAATATTTCACATATATATATTATTGGTGTATGTATATATTTATCGACTGAGTGTAAGTGCAAGTATGTTAAAATTGTTTTAGATATGATAGAGAAGATTTGAAGCTCAGGTGGATGATTTTGATGTGGTTTTGTTCTCTGAGCTGGATGGTTAGTTTGCGAAGCTTTCATCACCTTACTGGGTGACATCTTCAGCGCACACTTCAATTTGAAGTGAGCTTTTAGATTTCTTCACGAGTTTATTAATCATCTCTCCTGGTGACCTTGGACGTGATTGGTTGTTTGTGTGTGTTTTCACACCTTCTAGGTTACTTGCATTGAAGTATGCGCTGAAGATGTCACCCAGTAAGGTGATGAAAGCTTTGCAAACTAACAATCCAGCTCAGAGAACAAAACCACATCAAAAAATTGTTTTTGTAGATATATTTAATCTCTTTGTCTTGTAAGCAGCTGACGAGAAGGCAACGAAATAAAAGATGGTACCACTTTATATGCTGAAACTATAGTTCTTGCCTTGTTCAAATTCATTTAGGGGAATAAATGTATGAAATCAATTTATATGCATTCAAGCTTTGAAAAAAAGGGTTTGGGTGAGAGAAGACAGAAATTAGAAAAATGCAATGCACAGTGTAAGTTTGTATGTCAACATGGTAACTCAAGAGGGTGCTAGATGCACGCACACAGCAAGTACATTGGAGAGAGGGAAAAAGAAGGGCTTCTATCCGGTTTTCAGAACATATTCCGAGAAATCTATGCTTAAAAGGAAGCAGATATTTACAAAGTGCAATTACCAAAACAACTTCGGGATACCTCAGGTCATTTTATTGAGATTTCCAAATCCTCCAAAATACTGAAAATACAAAGGACAGCAAATCTACTGCGGTTTACTGCTGAAGCAATTGCAATCAAACGTTTCAGACCAAACTTATGCACACAGACAGAGAGTGTAGTCAATCTCTCACTCCCTTGGTAACCGATTGTATTAATTTCATTACACTGATTAGTGATGCACACAAGTGAGCTCAGCTCACTAAGCAAGCTTTCAGTTTGATAAACTTTAACCTACTTGAATTGCTACATACATGTGCAAGTTAACACTGTTTATTGCATTTTTCTATTTTCTGTCTTCTCTCACCCCACCCTCGATTTTTTATAGCTTGAAAGCATATAAACTGATGGTGACTTGAACTGAAAATTGTGATACCTATATCCTGGATGCGTTCATCTTATAAAGTTTTCTCTATTACATTTCAAACACTGAAATATGAAATGTCATTATTTATAACCATTGTAATTTCAGGTAGTTTGCAGCAGCTGATGAGAACCTGTGAAATAGAATGATGATATCACTTTATACTGTGAATCTGATCTTTCTTTCTCTATCAAAATTTGTATGAAACGTAAAGTTTTCAAGTGTTAGTTTCTTAAGGATTTGATTTATTTCAGGGTTAATTACTCATTGATATCTGTTACAGAGCCATTGAAAACCATCAGAGAGAGAGCATTGTAGAGCTGTTTCGCCCAGTTTTAGGACTCATCAGTAGTACACATCCAAGTAAAGCGAAAATTACTGTTCAAGTAATCAGCAATGTTATTTCAAAATTTGTGGTTAGTTGGATACGACAGAGATTTGTATTGAGACTAAAGTGTCTAGATATCAGTGATAAATCACATTAATTCATTTCCAAATATTACGAATATCTCTTGTAACGGAATAATTGATACCCATTTTGAATATTTCAACTAACTTTATAATTAATTTTCCTTTTTTCTCCTAGACTTTACATATGATTGTTCTGGCGTTCGGATTACATTTTTGTGACTTCATTCTTGTGTAATTCCTAACTTTAATGCTTCTTCTCTCTGTGGCTGTGTGATTCATTGGTAGGGTGTTGTTTTACAATACAGTTCCTTTTAGTGAATGAGGGTGATCATGATCTCGGGCTGTCTTATAATAATAATAACAGCTTTATTCCAAACAGAATTTGTGGTACAGGTATGGAATTTTCATCGTGCATTACAATATATTGTATCTAATTACCTGATAAATTTTATAAGATTTTAAAATCAAAAAGCAACAACCAAAATAAAATAGATAAATAAAAAGAACAGCGTTGCGTTTACATTTTAAACAATGCACCACAGGATATGAAATATAAAATTAGTGTGTGGAAATGTTGGTGTCTGATTCTGGTGGACAAAGTTTTGATCTCACCTTGTCGGCAATGTTTTACTTGATTCTAATGGTACTGCTTACAAGTAAATTTCGGTACACTAATCTTGTTCTACAGTACTTTTTTGTACTTAGAAGGTTTCTTTGGTTAACAGACTGGTTGACCGAAGTGTTGAAGTAATCTGAGTTTTTGATGTTATTCTGGTTGCTGAATAGCACCATATAAATATTCAACCACGAATATTCGTCTTCCTGGTGACTATGGAGCGTTTTGTGACTACGTGTCTCAAGGAAGTTTTGAACAGCTATGCTGTACGATACAAAGACCTGAAGTCAGACCACAAGAAGTTGGTTTTGGTCGTAATCCCATAGTGACAGAAGTGTTGAGTCATTCAATGGGCGAACTATAGTGTGTAAATCATTACTGAACCCATCGATTTAAGTGATTTTAAACAGTCGGCAGGAAGATCTGGACGTGGAGATCGTGTTTTATCGGCGCCCGTCAACAAGGTGTATATGGAGCCTTTAAGGAAGTGATTTTTGAAATCAGAGACGTCAAGACTGAGTATTTTGGATTAAGATTAGAAGTATGTCTTGCTAACCAGTGCCAGTAAGGATGAAGCATAGGTCAAGGGCTTCCTGTTAATCGTTTCCAAATATCCGGCACGAATTCGATATGCAAACTGAGATAACGAGTTCTCTAATCTGGTAATACTCACTGTTCAAACCTGATTGATAAAATTCAGTCTCTAACAAAACAAGGGACATAGTCTACCAGCCAGTAGCCATGCAATGTACACTGAATCTATCACCGATAATTTCAAATTAGTATACTTCTTAATTGTGGTGGACTACATTATACCGAAGACTGTTGAGAGCGAGAAAGGAATAAGTAGGACCGATAGGAAAACTCTAGAAGATCTGCACATTGCAAAGGATTGATAGATAACGTCGCATAAACCTGAAGACTAACAGATGAAAATCAGAAAACTGGCAGAAGCTGCAGCAAAGACAGGACAAGACAAAACTTAATGAAAAATGAGTCTATTGTTAATCTCCGACCTGACAAAGGATCAGGTGTTTTGATAATGGATAAAGATAATTATGTGAAAAAAGTGGAATCAGTTCTGAATGACTCATCAACATTTCCAACTGATCCATCGAAGAAAGATCAAACCGAGTCGATGAAAAGACGGATTACAAAGAAGCTAAGAGAACTTTTAAAGAAGAAGTTGATTGACGACGGCATATACAACGAACTAAAGCCTAAGGGATCCAGATTGTCTTAATGTACGGCTTGCCAAAGATGCATAAGCCTGACATCCCTATGAGACCAATATTATCTATGATTAATTCGCCGTATCACAAAGTAGTTAGGTGGCCAGCAGAAATGTTGGAACCAATCCGTAGTAAATTAGCAGTCTACAGCCTGAAAGACACATTCCAGTTCGCTAAACAATTAGAGAATCTAAATATCTCAAATAAATTTATGGTGTCCTTTGATGTGTCTTCACTGTTTACAAAGATCCCATTGGAGGAAACAATACAAATTATATGTCAGCATGCCGAAC
Organism: Trichobilharzia regenti; assembly: GCA_944472135.2. Taxonomy (NCBI): domain Eukaryota; kingdom Metazoa; phylum Platyhelminthes; class Trematoda; order Strigeidida; family Schistosomatidae; genus Trichobilharzia; species Trichobilharzia regenti. The sequence continues at coordinate 38,795,036 of OX235267.1, forward strand.
TTCTTCCTCTACCCAAGAACGAACTCAGACAACTTTTACTTATGTGTACCAAAGACGTACAGTTCCAGTTCATCAACACTATATACCGCCAAATTGACGGAGTCGCCATGGGAAGCCCCCTGGGTCCGATTCTGGCAGATATTTTTATGGGTAGTCTAGAACAAACAAGGCTAAAATCCTCAGTTAGCCATATAAACTTCTATACTAGGTATATCGATGACACCTTCGTTGTCTGTAATTATTTCAATGATGCATCTCAAGTATTAGAAGTCTTGAACAGCGCCCACCCTAATATTAAGTTTACAATCGAGTATGAAAGAGAGACAAGTTCCATTTCTTGGACTTGGGTATCCAACGAGATAAAGACGGTGAAATCATAAGATATATACACAGAAAAGAGACCTAGAGGGCGGTTTATCTTAACTTTAAAGGCTTCTGCCCTATAAGTTACAAAAAGGGATTGGTGGATTATTATTTGATCGTGTGAGGAAGCTGTGTTCAGAAGAAAAGATTGAGGAAGTGCTATCCATTGTGGAGAAATGCCTACGCGACAGCGGTTACCCACAAAAGTTCATCGACAAGTATGGGAGACGTCATGTTGAAAAAGTGAAAAGCAGCACAATAGATAAAAAGCCTATCTTTCTGCAGCTTGCATTCAAAGGTGATGATACTGCTAGTAGAATAAGATGCAGACTGAACGCTGCCATGAAGAGAACATATCCAGCCGTCAAGCTTGTATGTATTTATCAAACAACTAGTTGTTTGAGACAATCAAAAGTGGATAAATACCCACCTCATGTTACCTCCAACTGTGTCAGCTAATTTACATTTACATTGGAAGAACAGAGAGAAGGGTTAGTGTCCGCATCTATGAACACATACCAAAGAACTTGAGACTGAAAGGTCCGCAAGTATTAAACAGTGCGATTGCTCGTCATCTATTGGACATTGGTCATATTGTAGACAACCTGAAGTCGTTCAAAATAATCAACAAGCAAAAGAAACCTAGCTTGCTACTCTTTGCTGAAGTAATCGCTATCAAACGACTCAAACCAAATCTATGTACGCAGAAAGAGACAGTGGTGAATCTTGCACTGCCCTGGTTATAACAAAAAATATACAACTTTCATGAGTCACCTTTTTCATGTTTAGAAAACTCTACTCTCTCTCATCTAAACATGACTCACCCTACCTTGTTTCTTTTCTTTCCTTTTTTCTACTGGCTATTAGATAAGATGCTTTCTATAGTTACATAATCTACTATTTTGTTATGCTCTTTCTAGCTAAACCTTTTTTCTACACACACACACACACACACAACCCTGTTTTTATTTCCAAGCCTAATTGTCCAACTGTTCTATAAATAGTCGGTGTTTGTAACTCCCATTCAGTTAAATCATTCCGGACTAATGTTACTTTTAATGCCTACCAATTACTCCTTATGATCGTGGAAAAGTATGTTCAAATCTTGATTTTGTGATTCATATTTTTTAACGTTCAGGTTGTAACCAGTTGAGACGAATCCTCGATTAAATAATAAAAGATGAGCTCATATTATCCTGGTACAATTGTTGTTGTTGCTTTGTTCAAGTTTATTAATGGGAAGAATTGCATGAAGTTTTTTAAGAAGACAGAACTGTCAAACGTATGTGACTGACAACAACAAACACCAGTCACTCACTATCAGTGGAATAAATTTGATGGAGGTCACTTCCTTCACTTATCTGAGCTTGGTGGCATCTTTCCAACTACACAGGCAGAGGGTGTGGATGAGGATGTCAACACCAGAAACGGAAGGGCAAGACAAACATTCATCACTCTGAAATCAGTTTAGAAATCAGAAGAATGAACTTCGAATTTTTAACAGTAATGGTAAATTAGTGATTCTATATATGGGTCAGAAACTTGACATCTCATGGAAAGCATCCCTGGCAGGCCACTGTGGACTTATGTCAACATTTGTCTTATTAGTGAAGATCAGATGGCCAGAGAAAACGACCAACAAGAAACTTTGACAATGAACCAGTCAAGAACTTATTGCTGAACAAATATTCCGAAAGAAATGGAGATAGACTGGACACACGCTGAGTAGATAGTCGGGTGACGTCAACTTCCAAGCTCTTGAGTGGAACTCGAGTGAAGAACAATGAGGATGAAACGAAAGCTTACGGACAGTCATGAGACCCGTTAAACAGGATCACAGAGCACAGAAAGAAGCAGAGATATTCTTTTGAAGCCTGATATTCCACTCAGAACTCATGGGAATAATAATAAACTTCTCAATTGCTTAAAATCGAAGAAATGGAATAATCCAGTGTACCTTAGATTTTTGGAATATACTCAACTAGTTGTTGTTGACAACAATTAATCCCCAGTAAGTGAATTCCAGATTTCTTGCAGGTTTTTCATGAATTCACCTATCCAATCATCTGATTAGCAATCAGTCTCAAAGTTATCTGAATCAAGATGGTAAATTTGTTGGAATGAAGTCAAGTCATCATCAAACAGACACGCCTTAAAGACCCTTTTACTCGGGATATAATGATCATGCTCAAACGTAATTATAACCAGATTAGATTGTAAATCCTTTCGACTAACAGCTGGTATGTCATTGGCAAAGAATAGTATCTAAAATATTTAATTGTATTCCTTCTTGTGATTGCGACTAACTGACCTACCGAGAGACAGATAAAGCAATGCGAAACAAGACCCACAGGTGATACGGTTAAAGACACGATAATTCATTTAGGAAAAACAGCTAATGGCAGAAATGAATGCAAACGGGATCGTGTCAGCAATGACAAAAATACAGAAGAAAAGAGTGAAGTAACACATATGAAAACGGGTGTCGTATTCAGTTTTAAATCACATCAATAAGAGTCTATGGTGGTGAATATTAAGGCTCAAAATAGTTTAAACATTGTCTGGTCATTATATATGATAGTTATTCTCAATCGCATAGTTGTCCAAGCCTTAATGTCTCTCTCTAGCCTGAAGAGTGTTCACTATTATATGCCTGATCATATCTAAGTGATCTGTTTGAACTCCATTCCTTCTGATTGGAACATACGGTTTTAAGATTTATAGTTAGGACAGTTGTTCCATCCTAGTTTGGGAATCATCAGCAATACGCACGCACAGAGTGGGGTTCGAACTCAGAACATACTTGTTGCAAGGCAACCCTGTATACCATTCAGCCACTGGGAGCCGATTCAGTGACCAGCCTATAAATTTTAACTTCTACTAAGGTGGAGTTGTTAGCCTGACTCTCGACCACCCCTTTTTTTCCGAATTCCCCAACAACTACTACACCAAGCGAATTTTACTAGTGAGTTGGGCAAGGATCGAACTCAGACCTCTTGCATGACTGGCTGGCATTCTCCCATAGAACCACTGACACGCTGGTGCCAAGAAGACGTCTTACTTAAAAAAATCTATGATCTCTCAATGACGAAATTAAATTTTCAAAACATCTGTCTCAGTAACTTTATCCTTCACAACAAAACGTGTTTCTTTTCTCCAATAATCGTTATTATAATTCTTGTTTTTACAACAAAAAGAACAACCATGTTTTACACTACCATAGTTTTAGTTCATGTTTACGAAAGGTGGGCTTTTTAAAACAAAACATAGCAACAACAAAATTTTGTTAGTTTTCTGTTTTACAAAACCATGTCAATTGTAAATTTTATTATTTTAAAACACATTTTGTCGTGATTTCTTAAAAACGTTGTAACAGCAATGTAGTGTTTAGTCTATAAAAATACCACCTGCCCACTATGTGTAGGACATCAAACCCTTTATCTAAATCAGTGTGAATTAGACGGGAGTAATTAGACAGAAACGATATCAATACAAAAGAAAATTCTGTTCGATGAATTTTTTGTAGGTCTCTACAATTATATATACACGTTGAATCATAGGGAATAATGAAAAGACGGTTGCAGAGAAAAAAATTTCCTTTTCGACGAAGTCATCAACTAAACAGCCGTACATTCGTGTATTTATAGCAAATAGGTGGTTAAGTTCCAGAATAATTTCCGGTCAAGGGTCAAATTAATAAAATTACAATTACGAATTAAAATGCCATAATAAACAGGGGGACGGATAAAACTCAAACAAAGTAGCATCATAATTACTGAGAAGATTGACATTTTGTTTAGTTAGGGGTTAGAAATGTAGGAATAACAAACAGAGAGGATGTTTGGATACAAAATCTAGTAGGATCATGACTAATGTGACGAATATTTATTTATCCAATTAAGGATTAAATATGTATTATTATTATATCCTTTAATTCCTAGAGGAACATAGGGCTTCAGCTGCGCGCCTCCATTGTCTTCTGTTTTCTGCCAACCTTTTCACACCGCTTCAAGTCTGCCCACATGCTTTCATCTCCTCTTCACATGACCTCCTCCAAGTCACACTTGCACCGACGATCAACTCGCCGCCTCCCATTCTGTCGGGTTTCACTCGAGCGATGGCTTATCTAGTGATGTCACTTGATGGTTTCCTCAGAGTATGGCCAATCCATCACCATTTCTTCATGCCTATTTGTTCCACAGTCGGTTCCTGGTTGGTTAGCTTCCAAAGATCACTGTTGCTGATCATTTATGGCCGGCTAGCCATCTGATCTTGAGTATTGAGCGAAGACTACTGATAATGAAGGTCTGTAGTTTGTTTGAGATGTTCTTTATGACGCGCTGGCCAAGTCTCTGATCCGTATAGTGAGTAGCACTGACTGACTTCACATTGGAGTTGAAAATCCGGATCTTATTTTCATTTCCATGCTGAGTGGGGCTGTTGACCTCCACACAGACTTGGTGAGAGTAATGAAAGCCTGTCTTGCTTTACCGATTCTGGCTTTGATATCCTCGTCAGTTCCATTCGCCTGTAGTTGAAACGATGCTTCCCAGGTAGGTAGGTGAAGGAGGTTGTTTCTTTCAGGTTCCTCACATGTATGGTGGCTGATTGTTGTCTGTTTTTGTTGCTGTTCTTGGTGATGCTGTGAGGAAAATACCTACCGCTGCTGGACCGTTAATGGAGTGCCTGACATGGGGTGCTCTATTTCATGCTGCAACGTCGCTGAGGTGTTGTCCACTCAGCGAGGATACTGACTGTGTGGGGAAAAATGGTTTTGTGGGAATGGAAAGTATCACCCTCTCCATCAGAAGCCCCGTTGAAAACACGACGTGACAGCGCGGAAATTTCGGATTAAATATTTAGAATTAATAATAAAATAACAAAATAGACGGGAGGTTTGGATATGAAAATATGGTAGTGTTAATAGGGATTTAGAAAAACTTAAAAATAACATGAATAAACAGGAAGTTTGGATAAGAAGGACAACGGAATAGTCACTATTAGTCACCTGTTGATGATGGCCATGGCAGGGACAAGGGTTGGACGTATTTCTTTTGGATAGATAGCGTGGATTTTAGCTTTTGGATGGCTAGTGTCTCGACTATGCCCAGATGTCTTGATTTCACTCCTCTTGATAGGTTTGATCTAACCTGACTATATTGTATATCCAATCTTCGTGTTTATCACTCTTTGTAATATGAATAATTTGATCCTTAACCGGAAATATTTCTGGAACTTTCTCACCCATTTACTATAAATACATGAATGTTCAGCCTAGTTGATTACTTCGTCGAAAAGAAAATGTTCGTCTCTGCAACCGTCTTTTTATTATTCCTTATGATCAAATTATATATACATTATATTCTGGAATAACCGTCAGTAACCGTTAGTAGTGACATTTTTAAAATTATATCGAGTTGTTAAGATACATGGAATTACAGTTCAAGAAAGATGTGTAGGTTAAAATACGCTTAAAAAAGAGATACTAAATTGAGCACACAAAGCTACGAATGAACCTTGTTTGTCTAGTGTTTAACTACACGGAATGGTGTTCGGAAATCTGACGATAAACATGATTAATTGTACTCCCTAGATAACTGACTCCACAGGAACGGTCAGACTGTTAAATTCACATAAAAGAGACAAGATTAAGCAGTTTTTCTTTAATTCTCAAGAGTGAAACAAGAATGGCTGAGAAGAGACAGTGTACTTCACTGTCGGTGGATGCTTTTTTTTACCGCATTCCTTAGGCATTGTGTTAATATCTCCCTGACGTTATAGCCGAGGAACTGAAGTTGTAGGAAAAAGGCCTTTTTCGCGAACTGTTGGTACTTTAGCTTGCCTTGACTTTTGATTCATATGCTTGTCGATGTATTTTTCTGGGTAACAGTTCTCACTCAGTAACCTGTTAAATAATATTAGTCTCTTCAATAAGATATTCATTAGATCAGATTGTTCTTGCTTTGTGGACCAAGCAACTTATTAGATTGCCTTCGCATATAAAGTCTATTGTTTCCATCTTTCTTGAACTGAAATTCCATGGATTTTAACAACTCGATATTGCTTTGGTAAATAACAATCTTGTGGATGACAATTGTTTTGGAATATTACATATATAAATATATATATATATATATGGTTGTAGATCCCTACGTGGAATTGATCGAAAAGAATATTCCCTCATCGAACTTTCTTTCGTCTTCCAGATGTCTGAAAGACTTATATCCCTATAATGAAATGAAAGACAAGTTCCCTGCCCAGCCTATGGTGAGGTGCTTATTCAGCATGATTCCGTGAACATACACAATTGAAATTCTGCCATATAGATAGAGGGTTTAAACAAAGATTATTACAGAAAATAATTATCCAGTAAAATCCACGAGCTGATATCGAGTAGACAGTGTATCAAGACTTAATTTCTGTCTTGCATCAAAGAGAGATGTGTTTTTGTTCATAACAAGGTAATCAGAATACATTGATACTTTGACGTATAATTACAATTGCCTTGAAGAAAATATATCATGCCACTTAACTCAAGAATACTTTCAGAATTAAGAATCGATTCATCCTTTTAAACTCTTAAAACAAACATGTTACTTTTGATATAAGAATAAAACTTGTTCACTGTGGTAGAGTATAACTCCATCGTGTGTAAAATTTATTTTGATAAAGTCTCACAGTGTTACACAGTAATATTTATTGGTGACAACGTTTAGAATACAATTTATTACATGTCGTAATCATATCAAGACAGTACTCGCATAACTTTCTAACATCGTTTATATAATTCCATAATCTTTCCTCGCTTGATTTGATTGATAGTAGTACTTTCCATGTTTCCGGTATGAGTCATGAGTAATTCGTATTGCAAGTGTTGGCTGTAGACTCGATGAACCAAGCAGGATTCAGTAATCAAAATCTCTCTCTCTCTCTCCGTCTACGTATATTACTTTTAGAATTCTGACTCTGTCTAACCCACCCTATTGTGTGGTAATGTGTTAATGCATGCAGTGCGATCGCCAAGATTTTTTTCTAAATTACTTATCGTCATGGAATCAATCATTCTGACCTCAGCTAAATTCTTACGCTTTGATAATCTCACTACTCCTCATCCACTACAAGTTTGACCTATGTAGTTGACTTAACTCACAGTTATTGCAAGGTATTTTGTATATTATATTATTTTGTTTAATTGAGCCCACTGGATCCTTAATCCTACACTACTTGTACTACTTGAGTGAGTTTGTAGGTTTGAATGCCACCCTAACTCCTGCTTTATTGAGAATCCGACATGTAGGGTCTCAGATGTCCCCTCCTTATGTGATAGAACTGTGGATGCTGTATATACTTTTTTATTTATGTTATCATTATTATTAGTTTCACCATTATTTTTATTTTGTTTTTCACATTTTTTGACATTCCTAATGAATTTTATAAGACAGATATTCAATACCAAAGCCTCTTCTATCTGTTTTATTCCATCATTTAGGGCTTTTATTGTACTACTTAGAGTTATTGCTCGGTTTGTTAGACACTTAATTAAGCCAAACTTCACCGAAAAATGACGGATGAAATGAATAAAATTCTAAATATCTATAAGCATAATGCGTTGACTTTTTATAAACGCTAGTGTGGAGTTTTTTTATTTATTTTTTTTAATTTTTGGTAACAGCTTGATTCCACACTGTATTTTTGGTACAAGTATGGAATTTTCAGCGTGGATATCTGTAGCCCAAATTTCGCAGGCCGACCATAGATATCTGGTGTGCGCCAGTGTGGGCTCGAACCCTGGACCATGTGCATGGTCGTCGAGAGTCCTAACCATTGTGCCACCGAGTTTACCTTCTACTGTTCATTTTATTTTACAATCTTACATACCTGATTCTCCTTGTTCATTTTTCTATTCAAACGTCGATTCTATTCCCTTTACTAGTAAGTTTATACGTGTAAAGAAGCTAGAAATGTATTCTGTTACTAACACTGTGAGTAAAAGTGTCATCCATCCACATTTATCCATCATATTTTTGGAGTAGGATTAAAAATGCACTAAGAGCACTATTTTCCCAACCTGTTCATAAATAAATAAATAAATATTACTGTATAACGCTGTCAGAATTTATAGAAATAAATTTTACCCACAATGGAAACATGTGACTACTGCTGTATGAGGAGGTTACATCTAATCTTGTAGATAAGACCTACAGAGCCTATTTCCTTTCATATAGCTTTAGAATTAGACCCCATATCCTGAAACTATTCGTAGCGAAAATGAACATCCAACCTCTCTGATGATAAGAAAAAGAATATAATTTAAAAACACGACCAAGAATGGATATTTATAATGTGTATAAATATTAAGCTTCTGTACAGAACAGGATTTAAACGTACTAGCAATGTTAAATAGTGTCAGTTATTGATAGGAGACGCCGAACTTAATTATCAGTACTCAGTAAATTACATTTATGTGGTTTATACGCATCGAGTTCAAATTATAACAATGTTTGCACTAAAAGCAAAACAGAAGCAGAGTTACATTACACCACACAGGAGAAAGGATCAAGTCAAGGATTAAGTAGTCAAATGAAAGACAGAGAGAGTGTGTGTAGGCAAATCCAGTTACATAGGCTTCTTCTTGAACACATAAATTGGGTGTCAAGTGTTTGATAACAGGGACTGTTTTGGCAAACTTTAGGAGAATTGAACTATTTCTCCCATTGATAGTTTTAAAGAATTTCGTGTTGCCCACCTCATGAGGTGTCTAGTAATAACAGTATTACAGACGTTTGTTCCATCAAAATGTAGGCTTTCCTGTTCACATTGAGGAATTTGGTGGTGTGCCCTGCTTTCAATTCTCCTAGTGACACTACTACTGCAGAAACACGTTAATCTACATACACAGTTAAAGTTAACCTAAGAAGGGCATCTTTTGACCTTTGATTGCATCAAAGAATATGTTGTCCAATAAACGGGAATAAATTTAGCTTCAAGATACCTTGTAGACAGTGTGGCATTCAATCTTCTGTTGGCTATCTCCCTGCAATATTATCACCTTCAAAATCGAGTTGAATGAAGATATGATTTGGCGTTTGTACGCTCACACCTTCCGCAAGTGTCAGTGATTTTCTTAGGGTAAACGTTGTTTTTCAACACCTCTTTTTTGCGAATAGGAAATTCTTTGCCTAATTTTTCCGAACCGAACTGTAAACAGTGCTGGTGCATTGCTATTTGGATAAAATGTAAGTACTGTCCATTGGTATTTAATATGAAGTAGCAATATTATTAGTAGTATATCCAGTTAACTTTAAAATTTTTAAGTGAAGTCTACATTTTATATACAATATTATAAGGCAAGCGAATTATGCTGGTTTCAAGAGTAAAAAGTCATAAAATCGCATTCCTTTTGGGTGTTTATTATCACCTAAAAACAGTCAGTCAGACATTCGCTAAACAGTTAGTTAGTTAATTAGTTGTTGCTAATGAGTTATGTAATCAAATAAAAAACTTCATACACACCCGCTTCATAAATATGCCAACAGAATAGATATAAAAAATAACTTTTTTTAATGTGCGTTTCTCTCTATCCTCTTTCTATTCACTCCCGCTGTCTACCGCTGTCTTTCTTTATTTCTTATTCAACCAACGCATTTGAAGGTTCTTCATTCTTCAAGCAAAACAAAAGCAAATAAGCATGTTTCAATTTACTCAGCTAAAACGCACACACACAAAAAACGCTGGTTTTCAATAGACATTTATGTGTGCGTGTATGCGTACCGCACTCCACCACACCGCACAGCACAGCACAGCACCAAACCTTAGCGCATATGATTGCGGCACAGTTCATACCCGCATGGTGCTTATATGCGTTCTTTATTTCTAAACTAATCGGCGGCATTTCTCAAAGAGAATGTTTTGTGTTTTTAATTTTTTTTTTGGTTGTTGATTATTTAATCACTCGAGAGTAATAACAAGTTTCAACTGGCACATTTACTAATTACTATTTCGCTTTGATTACCACAAAATTCTGTACATATATATATATATGCATTGTATGCATGTGTATTTGTGGGTTTGAGGATTTTCTGTTTTTGAACACTGTTCGCTTTGATTTGTAAAACAAAAGTTGGATAGGCTACGTACGTCAAGACAACAGTTTAATTGAAATACTGATAATCATTTCGATAATAATGGTAATAATAATAGTAGTAATAGTTAGTCGAATGTGTTATTCATTAGAAGTAAACAAGATATCCAAGGGTTTCTTCTGTGCGTCTCTTTTTTTTGTCTTGTATGTCGGAATGTTCAATTGGAGTAACAGAGATCAAAGAAGATGTCTATGGAAATCTCAACAACAACAACGACAACAACAAAAATAATAATAATAATGATTAGACAACATCAACACAGACTACTTCAATTACTATTATTACGGCAACAATTACCGCCACAGGTGTATCCCTTCAGTTACTTATTTATACCTGTGCACTTCATTCATTTTGCACAACATTTTATCAAAATGGCAAAAACTTGTTTATTATTTCGGCTCACTATCAATATATATATATATATATATATGTGAGTGTGTGTGTGTGTGATGACAGGAGTATATAAAAATAGGCTTTGAAATGCTGTTAACACTGAGTGTGATCTTTATGGTTTGCGTTTATATTCATTTTGCATGTATGTGTAAAAAATGCACTCATGAATGTGCTGTTTTTGCACAACACTGATAAGAAGTTTTCGCGCATTCATAATGCGTTTGTCTGTTAACAAGAACTGGAGCTTATAAAGGATAAACAATATAAAAAACCGCATAATGGATTAAATAACTAGCGCAAATCTTTCTTGTTATATAACAGGTTGAAGCTTTGTTGGGTTTCCTCTTTTTTTATTCTACAGGATTGGTCACAAGTTGACATCAGTTAGAGAACCGTTGGAAAACTAGTGTGGAGTACTGGATAGCTCTGTTTCGTCCTACTTTGGTACTCCTTAATAGCTCATGACCAGTTCTGTAACCAATGAAATCCCTGGAAAACAACACTTGATAATTATTCTGATGCTCACTAGCGATTTGCTCTACACAGGAAGTTACCTGGCGTTCTAGTGAGAAATCCTAACCGAAAGATTTTTTTCCAAGTAAACTAGAGAGTGGACCTGTGAACAATTTTATCAGAAAATTCTCATTTTATTTCCTGTATGTGGACGATACTTTTATTCCATGTAATAATGATTCAGACAGGCACACAATAATCACTCAATTCAATGAAGCACGTTCTGCAATGAAATTCATCTGCGAAGAGAAATTCCAGGATAGAATTACCTCCCTAAATATCCTCCTTACAAGAAAACCATATGCTAGTATAAAGAGAAATTTGCATAGGAAAAGCACATGGACACGACAAAATTCACAGCTTCGTTCCTCTCAAGTACAAAAGACATTTAGTAGGGAACCTTAGTCACAGGGTTAGATCTATATACTCAGAAGATGTAATTAAAGATGAACTAAGGATTCTATTATTATTATTATTATATCCTTTAATTCCTAGAGGAACATAGGGCTTCAGCTGCGCATCTTCATTGTCTTCTGTTTTCTGCCAACTTTTGCACCCCGCTTCAAGTTTGCCCACATGCTTTCATCTACTCTTCACATCACCTCCTCCAAGTCACCCTTGCGCCGACGATCAACTCGCCGCTTCCCATTCTGTCGGGTTTCACTCGAGCGATGGCTTGTCTAGTGATGTCACTTGATGGTTTCCTCAGAGTATGGCCAATCCATCACCATTTCCTCCTGCCTATTTGTTCCACAGTCGGTTCCTGGTTGGTTCGCTCCCAGACATCCCTCCCCGCTGCTGATCATTTATGGCCGGCTAGCCATCTGATCTTGAGTATTGAGCAAAGACAACTGTTAATGAAGGTCTGAAGTTTGTTTGAGATGTTCTGTATGACGCGCTGGCCAAGTCTCTGACCCGTATAGTGAGTAGCACTGACTGACTTCACATTGGAGTTGAAAATCCGGATCTTATTTTCATTTCCATGCTGAGTGGGGCTGTTGACCTCCACACAGACTTGGTGAGAGTAATGAAAGCTTGTCTTGCTTTACCGATTCTGGCTTTGATATCCTCGTCAGTTCCATTCGCCTGTAGTTGAAACGATGCTTCCCAGGTAGGTAGGTGAAGGAGGTTGTTTCTTTCAGGTTCCTCTCATTTATGCTGGCTGATTGTTGTCTGTTGTTGTTGTTCTTGCTGTGGGTGTCGGCCAGGAATCTTCATCTCCTCTGTTTTACCTATGTTCACCTGAAGTCCTATCTTTGATATTTCTTCTGCCAACTTGTTGCTTTTCACTTGCATATCTTCCTGTTTGTGGGAAATCAGACATATATCATCGGTGAAGTCCATATCCTCCAAGTTTTTCGTGTGAGTCCATTTTATGCCTGTTTCCTCATTGCACACTCTCTGTCACAATATCCGATCTACTGCAATCAGGAAAATCATTGGCGATAGTAGACAGCCTTGTCTCACTCCCGCCCTCACTTCGATGGATTCCGTAAGTTTCCCGCTGTGAATTACTTGGCATGCAGCATTGTCGTATAACTGTTGGATGAGATGTATAATTGTCAGTGGGACCCCGTAGTAGCGAAGTAGTTTCCAAATCACCTCTCGATCGACGCTGTCGAAGGCCTTTCAAAGTCGATGAAGTTGAGATAGAGAGGTGACTGCCATTCCAAGCTTTGTTCAATGATGATGCGTAGAGTGGCGATTTGATCAATACATGATTTGTTTTTCCTGAATCCGGCCTGTTCCGGTCGAAGTTTTTCATCCAGGTTGGCTTGTTTGATTCTCTCCAGGATGATGCGACTTAGTATCTTACTTGAAATGAACAGAAGCATAATTCCGTGCCAGTTTTTGCATTGGCTTAAGTCTCCTTTCTTTCGTAGTGTGAATAGGTAGCTTTTCTTCCAATCCTCAGGTACTTTCCCTCCTTCCACACCTTGTCCAGCAATGGAGGTACCTCATGCTTCAAGCAACAGAGGATATTGTAATTCGTGTGAAACAATCAGTGGTTTGTGTGCAAAAGAAGCAAGTCCAACCACCCACTACTACTGCCCTGGCCGGCCTTCAATGGAGACTATACACTCATAAATTTGTATTATCTTTCCTAATTCCTCTGATATTTAGTGTGTATTTTTATGTTGCTGCTATTGAAATGTAATCATTTGACATTATTATTATTGATTCGATGTTACTTAAACACATTAATGTTGTTAATGATACTAATCCATTCACTATTATGTATGTGCATATAACTGTAGGACCTGATTAAGGGCAGGTTATCGAAAACCTGAATATTCTTTTATCAGTAAGCATTCTTTTGAGAAAAAAAGTACCGTCACTTTCAAAGACAAAAAGGACGATAAAAAAGTTTCATATCTGCTTCATTTAAAAAACAGTGGTCAAGAAATGAAGCATATTTGCATAAAATTATATACTACTGATTGGCCGAGATAAGTAGTTGTATACAACTTATATTAATCAGTAGTGTTTGCTGGCCAGCCAGATCCAAGTGGTCTATATATATTTCAATTTCTGAAGGCAATTGTGGCAAAATTCTCACCTCTCGAACAGTGTACATTGCAAACTGCTAACTAATAAAGCCTTACCAGTCTTGTTTTCTTCAAGTCATGCCAGTCTTCCGTTTTAACCTTAACTAGTTATCGACTTTGCTTCTCAGTGGCAGTGTCTGCATCCTACTGAATATCAGTTAGAAGCTGAAAAATTACAGTTGCATTACGAGTGTTATTCAGATGAAAGAAGGTTAAATATTTCCCCTGGTTAACTTAACTGTCTGTGGCTCTTCTTTAGCCCAAGTAGACTCTAACAGTAACTCGTCTTCTTAATGATAATTTATATACTTCTATCTCATGATAGGCCAGAATCAGAAAGGCAGGATGAGCCTTCATCAAACTGAAACCAGTTTGGAAATCTTCCTTAGTCAGCAGCTTCAAAAAAAAATCAAGGTTCCTATTTTCAAGACAAACGTCAAATCAGTCAGTCAACTCTTCTGTAAGAGATAGAAATTTGCGATGTGTGTGCACCACAAAAAAGATTTCGAGCAAGTTACAGAATTTTATCTAAAACTGCATTCTCTGGCCCCACTTTGAAGATCAAATGACCAGCCAGCCAGCCGGCCGGCCAGAAAGAATTACCAATAAGAAATTCTAGCGGGGAGCGAACCAACCAAGATCCTATTGCTCAACAAATATGTAGGGGAAAATGGAGATGGATGGAACCAGCATAAGTTCTCAGGAGGCTGTCAGATGACATCACGTGCTAGGCAATGCATCGAGTGGAATCCTGATAGGAAGCGATGATTTAGTATTCAGGGTGAGGGTAACACAGAGGACATAGTGTGGTGAGGAGGTGAGAGAGTATGTTCACTCGTGGACCCAGATGAAGTGGACAGCTAAAAATAGAAGAAAGTGTAGATGTGTTGTTGAATACCTAGGTTCCACTCGGAACCCAACAGAATAATAACATTATAATAATATATCATGATGATGACCCATTTTTCTATTTCCTTCAGTTTTACCAATCATTTATCAAATAGATTCATTGAAAATAACTTTGTTATTTTATTTCTTCTTTGTATTGTCAATGTAAACTTTACCTGTCCATTTAGCCTGGGAATGAGGTTTAACTTCTACGAGATTTTGATCCCACTTGGTCAAAAGTAAGTAGCAAACTTTACATATTAGCCACTACAAAAATATAGAAAGGATCTCTGTTGCACTTCTACAAGTCCGTAAATCATCCAAGTGGTTTGAAATGACTCGACACTCTTAGATTAGTCAAACTGTGTACATCACTAGTGAGCTCAGTCCCAAAAGAGCAAAACAACTGTCCTATGCTTAAATCAGCTAGGTCTAACTAGAAAACACTACTGATTGTCATGAGTGTGATATGTAGACAGATAAAAAGGGCATTATTTGGTGATATGACGATCAAGGTCGGCCTAGAAGTAAACCAATCAGAGTTAGCCAACCTAAGATAACGCCCGCCATTTTATTGATCATGATGACAGATTAATTGACTTATCCTTCGTGATTTTTCAATCTCATATTATTGTGCAAAAATAGGCTTTGGCTTATACTAAAACACAGCTTTAAGCTAACGTTGTTGTGTATCGTTGCTTCAGTAATAGCTATCGTATATTTGGTGTCATCAAGCAGCATTCTCGATAAGCTCGTCTGTGCCCAACTCGTCGCCCTATTCAGTGTTATTGCGAAAGATAAAAGTGGTGACATCATAACAGAGTTGTAAACAACTACTCATCTCAGTCATTCAGTAGTACATAGGTTTATGCAGGTCTTTTGAATTTTAATTTATGCACCTTTTCGTGCTATATAATTCCCCTTATTTATACGCATATGTTTGGTTTTTGCAGTCAACCAACAATACACATGAATTATGTTTTTGAGAACTGTTTTTCAAGTGGTGCTTTGCTGGGATTTGATTGGTTACGGGTTTAACGAGGAGTTAAAATCAGTTAGAAAACAATCAGAGTGTAATGGAAAACTGTTTCATTCTAGTTGGGGACTCTTCAACAGTATGCCCTGTAACCAATAAAATCTTCGCAAAACAACATTTGAGAATTAATCTGATGCCCGCTAATGACTGGCTCTATACAGGAATTTGCATGGAGTTCTAACAGGAAGTCGTAATCAGTGGGGTCCATCTAGGCAGGTAACATATCAGTTACTATCCGATAACACTACCTGGCGGTTTAGCTAGGCATATATATCACGATTTGGCAGAAATTGGAATTCACACACCGGCTACTGGATTGGGTTTCATCGTAAACGAGATTGCCTTGGAATCGGAAGGTTCTGCTGAAGATGAAAGAGATGTCCATTAGTCCAAGCTGGTTTTCTAATAGTTCTCCAACTGACGTCAACTCGTCTTGATCAAACTTGTAACCAAGAAAATGCCCTTAAACTAACACTTAATAATTGTAATTAAAATAAAACTTCATTTTAAGCTTGTTTACTCTCGCTACATGGTCATTTATATAAAATCACCATTTCCATTTTGATTAGACGCTGTCTATTGTCATGTGTGCAGTCCTTTGTTTACTGCAGAGTGAATTCTATCACTCAAGTTTACAATACGGCCACCATGCCACTAAGTGGCTGGCCATCGAGGTAGACTCAGGATTGTTGTTATTAGATGGTTAGAGTCAATCGATAGGAAGCCCAGTCTGACCTATTAATACATGTGTAAAACTTGGGCGATATGGTAGTAAGTAATTCCATATTAGTTTGTTTATTAGATGTATCACACAGTGAAGAAACAGTATTATTGTTTACTGGATGACGTTTCGAACACAGATTATTGTTCATAATCATATCAATTGTAATCACACAACTTCAAAAATTGAGTTTTATAGTTTTATTTGTTTTCTTCTATTTGTCGTTGTTGGGGTGGCAGAATTTTCCAGATATCCGAGTGGACAGGTGTTGAATCATTCCTGTTACATGCATCTGCAGTTGATTCGATGAACAAAGCTTCTTTCATCAATCTCCCCCTCCACTCTGTGACATTAGATTTTAAAACTATCATCCTATCCTACCCTATTGTATGGTTGTGTGTGTGACTGCATGTAATGCTATGACTGAACTATTCTCTAGATTTCCTATCTTATTTGGGTCAACCAAACTAGATTTTGTTAGGGTTTTTATGTTCGGCTAGTCTGACTGCTCTAATGATCTGACTGCCCCTGTTCTACTGCATTGACCTATGTATTTGACCTGACAATGATTGCAGGCAGGGTATTAGATAAACTATATTGTTTTGCTGGGGTTATTAGCTTTAAAACAAAACAGTCTAACCAAATTTTCATGATTGTTAGCACCCACCAGTCAGCAAGACACATCTGAGATATGAACCAGTGCCAACCGTCGCTGTAGTCACAGTGCACCTTAATGGCGAGCCACCTAGTGCAATTTTGGCCACACTTCAAACTTTACTGATAGAATTCAGTCTGCAGAAGACAAAGGGCTAGACACATGACACTAGTTAGTTTCAAGAGCCCAAATAACTCGAAGGTAACGTCTCTGACTGCAACACTAGGTGACACAGGTTCAAATCTCAGAAGGCAGGACATGAATTCCTTTCAGAACTGCAGACATGTCCTGCTAACTAGTGAATAGCAACCAGCTACCCTCCAACCATTTAATCACTATCTTCCTGTTTGACAGAATTCAATTCTATCTCCAGTTAACAGTTATATAACAATAAAACAAAATTGTAACATTGAATAGAGACAGTTTGAAGTACATATGAATGGCAAAGAAAAAAAGTGCCTAGACCTCTTTAAACAATCAACTAACTGATTACTCTACTTTTATTAAATTTACTGAATTTTAAAATTTATAAGTTGGAAATGTCAGCCAAAGTTATAATACATATATATATATGTACTGTTTTAGAAAATATCTAGTCAAGCAGAGATTCTGAAAGCAAAATATAGAACTTAAAATGAAGAAGCGAAATAGAAGGAGGATTTTTTTCCGAAAAGTATCACCTACATAATAAATACGATGATGAAGGCGACAGAGACAGACAAGTCGTACAGTATTCGATAATTTAGAAGCAGAAGTAGACGAAGAATAAGAGGGAGGAGAAATTGATTCTTCTTCTTTTAGTGTAGCTAGTTACTGGAAGTGAAGATGATTTCCTCAACTTAATCACACACACACACTCTCTCTCTCTTTGAATTTTCTTTCGTTTGTCTTTTTTGTGTTGCTTAGTTATTTTCTTTCTCATTTTTCTTGACTGTTTTCGTATTTTCAATGAAATTGAAAGTGATTCGAAGAGAGAGAGAGAGAAAGAGGAAAGGGAGCGAATACGGTATTGTGCGTGTTTCACACGCTCACCGTGTTCTATGATTGATTAGATCAATCACTGGAGATAATGTTAAGTGTGCAAGATGATTGTGTACATTTTATGCATGCGGTAGAAGAGAAAAACCGCTGAGAAAAGGAAAAAAACAGTCTCTCTGACTAGTTAGTTTTATTTAACATTCTCTGTTTGTATGTTAACAGAAGCAGTACTTACGGTAGTAATATTAATAGTAGTAGTAGTAGTAATACTGGTAGCCAAGAAGGACGAGATAGTGGGAAAGCTTTCTACTACACTGGTGGTCATGGTCGGAAGAATTATTTCTCAGGCTTTCACACGGAAGTGATTTCATTTAGTGAAATGCTGGAAACCAGGAAGTACTAGTGATAGTTGTTTTGTCCTTGTTTTTAGGAATCCCCAGTAGTATGCACCCAAGTCTGTGCCGCTGATCGTCGAACCCAGGGCGTTCTAGTTACCGGAGGAACTCGGTTACTATTCAGCCATTGGGATGAAATTCATTGATATTTAAACCTTGTTTAATAGAATTTATCCATGCAATACTTAGTATTAAATATTGTTTATTCCCTTAGGTTCCAAGTTGAATAGACACTGTCAACAGCACGTTTGCCATTTTATCCTGTTTGTTGTAATTGTCTTTAGCTAAATCCACAATTACCGTTAGCTTGTCATCTTCTCCTTCGACATTCTCCTTCATATCACTCTCTGACGTCAACTTTGTGGTTTCCAACTCAGGTTCAACTTGACGGCCTAGCTCATGGTGTCACTTAATGGTTCAGTCCATCTGGATCTCCTCCTGCATATCGCTTGATTCGTTGCTAGAATTCGTTGACCATTAGTCGACCATCTGATCTTCAGTATGCGGAAAATAGGCGGCTGTACTAGAAAATCTGAGTTAGCCAGTTGAAAATACTTTTTGGGGACACATCAAGTCTCTGAGTCATATAGAAGAATTGAGTTGAAATTAGTCCTAAAAATCCAAATCTTATTCCATATGCCAAGTGCATTAGTCTTCCAAACTAATGAAGGTTTGTTCTGCCTTTCCGATCCCGACTACTTTAATTTAATTTTTTATTACAGCTTCATTCCACACTGTATTTTTGGTACAAGTATGGAATTTTCAGCTTGGATATCGGTAGCTCAAATTTTGCAGGCCGACCATAGATATCAGGTGTGCGTCGGCAGGGTTTCGAACGTCGGACTATGTGAATGGTCGGCGAGAGTCCTAACCACTGTGCCACCGACTAGCTTTGAAATCCTCATCTGTTCCAATTGCCTGTAGTTGAAACTATGGTGTCTAAATACGTGAGAGATAGACAGCCTCCTTCAAATGTCTCCTGCTGGTAGTGATTGGTGCTTTTGTTGCGAACACTTTGCTGAAGCGATTGCTATCAAACGACTCAAACCAAATCTATGTACGCAGAAAGAGACAGTGGTGAATCTTGCACTGCCCTGGTTATAACAAAAAATATACAACTTTCATGAGTCGCCTTTTTCATGTTTTAAAAACTCTACTCTCTCTCATCTAAACATGACTAACCCTACCTTGTTTCTTTTCTTTCTTTTTTCTATTGGCTATTAGATAAGATGCTTTCTATAGTTACATAATCTACTATTTTGTTATGCTCTTTCTAGCTAAACCTTTTTTCTACACACACACACACACAACCCTGTTTTTGTCTCCAAGCCTAATTGTCCAACTATTCTATAAATAGTCAGTGTTTGTAACTCCTCCTAATCAGTTAAATCATTCCGGACTAATGTTACTCTTAATTCCTACCAATTACTCCTTATGATCGTGGAAAAGTATGTTCAAATCTTGATTGTGGTTCATATTTTTTAGCGTTCAGGCTGTAACCAGTTGAGAAGAATCCTCGAAATAATCAAAGATGAGCTCATATTATACTGGTAAAACTTTTGTTCTTGCTTTGTTCAAGTTGCTGTTGTTGACAATATATCTTCCTTGCCTCTCTGCTCTCTACGTTCACTTCAACTCCTATATTCGCTGCTTGCTTCTTCTGCTAACTCTATGGTTTAGGCCTGCAGATCCAAGTAAGATTTATTTATTTTTTTGTTTTCCTTCCCGTCCCTCAGTGGAACATAGGGCTTCAAGCTACATGCTTGAAGTTTCTTCAGCAGTGTTTATTTTTACAGGATGGGGTTGCTAACCTCATGACCAACCGTACCTCTTTATTAGCATTATTTCTGGCTTAGCGAGGTAAAGGAGTGCGTCGGTCGGGGATCGGATCTCGGATCATGTGCAATGTCGGCGAGCGTCTTAACCGCTATGCCACCGACGCAGTTCAGTATTATAACATACCCCTTGCTCCAAATAATTCACTTGACTTCGAGGTTATAAATGTTAGTTTTTAGATTTTAAGAGACTCCTTATTTAGCAATAAAAATTACAAATTTGACCTAGTTTTGCATTATTCATTTTGAGGTAGGTTGCAGCGGGTAAACGTTTCTCCACATACTTTGAATTTTACATCTGAGTAGTACAGTTTATCTTCATTTTAAAGCTATCATAGTTTGTCTCAGGATATATACATATACATAGCTACACTTCTTCGATAAGTATCAGAAGCCTTAGATCTAGTAAAAAAAGGGAATCAGGTATAAAGTTTCCCAAAAACTTTTAGATTTTACGTTTCTATGGTAATTTTAATCATTACCTCTACCTATTTTCAAGTTACTTAAAACTGAAAATAATAGATGTCTTCAAAGATGGTGTGAAGCTTCATTGACTGACATGGATAGTAGGACACAGGTTGCTGATATCTAGCCAGTCAATCTTAGCTGACATAGGATCCATCAGGTTGGAAAAGAACTAGCGGTGATCAAATCAAAATATGGCTTCATCAGTCCATGAAATCCACATCAGTTATTTTACGCCATATCGGGAGATGTAGACCTCTAGATGCTAAGAACCAACGTCTGGTGACAATTGATGATATGGCTTAAAATTGTCCTGAGTGGCACAGATAAATTCAGTCTCTGTGATCTCCCATATCGATTAAACTCTCTTGTTTTCTCAAATTTATCATTCTCTCTTTTGTGTTCCATTGTATGCTTCATATAGTATGGCGTTTCTAAATGATGTACTTCTGCGAAATCTAGATTCGAAACAGATTTCGTCACGTTGAGAACCAGAAGTTACTAACTAGTCGTTTTAACTGAAAATAAAAACAGATTCTACACTGAAAATGACTGAATCAACACAAGTGTTTATTCCTGACTTAGTACAAGGCATACTTCCTCAATTTCTAATGAAAAATAGGGTTCAAGTGTTGGTTTGTAGGGATTTGATTGGTTTACAGGATTTCATCATGAGCTGACATTAGTTAGAGAACCATTGGAAAACCTAGGAGTACTGGACAGCTGTTTCGTCATAGTTTGTGACTCTTCATCAGTACGCACCCACTGGGATTCGAACCCATGACCTTCTGGATATAAGGCGAGCTCTAATTGCCTACGAATTCTAACTTCTGCTAATTCACGACATAGTGCGACTGGCACTATCCAATGTCTTCGGCGAGTATTTGTCCTCACACCCGACCTGCTGCACCCTACTGGTCACAACTTCTCACTAGAACTCCAGGTAACTACCTACCTGAATAGGGCACTTGGGGTATACTGATAGATACTCAGATGGCGTTGAATTTTGGTGGCAGTGTATTGTGAACTGAGAAATGTTAGAATTCACGAGATGCTGGATTTAGACCCAGTGGCTGAATGAAAACATGTCTGTCTTGTGAGAGGAAGATTCCGGACGTGATTAATGGTCAGATCAGTGATATACGCTGTTGAATAGTTTCAGTTTTGAATGAAACAAATGTCTAGTACCCCATGGTTTTCAGTGGGTATTTTTAACCCATAAACCCAACATTTGAAGAGTGAAAGGTGTCCTCGCTAACTGGATATTGGAAGAAGAGTTGCTATTCAAACCAGTATTACCCGGACCAGCAGTCATAGATGTCACAACTAATCAAAACTCCATAGGACTTCAGTGGGTGCTTTGATGTGATAATAGGCAGAGTAACTAATGTCATTAGCCCAGTCCTTGATGTTGGTACGGGCTGAATTCCATTAATCATGTTTGAAATTTGGCTGTCGTGCCACCAGATGGTGTTCCATCACGGTACTCTCTAAACTGCTGTTAGATAGTTGAATGTAACCGACAAGAAGCCTTTGGCCATCTCACTCCTACATGTGGGCAGTCGCAAACAGAAATAACTCAGCGGTAACGTCTCTGTCAGCAGAATTTTGTGAGATGGGTTTGAATCTCAGAGGGCAGGACATGACTTTCATTCATCAATCCAAATAAAACCTCCTGACTACTTCCAAGAGTATGAAATCTAGGTCCAAGTGTTCTTTCCGATCGCCTCCAACTATCTAACAGTAATTTAGAATGGATCATGATGTCCATATTGTAAACTTGACTAATATGATTTCGTCTACACTAACACCACGGACCAGACTCCAGGAACCTAGCTGCTCTATCTACCATCCAGTCACAGTATAATTTACTGAATTTTCATCATAATGTTGCGAAAATTAGTTCAAAATGACTATCCAAACAAATAATTGATTAATGAATAATTCAGTAGTTAATAATTTAATTAATTAACTGGCATATTTATTTATTCTAATCGCTAAATTACATATATCTGACTGCCGGTGAGTCACTGAATAGACATTCAGTGTGCCAGTCGATGCATATCTGTGTCTATAGAGACTATATAACAACTGCAAGGCATAAACTGTAGGTCATCATTTTGGAGGCATATTTTCTTTCAGTCTGGTAATCTAATTTAATTGAATTACACTAACGATGAATTTATAGGATGATATTTTAGAATATAAGAAAAATGTAGTGGTCAATGGGATTTTTGCCTAACCTAAACGACTGATTCCCAGTCAGTGTATTAGCAAAGAAAATGGTTCTTTTTCAATAGGATTATCACTGTGAAGAATGCGCAGATGAGTAGCAGCTTCCTTTTCCTGTGCTTGAAATTCCTAAGTGTTAGTCACACCCAGAGCCTTAGGGATGTCTGACACAGGAATGTTGATTTTCAAAGTAACCTCATCACTATTTTAAAATTAAACAGAAATCCAATGATCTGGGCTTTTGTATACATGTAAAAATTTGGAAACTATGGTAGTATGTAATTCCATATTAATTTGTTTATTAGATATATTTCAAGTATTGGTTTTGTAGGGATTTTGCTTGATTGGTTGAAAGATTTAACCATGAGGTGACATTGGTTAGAGAACCATTGGAAAGCCAGCAATAGAGTGCAAGACAGGAAACCGTTTCGTGCACGTTTGGGTCTCCTCATCAGTAAGCACCAACCACAGGAGTTCGAAGCCTGCACCTTCTGGTTGCAAGGCAAGCTCGTAGACCGTTATGCTACTGGGACCCGACCCAGTGGCCTGTGCATGAATCCTAAGTTCTGCCAGTTCACGATATAATGAGACGACTTCGTAATGGGTACGAACCTCGGTAGATGCGTACTGAACGTAACACCTGTCCACTATCTCAGTGTTGGTTTTCCAAATGATATCAAATATATCACACAGTGAAACAGTATTATTTATTATATAACAAATTTTTGAACGCACTTTATTGTTCATAATCATTTCATCAATTATTACCACACAACTTCGATATCCTGAAAGTATAGTGGTGGTATGTGGACGACATATTCACCTTACTTTAGACACGGGATTTAAAGCGATTTTTCGAACACATCAACTAAAAGGTTGAGGCAGTTCAATTCACTCATGAAGTGGAAAGTCAGGAAAGGGAGCTTCCAATGTCAGATTGTAGCGTAACAAGGAAAGAAGATGTGAAGTTAAACACTAGTGTTTACAGGAAATTCACATATTCAAACACATATTTGGATTTCGGATCGTCGCAACCTATGTGAGTAAAAATAGGATTGATGAAATGTCTAAGTCTTGTCAAGGAAAATCTAAGACAGAAAGTTAGGTATGTAAGGGATGCCTTGAAACTTAATAATTACCTTGATAAATTAGCCAGAAAGTATGTAGGGAAATGTAAAAATAATATTGATAATGTTAGTAATGATAATGACAGTAATAATAACAATATTAATGACGACATGCATGCCAAACATGCACAGAATGATGACAACACCGACAATCAGGAATATAAATCATCAGTAATACTATCATACATATAAGGAACCTCGGAGACCCTATGGAGAATTCTTAACAATGTGGGCAGGAGCAAAAGTGTCATTCAAACCCACTGCAATGATTGTCGCATCAAGTACATATGTCAGAGCAGTAGAACAGATGCAGTCAGACTAGCGGAGCACGAAAACTGAGCAGTAAACTCTAGATTAGTTGACCCGAATAAGATAAGAAATCTGGAGTATAGCTGAGCTACACCAATCACTTCATGCAGTTTCACACAACCATACAATAGAATGGAATAAGATGACAGCTTTAAAATCTAATATAACAGGGTGGAGGGAGAGATCGATAACGGAAGCTTCATTTATCGAATCAACTGCAAACACATGTAATAGGAATGATTCAACACCCATCCAAGATATCTGGAAAATTCTACTAGCCCTACGACGACAAATAGGATAGAACAAAGAAAACTATAAAACCCAAGTTTCGAAATCGTGTTTATTATATTGATATGATTATGAACAATACCAGATTGTGTTCGAAATTTTGTCATCCAGTAAATAATGTTTCACCGTTCGATGGCTCTAGTTTACAAACCTATATAGAATAACATACTACCCCAGTGTTAATAACTGGATGACAAGATTTCGAGCATGAATCATTGCTGCTAATAATCATATCAATTTAGTGACACGTCTTCCGAGTTTGTCTTATATATATAAGCAATGATTTATGTTCGAAACCTTGTCATCCAGTTGTTAATACTGTATCACTGTTCGATTATTAAAATAAACTTATCTAATATGGAATTTTAAGTTGGTTCCTGTTCATTGGACAACTAGCTCTTTGGTGCAATTAAAAGTCGACAGATACACTTCTCATGCTAACTCTAACTGTATAAACAAATTTAGATGTATCTGCGGTAGTAGTTACACTGAGAGAAAAGAAAGAAGGGCATATCTCAGATTCTCTGAACATGTATCAAAAGCCTAGGTGTGAAGGGAGAAAACGTTTACAACAGTGTCACTGCCAGCGATCTCAGCGATACGAGTTATGTGATGGACATCATGAAATCGTTTCAAATTATCAGTTCACATAATAGTTCCGTTTCCCTAATGTTTGCCAAAATAATCATTGTCAAAACGCCTTAAAGCTGATTGAAGCAGTTATCAGTCTCTCCTTGCTCTGATAACTGGATGTCTTTACCCCCACCCCACCCCACCCTTTCATTTCATTCTGTAATCTTTTACTTTAACCTCTCCCACCTTTGATATAGGTATAACTTTGCCTGTCTCTTACTACTATGATCTGAGTTGAACTCACCACAGTTTTACACACTTTATTAAGTATTCATCATTTCACTCACCTTTTGACTCTACTACGTAATCTCTGTATGTAGATACTTATTTTTGCTTAAACTCAAA
Organism: Trichobilharzia regenti; assembly: GCA_944472135.2. Classification (NCBI taxonomy): domain Eukaryota; kingdom Metazoa; phylum Platyhelminthes; class Trematoda; order Strigeidida; family Schistosomatidae; genus Trichobilharzia; species Trichobilharzia regenti. Next base: position 38,820,903 of record OX235267.1, read on the forward strand.
CTCTTTGGGTATAAACTATATAATCCAAATTTATGAACAATGTTCATTTATTACATGATTTCATCATTAGCTGACGTTGGCTAGAGAATCACTGGAAAACGAGCTGGGAGTACTGGACAGCTGTTTCGTCCTAGTTTGGGACTCTTCGTCAGTACGCAACCACCGACAGGGTTAAAAGCCAGAACGTCCTGGTTACAAGCCGAGATTGTAGACCATTAAGCCACTGGGAACCGATTGAGTGATCTATAAATTCTAACTTCTGCCGATTCACGACATAGCGTTACCACTAGCCAATGTCTTCAGCGAATATCTGTCCTCCGAACGCGACCTTTTGCACCCTACTGGTCATTAATTGACATCATGTAATACTGGCTAGTATGTTAAAATTGTTCTGTACATAAACTTATTAATATCTTTAGACTGTGTGCAACTGATGAGAAGGCCAAGAAAAAACGATGGTACCATCTTATTCTTCAAAAATTGTTGTTCTCACTTTACTTAAGTTTCATAAAAGGGAATAAATGCATAACTTTCTATTGTCGGGAAATTAAGCTGTATTCACATTTAGGTCAAGTGTTAGTTGAGCAGTAATCAGACGGTGTCTCCATCAGTCTTATAGGAAAGTGTAGATTTGCACTGCTAAAACATTTCAGAAAGGAACAATCTATTTGTTCATTATAGTTGCCTTTCGATTGGTAATCCAGCAGGCGAATAAAATGTATATCGCTGTAAGCCAAAACACAATACTTTCTATAGTTTGGTTTGTAAGGATTAGTTATGTTTTACGAGTTGATCATGGATTGATATCAGTTAGAGAACCATTGAAAACCAGGGAGTACTGGACAGCTGCTGTTTCATCCTAGTTTGGGAATCATCGGCAGTACGCACCCACCAGAGGGGTTCGAACCCAGGACCTTCCGGTTACAAGGCAAGCTCGTATACCATTCAGCCACTGGGACCCGATTCAATGGCTCGTGAATTCTAACTTCTACCAATTCGTGATTTAGCGCGACCCCAACCATTGTCGTTGGTGGGACATCCATCCACACACGTGAGTTCTAGTGAGAAGTCGTGACCAGTGAGGTCCAATTAGATGGTTGGGGTCGCGCTAAATCACGAATTGGTAGAAGTTAGAATTCACGAGCCATTGAATCGGGTCCCAGTGGCTGAATGGTATACGAGCTTGCCTTGTAACCGGAAGGTCCTGGGTTCGAACCCCTCTGGTGGGTGCGTACTGCCGATGATTCCCAAACTAGGATGAAACAGCAGCTGTCCAGTACTCCCTGGTTTTCAATGGTTCTCTAACTGATATCAATCCATGATCAACTCGTAAAACACAATACCACTGAAAGCGCGAAACGAAATTCTGCTTACATTCAAATTTGGAAGTGTCAGCTCCAGTTTACCAGTTAATAGACATTAGAAATTCACGTTATATACTATTTGTGACTCGGGTATATTTTATGATGAATTATGTGAATGTTAGAAAAGAACATTTTATAGCATGTCGAGTGTTAAAAACAGAAAGTTCTTGATGTTAAGCTATCAGTTTGTTTTTGAGCTGCCAATTCCCTAGTTTAATGATCTCACATCCAGGCTATTCACATTAATTCTAAAGCGTTAGCGTCTACGGGTTTGATCTGTTTCAAGCTTGTTCACGCAGTGATAGCAATCACAGAAACGTTAAAAAAAGCTGTTATTAACATCAGGACAGATTAAATTATAACGGAGACAATCTGCGGTTGCTTAGATACATTAATGAAGCGTTCATCGACACAAAATTAAATTAGGCATTTTCACTGCCATCAACCGACATCATTTCGAGTTTCTGTTTCCCCTTAAAAACCAGAGGAGTGTAGAAACCTCATGAACACATATCCTAGAGGTCTGTGGATTGTAGTCACACTCCAATAACAACTGCGCCTATTTTACCTTGGCTTTTACTCCATTCTATGACGGATTTCACTTCATGACGGACGAGATCTGTCTTATATTCAATGTGTTGTCTGACAGTAAAGGGGTTTTTCACATAATTTCTCTGCCATATTAGAAACGTAGTCAGTCACATTTAGTCAGAACACATTTTCTAGCTGTTGAACATTATAAAATGAAAATGCCTATCGATAGATGCAAGTTAAGTGAGTGTAAAATTGATTCAGAATACTCACCGTCAAGATTGTATCAACAGAAAATAGATGGATCAGCTGTCACACATACACATCAAAGTATTGTCAAACAGAGTCAGTGTCTGTGTGCATTTGTGTGTGTGTGGGTGGACATGGGAATGTTGTTTTCTGTAAATTACAAGCAAAAAACACAACACCGACTTCAGTTATTTTATCTGACATGACCTACAATTAAGACTTGCCGATGAGCAACACTCATCTGAATCGGAATACATTTCAGTTGATTATCTGCTGTATATTATATTACAGGAAATTTTTCTGAAGTTTTAACACGGAATGATGTCATTTCGAGTACGCTCGAAAACTAACAAGAAGTACTGGAGAGTGGTTTCATCCTAGTTTGGGACCCATCGGTAGCACGTACCCACTGCCAGGGTTCGAACCCGGGACCTACTGATTAAAAGTCAAGCTCACAGACTATCCAGTCACTGGGATTTGATCCAACAGTTCATGGATTCCAACTTCCATCAATTCATAATTTTAATGCGACCACCATTCAACGTGGTCAGCAGGTGTACGTCTTCCTTTCCATCTGCATGCACCCCACTGGTTGCAACATCTCACAAGAACTCCAGGTGAATTCGTCCTCTAGTCAGTCACAGGTGAGCACCACATTTATTTTCATGGGCCACTTTGTCGGGTTTCAGTGGCTGCAATATCTACCAATCCACCTTGTTGCCTGAAGGTCTTGCGTTCGAGTATTCTAACAGTATTGCCTGATGGTTTCCAGTGGTCGTCTAAGTGATCTCAACCCGCGGACAAATTATTCACATTAAACCTGATTTAGTTTGCCACTATCTTATGTCTCATATTTAATGAGCATTACATCAGTCATATTCTTACTTTTTTTAATCCACATTTGATCATGACTTTCCACCCAAACAGCTTGCTCTTTTCATCTGGAAGCATTTATTTGTCATTTTCAATGTAAACATCTAGGAAACTTAATATCTGATTAATTTCTGTACTTCTACTAATTATTTTCTCGATTTTCTACATGTTAATGGTCAACTTAACTGCTACAGTTGCAAATTATGCCGACACTGTTAATATTGTGACGATATTATCCCAATTTATCGTAATTTACATAAGCATTGTTAGACAGCATTTGTTCATGTACACAGTAAGACTACCTTCTTTACGATAAGCTGTTTTTATGCATATTTACTGTATTGTATGGAAAAGAATGTGCGTCGGTGGAACAACTGTAGAACGCTCGCTAAACACTCACATGATCTGGCTTTCAGTCTTCGGTCGACGGAACTTTAAACTTCCTAAGCTGGTAGTAATGCCAGAAAACAGCGAAAGTTACGCGTTGGGCTATCAACCCCACACCATAAAATTAAACCACTGCTACCGGAACGTCGAATATCTAACTTGAAGCCCCATTTCGGAATGTAAAGGAATAAAATTTTAAAAAACGTTTTTCAGCTAAAGGCAGCATTTGGATGTGGAATCTGAGTTGGGATGAGAAAAGCAAAAGGGATCTTCATTCTACTAAAAGCAATTTGGAAATCTGCTGCACTCAGCACAACGAATATCACTTAGATTCTCATAATGAATTATAAATGTGAGCAGGAAAAGCATTGAAATAAACTTAAAATAACTGTTCTTAAAACTGGAAAAATGGTTTTCAACAAAAACAGGCCAACTTAGTACCTACTGCTTAATACAAATGTATAAGAAAATGGAGATTTTTAGAAAACTTTTTAATTTTAGATTACAGCTTTAACCCACACCGTATAATTGGTACAAGTATGGAAATTTCAGCATGCGATATCGGTAGACCAAATTTTGCCTGGCCAACCATTGATATCGCGTGTTCGTTGGCGAGAGATCGAGCCTCGGACCATGTGCGTGGTTGGCGACAGTCCTAACCACTGTATCAACGACTCTGGGGTAACCACTGAGTGGCATCACAGGCCATGATACCGCTCGGGTGGAAAACAAATGAGAAAGGAAGAGTTAGGCTTGAGTTAAGGAACAACATGAAAGAGATCCTGCATGGATTAAACGCAGCCTCATTGGCAGTCGTAAGGCGAGCAAAAGATGAGTGTGAAAATCACACTGAAATGGTGATGTACTCCTAAGAAAATATATTTCAATTGGAACTCAACGGAATAGTACTATAACGTAAGAAATATGTAAGTAAAGATGAACAGATAGGTAGAGGAAGGTGACAGGCTATCAGCTTCATATGGTTGATCATATAGATGGTGAAAACAAGTGCTGTTTCAGTGAAGAGACTCTTTCCAACGAGTTTCATATCAAGCCGTTATAATCCTATATGTATAGAGTTTTATTTGGAGAAATTATAAACGGTGAGGGAATTGAATCATAGGAGTGAAAAATGAAATAGTAATAGCAGTATGGGATGCAATTAAAATATTTGTGATTATAATCATAGTTCATTGTGAGGTAGCCAAACAATTAATGCCATGTATATGGAACTCCAGTTTTGTCCAAGACGCCACAAGAACACTATCGCACTGGATGGCTACGAATAAGGGGAAGTGGAGCAATAAGAAGCGCGATCATTGAACACCTGGTCGACAATGATCATCAGCCTACACATCTATAGCCTCCCCCTTTAAGGTCATCTACAAAACAAAAAAAGTAATTCACCGAAATCAAAACATATCCTACTCATCTGTATTGCTGAAGCCATCTCTGGCTATCCAAACAGAGAAGCCAGATCTCCGTATACAGAAGACGTTCATTCAACTCCTCCAACTCTCATGGTCTTAATCCCTCCTCTATGCTAAAGTATGCTAATTCCCATTTCATATTTTGGCTCTACCAATTACTTTTTGTTTTGTTTATCCAATTTGTATACTCCTCCTACATTACGTCAATACTTAATATTACTATTATTATCCTTACCGTGAATTGTCCCCAGTATTATTTCACTTGTTCCATTTGTCATTCTAAATCAATTTTGTTTTGCAACGTTGAATTCTATGTTATCAAACTTCACATAGTGTTACGTAAAGTTTTTATTTATTTTATTCGATTTGCCCACTAATCCTATAATTTCACACTCCATCCAAGTTCTATACCTCCCGTGAATTATTCTTTATATGACATTAATTGTTTTGCCACTTGACATTTATCTATGATTATAATCATAAATATTTTCGTCGCATTTCATACTACTATTATCATTCTTGATGTGGAACAAACAAGAAGAACCGATGAGACCTTAAGAAGATCGATCCACAGAAAAGATACTTAGAATGGTTAAATAACAAGCTACTATAACTGGGTAACCATTCAACAAAAGCAGAATTTAATTAAATCCCTTGCCATCCGCCTCCGACGCATCTGTAATCCCGATGTTCTAGAAACAGAATTAGAACTTCTGAGAGAAATATTCATCCAAAATGGATACCAACTAAGATTCAATGACAAAAATATTAATTCAAAAATTTGAAGAAATGAAACTTCGCTTGTGCCAAAAAAGAAACTCTACATGAACTTAGATTTCAAGAAGTGTTCTGAAGAGAAAGATCGCATCATCTCTTGGAAGAACATTCTTTGCAGTCTCCCACTGATCTGCAGAAACCTTAAGGACATAATTCTGCATCTAATCACATCTATATGCGTACATTAGTTCACCTGCTGCTGCGGAGTCAGGTATATTGGTCGTTTGACGCGCATCTTGTCCAAGAGGATTCAAGAACACTACCCATTTTGGATGAATATTTCTCTCAGAAGTTCTAATTCTGTTTCTAGAACATCGGGATTACAGATGCGTCGGAGGCGGATGGCAAGGGATTTAATTAAATTCTGCTTTTGTTGAATGGTTACCCAGTTATAGTAGCTTGTTATTTAACCATTCTAAGTATCTTTTCTGTGGATCGATCTTCTTAAGGTCTCATCGGTTCTTCTTGTTTGTTCCACATCAAGAATGATAATAGTAGTATGAAATGCGACGAAAATATTTATGATTATAATCATAGATAAATGTCAAGTGGCAAAACAATTCATGTCATATAAAGAATAATTCACGGGATGTATAGAACTTGGATGGAGTGTGAAATTATAGGATTAGTAGGCGAATCGAATAAAATAAATAAAAACTTTACGTAACACTATGTGAAGTTTGATAACATAGAATTCAACGTTGCAAAACAAAATTGATTTAGAATGACAAATGGAACAAGTGAAATAATACTGGGGACAATTCACGGTAAGGATAATAATAGTAATATTAAGTATTGACGTAATGTAGGAGGAGTATACAAATTGGATAAACAAAACAAAAAGTAATTGGTAGAGTCGAAATATGAAATGGGAATTACCATACTTTAGCATAGAGGAGGGATTAAGACCATGAGAGTTGGAGGAGTTGAATGAACGTTTTCTGTATACGGAGATCTGGCTTCTCTGTTTGGATAGCCAGAGATGGCTTCAGCAATACAGATGAGTAGGATATGTTTTGATTTCGGTGAATTACTTTTTTTGTTTTGTAGATGACCTTAAAGGGGGAGGCTATAGATGTGTAGGCTGATGATCATTGTCGACCAGGTGTTCAATGATCGCGCTTCTTATTGCTCCACTTCCCCTTATTCGTAGCCATCCAGTGCGATAGTGTTCTTGTGGCGTCTTGGACAAAACTGGAGTTCTATATACATGGCATTAATTGTTTCGCCACTTCGTATTAATCATAATGATTTTATCTCTTTTGCATAATTCTTTTACTACTGAATGTATTTACACCTGTGATTCAATTCCCCCACGAGTTATAAATTCTTTAAAACCTTGTATATAAACGATTGTAGAGATTGATGATAAATTCATTGAAGGGTGTCTGCTTACTGAATCACCACTTGTTTTTATTTTCTACATAACCCAATCGAAGTTTTCCATTAATTTGTAAATTATTACACCACAAATTGGTTCAAGCTTTTATTGGGTACTTTTTCACTGATAGGCAATGTAACTAAATGAAATTCGTAGTTTGGTAGTTAGTTATCTGATGATTTGAAATTCGCACATTTCAATGTGACATTTCACCACGGCTCACCTTCGGAGACTGTTTGTTTGATAAAATAAGCGGTAATCATGAAGTCAGACCAAAATGTATTATGTTTTATACTACTGACTGTTTCATATGAGTAACTGAATACTATTTACGTCAAAATATTGTGCATGCTAACCGGTGAGATTGACATGATCTGGACACGGGACATCAGTTTCTATTTTTGAACAAAATTTATTGTACATAATTATATCTTCAATTATAATCACAAGACTTTGAAACTTGAGTTTTAGAGTTTTTTTTGTTCTCTCCTATTTTTCGTCGTAGGGGCAGTATGTTTATAGAGGCAGTGAGAAACGAACTCATTTCTGATCAAGAACTTGAACTTAGAAGGAAAGTGCCACTTGTGGATATAATGATAGGAGTGTATCCATGTCTAACTTCCACAGTATTTAAATTCCAAGGAAAAATTTTCAAACAAACAGAGGGAGTTACCATGGGGTCACCAATATCCCCGATTGTGGCAGATATATTCAATGAATAGGTGGTAAAACTTAGAGATTAAAATGTTCAGCGCCAACCCAAAAGTATGATGAAAATATGTAGATGACAGTACTTAGGACACAGGAAATAAAGAAATTTTTCAAACATATCAACTGAAAGGTTAAGTCAATTCAGTTCACCTATGAATTAGAAAGTCAGGAAAAAAAGCTTCCAATGTTAGGTTGCAACTTAAAAAGGAAAGAAGATAGGAAGTTACACACAGTAGTGTGTTTACAGGAAACCCACACATTCAAACAGATATTTGGACTTCCGATCATTCCATCCTACATCAGTAAAAATAGGACTGGTACAATGTTTAAGTGACAGAGCACAAAAACTAAGTAGTACCAAGGAAAATCTAAGGCAGGAAGTGAGACACATAAGCGAAGCTTTGAAATTTAATAATTAACCTGATAAATTAGTCAGGAAATATGTAAGTAAATGTAAGAATAAAATAAATAATAATAGTGGTGATAGTGACAATAATAACAATAGTAATATTAATGACGATAGGCATGTCAAACATGCGAAAGACAACACCAACAATATGGAATCTTAAATCATCAGCAGTATTTCTTTACAAGCAAGAAACCTGGGAAACCTTACGAAGGAGAATTCTTAACAAGTCAGGAATAAAAGTGGCCGGTATTCAAACCACAAACCGAATTAGAAACAAGCTTTGTCGGTCAAATGGTGGATCCTGTGGAGCCTTTAAAACAAAACAATTTAGTTCATCTTTTACTCTGCTGGAATGATTGTCAGGTCGAATACATAAGTCAAAGTAGTCGAACGGGTGCAGTCAGTCAGACTAGCTGAATATAAAAACTTAGCAAAATCTAGATTAGTTGATCCGAATAAGATAAGAAATCTAGAGAATAGTTCAGCTATAGCACTCACTACATGCAATTACAAACACATTCAAATTATAGGATGGTATGATAAGATAACAGTTTTGAAATCTAATACACTTAACATGGTGGAGGGAGAGATTGGTAACAGAAGATTTGTTTATCGAATCAACTGCAAATACATGTATTAGGAATGATTCAACACCTGTCCCATATATCAGGAAAATCTTACTACCCTTAGGACGACAAATAGGAGGGAATAAAAGAAACTATAAAATGAGAGTTTTGAAGTTGTGTGGTTATATTTGATGTAGTATGATTATGAACAATACTAGATTGTATTCAAAACTTTGTCATCCAGTATATAATACTGTTTTTTTCACTGTGTGCTATATCTAACAAATCAACTGATATGGAATTACTTACTATCACAGTGCCTAAGTTCCACGCATATATTAACCAGTTTCCCTTGTTCTGTACCAAGCTCATCAAAGGTGCGGCAGGTTTAACCCAACTTAGAGATCAAAAGTATTTCAAATCTCTTGGATTCTGGCTAGCCACTTGGATCTGGCTAGCATCTACTGCTGGCCACTGTGAGTGGTATTCAGAAACACAGTGTATAACAATCAGTAGTACATAAAATAATGCACTTATACCTATTTTCCTAAAGGGCATTTATAGTACCAAACAAGTTATACACTGTGATTTAAATAATTTTTGGTTTCTAAGAGGATCTCATGGTGAAAATTCACATCAAACTGTGTAAATTGTGTTTACCAACAATAAAATCTTAAAGACAGATAAATGGAGCTACTTATAAAGCTTATGAGATGATCCCTCAGTGTGCTTGATACAGTCATCTTTCTCTTGCTACTCTTTCACAGAATGAAGTAGACTCAGGTCTAACAGATGTTCGATACTTTGATTGAACGCCAGCTAGTAACTAGTGTATTGTGTCTAGTCCTTTATCTGGTGCAAACTGGATTCTATCAGCCAAGTTGGCAATGTAATCACCAAGGCACCAAGTGCCTTGACATCAAAATGTTCTCTGAATTGTTGTTTTTAGATGGTGGGGGTCACTCTATCTCGACCTAGGTTTCATGCCTAATGGGACTCGTCAGCCAACAAGGCGTATATGAGATCATAAAGGAGATAACATCCTGCCTTCTGAATTTCGGAATCATGCAGCAGTTAAGGATGTCACCACTAAGCTATTTGTGCTCGTCAGTGATTTCCTCTAAGACTGGACACTAGTAGAAGGAATAAAATTCACACTGGAATCAGAAAATGAACAAGGAGAATTAGCCATGATGTTAGATTACGAAATAAAATGAGTAGAAGAAGGCAAACTACACACTAGGGTTTATAAAAAACCAACGCATCCTGCTAATAGATATTTAGACTTTTATTCATCTCATCCGTTAACTGTTATGGCAGGCTTAGTGAAATGTCTAACAAACCGAGCCATAGCACTAAGTAGCACAAGAAAAGACTTAAATGGCGAAATAAAACAGATAGAAGAAGTTCAGGTGAATTGGATGTTCATATAAGAGGATAGTAACAAAAGTGATGAGTTGTCATAAATGATTGTTAAATAAGAGTTACGTAATGGCATGAATTGTTTGATGAATGAGTTGTACTCAAAGGGTGTACATGGAAACAAAATAATATACAGAATTACACAAGGGTTTTACGTTAGAAAAATAAGCATACAAACAGAAGTAAGGTCAAATCAAACAAACAACGAAAAGTTAGGTCAAATCAAAGGAGTAGTTACCATGCGAGTAGAAGTGGTTGGATAATTTTCTTTTGTATGCATAGTTCTGGTTCCTCCAACTGGATGGCTAGGGATTCTGCGATGCAAAGAAGACGGAATCGTACTGTCTTTGGAAGGTTGTTCTTCACTTTGTAGATTACTTTGAAGGAGGCGTTCGTTGAGATGAAATGACCAGTATTGACGAGATGTTCGATTATTGCACTCCTTATATGGCCATTATTTCCTTTCTGTAGGCACGCTGGATAGTGTTCTTTGACCCTTTTAGACAGGATGCGCGTTGAACGACCGATGTACCTGGCTCCACAGCAACAGGTGAACTGATATATACACACAGAAGTGGTCATGTGCGGAATCTTGTCCTTTGGGTTTCTGCAGATCAGCGGGCGACTGGAGAACACTATACTTAGTGTTGCCGCAGGGAAAGTTCTTCCTAAAGAGGTGGAGATTCTCCTTCTGAGGACGTCACTAAGTAGGTCTCCTTTGAAGTCTAGGTTCATATAAAGTATCTTTTTTGGCATGGATGGTGTCTCTTGCTTTTGATTTTTCTGTTTGATGTTTTTCTCTACGAATCTTGGTGGGTAGCCATTTTGTATGAAGATTTCCCTCAGGAAGTTTAGTTCTTCTTCCATGGTGTCGGAGCTGCAGATGCGTCTGACGCGAGTAGCAAGGGATTTAATTAGGTTTCTTTTCCGACTGATTGGTACCCAGCTGTAGAAACTTGTTAACTGTTCGTTCCAAGTCGGTTTCCTATGGACTGACCTTCTTAAAGTTCCGTCATCTCTCCTTGTAAGCTCAACATTAAGAAAAGGGATTTTAGATTCAATTTCAGTTACCAAAGTGAACTTTGTGGCTGGATGGCATTTGTTGAATATTTGCAGTAGTTGAATAATTATCCTATAAAATTCATTAGGAAGATCAGTAAAGGCCAAAAACAAAATAAAAATAATTGTGGAACTAGTAGTGACAACATAAATAAGAGAGAATATAAGTCATCCACTGTTATCCCATATAAGGAGGGGACATCTTAGACCCTATGTAGGATTATTAATAAAGCAGGAATTAGGGTGGCATTCAAACCTACAAACTCACTCAGGTAGGACAAGCTCTCTATGTTAAAGGACCCAGTTGACCCAATTAGACAAAATAATATAATTTACAAAACACCTTGCAATGACTGAGTTGGATCAACTACATACGTTAAACTAGTAGGTCGGGGGTAGTCAGATTATCAGAGCATAGGAATTTAGCTAAGGGAAGAATGGTTGACCCTGAAAAGTTAAGTAATCTAGAAAAAAGCTCAGCTACTGCACTTCACGCAATAACAAACAACCACACAATAGGGTGGGAGAGGGTTAAAATTCTAAAAAGTAATATAGGTAGGTAGAGAGAAATTGATTTTGGAATCCTTGTTCATTGAGTCTACACCCAACATAACACATGCAACAGAAATGGCTCAATGCAAATACCAGAAATATGGAAGATATTATTACCACCAGTCAAATCAGAAAAGGATAATAAATAATCTCAAAATTCTATTTTAATTCGAGCACATCATAACAATCTAACAAGTAACTCGTTGTGACTACAAAAATACTCATCTTATTTCCCATCTAACTGTAACTGATCAATAACGCTCATCTTATTATTTCTGAATGTATATTATCTTATATGGACTTTTATTCCAATATCTGATCGATCAGCAACAGGGATCTCTGGGAGCGAACCAACCAGGAGCCGATTGTGAAACGAATAGGCAGCAAGAAATGGAGATGGATTAGCCGTACGCTGAGGAAACCATCAAGTGACATCACTAGACAAGCCATCGCTCGAGTTAAACCCGACAGAATGAGAAGCGGTGAGTTGTCGTCAGTGCAAGAGTGACTTGGAGGAGGTGATGTGAAGAGGAGATGAAAGCATGTGGGCAGACTTGGAGCGGAGTAAAAAAGTTGGCAGAAAACAGAAGGCGATGGAGATGCGCAACTGAAGCCCTATGTTCCTCTAGGAATTAAAGGATATAATAATAATAATAATAATCTAATCGCTTCCACTCATGTATATAAATGAAAGAAAAAAGTTGTGTGAGTAACTTGATATGATTGTGACTGACAATAGTTTGTGCTCGAAACGCGGTCGCATCACTTAATATAACTGTATAACACTTTGTGACAATTTATCAAAATAAAATCTTATCCATAATGGAGGTATGCTCATACTACCACAGTGCCCAAGTTTCATACTTATAAGTAGTAACCAGTTTCATGCGTTTGTTCTTTTGTTCAACATAGACTGAATTCTATCTGTCCATTTTGCATACATGAAACATAGGTCAAGAGTATCCTACCGATTACCTCCAACCATCGAATAACACCAAATGTTTAATACATACTAAAAACTGACATAAAAACATCACTTTAAAACAAAACAAATAGCAACAAATGATTTAAGTGTCTACTGGTATAAAACAAAAGTTGTTTTTATTACCCTACACTTGTATCTACTACCCCAGTGTACAAAGTACTTAATTGTTGTAAATTATTCACAACTGTCTACTATCCCTCCTTACCTGCCCTCCGCCCACCCCCCAGCTACCTCCCAAGTGTTAGTATATGCCCTAGACAGGCATATTTCTCTTTCTTAACTTGAACTGAACAACTTTATGCTTGTTGTATGAATCACCTGTACTGTGTCAGAACACCGTATACATCATGTATTTGACTTAAATTAACGTTTTGCTGTTAACACAATGTGAGGTACTTACTGGACAGTGAGTGTTCAGTTGTAGACAGTTCAATCTGTGTATCTGTAGATAAAACAAACATAAATAAGTGTATTTTTATTAACTGCAAAAGGATTTTTACGACTATTTCAACATTTTCTCTTTTTTTTAAATAAAATTTATTTTAATTTGTCTGTAAATGTCGGTGTTTTATGATGAGTTTCCTTTATTCATTCTTTATTGCAAAGGGATATCCATAAAGGCATAAGAAATATGAAGGATGAAATCTTTGCCATCAGTTCTTTTCAAAAGAATGGTTATTGAATAAAGAGTACTCTTTTCGATAACTTCATCATCAGGCTCTACAGTTATATATACATAATAGTGAATGAATGAATTAATGTTATGAACAACATTAATGTTGCTGTTTAAATAACCTCGAGTCATTAATACTGATAGGGTACAGCTCAATAGCATCAACGTAAAATAAACTGAATGTCAGAAAAATTAGGAAAGATAATATTACAAATTCATGAATTTATAGTCTCTACTGAAGGCTGCCAGGGTAGTAGTAGGGGCTGACTGAGCTTTCTTCTTTTGAACACAGAGCACTGGTTGTTTGAGGCGAATTGCAACAGCCTTGCTGTTTGGAGCATGCGGTGCTTCGATGATTGTGGTAATTTATTAGGCACTCGGTAGATTATAGAGGCTTTGTGGCCGGTTTGCACCAGATGGTCAATATCGAACTGTTAATGGTTTTAACTACACCTGTACTTAGCCATAGTGGGAGATAGATGTTCTCGAGAGGGCACGAAAAATCAAGTTCTTAAAGCAACGGCCAATATAACTCGCTCCACAAACGTAGTTGAATTAGTAGATCCTTTTGTCTGATATCAATGCTAATATTCACAGTGGAAGTTCAATCTACCACCCTAAATCAATATTTACTGAAGACTGATATTTTCGGGGTATTTATTTCTTATAGATCTCATATTTACATATTTACGAATCAAGTTGAACTTTGAGTTCCTAATGGAGCACAGGGCTTCAAGCTTGAATTTTGAAATTTTGGTAGCGGTGAGGTTTGATTGAGAAAACAAAAAAGAAGAGCATACCTCCAATCTTCTGATCATCTACCAGAAAGCCTATGCCTCAGGGAAAAAGTCTACAACAATAGTGCTACCGCCAGACATCTTATCAGTAAGAGGGATGAGGTGGAAATCATGAAATGCTTTCAAATTATCATATGTCGTTCTCTAACCACCGAATGATTGGGACGCAAACGAAGGATAAGATAGATCCACATCCATTTGAATTTATCGATTCAACTGTACCTGCGGTGACGGTTATGTCAGACGTACTACTAAACAGCTTAACCAACCAACGTGTTAGTGAACATTTCCCATCGTGGTTTATCAAAGGACAGACAAAAACAATCCGTAGCTCAATTTTGTCATATTCTGTTGATAGTGGTCACGTAGGTGTACGAACTATTAAATCTAAACTATGCATTCAAAAGAAGTTCGTAAAGCCATTTTCCCTGCCTTGTTGACCTATTAAGACATAACCAACTAATGACTTCTACACCACCCCTTTGCTATCATCCCTTAATCTTATCACATCTTCATTATAAACGTCTTTCATTCCTTCCCTTACAATCTAACATTACTTAATCGGTTCATTTGCTTTTACTAGCCTTGATCGACTATTTCCACCTGAACAATTGTTTGTCTAATCATACTGTTTTTCATTATTCGTGTTATCACAGATCGCCTCGCTTTTTCATCCTTATTACTGATGAGACCATTATTATCATTACCACTATTATGACTAATTGCAAAATTTATATTCACCATCGTATTATCCTATAGACAAAACACCATGGTTGGTTTATATTTGAATTTTATTTGTAAACTTATATATATTAGAGTAAAGCCTGATGAGATCTAATTGAAAACACTATTGTTCGCTTAAATGTGTTGCTCTAAATTTTACTATGGAAATATTTAATATATTGGAATTATCATTACATAAAAACGTTCAATTCTTCTCAAGTTTATCGAAGCAATCGTTGTCAGAATTTCTGAAATCTATGTTATGTGTTCAGAAAGAAGCAGTTATAATCAGTGTTTCATTGCCCATCCTGGTAATTGAATGTCTTGATTTCCTCTCTCTAATTGGACCACGTAATCTCCGGCTTTAATCCCTAACCACCTTGATATAGTGTTACTTTGCCTGTGTCTTGTTTCTATGATTTGAGTTGAATTCACTATATTGTTACCCAATTTAATTAGAAACCCATGATGCTAGTCATTTGTTGTCTTCATTGAGTACAAGTATATTTGCATTTTTAAACTTCAACTTTCTGGGTGAAAGCTATATATAAGTGTAATTTCCTCAGCACTGTTCATTAAGTTGGGAGTCTCCTTTCATAAAGTGAGACTGTGTAACAACAACCTCCTTTACTTACCTGGGAAGCATCATTTTAACTACAGGCGGAACTGACGAGGACAAAAAACCAGCGAGGATCGGGAAGCGAGACAAGCTTTCATTACTCTCAAGTCTTTGTGGAGGTCAACAGCCCCACTCAGCATCAAAAATAAGATTCCGATTTTCAACTCCAATGTGAAGTCAGTCAGTGCTACTACACAGATCAGAGACTTGACCAACGCGTCATAAAGAACATCTCAAACAAACTTCAGACCTTCATTATCAGTAGTCTTCGCTCAATACTCACGATCAGATGGCCGGCCAGAAAAGATCAGCAATAGGGATCTCTGGGAGTGAACCAATTTAGCAGGAACCGACTGTGCAACAAATAGGCAGGAAGAAATGGAGATAGATTGGCCATACTCTGAGGAAACCATCAAGTGACATCACGAGACAAGCCATCGCTCGAGTGAAACCCGAAAGGGAAGTGGCAAGTTGGTCGTCAGTGTAAGGGTGACCTGGAGGAGGTCATGTGGTCATGTGGGCAGACTTGGAGTCAGGTGAAAACTCCAGTAGAGAACCGAACGCGATGAAGACGCGTGACTGAAGCCTTATATTCCTCTAGGAATTAAAGGAAATACTAATGTAACATTTGTAATTATGTTAAAATTCTGTCCCCAAATAAACTTAATAAAAATGGTTTCAACAGGCTGTATGCAGTTAATGAAAAAAAGTCGACGAAATAAATCATTGTGACATTTTGTTCTACACAAACCACTGTTGTTCTCGCTTTTTTTTATTAAAAGTAGCATTTTTCTACTAGGTGACATAGCCAGTCTCGTATCCAGCTTTCCTCCTTTTTTACACTTACTGTTGGCTAAGGTAGATGTAGAAATGCGTTGGTGAAGGATAGAACATTGACTTTCAATCGATGACAAACAGGTCAATAGCTGAGCTCAATGAATCACTGACCAAGAGAAAATGACAGTCAGCGAGGATAAACAATACCACAGAAAACGAGAAACGATAGATTTAAAAATATTTAATAACCAATAAGAATGTAAAATGATCATGAAACATGATTTAGTGAATTCACCAAATTTTAGTATACTACTTTGTTTAATACTCACACACACGTACAGGCACACACACACACACTCAAATTCGTTATATGCACTTAAAAGTTTTGATGGTCGATGGACAGCTTTTACTAGGTTGTTGAAGCATCCGTATGGTGGTTGTAATGAGGGGTACAAGTTTCGCGGCATAACAAGTACTTCTAATAGCGTGTCTATGGCAGTAAATGCATAGGCAACTGTCCACTTCTTGCACGACTGAGCTTTTACCCAAGTGGTTGAAAAAACTTGAAGCCGAGGTACAATAAATTTCAATAACAAAGCACCTTATAGGCTACAGACATTGTATTGAGTCGGTCGTCTTAAACTTACGTCAGCAGATAAACAAACAGCAAAAAGCATTTGAGGGACCTGTTTAATTAGATGTCATAAACCCAGATTTAGCATACAGAAGGAAATGGTGATCTCGTGGAATCTGCCATGGTAATGCCCTTCTTAACCGTAACTGTTAGTAGTAGTGCGGAGGCAGAATACAAGGGTCAGGCAACAGATCTTATATTGAGAAGAATCAACATATATTTATAGATTTTTATGTACTTAACTATTCGTTATTGTTAGCAGAGAAACGCGTCTTCTGAAAAGTTATTTTCTTGCTGAAGGTTATTCTGCACTGCTTGCGACCGTTTCTCAGAAAGTTAAGGCGTATATCTGCGAATCGTAATTGCACACGTTAAGTCTGCTGTGATCGATTGGTGAGTTCCTCAGGGTTAGGCTTTTTTATTGTTTTTTCTCATGACCCTGATTTGGGACGTAACATTAACGTAAATTGGTGTCAAGAAATTTTCAGCGTGCAGCCAGTTCTCACTACAATAGTATTTCATCCCAAGGATCCTCTAAGATTGCAAATACGTCTAGCTGACGAACGCCGACTAACACAGAACCTAGGTCCCAGGGCTGGACTTCCTGTCGATTGCCTCCAACCATCAATATCCCAACTCTTATTATTATTAGTTTTGTCTCAAATAAAACTTTTGTCAATAACATTAAATTATTTCATTTTATCACTATTATTCAATTCGCGATTCCCAACATTCTCTATCCTACCTTGATAACTAGTTGTATCTCTCCCTTATTTCACTGAATTTCACATGTTAAACATTCGCAACTACGGTTTCTCATGATTGGTTATGTATGCATATATTGTATGAAGGATTTCATCATGAGCTGACATTAGTTAGAGAACCACTGGAAAACCTGGGAGTACTGGACAGCTGTTTTGTCCTAGTTTGGCACTCTTCACAGTGCGTATCCATCGGGGTTCGAATCCAGGACCTTCTGGTTACAAGGCTAGCTCGTAGACCATTAAGCCACTGGGATCCGATCCAATGGTCCATGAATTCTAACTTCTGCCAATTCACGACATAGCGTGACCTTTTCGCAATGTCTTCTTCGATGAATTACTGCCTCATCTTCGACCTGCTGAACCCTACTGGTCACGGCTTTCCGCTAGAACTAACTGATTTCATCTCATGATGAAATCCTCTATACAAGCAAACAAAATCCCTACAAAAACCAATACTTGAATATATATACATTTATCACTGTATCTAGCTTATTCAGTTGAAGAGTTCTAGCAAAATTTGATGAATCCATTTCCTCAAGTTTTGTTGCTTGTTTTAAGTATACATTTCCTCAATTTCCAATGATGCATCGTAACCAGTGGAGTTTATTAAGTCGGATATCAAATGAAATGTACATGACTTCATGAAATGACGCATAGTAACGTGCTGTCCTCGTGGTCTGATAAGTTCGTGTTCAACCCACAGTCGCTTCACGAATGAATGCTAATATAGAGTTTCAAACCAGATTCAGTGAACTATGGTTTTGATATATTTTTTTGGAGAAATTGAATTTAGGAAACAAAATACCTTATGAAGAATATAAGACAAAGGTTTATTAAGCAACAATTGTGATGGTTTAGCAGTGGCACAGTATTCGCCAACCATTTACACGGTTTGAGGTTCGATTCCCGACTAGTTTACACCTCTACCTCTCTTAACGTAACAAAGACGGATGCTAAGGCATGAGGTTAACGACCCTATCTCACAAACAAACTTCAAAACTTAGCACCTGAGTAACTATGATCCAGCGGAAAAACACAAAACTGAAAGGAATGATCACATTCTCGAATGTAAGAATGAATAAAACTGGATCAAGTATCTGAGATGGAATGAGATTCCTTGTCATAGCTGACACTGTCCAAAATTAACATCTCCTGCCTACAATTAATCATTACACGCTTAACTGCTGAATTCTATTCATATCAATGAAGTATAACTTCAATATATACAAAGCAGAACAACAACCAGAATAATAACAACTGAAATTTGAGAAATCAATAAACACGGAAGCTTCAATTCTCTTCATTAATCTTTTCTTCCGCTTTCAGTTCATTTCGTATCATTTCTTCTATGTTGTGCTGTGTTTTGTTGTGTGCATATGTATATGTGTGTGTGCTTATAATCTATATGGTTATAAATCTATCACATAGGAAATATTATTAATTTCATATTTAAAGGTCAACATTGCCACAATATAATACTGAACACTGGCTTGCATCATAATGCAATCACTGTGTGTACACTTGCCAAGATAGTGGGGATGGGGTGGTGGAGGCTGGGTGTAAATGATTGATGGTATTCAGTCCGTCAGTCACTCAGTAAGTCAGCCAGCCAACGAGGAATACATGCATGCATGTATGCGTGTATTTCGTGTTTTGTTTTTTTTTGGTTATATTTCTATCCTAATCCTGCACTTTGTTTCCATGCATATTTAGGCTTGGACATGGAAATATGCACACACTCATATTAACGAAGGCCTTATCAAATGTCTAATCTAATCCACCACCCTCCCCCTCTCCGAAAACAAGAGAACTAAAAACAAAATGGTATGCTTTCATCTTTGGTTCGTTAAAAAAGCGCACACAGATTTATCTAACACAAATAATACCATTGTCAATTAATAATCTCTAGAGAGAGAAGAAAACAGCAGACAAGATTTATTAAATTCCCTTTGAAATGATGAATTTCCTGCTATATTTTATTAATTAATTGACCAATTGATTAATGAATGAATTAATTAATTAATTACAGGATTTCATCATGAGCTAACATTAGTCAGAGAACCATTGAAAAACGTGCAGGGAGTACTGGACAGCTGTTTCATCCTAGTTTAGGACTCTTCAGCAGTACGCACCCACCGGGATTCCAACTCAGGACCTTCTGGTTACAAGGCGAGATCGTATACCATTGAACCACTGGTACCCAATCCAATGGCCCATGAATTCTAACTTCTGCCAATTCGCAACAGAGCAGTACCTCTAGCCAATGTCTTCGGCGAGTATTTGTCCTCACACCCGACCTGCTGCACCCAACTGGTCACGACATTTTTTTCCGGTGTCAAATGGTACAAGTGCTATCACTACTGTCCGGGACATCATTCATTGTTTTTGCCTAAATAACAGCGCTGATGATTAGAGTATCTGAAGCATACTGTTGTTTGGTGGATGGTGATCATCAGAAGAACCCAGGATATGTGGATTTCGTCCTATTAAGGACTCTCTAGTCAGCTGGTGGGTGAACTTTCAATCCCTAGTGAGTGATTATGGTGTTTCCACACAGACTCAAACTTAGAACCCATTATTTTAGACGCCAAGGAGTTATCACTTCAATCAAAGTTTAATTATTTTGAAGGACAGTTTAGTTTGACAGAATGATTTGTGCAAACAGGAGAAAGCCTGAGTAGGTGTATTATTTGGTCTATATTAATCAACAGGGATCATGTGGAACTACCGCCGAAGTGTCCTAAAATAAAATCAATAGGCTGTCCTGGAACCCAGCCCAGTGAAGAAATGTATATAGTATCACTAACCTTCACATGATAAGTGTAGCTCTTAACTAACTAACTAACTAACTAACTAACTAACTAACTAACTAACTAACTAACTAACTAACTAACTAACTAACTAACTAACTAACTAACTAACTAACTAACTAACTAACTAACTAACTAACTAACTAACTAACTAACTAACTAACTAACTAACTAACTAACTAACTAACTAACTAACTAACTAACTAACTAACTAACTAACTAACTAACTAACTAACTAACTAACTAACTAACTAACTAACTAACTAACTAACTAACTAACTAACTAACTAACTAACTAACTAACTAACTAACTAACTAACTAACTACCTAACTAACTAACTAACTAAACTAACTAACTAACTAACTAACTAACTAACTAACTAACTAACTAACTAACTAACTAACTAACTAACTAACTAACTAACTAACTAACTAACTAACTAACTAACTAACTAACTAACTAACTAACTAACTAACTAACTAACTAACTAACTAACTAACTAACTAACTAACTAACTAACTAACTAACTAACTAACTAACTAACTAACTAACTAACTAACTAACTAACTAACTAACTAACTAACTAACTAACTAACTAATATAGGTTAATGACGAAATCTACACTGATTATAATCGGAACTCCCGGAAAAATGCGAAATTTGAATATTTAGGCATTTGTGTAGAAGTCATGGTAATCAAATATCAATTATGAATAAATCAGTGGACAATAAAGCTCAATTCTCCTCAAGTTTCCTGAAGCGGTCGAGATTAAACGCCTGAAACCCCATTTATATCTTCAGAAAGACGCAGTTTCCTTGCCCATCCTGGTTACTGGATGTCATTATTCTGTATTCTTTGATATAGTGTTACTTTGCTTGTGTCTTGTTTCTATGATTTGAGTTGAACCAATTGTATTTTTGCCCAATTGTATTAGTTACTCATCATGCTACTCACTTGTTGAGTAACTCTCTGCTACTGTATACAAGCCCATTTGCATGTTTAAACTTCAATTTTCTGGGTAAAAGCTATATATAATTGTAATTTTCTGAGCACTGTTCATTAATTTAGGAGTTTCTTGTCATTTTTTTCCTTCACGTTCCCAGTGGAGCATAGAGCTTCAAGCTAGTGGCTTGAAGTTTCTGTAGCAGTGTTAATTATTTTTACAGGATAGGGTTGCTAGTCTCATGCCAAACCTTTCCTCTTTACCAGCATTATTTCTGGCCTAGCGACGTAAAGGAGTGCGTCTGTGGTCGTGGATCGAACCCTGGACCATGTACATGGTAGGCGAGCGTCCTAACCACTGTGCCACCGGTGCATCCTCTTGTCACTAGCTGACATTATTTAACATTTCTTACTATCTTAAAATTGTTTTGTATGCAAACAAAGTGCATGATGATGGCAAGCCACCTAGTCGAATGGTGGTCATACGGCATAGTTGACTGAATTAAATAGAATAGAATTTAGTCTGCACCAAACAAAAGACTAGACACCAGGGGTAGTAACTAGTTTCCAACCAAAGTATACTCCTACAGGAGACAGATGGTATGCCTGAATAGTTCAGTGGTACAGTTGTCTGTGACTACAGAACTGGATGACGCGAATTTGAATTTCAAGAGATAAGTGAGTTCCTTCAAGGCTAGAGATACGTCTGGCTGACTGGTGAGTGTCAACTAAGACGCCAGCTAGGCCAGGTTTGGCTTCCTGTCGACTGCCTCCAATTATCTAATATTATTATTTAATTTGTTCAGGCTTTTGGAACTGGTGGGAAGGCAACAAAATGAACAGTGGTACCGTCTGACTATGCACAGACGATATACGCATCCTGGATTCTACTGCCAGTCCCCAACCACCAAATTACTTCAAGTTAATCCTGAGACATTGTTGAAGCGTATCCGCAATCGAAGTCAACATGTCAACAGACGCTAAACATTGTTGATATTAGATGGTTGGAAACAGTACGCAGGAAGCCCAGTCTGACCTATGTCTCCGGTTAGTTGGCACTAGCTAGTCAGCAAGGTGTATCCTCAGCTTTGAAGGGAATCATGTCCCTCCTGAGATTCAAACTCGCGTCGTCCAGTGATGCAGTTAGCAACAATGTTACCACTGAGCTATACTGGCTCACGATTAACTTTCTTTGGGACTGTATTAGGTAATTTGATACTTAGGTTTAGGGTTTCCTCCAGATTGCCACCAACTCTCTAATACCAACAATTCGCAGTGCAGTGAATGGGGATTTTAATTTTTGAATCCCCTTCATCCATACCTTTCATCAGTGGTACTACCAATTCTTAGCATATAAATTCAAGAAAACGACTCATTAAAACAATTTTCAAATGAAACAAACAAATATTATTTGTCTCTGTAATATGTTTCGCAATAGATGATATATAGGTCTCCTGTTCTCACCATTAAGAGATTCTGAAGATACCATTTGTTTCTGGAGCCATTTAGGAATATGCTCTGAAGCCAGCCCTTACTTTCAGAGATCTATGAATCCTCCCTATGTATGTGTGTCCACACGTACATTCAAATTGGTAAATACAGTTGGATGTGACGTCATTTTTCTCATGTTCGAAAGGCTTAGATAGATATAATGGCTTTACATTCTCTGTTATTATGATATTAGCTGCATAAAAAGTCTTTTTAACAGCAGCGTTCAGTCTTTGTCCAGTTATCAGCTGCTTTGATGCCCCCACATATTGCTAATCTATTGAAGCTTCATGGCCTAAATGCTATAAGTAAAGATAAATTTGACTCAATAACACCGTTAGATTGTAAATTCCCACATATGTATGGGTTGCCAAAAATACCTAAACCCAATAATCCTCTACGTCCTATATTGTCAATGTGCAAATCCCTAATGCATAAACTTGCTAAATGGTTAGTAGAATTATTACATCCAGTCAAAACACAATTCTGTAAGTATGTGTTGAAAGATACATTTGATTTGGTTAATTTCTTGACGATATTAACATTATGAATAAGAATAGGTACTCTTTTGATGTAAACTCGTTATTGAATAATATGCCTTTGATCAAAATAGTTGACATTTTATGTGATTATATTTCCACAAACAATTTTTTCATCTCGTTCCCTATATCTTATTTAAGGGATTTATTACTTCTATGTACTAACAATGTTGGGTTTACATTTGAAGGCGACTGTTTCCGCTAAATTGATGGTGTTGCTATGAGCAGTGCGTTAGGGCCCCTTCTAGCAGTTATTTATATGTCGCACATTGAGAATTTATAGGAGGATTTAATCGAAAATGTGCCACTTTTTAGAAGGTATGTAGATGATATCATAGTCATCAGTGATAAGCGCCTTGTTCTGCCACCTCAATTTTAAATCGAACGAATGAAGATCAGAATAGCATATCCCTTCAATCAGTCTGTAGAAGAGGAAGATAATTGTTTATCTTTCCTAGACATATTGCTTAGTCGACGGCTTGATGAGTCAATAAAAAGATCTATTTATAGAAAACCTACCTGGACGGGACAGTATCTTAATTACCACAGTTTCTGCCCTGTTCGGTGCAAAAGAGCCTTAGTAAGGTGCCTATCTTTGATACTTCTTCCATCGCCAACTTGTTGCTTTTCACTTGCATATCTTCCAGTTTGTGGGAAATCAGACATATATCATCGGCGAAGTCCAGATCCTTCAAGTTTTTTGTGGGTCTATTTTAGACCTGTTTCTTCGCTGTCCTGTTTCCGTTGCATTTGCCAGTCTACAGCAGGCAGCAATATCATTGAAGATAGTAGGCGGCCTTGTCTTACTCCCATCGCCACCTCGTAGGATTCTGTGAGTTTCCCGACTGCTTGATGGGTCAATAAGTCGGTCTATTTACTAAAAACCTACCTGCAGAGGACAGTATCTTAATTACCACTGTTCGGTACAAAAGAGCGTCAGTAAGGCGCCTCTTCAGTGGAATCCAACGAATATGCACTGAAGACATACTTGATGAAGACACAGACTCTGGTTGATAACAATTATCCAGATAAGTTCATCAGGAGATATAAAGTAGTCAGAACACCAAGACCCACTCTCCGACTCGCCTCTAAGAAAGACGTGTACATCAAGCTACCCTATATGGGGCATCAAAGCAGCTTGATAACTGGACAAAGACTGAACGCTGCTGTTAAAAAGACTTTTTATGCAGCTAATATCATAATAACAGAGAATGTAAAGCCATTATATCTATCTAAGCCTTTCGAACATGAGAAAAATGACGTCACATCCAACTGTATTTACCAATTTGATTGTACGTGTGGACACACATATATAGGGAGGATTCATAGATCTCTGAGAGTAAGGGCTGGCTTCAGAGCATATTCCTAAATGGCTCCAGAAACAAATGGTATCTTCAGAATCTATAAATGGTGACAACAGGAGACCTATATATCATCTATTGCGAAACATATTATAGAGACAGGATATAAAATTGACATTAACAGATCTTATAAACCTATCTATAAAGCGTGCTTGCAGCGTAAATTAAAGTTTGTGGAAGTCCTAGCAATTAGAAAGTTCAAGCCACCTTTATGCATTAAAAAACAATTTGTCATCACATTAAACCTTCCTTGGTAAATTCTGTTTCGATACCATAGCAGATGTACTATTACCTCTGCTATTTGGTTTAGTGGTCTTCATTGTTATTTTGACCTTCAATATGCCTTTTAACTTGACCTAAGTCTATTTTCTCACCTCTTACCTCTTTATTTATCTCACACATGTGTGTTCCTATGAAAAGTTCTTGTGTGTGATCAGATTGTTCGAAATGCGTTGCACAAATGCACATTACACGACTCAGACAAATTACGTCTTTTATTGCTTTATCTATATCTGTTTTGTGGAAGGTCTGTTTCACTTCTTTTCTCCACCGATACTCTAGACAGCCTTCTTCTTGCCCCAGGTCACAGATAGATTCAATAAGTACCAACAAACTTGTATACACTCCGTCTGTTCCCATGTTTACCACTGATAACTGCCATATTTTTCGTTTTAAAGTCGTAAGTCACGTTATGAAGACTTAAAAACTCATCCACGAAGTGTCTCTACCACATCCCCTACAGAGAACTAGTTATTATTTGCCGCCGACTGACGTATATAACAGTATTCATTGCTACTACTTATACTCAGTCAAACTGCTCAAAAAGTTGGCGGAGATAAAATTAATGAAATGAAGAAGATCCTGTTGGGGTGAGAGCTGCCTGCAAGCGGAAATTCGTCATGAGAAAAAATCAAGAACGAAGCTTAACCTTGAGAAACTCAACAACCAATCACAGCAGACTCAGCTTGGGCGATACGATTTGGTCTGACCTTCAAGAAACGGCCACACAAAGATGCAGAATAACTTCCAGTGAGAAAACATTCAATCAGAAGACGCTGTTTCTCTGCTAAAAATAAAATAATGTACATAAAATCTATAAATATCTCTTAATTTCCTCAATAAATGATCTGTTGCCTGATCCTTGTCTTCTGTCGTTACACTGTCATATACTGATGTATGAATATTCACTAGTGTGAATCTCGAATGTATTTTGTCTCTTCAACCTTTGATTTATAAAATTTAACCAGAAAAAAAGTGGATTTTCAACCTTCACTATGTTGTGAAATATTTTAGTTAGAGTTATGCATAAATCATTCTCCAACATTTAACGAGTTACACTCAATAAGAATTCATACGAGACCACCAGTAATACTGGAAAGCTATCATATAAATTTTCAAAAAAAAATCCACATTCTATGATTCGAAATATTACAATTTGATTTATTGTCACGAAATAGCTAGTTAGATTGTCTTAAACTTGGTAGGATAAAATGACTCTCTACCTTTAACAAATTAATTCTAATAAACTATTTAAATGTTCATCACCGGTGGTTCAACGGTAAAATGCCCGCAAAACATGCCTGTGGTCCAGATTTCTATTTTTGACCAGCATACTCTTAAATCTCCCCTAGACGATAGGAAAGCTTGAAAAAGAGGCAAAGTTGGGTGCAAGGTTAACAAATCCCCTCCATGAATGTGACACCTATGCTAATGAAAATCCAGAAGTTCGAAGTCTTATGTTCCACTCGAAACACAAAATATGTGCTTCGGTGGCAAGTGGTTAGGACTCTCCCTACCATGCACATAGTCCGAGGTTATATCCCCTGCCGACGCACACCTGATATCAATGGTCGGCCTGCGAAATTTGGGCTATCGATATCCATGCTGAAAATTCCATACTTGTACCAAAAATGCAGTGTGGAATCAAGCTGTAAATAAAAAAAAGATTTGCGAGAAAAATGTAAGAAATTCTACAAATTTTCTTTATAGTTTGTAGAGATTCAATTTGTTTCAAGTTTGACCGTGAATGAATAACAGTTGGAAAACCAGTGAAAATCCTGTTTTGGGATCCTTCATCAGTACTCACCCACCGAGAATCGAACACAGGACCATTGGGTTACAAGGTGAGCTCATAGATCATTCACCTACTGACTAAATGGTTTCAGCATAGAACTTTGCACAGATGTGCAACAGTTCGAAATGCTACTCTCCATGTAGAACACACAAAGTAGAAGAAGAAATTAAAGAAAGAAAAAATAAACAGAAGTGTCGGAGGAAAAGAACAGTAATGTAGAAGAACAATAGATATGAAAAATCACAAACAGTGAATGCATTTGCGACACTGAGAACGTTTCACCTATTAAGAGTAGATGCGATAGCTCTCGCATTCCAACTGCTTCACTATTCCTCTAACTGCAAAATCAATCCGTCATCAAGCCTGAACTAGATTAAATCTCTTATAACTGGCTTTTAAAAATTGCCATGATACCGTCTACTGAGTGACTGTTACAACGAAGTCGCTTGAACTTTTCGTGAAAAGTCATGGCCAGTGAGGTCCACCAGTGTGGGAGTGACGGCAAATACTCGCTGATCACACTGACTAGCGATGGGGCTAAGTTCACGAATTGCTAGACATTGGAATTTATGGATCACTAAAAGAAAGTTGTTTAGCAACTGAATGGTCTAAAATCTTACCTTGTAATGTGTAGGTCTTGTGTTCAAACCCTTGTGGTGGGTGTGTACTGCTGATGAGCAGCTAACTAGGATGAAACAACTGTCCAGTACTCCCTAATGATTTTTAATAGTCCTTTAACTGTGAAACAAATTCTACAAATTTTGGATACTTCTAAAAGATAAGAGTACTCTATGAAACTGTGGTTTTCACTTGTCACTTGGACAGTGAAATATCTTTTTATATTAAGTCTAGACCGGTGATTTTGTAGTCACACTGATTAGAACAAATTATCTATGTGCATTTAGCTGAGTAATTATATACTGATCTTATAAACATTAAGAACATTACCATAAATCAGCTCCTTTGTAGTGATTATTAATTCATACTTACTGTCGTTCATAGGTAAAAGTGAGAGGGAGACAGAACAGTCAAGAGTAGTAGCTTAGTTAAGTAGCCAACTGCAGAAACTAAACATCACTCAAAGAGGTATACAGATCTATGGAGAGACAGACAAGCAACCTAACCAGGCATTACACAAAAGTACAGATCTTTAAGTTATTCTAATACCTAATAACTCGTTATAAAAAAAAAGTATCATCAAATACGACTTAGTACCAAAATAGAAATGAACTAGGGGAAGATGTATATTACAAGTAAAAATGGTTTATGAAACTTAATGAGACACATATAACTCTGTGTGTCATTGATTCCTTGTTCGCCAGACACCGGAAAGGCGTGAAATCGTTTCCTCGTTAAAGCATTTCCAAACTTGGCCTACTTTAATATGACCAGAAAATCACAAAATATACGCATTAGATCATAGGAAATATTACAAAGACGATGGTAGCGAAAAAAGTTTTCCTTTCGACGAAGTCATCAACTAGACAGCTGTACATTTGTGCATTTATTAGAAATGGGTGAGGAAGCTCCAGACTAATTTCTCATCAAGGATCAAATTAATATAATTACAAATATGGATTACAAAAAAGTAAAAATAACAGAAATAAACATGAAGATTGAACAAGAATGGTAGTAGGATAATCATTATTGAGAGAATTGACTTTTATAATAGCTGATTAAAAATGCCCATTAAAATTTTTCAAAAGAGTGGATACTGTACAGAGAATACTCTTTTCGATAACTTCATCATCAGGCTCTACAGTTATATGTACATTATAGTGAATGAATGAATTAATGTTATGAACAACATTAATGTTGCTGTTTAAATAACCTCGAGTCATTAATACTGATAGGGTACAGCTCAATAGCGTCAACGTAAAATAAACTGAATGTCAGAAAAATTAGGAAAGATAATATTACAAATTCGTGAATTTAAAGTCTCTACTGAAGGCTGGTCAGGGCAGTAGTAGGGGCTGACTGAGCTTTCTTCTTTTGAACACAGATCACTGGTTGTTTGAGGCGAATTGCAACAGCCTTTGCTGTTTGGAGCATGCGGTCCTTCGATGATTGTGGCAATTTATTAGGCACCCGTTAGATTATAAAGAAGGATTCTTCCACGCTGGCTGGCTTTGTGGCCAGCTGGTTTGCACCAGATGGTCCAATATCGAACTGTTAAGGGTTTTAACTACACCTTTACTTAGCCATAATGGTAGATGTTCTCGAGACAGCACGGAAATTCAAGTTTCTAGAGCAACGGCCAATATAACTTGCTCCACAAGCGCAGGTGAATCGGTAGATACAATTTGAAGTGGCTAGCTAGTCTAAGTACTTCATCTTTCAGTGTAGGTAGCACCATCGGTTGTGTAGAGAATAATGCGTGTAGTTTGCCAGCATTAAAAGTTCTTTGAACTGATTTTTTTAATTTCCTCGTGGTTATCTCACTTGGTATATCGCCCTTGAATTGTAGTCGTATATATTCCCCTTGAGTCCATGGCATGGATACAAACCGTGAAAAGTTTAAGCCCACGCCCAACCATTGTCAATACCATGGTTATCATAAAAGTCAATTCTCTCAATAGTGATTATCCTACTACCATTCTTGTTCAATTTTCATGTTTATTTCTGTTATTTTTACTTTTTTAATCCATATTTGGAGTTATATGAATCTGACTCTTGACCGGAAATTATTCTGAAGCTTCCTCACCCATTTCCTATGAATACACAAATCTACACCTGTCTAGTTGACGACTTCATCGGAAGGAAAATGTTCTTCACTACAACCGTCAGTTTACTACTTCGTAGAAAAACTGGAAAAGTTGGAAATTTCAGCATGAAACTATCAAACCTCTACACTAAACAAATCCCATAAAAAAATTCATATGAACTCTGATCAAGATTTGACCGGAGAGTTGCGAAATAATTGAGCTCTGAGTGAGAAGTAGACATTTATAAAGTTGTATTTGTAAAATCTCAGCGAAATTGAAATGATTAATTCCAACGTTTCGTTCGCCAATCTTGTCCGAACTTCTTCAGGGAAATTAATCGAAATTAACATAACAAAGGTTTATATATGAAAGGAACACCTCTTGTTCTTTTAAAATTTTGTCCAATCATGAGTCATTCAACAGGTATCAACATGTATAATAAATAAATAAATAGAATTGTATGTTTATATATAATAGTACGTCTCTTATATTAAATATGAATGAAGAAACAGCTATCAATGGGTATACTAAACAATACGAAACAAAAATTGCATGAACTATGATCAAACTTTCAAAATTTGCCTACTTTTGTTAAAATATATGTTCAGAACAAAATATTTAGAGCAAACAATTGTTTTCAATAAATTCTTCTTCAGGCTCTACAATTATAAATCCATTAATGTAAGCATACAATAGCCAGTAAAGGCGAATTAGAATCATATCAGAAAGTGTATTGTGGAACAAGTATAAGATGGGATGAAACAATAGTCATATAGTCATATAGTTTTTTAATATGCATGGACAATAACAACATGGGACAGAATGAGATGAAATAATTTAATGATGTGATATATATGTGTAAATATAGTTAACAGAAAATACAGGTTTCAAGAGTGAGTGTAATCAGGGTGTGTGAGGCAATATGAAAATAAACCAACGAATGGGGCGGTCTAGACTTAAGTTCAAGGTTGAAAATAACCTCAAAAAGAATGATTGTAAAATAATAACGATGATATGGTGTAAAATTAAAGTTACTATTGGTGAATGATTGTCAAATAATAATAATGAATATAATGAAGTGGAATGAACAAGATTTTGTAAATACGATAGCAAGTTAGAAAAGCACTAATTAAACCTAAGGTAATAAAATCATAAGAAGAAGAAGACAATAACATTTTACCTTTCCTAGACGTCCTACTTACCATGAAGACAGATGGATATCTACAAAGGAAATTATTTAGAAAGAAAACTTGGACGGGTCAGTACACCCATTTCCATAGTTTCACACCGATTCAGCATAAAAGAAACTTAGTTAAGTGTCTTAGCTACAGAATAAAACGAATATGCTCAGAGGAATGCATTAAGGAAGAAATGCATAAACTAAAACTCACACTGCAAGAGAATGGATATCCACAGAGCTTCCTAAGAAAGTATATGTCAATACCTATAGACAGGGTAAAGGTGGATACCGTAGACAAGAAACCTTTGTATCTTAAGTTAAGTTACAAAGGGGAAATTGCAGCTGACATTCTAAAGTGTCGACTCAATAGAGCAATAGATAGAACATTTCCCGCAGCTAAATTGGTACTAAACTTCTCAACTAAACCAGTACTCACACAGCAAGTAAAGGATAAATTACCAAAGATGGCCTCATCAATGTGCATCTACGAATTCAACTGCTCATGTGGAGCTAGTTATATTGGCCGTACTCAGAGGGCTTTATCCATGCGCGCACGTGAACATGTACCTGTATGGTTGAGTAAAGGAGTAACCAAAGGCATAAATAGTGCAGTCTTAGCCCACTTGGTAGATACTGGACACCCGATAAAACTTGACCAAGCGTTCTCAGTTATTTACCGCGTTCCTAGTAATTTATCTAGAGGAGCTCGACTACGTCTTCTATCAGTAGCTGAAGCAGTTGCAATTAATACCAGAAGACCATCCCTCTGCATACAGAAGAAGTATGTTCAACCTCTATGTTTACCTTGGCCTACAATAAAGCCAACAAATCCTCCATTAACACTATAAATTCCTTTCGCGATTTTCTTTTCTTTTCCTTCTTCTATTCCTCTGTTTCATTGACAAACGTTCATTTTCGACTTTTATGATTTCATGACCTTTCTTATGATTTTATTACCTTAGGTTTAAATAGTGCTTTTCTAACTTACTATCGTATTTACAAAATCCTGTTCATTCCACTTCATTATATTCATTATTATTATTTGACAATCATTCACCAATAGTACATTTAATTTTAATTTTACACCATATCATCGTTATTATTTTACAATCATTCTTATTGTTGTTATTTTCAACCTTGAACTTAAGTCTAGACCGCCCCATTCGTTGGTTTATTTTCATATTGCCTCACACACCCTGATTACACTCACTCTTGAAACCTGTATTTTCTGTTAACTATATTTATATATATATACACACATCATTAAATTATTTCATCTCATTCTGTCCCATGTTGTTATTGACCATGCATATTAAAAAACTATATGACTATATGACTATTGTTTCATCCCATCTTATACTTGTTCCACAATACACTTTCTGATATGATTCTAATTCGCCTTTACTGGCTATTGTATGCTTACATTAATGGATTTATAATTGTAGAGCCTGAAGAAGAATTTATTGAAAACAATTGTTCGCTCTAAATATTTTGTTCTGAATAAATTATGGGAATATTTAATTTACTAAAATATGCGTGTATATACAGTATACAATGGTGTGTATGTGTGTGTGTGTGTGGGAGGGGTGAGCAGTCATAAAACATTTGCTATTCTCATATGAGCTGTGATCAAGATTTGAACGGATAGTTGCAAAATAAGTGAGATTCTTATAAATATAATTTAATTTTTATAAATTTGTTATTCTCTCCATAAGAAGACGTAGACAATCGGGAATTTGACCAAGTGTGACTACTTGTTGATACATATCCAATTTTATTTATTAGTCAGGATTTGCCATGTATCAGCCAACATCACACCTTCATGTCTGCTCAAACTGTTGGGATTCACCCATATATGTAGTGCTTCTGAAGTCTATTCGTGATCAACCTTGATACATATAACTCCACAAAAAGTAGAGAGCAAAAGAAACCTACCCTGTTATAACAGACCAACAGCCATCTTAATCATGTTGAATAGACATTGTTTTCTAAATATCACGGGGATAAACTGTGATACCATGAACCAAAGTATTTTATTGATATATCTGTTTCGCAGAGATTTGATTGGTTTTAGGTTTAAACACGGATTTACATTAGTTCGATGACCATTGGACAGCTGTTTCATCCTAGTTTCAGCCTCACCAGCAGTAAGCGCTTGAAACTTGAAGTCTTAATTGTAGGTCATGTCAGATAAAATAACTGAAGTCGGTGTTGTGTTTCTGTTTTTTGTAATTTACAGGAAACAACATTCTCATGCCCACACATGCACACACACAGATGTACATACGCACACAGACACTGACTCTGTTTGACAATACTTTGATATATGTGTGACAATTGATCTATTCTCCATTGATACAATCTTGACGGTGAGTATTCAGAATCAATTCCATACTCACTTAACTTGCATCTATTAATAGGCATTTTAATATTATAGTGTTCAACAACTAGAAAATGTTCAAGTATTGGTTTGTAGGGA
Source organism: Trichobilharzia regenti (assembly GCA_944472135.2). Classification (NCBI taxonomy): domain Eukaryota; kingdom Metazoa; phylum Platyhelminthes; class Trematoda; order Strigeidida; family Schistosomatidae; genus Trichobilharzia; species Trichobilharzia regenti. The sequence continues at coordinate 38,854,165 of OX235267.1, forward strand.
TTTGGTTGATTGGTTAGAAGATTTTATCATGAGCTGACATTGGTTAGAGAACCATTGGAAAACCTTCGGGGAGTACTGGACAGTTGTTTCGTCCTAGTTTGGGACTCCTCATCAGCACACACCCACATGGGTTCCAACTAGGACGAAACAGCTGTCCAGTACTCCCAGGTTTTCCAATGGTTCTCTAACTAATGTCAGCTCATGATGAAATCTTGTAACCAATCAACCAATTCCCTACAAACCAATACTTGAATACCAATGAGAAGCTCACTGGCCACTGGCCCTATTCAGGTAAGTAGTTACCTGGGTTTCTAGTGGGAAGTCGTGACCACTGGGGTGCAGCAGGTCGGGTATGAGGAAAAATACTCGCCGAAGACATTGGCTAGCGGTTGCGCTATGTCGTGAATTGGCAGTAGTCAGAATTCATGGGCTGGCCATTGGATCTAGTCCAAGTGGTTTAGTGGTCTACGAGCTCACCTTGTAACCAGAAGGTCCTGGGTTCGAACGCAGGTGGGTGAGTACTGTTGAAGGGTCTCGAAATGGGACGGAACAGCCGGCCGTCCAGCACTCCTAGATGGTTGTCCTATTGTCCTCTAACTAATGTCAGCTCATGATGAAATCTGGTAGCTAGATGATATGTTCTGGCTATTTTTGACTGTCTACGTTTGTAATGTGGTAGAGAAATTATCCGGAGATTATACAGACCACAAGATAGATGTCGTCCGGCATGAAGTGAAATCCATCATAGAATGGAGTCGAAGTCAAGCAGTGTATAACGGACACAGTTGTTATTGGATTGTGACTATAATCCAAAAACCTGTAGGATATGTGCTCAACAGGTTTTTACACTTCTCTGGTTTTTAAGGGGGAACAGAAACTCGAAATGATGTAGGTTGATGGCGGTGAAAACGCCTAATTTAATTTTGTGTCGATGAAAGCCTCATTAATGTATCTAAGCAATCTGAGAGTATGTCGGCGATAATTTAATCAGTCGTCATGTTAATAACAGCTATTTTTATATCTACAATGTATCGAAATATTTTATTTCTCAATGGTCACACAGAAACACACAGAAACGCATAAAGTTTCATCTTTCTTTATTCTTTAATAATAGTTTTATATAAACTGGCCATTAGAAGAATAATAAACTGGATGCGACAGTATATTCTATAGTGAAGAATATACCATTCACTAATAAGTCTTGTTAGTATAACAGCTACATTAAAAACTGTTCTATTCTAGTCCTATGTGTGGTCATTTGTGACCAGGGTGTTTCATGACTGACATCATGTGCACCTTTATGAACTTATTTCAAAGTTCATGTGAAATGTTTTAACCGAGTTGATCACTGGCATTGCTCATATTATGTCGTCAAAGGATTGAAATAAATCGACATGCACCGTCGCATTTCTCACTAAGGAAATGTTTTGTTTTTGAGGGTCTCCATCACAAGACGCTATACTGATGGACTCAATTCGATTTCGTATGAGAACATAGGTGTGCACAATATCATAGAGATGCTGACTACAAAGAACTAATGCCTAGAAAGACTAAAAGATTCAATGGTTGCCAATGGGAAAAAACTCGACTCAGGAAAAGCAAATCATCTGTGAATCAAATTGCAACTCTACGAATCATCATCGAACACAATGTAGAATGATAGTGAAAACTCTGCCTAAGTATCATCGACTTTGAAAGTGCCTTCGACAGCGTTGATTACAACATAATTTGGAAACTACAACAGAACTGCAGAGTGTAGTACGTTAAATCTTTATCAGCCTTATTCAACAGTTGGCTATATGACACTGCAACGTGTCAGCTGATCCACTAGGGAAAAAACCCAGTGAAGCTTTTGAAATGAATACAGGAATAAAACAAGGCTGACTGTCATCACCCACGATGATATGCGTAATTGTGGCGGACTGTATTATACGGAAGACTATGCAGAGGGGATGAGAAGACAGAAACACGTCGGTTTTATAAAAAGACTCTAGAAGATCTCGATTTTGCGAAGGATTTATGTCTAATGTCACATAAACTGGAAGATGTACAGTCGAAAACTAGCAAATTGGGAAAAGACGCAGTGAACGTAGAGAAGATGGAAGTGATGAAGAAAACCGACCAGCAGCGACAACAACAATAACAACGACCAGCACCAATTACCATCGGTGGAAGAAATTCTAAAGAGTTAACTTCCTCCACTTATCTAGAAAGCATTGTTTCAACCACATGCGGAACGGATGAGGGCGTCAAAGTCAGAATTGGAAATATTGTGCGCTCAAGATATAGAGCAAGGTTAGGATTTTCAACACCAACGTCAAGTCACTTGTTCTATATGGGTCAGAAAGTTCTCGTGTACGTCACGAAAAGCATTTCCAACAGGCTGCTGCTGAAGTCTATCAACAACTGCCTTCGTTGGCTCTATACTAAGATTCAGATAGCCTATCCAAATGGTTTGGTAAACCAGGGGTTGTGGCGATGAATTGAACACGAACCTACTGTTCAAAATGCACCCGTAAGAAAATAGAGATGGACCGGACATGTGCTAAGGAAACCGTTTGGTAAAATCGTGCGCCAGACAGACCCTCGAGTAGAACTTGATTGGGAAACGGTGAGTTGGGAGTCCGAGGGTGACCTGGAGGAGTTCATGTCAGGTGGAGGTGAGACCACATGACCAATCGTGGAGCTAGCCATACAGGATATCACAGAACAAGACAAAGCAGAGTTGCTCTGTTAGAGCGCTTTATTTCAATCGTAACCCAAGTGAACAATAATAAAAGTAATAACTTTTGTAACAATTTTTAGTGAGTTACAATGCCTGGTGTTGTCTGATCTGGAAACATGAATCTCACTTTAAACGGTTTAGCTGTTTCATGTTAACAAGTGGCTTCGTTTACTTATTATTCCTTCGTTTATTCTATGCAAACGGTTGGTTAGAAAGTATCCAGTTCAAGGCAGAATGTTATCATAATTTATTCAGAAAACCCGAAATTGTTGAATTACAATATATGACATGGTTGACATTACTGAATGACATCAAGAAAAAGAGACTACTTGAACACTACTCACATTAACTGGCAACACTTGTCAATTTCTCATCAAGCTGATCAGAAACGGAGACAGAGAGAGAGAAAGTGTAGCACTCACAGTATATCGATTGACAGGACTTAATTTGACCTTTATTACGATTCATATGAGCTTAGAAGCTTATGAATCCGACAGTATATTACAAAAGGTAAATGTTAGTTAGAAGAAGACATACAAGCGAAAAGTATTGTTGTTTTCAATTAGATCTTCTTCAGGCTTTATTCTAATTTACACAGGTTCATATTTATATAAAAAGATTAATCAATGATGGGCATTTTGTAGATCAAGTTATAATAATAATGACAATAATGTGTTAACTGTTTTGAACGTCAGTAATAACGACGATTATAACGATAACAAAAATAATGATAAAAAGGTTTATGCAGTTGGCGATAAGAATAACGAAAGTGGGCAGTAATATGTTTATATTTTTTTTTTTTTTGATTTACAGCTTGATTCCACACTGTATTTTTGGCACAAGTATGGAATTTTCAGCATGGATATCGGTAGCCCAAATTTTGCAGGCCGACCATAGACATCAGGTGTGCGTCGGCGTGGGCTCGAACCCCGGACCATGTGCATGGTCGGCGAGAGTCCTAACCACTGTGCCACCGACGCAATTCAATAATAATTCAGTAAAAAGTTCTAATGGGAAGCCGTGATCAGTAGGATTCAGCAGGTTGAAGATGAGGCAGTGACTCATCGAAGAAGACATTGCGAAATGGTCGGGCTATGTCGTGAATTGGCAGAAGTTAGAATTCAAGGACCATTGGATCGGGTTCCAGTGGCTCAGTGGTCTACGAGGTCGCTTGCCTTGTAACCAGAAGGTCCTGAGTTGGAATCCCGGTGGGTGCGTACTGATGAAGAGTCCCAAACTAGGACGAAACAGCTGTCCAGTACTCCCTGCAGGTTTTTCAATGGTTTTCTAGCTGATGTCAGCTCATAATGAAATACTTCATGCAATCAAACAAAAATCCCTACAAAACCAATACTTGAAAATAAATTGAGTCAAGTCTTAAAAGTTACGTAATACTAAAGGTGAAGTAGACAGATAATCGGAGTTCAAATAAATAACATAAAAGTGCGAAGGAAATGGAAAATAAGAAGGAGTGGGAGGGTTTTGATTAGAATTCACCTAGGCCAAGGGAGAGACAAAGGTAGAACAAACTTCTTTTGTTGTATGCAAAGACTAGGACTGTTCTCTCGAATTCCCATAGCCTCGGCTGTGTGTAAAAAACAGATTCGAATTCCGTTCGAAAGACTCGATGGAATGCAATAGATAACTTTGAAGGCACTATTTTTGTCCACTTGGTCGTCACATTCAATCAAATGAGCCAAAATAGAACTTCTTATAGATTTTAATTGGTCTTTTCCGAACCATGAATAAAGATGCTCATTAATGCGTTTGTTAAGCTGTCTAGTTGTTCGCCCTCAGATACAGCTAAATTTGTGCATGTGCATAAAGCGACACAGCTAGGCAGCTTGTCTCTCGCTTGAGCAGTCATAATTGGTTGGCTGGAAAATGACAAATGAAGGGTGGCTCTTTATTAAGCTCTTTATCAAGCCTGAAGATGATCTAATTGAAAACAACAATACTTTTCGCTTATATGTCTTCTTCTAATATTAATAATGGAAAAATATTCAGAAATGTTCGTTAGCTTTGGTATCAATTGTATCTAGAAGCAAAGTGTTGTAGAAACGTTATCGGGTTTTGCATCGATTTTAAACATTCGGATCACAGATTTTCTTTAAGTGACAATTTTTTAGTATCACTAGTTGCTTTTTACGTAATGTCTAGAATTCTGCTATACTAAGCCAAAAGAAAAAAATTCGGATTTTTAGCATAAATGTCAAGCCAATGCTTCAACCTGGTTCAGAGACTTGGCGGGTATGTCACGAAAAGCGTGTCCAGCTGCTTTCACTCCATAATTAAGAGCAGATATGTGACCAGAATAAATAAATAACAGTTCACCCTGACAACGAACCAGTCAAAAAAATTAATACCCGCAGAAATGAACCTGATACGCCAAGAACACCACTGGATAACAGCTCACGTCTGGCCGTCCAGTGAAACCAGAATCAGAAATGACGAGTTAAACGTCCAAGTATAACATGAAGTCGAACATGTAGGGGAGGATATCAAAGGTTATGGGCAGTTGTAAAGGCAACTGAAGTAGACTACAGTCTGTCTGTCTGGATTCAACATAGAACTTGGCACCGAAGTGCACCAGTTCGAGTTGCCACGTTCCAAATACCACAAACAAAGGTAGACAAGAAGATAAGTGAAGAGAATCAATAGAGTTTGACAAGTATAAGAGTGAAACAGTATGGGTAATGGTAGAAAGGAACATGAAAGATTACAGAGACTGAATACATCTGCGCCATTGACAACGATTTTGAGCCATGTCACCTATTGTCTCCAGCCATTGATTCCTAGAGTCCCAAGGGCCCCAACCAGTCAGGAAGTCTGCATCTCCCTACCTGACCGACTCAGTTTAATTACTGTCAAGGATTTCATGGATTGATGTCATGTTTTTGTTTGGCCACCACTGGCTCTTTTCCAACCTGCACCTATATCAGCTAGTAATGTCCGTCGGGGGAGGCGATGGTTAGGCATGCTCACCACGTGACCTAGCCATCTTAGTCTATGTAACTTTATAGCCTCGTCGATTGATTTTCCCTCTTTGCCCAACACTCTACGCCTAACGTCAACATTACTTACCTTATTAAACCACCTAACGTGAGACAGGGATCGCAGACATCTGTGATCGAAAGCAGTCAACCTTTTCATGTCTACAACGTATTGGCCATGTTTCAGAGCCATAAAGAAGGACGGAGCGAACTGCTGAGCAGTACACATATCCCTTGGTTGATAGCTGGATATCACGCCTACGCCAGAGATGGTGTAAGTCAGCGAAAGCAGCTCAAGCTTTTTGAATCCGTGCTGAGTTTTCGTCGCCAATCAGTCCGTTGTTGCTGATACAACTTCCCAAATAGGTGAAGTGATCAACACGTTCTATCACTTCACTCCCTATCACTGAGCTAGGAGTTGACGTAGTCCAGTCCTGTAGCAGCATCTCACAAATTGCAGGGGCGACTACAGAGGAGAAGATGAAACGGAGATTCCCTCTTGAAGCCGTATGTACCACTCGGAAACAAAAGCGATAATGAAAAGAATATTGTATCAAAAACAAGTCGTATAAATGTTCTGTCTTAGATAAGTGAAAATGAAAGTGAATGATGATGTTGTGACATTGTTTATCGATGAAGGAGATACTAGAAAAGTACATTGTACATTGTGATTTCTGAAATGCTTTTTCTGGATTATTTCAGTATTGTTAAAATCAATTTTGTGGCCTGATTCTACAGCGTGTAGATCCCCTATAGCTGATGATTTGCAAGCTTTTCTAGTTCAACTGTATTTCTCAGTGGTCTAATAGGCGCTCTACGGTGTTCATTTCCTCTGATTTTGATTTCTGTCTCTCGGTGTTTGTTCGAAGTATATCGCATCACATACCAAGCCAGCATTTTATTTTATAGACACTATGAGATAGAGAATCTTTTGGGATTTCGTCTTTTATACGGACAAGGTTGTTTTGTAGAGTGTGTCTGGTGTTTTGAAGAAAATTCTTATGTCGAGCCTACTGAGTACTGTTCTGATATCGTCTGACGTCTGTGGTCTATATTGAATGACAACTGTTGATGTCCTTGTTTTCGGAATACGTTTTCGACCATACTTAATGTCAGTGTTAATTTGGTTGATGAAGTTCTTTGGGTAGTTATTTTGCTTGAGATTTTCAGTAATGTTTGATATTTCTTCTTATTTTTCTTTCTCATCCGTTAACATCAAAGAGTGTGCTCGTCTAACAAGACTGGAAACAACTGATACCTTTGTGCTGTTAGGATGTGGTCATCTGAAGTCTAGAAATGATAGCTCACCGATATCTGATTCTACTTCTGAAGTAAACTGGATTCTGGGAGATAGATTTTTCAGTTTCTCTAAGAATGGACTGTGTAGATCTCGTTTTAGCACTACAAACGTATCATCTGCATATCTTAACCATATTTTAGGAGTGAGTATACTTGAAAAGATGTTATTTTCGAATCTATTCATGAAAAGGTCAGCGACTATTGGGGAGACTGGTGAACCCATAGCAACACTATTTGTTTGTGTATATAAACTTCCTTTAAATGTAAAATAATTACTTTCTAGACAGAATTTCAAGCTCTTAATTATTTCATTGGTGTCCAGTGGACATCTTTGTGATAGCGTTATATCTGTAGAGTGTGGTGTAGGAAAATTGACAAGTCAGTTCAAGGTTATAAAAGGTGTCAGGTGAGTGGCTAGTAAAAAGTGGTATGTACTGAACAGGAGATAGTAAGACTGCAATGAGAGGTGGTTCATAATGAAATAATGAATGTGTGAAATGAAACAGGTGGAGGCATATATTGAGAAAAGAGATAATTTCACTAATAATAAGTCCGGTTGGTATAAATGGAAAATTCGACAGTATTGAGAGAATGTTTGCATAAAGGGCATAAATTATGGATAATAATAATGATAATTGTAATAATGAGCAAAGAGAAAAAAGCCAAGAGGGTTAGGCGGAAGAAGCACTCTTGGTGAGAAGAATAACCATCAAGTCAACTGGAAATGATATCATGACCTTCGGTAATATACATAAAAATTGTTTGGAATAAAGCTGTTACTATTATTATTATTGCAAGGGGACAAATTACATACCGCGGATTTCGCCATCCACCAGTTAGTCTTCAGATATCATATTCCCAAGTCAACAAACACCGAGGATTATTGCTCAATACTCAACAAACAGTCAGTGGAGAAATAGAAAACTTCAAATAAACAAATTATTATGTCATTAGATGGTTGGAGGCAATCGGCCACAGGAATCCCTCCCTACCTGACCTAAGTTTCGTGTTAGTTAGCACTCAACAGTCAGCAAGGCGTATCTGGGACCAGCTTGAAGGAACTCATGTCCTGCCTCCTGAGATTCGAACCCGCGTCACCCAGTGCTGCAGTCAGTCAGAGACGTTAACACTGAACTATCCAGGCTTGCGTGAGATTGCCCATAATAATCATAAATAAATAATCATGCCAGTTATACTTACCCAAAATGAAATCATATATAATTATGTATCATAAATCCGATCAAATGTATATATTTTCAACAATTCATAATAATAGTAATAATAATAAAAACCGAGTATTCTTTATATTCCGCATTCGTTAGAGTAATCATTTGAAGTGATGACTATGTATATATGTCTCCATAGAGAAACGAGGAGGAATGGTTATATGCTTACTCCTTTTCCACCGCCTCCTTGACGTTGAATGCAATGCGGATATGATTAAATAAACAACGCATCGATAGAATGTGTACAACCTGTTCTCTTGTAAAATAGTATAGTGTGGTGTTTATTTAACCTTTTCATAATAAACAAAATAGAATATGTATATATCTACAACTGAACCAATCAAATTCCACCTCACCATGAAAACATAAAAATTCTCTTCCGGTGTGAAATGTTATTTTTATATATGTAGATCGAAGTTCAACAAGTTCTTAATTTTTCTTTTTGTTTTTTGGTTCTTTATGTTTTGTGTTTGTCTATCTATCTGTCTATCTATCTATCTATCTATGACATCGATGTATGCGGATGTGCGTCTGTGTGTACGTGAAAATCAACGAATGTTTGATTGTATGCATGTGTGTTGGTGTAGTTGGCGTGCGCACGTAGTTAGCCAGTAAACGAGTCTGTTAGTGAATAGCTTTCTAATAGAGGCATGAAAGCGTTAAACAAATGTAACCTGTTAGAGTAAAATATAACAAAACTGTGATGAATACAGCTTCTGTATGTATGTATGTATGTATGTATGTATGTGTGTATGTATGTATGTATGAGGATAGCAACGAATAATAATAATAAATGCAATATGAGAGTTAATATACCGACACATTTTGTTGACCTCTTATTGTTTATTAAAGCTTTCTATTTACAGACACATGTGAATGAAATAAACGATCTCATCCAAGTCACCCTTGCATTGACTACCCACTTGCCGCTTCCCTTTCAGGTTCCACTCGAGCAATGGCCTGACGCGCCATGTCACCCAGCGGCCTCCTCAGCTAGTGTCCAATCCATCTCCACTTTCTCCTGCATATTTGTTGGGCAGTGATTGGTTCTTGTTTTGTTTGTTAGTGTCCATAGTTTCTTGTTGGTGATTCTTTCCGGCCGGGTTATCTAATTTTCAGTATAGAGCGAAGACAGTTATTGTTGATAAAGGTCTGCAACAGGCTGTTGGAAATATTCTTTGTAACCCGCCCGCCGAGTTTCTGATCCGTAGAGAAGAGCTGGCTGACTTGACGTGTTTGTATTGAAAATCCGACTGGATTTTGTTGTTGATGCTGGCTGAGTGACGAAGATTTCGAGATTGGTTTCAGGTTGATGAATGTGTTTCTTGCCTTCCCGATTCTCGCTCGATTTGACATCCTCGTCCGTTCCTCCTGTAGTTGAGACAATGCTCAATGCTAGATAAGTGAGTGAGTGAAGTAACTTCTTTAAAATCCCTCCCGTAATAAGGTAACTTAGGAAACTAATATCAGTTAGAGAACACCAATAGGAAACTTGGGAGTACTGATGGACAAGTGTTTCGTTCTGACTTGGAACTCCTTAGTAGTACTCACCCGCCAACAGTGTTTGAGCCCTGAGTCCTTTGATTATGAGGCAAATTCGTAGACTACTCAGCCTGTGAAACCTGATCCAGTGGTCAAAGAATTTCAACTTCTAATCAAGAAATATACACATTTCATCATAAGGAATAATAAAAAGACGGTTGCAAGGATGAAAATTTTCTTTTCGACGAAGTCATCAACTAGACTGCATACTTATTAATATATGTGTAAGACTTAGTCACTGTGGTAATAAGTAATTCCATATCAGTTTGTTTATTAGATGTATCACACAGTGAAGAAACAGTATTATTCACTGGATGACACAGTTTCGAACAAAATTTATTCTTCATAATCATATCAATTATAATCACACGACTTTGAAACTTCATTTTTATAGTTTTCTTTGTTCTTTCCTATTTGTCGTCGTTAGGATGGTAGAATTTTCCAGATATCTGGCTGGACAGGTGTTGAATCATTCCTATTACATGTATTTGCAGTTGATTCGGATAAACAAAGCTTCTGTTATCAATCCTGTTCCCTCCATCCTGTGACATAAGATTTTAAAACTGTCATCCTATCTCATCATATTTAATGGTTGTTTGTGTGTAATTTCATGTAGTGGGTGCTATAGCTGAACCATTCTCTAGACATCTTATCTTATTAGGGTCAACTAATCCAGATTCTGCTGCTAGGTTTTTATGTTCGGCTAGTTTGACTGCCCCTGTTTTACCAGTTTGACTTATGTATTTGACCTGACATTCATTTCATGGTATAGAAGTATCTAAATTATTTTATTTAATTGACTCCACAGGATCCTTTAACCGACAAAGCTTGTTTCTAATTCACTTTGTGGGCACAGTTTGAATGCCACTTTTACTCCTACCTTGTTAAGTATCATGCTAAAGGTTTTTGAGGTTCCTTCCTTGTATGGAATTACTACTCATGATTTAGATTCCTTATTGTTGGTGTCATCATTGATATTATTCTTATCACCATTATTATTATCATTATTATTGTTATCCTTATTATTATTATTAACAAAATCACTACTAACATTATTTATCTTTTTTGCATTTCCCTATATATACATTCTGACTAATTTATCCGGGTAGTTATTAAGTTTCAAAGCTTCTCTTATATGCCTCACTTTCTGTCTTAGATTTTCTTTGGTACTACTTAATTTTTATGCTCTGTCACTAAAACATTTCACTAATCTTATTTTTACTGACATAGAATGGGATGATAGGAAGTCCAAATATCTGTTTGAATGTGTGGGTTTCCTGTAAACACACACTAGTGTGTTTAACTTCCCATCTTCTTTCCTCTTTACGTTGCAATCTAACATTGGAAGCTCCCCGCTTCCTGACTTTCCAATTCATAAGTGAATTGAATTGTCTCTACCTTCGAGTTGATGTGTTCAATAAATCTATCTATATCTTGTGTTCTAGGTACAGTGAATGTGTCATCTGTACACTTGTTTATTTATAGTAAAAGGGTGGAAAAGTTCCAGAATAATTTCCCGTCAAGGGTCAAATTAATAAAATTACAATTAGGAATTAAAATGCCATGATTAACAGGGGGGGATGGATAAAACTCAGACAAAGTAGGGGTTAGAAATGTAGAAATAACAACAATAGACAGCATGGTTGGATAAAAAATCTAGTGGGATCATAAATTATGTGTGGAATAATTGTTTATGCAATTAGGGATTAAATATGTAGAAATAATAAAATGACAAAATAGACAGGAAGTGCAGAGGTGAGTACATCGGCTGTACCATGCACCAACTTGAGAAACACACTCGTGAACACTATCCAGCCTAGCTAGTAAAAGGAGATAGAATACGTGTATATAGTTCATTGACAGAACATCTGGTCAATTAAGGATACTCAGTGCCATTCAAAAAATCCTTCAAAATAATATACAAGACTCGACCAACCCTATCAAAGGGTGTAAAATCAAGACATCTGGGCATAGCCGGGGCACTGGTCATCCAAAAGCTGACACCCACACAACGTATCCAAAAGAAATACGTCCAACTCTTGACCTTGCCATGGCCAGCATAAATAGGCAATTCTTCTAATAGTGACTATCCCATTGCGTTTCTTGCCAAAACTTCTTGTTTATTCATGTTATTTTTAATTTTTTTTTCTTAATCCATGTTAACACTACCATATTTTCATATCCGGACTTCCTGTCTATTTTGTCATTTTATTATTTCTACATATTTAATCTCTGATTGCATAAACAATTATTCATCACATTGGTTTTTTATCCAAGCATTCTCTCTATTGTTGTTATTTCTACATTTCTAACCCCCATTTGCAAAGTGTCAATCTTCTTATTAATTATGATGCTACTTTGTTTGAGTTTTATCCGTCCCCTGTTTATTATGGCATTTTAATTCCTGATTGTAATTTCAACTTCTGGCAATTCCTTGAAACCAGAAGGCCCTGGGTTAGAAACTCGGTTGACGAAAGAAGGGTGATTTATGCAAGATTATGCAAGAAGTGGCGCAGAATCACGCTTTTGTTCATGTCGAGGAAAATATTGAGTCGTGCCATCCTGAAGAGATTAAAAGATATACTGGATGCAGGACTCTGTCAGTCGGGACAGGACAGATTTAGGCAGAGCAAATCATATGCTGACCAAATTGTATGCTTACGCATCAAGAGCGAACAGAATACAGGATGGCAGTTTAATGTCTACGTCAAATTCACTGACTTTTAATAGGCCTTCGACAGAGGTAACCATGAAGTGATTTGAAAACAACTTCAACGCTGCAGATTATCAGAAGTCGTTATCAATCTCATTCAACAGATTTATTTTTATTTTATTTATTTATTTAATTTTTTTGATTACAGCTTGATTCCACACCGTATTTTTGGTACAAGTATGGAATTTTCAGCATGGATATCGGTAGCCCAAATTTCTCAGGCCGACCATATATATCAGGTGTGCGTCGGCGTGGGCTCGAACCCCGGACCATGTGCATGGTCGACGAGAGTCCTAACCACTGTGCCACCGACGCACGATGCATGATAGTGCTACATATTATCTGATTCACAACAGAAAACTCAGAGAAGCCTCTGAAATCAAGACCGAAGCAGGACAGGGTTGCCTGCTATCACCTCTGATATTGATAATTATTGTGGTGAACTGGAATATGTGGAAGATTGAGTGTCGGAAGCAAGAAGGCAGCAATACGTTGGATGGAATCTGTAGCACGGATGAAGATGTCGAAACCAGTCATTACTCTGATATCAGTTTGTAAATATGTTACACTTAGTCAGCATAAAGAAATAAATTCTGATTTTCCACACCAACGTTAAGTCAATCATTTCTACTGTGTGGGTCAGGAACGTGGCGTGTCACAAAGAACATTTCAAACAGCTCGCTGCAGACTTTTATCAACAGCTGCCTTCTTTCGCTCTGTACTGAAGATCATACAGTCGATCAGAAAGAATTAGTAACAAAAAAACCTGGGGAACGAACGAACTAACAGCCTACTGCTCAACAAATATGCCGAAGAAAACGCAGATAGACAGGTTAGAAACATTATGAGAAGACTATTAGGTGTTACCATGAACCAGGCAGAGGCTTGATTGGTTGGATGGAAAGCCACACTTTGAAAGTCTAACGGTGATATGGAGTAGATCATATGAATATGAAATGACTGAATACAGGCAATTTTGCAGCCAGCTGACGAGGACCACAGAGAACGAGACAAAATAGAGATGTTTTGCTGAAGCCCTTTGTTCTAGTTGTAATTAAAACGCGCAATAATAATTAATATTACTGAACGCTGAAATATGCTCCTAATATCAATGGACTTACCAATGTGCCGTAAGAAGATGTACGCAGGAAATTCGGTCACCACATCTTGTTAAACACAGATGACCTAGAGTTTCTAAGTCTGCAAGTATTATTTAGCATAAAGATAACATGGCCTTCACGGATTCGTAGTCAATAATACAAATCGTAACACACTTGGAACACATGAAAGTGACTGATCAAACCATGTAGCTCCCATACTGTTCTTCTTTTAAGAATATTTAACAATTTTCTTTAGAATAAACCGTGTTTTCATTATGAGCTGACATCGGTTAGAGAATCATCTGAAAACCACCTAGGAGTACTGGACAGCCAGCTGTTTCATACTAGTTTGGAACTATTCGTCAGCACTTACCTACTGGGGCTCGAATCCAGGACCTCCTGGTTACAAAACGAGCTCGTAGACTGGGACTCGAACCGACGGCCCATGATATAAGCTAATGATGAAATAAATCCTCCAATCAACCAAACAAAACAAATCCTTACAAATGCAATACTTGACAATTAATCTGATGCCCACTAGCGATGTAATAACAGAAGACAAGGGCCAGACAACAGATCGTTTATTAAGGAAACCAACACATATTTATATATTTTCTTGTACATTACTATAGCTTATTCAAGCAAACAAACACACTCTTCTGACTGTTTGTTTCTCACAGAAAGTTAACCTTGCATCTCTTTTTGGTTGTTTCTTGAATGTCAGATCATCCATGTGCTAATTGTTTCGGCCTACGCAAAGTCTTCTTTGGTTAGTTGTTGAATCAGTCTTTGTTCGTATTTTTCTCACGACCAATATTGGGGACGTCAATTACTGTCTACCAATTTGGCTAGCAGCCAGCTCTCATCACAGCGACTGTCCCTATTCAGGCAGTTAACATAGGGTTCTAGTGGGAAGCCATGACCAGTAGTGTACAGCAAGTTGAAGGTGAGGCACTAACTCATTGAAGAAGACATTACGCAGTGGTCGCACTATGTGATGAATGGGCAGAAGTTAGAATTCAATGACTGGTCATTAGATCGGGTCCCATTGGCTTAATGGTCTACGAGCTCGTCTTGTAACCAGGAAGTCCTGGCTTCGAACCTTGGTGGTGGGTACGTATACTGAAGAGTCTCAGGCTGGGGCAAAGTAGCTGACTGTCCAGTACTCCTTGGTGGGTTTCTGATGGTTCTCTAACCGATGTCTGCTCATGATGAAATCCTCCAACCAATCAAACAGTAATCCCTACGGAAGCAAATACTTGAAAAATGTGTTTTGGTATTAGAAAAGGTGTCCAGTGGACATATTTTTTGTATTTTTCTATAGCATCAGTGAGTGATGGTCAAAAATACAAGAAAAAAAGACCATAAATGGACAGGATATGTATTATTCTGTTTAACCTTTTATCCCTGTAATGTCTCTCAAAATAATTACTCTTTCCTGCGAACAGCTGACTAATTGTGACTCATACATACGTGTAAACACTCATCCACCTGCGTAAATTATAATTATTCATCTGAAATTACTAGGTTACCCGAATTTCATTATCTAGTGTGACCTAATGTTGACCTAAATAGACTAAGTGAATAAGCCATTTCATTGTGGAGACAATTAATTTTTTTCAAAAGGTCTCACAATACATTGATTGAACACTAGTCGGTAACTGGTTTAATGTGTCCTAGTCTTTTGTTTAGTGCAGACTGAATTCTCTCAGTCAGGTGTACAATGTGACCACCGTGCCAGTAGGTGGCTCGCCCTCATGGTGCACAGTGAACTGTGATATTAGATGGTTGGAGGTAATCGGTGGGAAGCTTTTATCCTAGGTTTCGTTCTTGTTGACACATACCATCATAAGCATATCAATAACCTTTCGGGAAATCATGTCCCCACCTAGTGGCTTCGTGGCCACATTGCAGACTTCGCAAATCCAATTAAATATGCATCAAACAAATATCTAGCTAGTGGCCGATCAAAATACCCAATACAGTCCTAAAGGAAGTAAATCACGAACTCGAATAGCTCCGCAGTAACGTTGTCTCTAACCGCACCACTGGATGGAATGGATTCAAATCTCAGAATGGAAATAAATTCCTTCAAGATTGTTGATACGCCTTGCTAACTGTTGAGTGCCAAGTAGCACGAAACTAAGGTCAGGCTGGGCTTCCTGTCGATTTCCTCCAACCATCTAATATCGACAATTCAAAGTCACACAGTGTTATACAGCGATATGTACTAATGACAACGTTTCGAGTACAATTTATTACTGATCATAATCATATCAAGTTTAAAAAAACTTTACAACCTCGTCTGTAAAATTTCTTTATTTCTCACCTCTTGATTCGATTTGTGGTAATATTTTCCATATATCTTGTATTAGAGATGAGTCATTCCTACCGCGTGTGTTGGGTGCGGATTCGATGAACAAAGATTAGGTAGTCAACGTCGGTATATATGTCCAAACCAAGTTCACTTTTAACAGTTTGAAAAAAATTTAGTCATTGGGTATATGATATGCATTATCACAAAAAAATGTTTTGTATTTCCCAATGAATGAAAAACAAAACGATACGGTATTGCTTTCACTGACATTTCGATATTTAATACTACTAATAGCTTTATCAAAGTATTATTAAACCAGAATTTACAAAATCTCAGATCACATATAGCAACTTCATCATCATTCATCAATATGATTTAATTTTTATGTTGTTGTCGACCGGTAAAAATAACAAAATCATGTGCAGATTGTTGAATTTCATAAGCGTATGAACTTATAAACACAGAGTGTGTTTACATAATGAAATTGCTTATCACATTCGTATTGATTTTGTCACTTCATCGGGGGGGGGGGGGGGGTTGTTGGGTGATGTAACTTAATCAGGTCAGATTCTGTTTATTCCATCACCCTGATTACTGGATTTAGATTCTATTTAATATGAAGTAGTTCTGGTACTAGACGTTCTTTGTCACTTTTGAAATTATTCTGTTTGATTTCAATATTGTCAAAATCTATTTTGTGGCCTGACTGTATTAGCGGTAAATAGCGAAATGTCAGTAAAAACAATATCGTTTGGTCTTTCATTCATTGGAAAGTAAAAAAAAAGCTTTTATAACAATAATCAACCTCTGTATCTATCACTATGACTTTTTAGAATTTTAACTCCGTCCAACCCTATTGTGCATGCACTGCAATTGCTGAGTTCTTTTCTAAATTACTTATTTCCACGGGGTCAATTGTTCCAACCTTAGCTAAATTCTTATTTTCTGACAATCTGACTACCCTTATGTAGTTGACCTCAATCACAATTATTCTAAGATATTTGGTAAGTGATATTATTTTACGGGTTGATCACGGATTGATATCAGTTAGAGAACCATTGAAAAACCAGGGAGTACTGGACAGCTGCTGTTTCATCCTAGTTTGGGAATCATCGGCAGTACGCACCCACTGGGATTCGAACCCAGGACCTTCCGGTTACAAGGCAAGCTCGTATACCATTCAGCCACTGGGACCCGATTCAATGGCTCGTGAATTCTAACTTCTACTAATTCGTGATAGAAAGTTAATCTGATGCTCGCTAGTGACTTGCTACAGGTCGGAGTTTCCTGAGTTCTAGTGAGAAGTCGTGACCAGTGAGGTCCAATTAGATGTCACGTGTGTGGATGGATGTCCCACCAACGACAATGGTTGGGGTCGCGCTAAACCACGAATTAGTAGGAGTTAGAATTCACGAGCCATTGAATCGGGTCCCAGTGGCTGAATGGTATACGAGCTTGCCTTGTAACCGGAAGGTCCTGGGTTCGAACCCCTCTGGTGGGTGCGTACTGCCGATGATTCACAAACTAGGATGAAACAGCAGCTGTCCAGTACTCCCTGGTTTTCAATGGTTCTCTAACTGATATCAATCCGTGATCAACCCGTAAAACATAACTAATCCTTACAAACCAAACTATAGAAAGATATTATTTTATCTAATTCGGTTAAATGATTATGAGTCATAAACTGCGCTTGAAACGTTGTCATCAATAAATATTACTGCATGACACTGTTAGACTTTATCAAAATTAATTTCCGTCATAATGGAATGATCATCTACCACACTGCCCAAGTTCTATTCTTATACGAATAAGCCGTCGGCACACAATTTTATATATGTATATGTCAACAGTTTTATCTTCTGACGATTATGTAAACGTGTATTGTAACCCTTGACTAGGCAAAAATCAGTAGAATTATTTTGCTTCCTTAGACGTTTAATCTTTCAGTAGAGTCTTTTGGTTAAGAAGTAGAGTGGTCTAGAAAATATTGGAAATCTAATGAGGAATTTGCGTTGGTGGCACAGCGGTTAGGACGCTCGCCGACCATGCACATGGGCCGGGGTTCGATCCCCGGCCACAGACGCACTCCTTTACCTCGCTAAACCAGAAATAATGCTGGTAAAGAGGGAAGGTTGGGCATGAGGCTAGCAACCCCATCCTGCAAAAATAAACACTGCCACAGAAACTTCAAGCCATCAGCTTGAAGCCCTATGTTCCACTGGGAACGTGAAGGGAAAAAATTGAGGAATTAGATAAGTATTACTTTTCAGACTTTAATGTGACTGCTTTGGTCTCCAATCAAAACACAGCATGACTTCAAGCTTGAGGTTTAAAGTTTAAATGGCCGTAATATTTTTAACGACGGGGGATGTTGCCAGCTTCACATCCAATCTTCCTTCTTTACCAAATTTATGACTGTCTGAACTGAAGGTTTATGGGTTCTTCAGCCGGAAATCTAACCTGAACCACATGCTTAGTTGTTTTTGTTTTCATTACTGGCAAGCATTCCATCAATAAACCACTTTCCAGACTAGGCGATGATAAGTGCGCTGATCATTGACTAGTGGTCAATACTCACTGATGACGATGTCTGAGTTCTTACTATATTATAGACTGAGTGATGTTATCAAAAGTGTATCAGTGGCTTTTGACCAAAGAAATTAGTAACATACTTTTGATAGACTTGAGTAACACACGCCTAATTCTATATCACCATGTTTGGCAAACGCTGAATAAAATATCCCACTTATAAATCCTTAAAAAAGCAAGAAAAATAAGTTGAACAGCATAACATAAATCACTGAGAATGTCTCATATCAGAAGTATATCATGTTAAGAAATGGAATCCAAATCGAGTGATTAGGAGTGATGGACTAAGACAGAATCTGACCTGGCTAAGATACCCAACAATGCCCCGATGAAGTGACAAGAAGTGCGTCGGTGGCACAGAGGTGAGGAGCCTCGCCGACCATATACCTGATCCGCGGTTCGTTCCCCTGCCGACGAACACCCAGTATCAATGGTTGGCCAGCAAAATTTGGACTACCGATATCACATGCTGAGAAGTCCATATTTGTACCAAAATTACGGTGTACAGTTAAGCCATATAAAAATAAAATTTTTTAAAAAAATGAATACAAATATGTTGAGCAATTTCATTATATAAACATATGCTGGTTTCATAATTTAATACACTTATCAAATCCAACAGTCTACACAATATTTTGTTATTCTTACCAGACATTACGTCATACTGATGAACGATGATTAAGTTGCGAAATATAGGAACAAGACGTAAAAGCGAACAATATTGTCTTCAATTCGATCTTCTTGTGGCTTTACTCCAATTTACATAGATTTACATATATAAAACTTTTGACGAATGACGGTAATTTTATGGATCAAATAATAATGATAATAGTAATAATGTGGTAAACGTTTTGAACGTCAGTAAAAATGATGATTATAATGATTATAAAAATGATCATTATAAGGTTTATGCAGGCGGCGATAAGCCTAACAAGGGTAGTAGTATGTGTATATGTAGACAATTCAATAGATAAATTAGTTTTGTTAGTTTTTTGGTTACAAACGGAGTACTGGACAGCTGCTGTTTCATCCTAGTTTGGGAATCATCGGCAGTACGCACCCACTGGGTTCGAAACCCAGTGGGTGCGTACTGCCGATGATTCCCAAACTAAGATAAATTAGGTGAAATTTTCAAGTTACGTAATATTAAATGTGAATTAAACCTCGCCGAGTTAACTAGCTCACTAGTTTTCCAGTCGGTCTCTCGCCCGAGTAAAGAGGGAGTATTGAGGGTGGGGCTAGCTACCCTGCATCAGTAAACCTATCAAGCCTCTAGAGGAACTTCAACACACAAAATATATTAAAAATACAAAAAAATCAAATAACAACAGTTTTATTCTTCGCTTGAATCGGAGAGGCGAAATAACAGTTGAGGTGAAAGTCAACCTCCGGGTAGCCAGTCAGCCAGCCAAAATGTATCTTTTCACTCTCGACGGAACCAAGAATAAGACTGGGGACGTAAAATATCCCTACAATGTACGAGGTTAGAAAGGCTGATCAGGTAACCAAAGAAATGCGAAGATATGGCGTGCAAGTGCTGACTATCTGCGAAAGTAGGTGGAACAGATGTGGATTATCCAAATTGTCAGCTGGAGAGTCACTAATCTACTCTGGTCACCCAGACGATCACCACAATCACACTGAGCCCGGGAGTGGCTATCATGATATCGCCAGTGGCAGCTAGAGCCTTAATGCAGTGAGAACCAATTTCATTCAGCATCATGAAAACAAGATTCAACTCAGAGGGAAGGAAAGTCACAATTTTCCATTGCTACGTACTTGCAGATAACATGGAACAAAGGCAGAAGCGAGATTTCTATTAACAACTGTAAATCTGTCTGTCTGGATTCAACATAGAACTTGGCACCGAAGTGCAGCAGTTCCAGTTGCCACGTTCCAAATACCACAAACAAAGGTAGACAAGAAGATGAGTGAAGAGAATCAATAGAGTTTGACAAGTATAAGAGTGAAACAGTATGGGTAATGGTGTAAAGGAATATGTAAGATTACAGAGACTGAATACATCTGGGCTGGCCATTGACAACGATGATTTTGAGCCATGTCACCTATTGTCTCCAGCCATTGATTCCTAGAGTCCCGAGGGCTCCAACCCGGAAGTCTGCATCTCCCTACCCACCTGACTCAGTTTAACTGTCAAGGATTTCATGGATTGATGAGGCCATGTTTTTGTTTGGCCACCACTTAATCTTTTCCAACCTGCACCACCTATATCAGCTAGTAATGCCCGTCGGGGGAGGCGATGGTTAGGCATGCACAGCACGTGACCTAGCACCTAACACGTGACCATCTCAGTCTATGTAACTTTATACCCTCGTCGATTGATTTTCCCTCTTTGCCCAACACTCTACGCCTAACGTCAACATTACTTACCTTATTATACCACCTAACGTGAGACAGGGATCGCAGACATCTGTGATCGAAAGCAGTCAACCTTTTCATGTCTACAACGTATTGACCATGTTTCAGAGCCATAGAGAAGGACGGAGCGAACTGCTGAGCAGTACACACATCCCTTGGTTGATAGCCGGATGTCACGCCTACGCCAGAGATGGTGTAAGTCAGCGAAAGCAGCTCGAGCTTTTTGGATCCGTGCTGAGATTTCATCTCCAATCAGTCCGTTGGTGCTAATACAACTTCTTAAATAGGTGAAGTGGTCAACATGTTCTATCACTTAACTCGCTATCACTAAGCTAGGAGTTGACGTGGTCCAGTCTTGTAGCAGCATCTTACATTTTGTAGGGGCGAATGCGCAAGACCGCATCCGAATGTCGATAAAATATTCTTATGGGCGATGTGAATGCCAGTGGAAATGGGAGCAGATAATATAGAAAGAGAACTCATCATGGTTCGAGAGCTTGTCATTCAGCGAAATAAATGGGAACAGAGAATTATTCGCAAAATTTCGCGCCTCCAGTAATTTGATGACTGAAGGCAGTGTGTACAAGTACAAGGATATACACAAAGCAATATGGATTTCGCATGACGGACACAGCAAAACTCAGATAGACTTCATCGCAGTGCTGCTCACGAGGCAAAATGTGCTGGACACAAAGTTGGGAGGGGGAGCAGATGTGGGCTCAGACCATCATCTAGTTCAAGGAACCTTCAAGGTGAAGCTGCCAATTTTTAAAACAACTGGAGACAGGCTACAGTTAAAATTCAATATTCAGAAACTGAAGGAAAAAACTACAAAGGATGCCTTTACTACGGATCAGACCAGAGCAAAGTCAGATACATTACGTGACATCACTGAGAGAACCTGCTTGGAAGGACATTAAAACTCTCTGAGGGTGATTTTCAAGGAAACATGCACAACTATTCTAGGAAGAAGGAAGAGAAAAGACAAGGAATGACTCTCATTGGAAACCACATGTAAGCAAACAGAAGAGAGGAGGATAGTGAAAGGAAAGATCACTCAATGCAAAGATGGACGAGAAAAGCAGAAGCTGAGTCCAATGTACGCCGCACTGAATAAAGAAGTGAAGGAGAATGATAGAAAAGACAGAAGGCAATTGTGCCCCACATTGACTGGCAACCAAAACAGAACAGGCAGGCAGACCGCAAGTAAAAGAGACTTCACAACATTATATCAGATAAATAATTCTCTATCCGCGAAGAGGTCAATTCGGATGATGAAGCCCATTAAAGATGCTCAAAGGAACGTGACTACCAAGGACGAGAAACAAATTCAACAGTGAGCTGATCACTTTGAAGGACTCTTGAATAAAACATCACCTGTAACTCACCCACAAATGCCACTACCACCAACAGCACTAATATAACTGCCAATGGACACCGATTCTCGAACCAAAGCAGGATAAGATCAAGCTACCGAACGCCGGCCTGGAAGGCAGCAGTACAGGACGAAATTTCCCCCAAAGCACTTAAACGTGGCCCAGGAACTGCGCAGTTGTCCACACGCCATTATTAAAGAAGGTTTCAAAAGAAGAAAAGGTACCTACTGATTGGAATAATGGCCACCTTGGTATGCTGCCAAAGAATAGCGACCTAGGCCTCTGCAAGGACTGGCGTGGAATCATTCTCTTTTCCGCGGCAAGTAAAATACTAAGTCGCATCGTAATAGAGAGGGTGCACTGGATACAGAACCCCGCCAGCTCGCCGGAACAAGCTAATTTCAGGAAGGATACATCATATGCTGATCAGGTTGAAACTCTACGCATCGTCATCATGGAAAAAAGCATAGAATGGCAGTTCAACCTCTACTTCAACTTCACTGACTTCGAAATGGCCTCTGAAAGCGTAGATCGAGAAGTGGTTTGAAAACTACTTCAACACTGCCTCAAGTCTTCATCAACCTCATTCAATAGCTATATGGCAATGCCACGTGTCAAGTGATCCACAACAGAAAACTCAGCGAGGCATTTGAAGTGCATACAGGTGCAATACAGGGCTGCCCACTGCAATCAACAATGATATTCTTGAATGTGGTGGACTGGATTATGCGTCAGACTATGGGGAGACAGGAGTACGTTGGATCACGGACAAAAGACTCTAGAAGACCTGGATTTCGCAAATGATTCATGTTAAGTATTAAAAAGTCTCGAAGACTTGCGGGCGAAAAGCCAACAAACTGGCTAAAGAAGCAGTGCGGCGAAGATAGAACTGCAAGTGAACATAGAGAAGACGGTGGTAATAAGGAAAACCAACCAAAAATAACGACAACCAGCACCGATCACCATCAAAGGGAGAGATTTGAGTGAAGTTACTTCCTTCACTCATCCAGGAAGTATCGTTTCAATCGCAGGCAGGCGGAATGTATGGAGATGTCAAAGTAGCCAGGATCGGAAAGGCAAGATACGCCCTCAGCAACCTGAAGCCAATTTGGAAATCTTCTGCCCGATTTTCAACACAAATGTGAAGTCGGTCTTTCACTACGGGTCATAAACTTGGCGTGTAACGAAAAGGATTTCTATATGCTTGCGAACTTTTATAAACAGCTGCCTTCTCTCGCTCCATACTGAAGATCAAATTGCCAGCCAGCCTACCAGAAAGAATTAGCAACAATAAACTCTGGCTGGGAATAAACCAACCAAGAGTCGATCGCTCAATGAAAAAATGCAAGAGAAAATAGAGCTGGATGGATTCAGCATACATTGAAGGAGGAGACCGTCACATGACATCGCGTTCGACCTAGGCCATTACTCAAATGGGATCGGAATAGAAAACGACGACTGGGTCCTCCTAGAGTGACATGCAGGAGATTGTGTGAAGAAGAGATAAAAGCTTATGGGTAAGCGTGCAGTCACCTTTCAAAGACTTCAGGGGATAAAGTGACATGGGGACATCCCGTAGAATTCTTATGTCCCACACAAAACCCAAGTGGATAGTGTCGCATTAATATAATCTTTATTTGTACTCCAGAAAGGTAAGAACCTAGATAACAGTTATTTGAAAACATCTAGTAATTGTGACAGAGGCTCAGCATTCATTGAATTCATAAATTTCCGAAAGGACTCAACCAAAGAATACTTTACAGCCATGATTATTTATATTAGTCTGAAATGTTGACATAGACAGAAGTAATGTACAACAGAAGACAAGGGCGAAGCAACAGATCGTTTTATCATGAAAATCACACGTATTTATCATATTCAGTATGCACAATGATGACAATAGGCAATTATTACAAAGAGAAGAAAGAGAAAGAGAAGAGTCTTTTCCACAGTGATTGCATCCACACAGAAGTTCAACCGCATTTACACCCTGTGGTTTTCATAAGTATTTACTATGTGGCAATTGAAGTAGTTGGCAGGCCACTTCAATAAATAGAAGCAAAATCAACAGGATAATTACTAAATAATGAATAATTAAAAATGTAACATGAAGCGTATAGAAATTCAACAAATTTGCATAAGTGATAGCGCAATAACAATGAGTCATTTTGAAAAATCATAAGAAAGGTCAATAGTAGAAAGGCGGCTTTATACAACAATGTCAAAGGTGAAGAAAAACAAAGCAGAGGTCAACCACACAGTGATGCTAGGCAAGTATAGAAAAGATAATTAAAATAAGTATTAATCAAAATACGATGGAATATTATAAGTGGACATGAATGGAAGCAGATAAAGAATTCTGTAATAAGACGAAAATTTTTATCGACAAATACACTTTTCAAATGTTTGTTTGTAGGGGTTCGATTTGTTTCAAGTTTGATCATGGAAAGTGAAAGTATTGAAGATGTGTTTCGCCTAGTATGGAACTTTTTAAGCAAAACACACCCACCGGGTTTCAATACCCAGAATCTTCTTGTTACAAGACCAACTCGTCAACCATTCAGCCATTAGGATCTGATTGGGTAGCCCATGCATTCTGAGATTCTCTGCCAATTCGTGATTTTAGCGTGACCAATAGCTTATTTCACGCGTCGGTGGCATAGCGGTTAAGACGCTCACCGACCATGCACATGGTCCCGGGTTCAATCCCCGGCCGACGCACTCCTTTACCTCACTAAGCCAGGAAAAAATGCTGGTAAAGAGGAAAGGTTGGGCATGAGGCTAGCAACCCCATCCTGTAAAACTTAAACACTGCTACAGAAACTTCAAGGCACTAGCTTGAGGCCCTATGTTCCACTAGGAACGTGAAGGAAAAATTATTATTATTTATTAATAGCTTATTTTGGTGTGCCTTGAATCCGATGTCTTGCAGTCAATAATGAGTCGTTTCAGAGTTTAGAAGTCGGACATGAATGACATATTTATCATCAGTAATGAAGCCATCGATTTGAACAAAATTCTGCAAATCCTGAGTAATGCTCATCGATCAGTTGAATTTAAAACTGAACTTGAATCAGAAGGTTAATTATCCTTTCTAGGTGTTTAACTTATAAGACGAATGATTGCAAGTTTACAAAGATCAACCAGCAGTAAACCAAAGTAGAATGGACAACTGACAAATTTTTTTTGAAGTTTTGTCCCAATAAACAGAAAAATGAATCTCATTACATCTCTTGCGATGAAAATCAACTGCATATGCACTGAAGGTGCATTGAATAATTACTTGGAATCTTTAACAGACATTCCAATCAAAAAAATGAGCATCCAACCACCTTCATCAATAAACATCTAAAGAGAAGGACCGATACTCCACGAAACCTGGATGTGCCAAAGAAACAAGTAATTGAAACTCTAAAACTCAAGGGAGATACAATTAGTGAGGTTCTACGAAGCCGCCTGTCGACATTAATTCAAGGAATGTTCTTTGCTACACCCCTATGTCTTATCTTCTCTACACATGCTCTCCTTCACCAAAAAGTCAAGTGGAAGATCCCTCTGTTGATTACCTCACTGCGTATTTACCACTTCATCTGCTCCTGTAGAGCAAAATACATAAGCTTTAACCTCAGGACAACATGTAGACGCATGCATGAACACTTACCATCATGATCGAGAACTCAGAAAAGTCAACTGATTGATTCTGGAGCACACTGTTACGTCTAATCATGCAGTTACTGCATCCACAGAAGTTTCAAGAAGTCAGCGAGACATATGAAGTGGTGGGAGATGAAAATAAACTCAGCCAATATGCTAGGTTCGGATCGTCTTCAACGCAGAGTGATTTCGAAGGTGGATAATCACAAGGATTTGAGTTTCACTCTAATATAAACCCAGAAGAGCTGTATCGACGGATTTTCCGGGATAGTGATTGCGCTTTTGAAGAATGATCTACCAATGATAGAGGTTTTGCAGAATCAATATTTTGATCCGAGGCAACTAAAGAAATACCTGTCAACCTGATGTTTGAACAGGTATGAGCTGGTAATTTCTGTATGTGTGTCGGTAGCACAGTAGTTAGGACTCGCCAACCATGCAAATGGTCCTAAGTTCAATCCCTACCGACTCACACCTGATATCAATTGGTCAGCCTGCAAAATTTGGGCTATTAATATCACATGCTAAAAATTCCATACTTGTACCAAAAATACGGTTTGGAATCAAGCTGTAATCAAAAAATAAATCAAGTATCAGCACAATCTCTATTCAGAGTCATAAATAAGGTGCAGTCAAGACATTCTAAAGGATTCCTTCTATAAAACCTTTTCATGTAGCCGAATCTTAAGCAATCCAGAGGCAAAAATTTGAACTTTGTGCTCACAAACGTTTTACCCAATCTCTAATAGTGCCATGGTCTTACTGTCAGTTGTATTTTCCTGAATCGTTGAGGAATAAACTCAATGAAGTCTTTTACTTTTATTTTGTGCAACGTATTTTCAAACGTTTTTCTCTTGTTTTCTATCAATTATTTTCAAATAATTATTTGTCACTTAACTGATTAGGTGTTAACCCTCTGTCAATTATGTAAGACTGTTTACTATTTTGCACACATTGTTACCACTTATACAGTTTAATTTGTTTTGGTATTAACTGACAGTAATCTCTCAGTTGATATGTCAAGGTATGAAGTGTTCCTCCAGCTAGACTACAGATTGATATCTATTAGCGAACCATTGGAAACCATGGCCTAACCATGGTTTAAGTGGAAAAACAGATCACATTATTATAAATCAACTCTTGAAGATAATTCTGATACTCGCTGGTGACTTTCTACATGACGTAGTTTCCTGGAGTTCTGGTGAGACTTTGTGACAAGTGAGGTGCATCCAGTCGGGAGTGAGGATGGATTTCACACCAATGACACTGGTTGCTAAATGCATCATGAATTGCTAAGAGTTAGAATTCATGAAGTGGCCGTTGAATCGGCTCCCAGTGGCTGCTGAATGGTTTACTAGATAAATAGCCTTGTAACTGGAAGGTCTTGGTTTCAAACCCTGGCGGTGGGCGCGTACTACTAATCAGTCCTGAACTAGGATGAAACAGCTGTACACTTCTCTAGCTGATATGAATCTATGGTTTAACTCCAAATTTAAAAAAATCAATTCCTTACAAATCAAATCTTGAAAATAATCTCGGAATTCTGTCATCAGCTAATACCACATATGTACTACAATAATAATGATACGATCACTTTATTCCAAACAATAATGGTTATATAAGACGGAGTTATCAGCGTTTATACACACATTTGCGACGATTCGGCTCCTTTTATAAATACAATAATGCATAAAGATAACAGTAAGACGTATCCTAAAGTTTGTGGAAGCTCTAACTGGCAATTAGGAAGTTTAAGCTACCTTTATGCGTTCAAAGCAACAATTTCTTCTTTGGTAAACTTTGCTTTTATGCCAGCCAGGGCAGATGAATATCTCATGACTGAATATTCATATTTTGCTGTACAACCATAAATTCTTATGAAATCTCCTCCAGTTTTACTCGAAGAGGGGTAAGTCAAACGAAAACGTTTTGCTGGAAATCAACCGGATATGAGACTGTAGTACCCCTTATACCAACTGTAAACATGCTTTTTAATCTAATCTGTATACTTGTATTATATGTGTACACAGACCGATTTTATATGTACTTCGCAAATATTTGTCAATTTACTGTTGAATGTTAATTACCTTGACACAATTTCGAAATTTGACTACTGCTATAATACACGATCGTACTCTTCGCAAGTGCCTTTTGGTTTTACGCTGTGGGAATCGAGTAGCCACAACGTCTGCGTACATTAATAAAGGTGAAGAAGTACTAGAATATACGTGTACGCAAGTTTAGTCAAATAACGCACGCAACAAATTGGTGAGCCCGACGTGATATTGTTCACCTTGACGGCAACGTTTTCACCTCGACGATAACTTGTTGACTCCGACGACATTTTGTTCACCCGACGCATCATTTCACTTGCTGGATTATTTAAACTCTAGCTTTATCGGATCTATATACATATAATAGATATTTCGAACTCATTCTTGTGATTTCTCATCACACAACTTGCAGTAATCTGTGGTAAGCATCTGCATTGCATGTTTTTCTGTTTTGCCATGTTCTTAGTGTGCATAATTTTTGCTATTTTGTTACTGTTAAACCATTTTTCTACGAATTGTATCATGTCTTCCAATACCTCTAATAACTTAGAGCTGGGATCTGTTAGTACTCTTTCTCTTACTGTACCAGTTTTTAAGCCCAGAGACCCCCATCTTTGGTTTGCACGACTGGAAAATTATTTCACTGCCAATAAGCTCACATCACAGACGGCTAAATTCGGCATTTTGAGTACTGTACTACCAGACGAAATCGCCGAACAGGTTCGGCAATACATAGTTCAACCCAGCACAGACGCTCCTTACGACAAGTTGAAGGAAGAGGTACTTCGATGCACTTCACTTTCAGATAGGCAAGCACTCGATCGTTTCTTAAGCAATGTAGAGCTAGGTGATAAAACCCCATCACAACTCATGAGGCACATGCAAAGCCTAGTAGCAGGAAGAGAAATCGATAAACGTCTATTTTACCAAATCTGGCTGCGTCGACTTCCTGCAAACATTCAGCAAGTTCTTGCTTTCGGAGACAACGACATTGACATAGAAAAGCTCGCCAAAATTGCGGATCGCATGTACGAGAGGTCAACACCTCAATCTGTTGCTTCCTTTAGCAGAATACCAGACACTCACGTTAGGATACAGACTCTAGAACACAAAGTCGACACCTTAATGAGTCAGTTAGCAGCACTGACCACACACACACGACCAAGCCGTTCTAGAAGCTCGTCTCGTCGACGTCTTTCTCGGTCACGTAGCACGTCACGACATCACGATACTATTTGCTGGTACCACCGTAGTTACGGAAGCAATGCACGACGGTGTCGTTCACCTTGCAACTTTCAGGCTAAACCAAAAGATATATCGTCATGTATGAAAACTTCTACTGTTGGCAATCTACGATCTAGCAGTCGTTTGTTTTATGTAACAGATAGAAATACCGGTACTACGTTCTTAGTCGACACAGGAGCAGAGGTTAGTGTTCTCCCTCCGTCTACGCAGGAACGTCAACATCCTGACCCTGCAGTTACTCTCCAAGCCGTTAATAAGTCTAATATTGTTACATATGGAAGTAAACGAATGACTTTAGACTTTGGTCTGCAGAATACCTACACTTGGTCTTTCATCATCGCAGACGTTCCATCCCCAATCCTTGGTATAGATTTTCTACAGCAACACAAACTGCTAGTTGATCCGGTAAGCCCTAAGCTTATAGACTCGCTCAATAAAAAGTACATCGCTGGTACGATTAGCCGTGCATCATCGCTGAACTTGATGGTCACACGCACACCAGCACTTCTATATACCGACTCGGTAAATCAGTTTCCTGACATTCTACAACCATCTTTCCGATCAACAGACCATAAAGCTCCAACGAAAGCTTTATCAGCAAAGCAGGTTAATTACTCTCCGCGCGAAATACGACATCTCGAGTATATATCCCAAGTCAACTCCGATCTGCGACACATGAAGGGTAAAAACAATGAAGTGGCAGACGCTTTATCACGTATGCACATTGATAACATTGTATGCCCAGACATCGACTACGAACATCTCTCAAACTTACAACGAGATGACGCCGAACTCAAAAAGATCATGTCTTCTAAAACAACATCTCTAAACCTCGAGGCAATTCCTTTGGCACGACAAAAGTTATCTGCGACACCTCTACGGGTAAATATCGACCTTTCGTTCCAATAGCTATGAGACATACAGTATTCGAGAAGTTACATAACTTGTCGCATCCTGGTGTTAGCGCTACTACCAAGCTACTAAGAGAAAGATTTATCTGGCCAAACATTAACAGCGACGTTAAGAAGTGGACACGAAATTGCTTGTCTTGTCAAAGAGTCAAAATCAACCGGCACACCAAAGCACCACTTGGTCGCTTCCCTAACCCCGACTCTAGATTTGACCATGTACATGTAGACATAGTTGGTCCACTGCCTCCTTCCAATGGTTTCAACTATATTCTAACCTGCATTGACAGATTTACTCGTTGGCCAGTAGCAGTTCCATTAATCGACGTCTCAGCTGAAACGGTAGCTAAAGCTTTAGTCGAAAACTGGATAGCCAACTTTGGTGTCCCATCAATTATCACTACAGACAGAGGTGCCCAGTTTGAAAGCCGACTTTTTGACCAACTAACTGAATTACTAGGCATTAAACGAATACGAACAACAGCGTATCATCCTAGTTCCAACGGTATGGTCGAACGATTTCATCGACAACTCAAAGCTGCGCTCGCTGCTTCTTTGACTCAAAACGATTGGTCAACCAAACTTCCACTAGTATTACTTGGTATACGAGCTACTATAAAGAAAGATATTGGCTGCTGTGTTTCCGAACTAGTCTATGGAACAACATTACGATTACCAGGAGAATTTTTCACCCCGGGTAACCAAGTTCCACACGATATGACTGGTTACGTGCACCAGCTAAAACGACACATGAACGAGCTAAAGATATCACTTCCACGTCAGCAGGAACGAGCGTCATACATCCCGTCACAACTGACAGACTGCACTCACGTCTTCGTCAGGAGAGAAGGTGTACAACGACCACTTCAACCCGCTTATGATGGCCCATTCAAAGTTCTAAACAGAAACGCGAAAGTTATCACGATAGAAAGATTGAATAAAACAGAAGCCATCAGTATCGACAGAGTCAAACCAGCGTTCCTCGACGATTTCGAAGTCAACGATAAGAACCAGCTGAACGACGTGCCAACACCTACATCCACACAAGCTTCAACGTCGACAGAGAAGCCTGCGAAAACAACACGATCTGGTAGACGAGTCCATTGGCCTAAACGTTACGTGCAAGTCATCGAAATATAACTTACTACGAATTTTCATTTTATTATTTTTATTCGTAATTGTCATTTGATTACTCATTTAACTGATTAATATTTTCATACATAAATCACGTCACTATTATTTTAACATCGATATTTCCTATATTATTACATTTAATCACATCTCGCTTATTATTCACTTATCGTTCTCGTCTACCGACTACAGATCCTCGGCCAATTTTATCGTTCCTTATATGTTCTATTATGAGTAACAATCCTACTTTCCCTAGATTATCGCATTTATTATCGATGTTATTAACCGCTTTAAACTGCTCATTTTTCAGCTTAATAAATCGCCTTCTGTGTACTATCGCTGCTACGTATTACGCTGACGCATGTTATTTTCGAACACTTAAATATATTTTTTTATATTTTAGTGTTCTGGTGGGGGAATTATGTAGTACCCCTATACCAACTGTAAACATGCTTTTTAATCTAATTTGTATACTTGTATTATATGTGTACACAGACCGATTTTATATGTACTTCGCAAATATTTGTCAATTTACTGTTGAATATTACCTTGACACAATTTCGAAATTTGACTACTGCTATAATACACGATCGTACTCTTCGCAAGTGCCTTTTGGTTTTACGTTGTGGGCATCGAGTAGCCACAGCGTCTGCGTACATTAATAAAAGTGAAGAAGTACTAGAATATACGTGTACGCAAGTTTAGTCAAATAACGCACGCAACAAGACAACCAACAGAGATACTACGAGAAATTGCTGCAAAGATAGGAAACATTCGATTTACTCCCTGTCACAGTGCCGTCGAATTACAAAATCATTAGTTTGAATCAGTCGACGCAAGTCTTTTTCACCTCTGTAACTAAAATCAACAACATGAGATTTAGATGGATTCAGTTCAAGACCATTTGAGTGAGACCATTGGTTAACCTCAGATAAGAATCTGTTCACATAAGAACAATCCAACTACAAAACTGCTGGGACAGAAATTGCCCTATCATCAGCATATTTAGTGAAATTAGCTTTGAAAGTATACGGTAGGTCATGCAAATGGAAATAAAAAGGAATCGGGGGAAAGTACAGCACCTTAAGGTACACCATCTTCCATAAGAAAAGAAGTGGAGCGCTTTTTACTCAAAACAGTAGTATGTTGTTTTCTACACAGAAAATAGGAAGACAACCACCTCATGACCAAGGACTCAAGGAGTGGTGAAATCAGCTTGCTTAGTAAAGGTGGTCTAGGAATAGAGTTAAAAGCGGTAGAGAATTCACCTTTATCTAAAGTTGAAGTGATGAAGATTCCTGGCCAACAACAACAGACAACAATCAACATAAAATGGAGGAACCGAAAAAAACCTCCTTTACCCACCTGGGAAGCAACATTTCAACTATAGGCTGAACTGACGAGGATAACAAAGCAGCGAGAATCGGGAAAGCAAGACAGGCTCTCAATACTCTCAAGTCTGTGTGGAGGTCAACAGCCCCACTCAGCATCAAAAATAAGAACCGGATTTTCAGCTCCAATATGAAGTCAGTCAGTGCTACTATATGGATCAGAAACTTGGAGCGTCATAAAGAGCATCTCAAAAAACTACGGAACTTCATTAACAGCTGTCTTCGCTCAATACTCAAGATCAGATGGCCGGCCAGAAAAGATCAGCAACAAGGATCTCTGGGAGCGAAATGACCAGGAACCGATTGTGCAACAAATGGGCAGGAATAAATGGAGATGGATTGGCCATACTCTGAGGAAACATCAAGTGACATCACTAGACAAGCCATTGCTTGAGTGGAACCCGAAAGGGAAGCGGCGAGTTGGTCGTCCAAGGGTGACTTGGATTGCGTGATGTGAAGAGGAGATAAAAGCATGTGGGCAGACTTGTAGCCAGGTGAAAACTCTAGCAGAGAGCCGAACGCAACGGATACCTGCTTCTGAAGTCCTATATTCCTCTAGGAATTAAAGGAAATAATAATAATGAACTCGAAACAAAATCGTGGCAGAGTACAGTAGCATTACCTAAAGTGCTATTAATACACTTGTAAACAAACTGCTTTGGGTCACTGAAAGACTTCAAGGAAGGTTTAAGCGCGAGCGAAAGAAATTCCTACATAGTTTTTAAAAATCAAGATGTGATGGTGATTGGTCTAGGCTTTAAAGCTAACTTCGAAGGAGATTTTCATAGAGGCACAACCAAGCAACAAGTAGTCTATTCCTGTGAAATGATGCATTAAAGATTTGTGTAAGAGGATGACACAAAATATCTGCACACATTTGAAGTACACCACAAAATCACTGTATAGCTTTGAAGTGAACTTACGAAAAGAGATCTCTTAGATGACTTAGATGTAGTCTAAACAGGATTTATAGACATACAGATGTTCTGACTTGGTTCATTATACTTTCAGTGTTCGTGGCTACTTTCTTAATCTCTGATATAACTGGCTAATGTTTCTAAACCAATTTCTGCAATCACTACCTTATTTATTAACCCGTCCTATTTCTAAGCCTTGGTAAAACCAACTGTGTTTCAAACTTGCCTATTGTGTATCTCTTTCTGTGATTATCAATCAATCAACAACAAAAATAACCAGCGCTAATCACTATCAACGGGAGAGATTTAACAGAGGTTACCCCCTTCACTTATCTATGAAGCATCGTTTCAACTACAGGCAGAACGGATGAAGGCGTCAAAAACCAGCCAGAATCAGAAAGGCAAGGTACACCTTCTTTGTTCAGCATACAGTAAAAGAATCGAATTTTCGACACAAATGTCAGAAACTTGGCAAGTGAGTCACGAAGAGCATTTTCAACAGGCCACTGAAGACTTTTATCAACAGCTGCCTTCTATGGCTCCATAGTGAAGATGAAATTGCCAGACAGCCAGAAAGATTTAGCAACAAGAACCTGTGAGTGGAGACAAACCAACCAACCAACCAACAGTCGATTGTTCAACAAATATCCCGAATAGAATGAAGATGGATTGGACTTACTCCGGAGGAATCGTTGAGTGACATGATGAGGCAGGCAATCATTCAAGTGGAATCCTATTGAGAAGCTATAAGTAGAGCTTGATGTCAAAGTTAGCGCGGAGGAGATCAAATGAACGGATTGTAAGAGGCTGTTGGCAATCATGGGACCAGCTAAAGACGATTAAAGAGGAAAGGACAAATTAGGGACATGTTGTTGAAACCCTATGTTAAACTCGGAAGCAAGAGAAAGTAATAATTTGTGATTTTCATTGCATTTCTGTGTCAATAAATAAATAAATAAAAGAGTTTCTATATACACGTGGTTGTCCTGAAACCGTAATTCCCTTCTGTCGATGAAATATATTATCAAGAAACTCTACTGTATCAATTATCACTACAAACTGTTACATACGGACTACTCACACTAGTCTATCACCCAGGGAATCAAATATTTGATACTTATTTCTGTTTATTTGAATTACAGGAAGAACAAAAAGAAAACAAGACAGTTGCAGAGAAGAAATATTTTCTGTCATTTCAACGAAGTCGTCAACTAGGAGGCTGTCCATCTGCGAATATGTAACAAACGTTGTGGGAAAGTTCTAAAACTACTTCCACTTAGAGGCCAAAGTATAATGAATAATAAAATGAAGTCACGTATTACAAACAAACATTAGAAACACAAAAACAATAAATTGGACTTTTGGAAAAAAGGAATTTTCTGAAAAAATAGACTATTTTGTGATGTCAGGGACAAGGAAGAAGGTTAAATACGCTTCTTTTAAATACGCAGTGTTAGTTAGTGTGAACTTTCTGTTTGACAGTACTACGGGTAAGTTCAGATGCATTGATTGTATTCCCTATGAGATGTTTAATCGGATCTTGTATAAAATGCTGGGGAATTTTTCAGATGGAGTTCACAGGGTATTATGTTTTCAAATTAAGGACACACTTCTGTTCACCTTTTGCTAACTAGTTCATTTATTCATCTGTGAAGCAGAGTTCATTGGCAGTGCTTTGAGTGTGCTTATAAAACTCACTGGACAACAGTTTCTAGTCTGGTTAGTAAGATAAGTATGCTCAACCTTATTTTAATTTCAAATTACACATGTCGAATTGACAGTTTTCTTCTTGATGGAGGCTTTAACCCCTTGGGTGATCCAAGGTATGTTTTAACAAGTGAATAATGTAATTATATATTAATAAAATTAATTTTAAACCTAAAAATTACGATTTTTCAGAACAATCTAAATGTGAAGGGAGTGAATACAAAGAAGTTGTGCATAATCACCGTTACTTTTACTCTTCTCAGCCGACCACTTAGGCAATTTTGAAAGTCTGAAT
Source organism: Trichobilharzia regenti (assembly GCA_944472135.2). Taxonomy (NCBI): domain Eukaryota; kingdom Metazoa; phylum Platyhelminthes; class Trematoda; order Strigeidida; family Schistosomatidae; genus Trichobilharzia; species Trichobilharzia regenti. Next base: position 38,889,726 of record OX235267.1, read on the forward strand.
TAAACACTGCTTTATTATTATTGTTTCCTTTTTGTGCATCGGTGGCATAGCGGTTAGCACGCTCGCCGACCATGCACATGGTCCGGGGTTCGATCCCCGGCCGGCGCACTCCTTTACCTCGCTAGACCAGAAATAATCCTGGTAAAGAGATAAGGTTGGGCATGAGGCTAGCAACCTCATCCTGTAAAATAAACACTGCTACAGAAACTTCAAGCCACTAGCTTGAAGCCCTATGTTCCACAGGGGAACGTGAAGGAAATTGTTTCCTTTAATTCCTAGAGGAACATACGGCTTCAGCTGCACGTCTCTACTGCGTTCGGTTCTCTGCCAACGTCTTTATCATCTGGCTCCACGTCTGCCTGATTGCTTTCATCTCTTCTTCGTATGACTTCCTCCATTTCACCCAGCACTAACGACCAACTAGGCGCTTCCCATTTTCAGGTTTCACTCGAGCGATGGCCTGTCGTGTGGTGTCACTTGATGAGTATGGCCAATCTATCTCTCCATTTCTTCCTGCATATTATTTGCACACTTGTTTCATGCTGAGTTCGTATGCTCATTGCCCGACATCCCTGTTGCTGATCTCTTCTGGCAATCTCATCTTGAGTAGTATTGAGCGAAGACAGGTGTTGATAAAGGTCTGTAGTTTGTTCAACCTTGTGACCTTCGTGACACGGTGCCAAGTCTCTGATCCGTACGTATAGTAGATAGCATTGAATCACTTCACATTGGAGGTGAAAATCCGGATCTTATTTTTCATTTTGTGTGCTGACTGCTGCTAATCTCAACACAGACTTGGGAGTAATGAGAGTTTGGCTTGCTTTCTTGATCCTCATTTTGATGTCCTCATCAGTTTTGTCTGCCTGTAGTCGACAGAGTGCTTCCCAAGTAGGAAGTTGAAGGAGGTTGGTTCTTTCAGATTTCTCCCATTTATGCTGATTGTTGTCTGTTGCTGTTGCTGTCGGCCAGGAATCTCCGTCACCTCTGTTTTTGTATGTTTAAGATAAGATAAGAAAAGTTAAGCTTTATTCCAGATCAGTACTTGTGGTACAGAATGGAATTCTCAGCATTTTACTACAATATTGCATCCAGTTAGTACATTAACAATAAAAAAGTTCTAGATAGATTATAGGTAATCTCAGTTAGTTTTGACAACAACATATTAGCATGTCGGTAGCAAAGCCAAAATTTAAACAGAGTGTTTGAAGGTGTTAGAAAAAGTAGATACTACTAGCACATTTACTGGCGTAAGCAACAGCAAAATGGTCGAGATATACAGAGTGTGAAAGAATGCACAAGAATGTTTTAAGTAGAGTTTGTAAGGAAGAGAGAAACAAAACGGTACATAACAAAAATAAATACAGAAAGAGAGAAAAAAAGGTAGATAGAAAACGTTGTACCTGTAAATGATGTGACTTGGAAAGACGAGATCTATTTGTTCTACTGACTATTTAATAAGTTAAAGGTTTCCCGCCTTACGCTTTCTTTATCGCACAGAATTCGAGCTAGGTAGGGTATGGATGAGTTTTTGTACTTACTAGTTCCGGCATATAGTTTCCTATATAGGCTTCTGGTTTTCCCTGAAGAGATACATGGGGAGAGTTGTGAATGTAGAGGGTGTTGTGAGTCAGATAAAATGGTTTTTGCCCATTTTTCACATGAGTCCATGTGCCCGTCCATCAGAATATTAACGAGCTGGCTAAGTGGCAAACTGCTTTCCCTGCTGACAACCTTTGACATCCTACGTAATAAGGCATAGTCTTTCTTCAATAGCCCAGGAAAGACTAAGGGGGAATAATAGAGAATAATAGGCAGAATACGGAAGTTAACAAATTGTAGGAGTAAGGGTTGGGTTATACCAGAAAGTCTAAACTTCTTGATGTAGAAGGTAAGACGGAATATTTTCTTGGAAATCGTCAAGATATGAGACGACCAGGAAAGATCAGAAGATAGAGTGACGCCTAGGTATTTAACTTCCGACTTGGTTTCAATTTCAGTGCCATCTATGTTGCACATCTCGTGAGTCCTAACCAGTTTGTTTAGGTCAGATTTGTGCCTAAAGGTGAAATTAACTGTTTGGCATTTGGAGGGGTTTAAGGTGAGACTGTTTTCCTTGGACCATTGGCTGATTTCTGATAAGAAGCCATTCAGTTTAGAGCAGTCACTTTGACATTTGACAGGTAAAGATACAGTTAGGTCATCAGCATATTTGACAAAGTTAATGTCATTTGAAGATGGTAGGTCATGTAGGAAGAATGAAAAGAGAAGTGGGGAGAGTACAGCCCCTTGGGGGACACCAGCTTCATTGAGCACAGCAGAGGAGGATTCGCCTTTGTATACGGTGTACTGCGTTCACCTGAAGTCCTATCTTTGATGCTTCTTCTGCCACCTTGTTGCTTTTCACTTGCATATCTTCCAGTTTGTGAGAAATCATACATATATCATCGGCGAAATCCAGATGCTCCAAGCTTTTGTTTGGGTGCATTTTATGCCTATCTCCTCGTTGTCCACTGTCTGTCTCATTATCCAGTTCACCGCAATCAGGAGAATCAGTGCAGATAGTAGGTAGTCAGCCTTGTCTTACTCCCGTCTTTACTTATTCGAAGGATTTCATGAGTCTCTCGTTGTGGATTACTTGATATGCAGCATTATTGTACAACTGTTGGATGAGGTGTATAATTGCTGGTGGCACTCCGTAGTTACGAATTAGTTGCCAAATCACCTCTCGATCGACGCTGAGCTATCGAGGGCCTTTTCAAAGTCAATGAAGTTGAGATAGAGAGCTGACTACCATTCCAAACTCTGTTCAATGATGATCCGCAGTGTGGCGATTTGATCAATACGTAACTTGTTTCTCCTGAATCCGGCCTGTTCCTGTCGAAGTTTTTCCTCCAGGACTCGTTTGATTTTCTCCAGGATGACGCGGCTTAGCATTTTGTTTGAGATGGACAGAAGCATAATGCCGCGTCATACTGCCTTATGAATACATGATTTTGCCGTTTCTGTTAGGACATATGAAAATCTCTTAATATACCATTGGCGTCAGGGGAATTTTAGACAGAGACTAAATTTTACCCTGAGAAAGATTTACCATGCAACTCGCTTGATAACTGTCAAAAAAGGATAAAAATATGTTCTACGACATATCTAATTCATGCAAAAATCATAAGGTCACATCGTATTTAGTATACCAGCTTACATTTGTAGGCCGACGTATACACATGGGAGGGGATAATCGTGGCTGTGTATATCAGTTTGGGTGAACATGTACTCAGAGGGCTTCAAACATAAAATGAACCGTCAAACCTTGACAAACACAGGTGTTAGACTGCGATATAGTTGATGCCAAAACTGCTTTAAGGATCATATACGAAAACAAATAGGGATAAGTCCTAAAACATCCTGGGGGTAAGATAGCCATTCGTAAAATGAAGCTCCCGCCCCCTCCCGTCATGTGTCAGTTATGATGCGACACTGCTAAGTGATTCACGATGGAAAGCTCAGCAAGAACTTTAGGCTAAAGACAAGTGTACAACCAGGCTACCTACTACCAATGATGACTTGTTCATGCAGCGAACCGTGAGCAGCCAGAAGATTACAGACCATAGCTAACTCTTTAGATTTATATAAATGTAGTACATGAGTCATGGGATCAGTTGTTTGAGGCGGTCACTTTACTCAAAGTTATGTTTAAAAATTAAGCTTACCATCATCTAAAGTGGACAGCTACAGAAGTTCATGAACCTTAGCCTAGGTTATAACATTTTCAGATATGAACACTAGAGTCCCTGGAGTAAAAGCCTCTAATTTCATATAGAAAATTTAAAGGAGAGACAAATACAGAGATTCTTTATTGGCTAGTATCCACAGGAATAAATAAGCCATTCTACTCTGAATCTTTGTGCTTATCCTTCAGTAGCTGTTCAAAATTCATCTCAGCAATTCAAATCAGTTTATCTTATCTTAGCTTGTCTTCATGCCTTAGACATTCTTGTAGATCAGGTTGTGTAGGGCCTACGATTAGGTGCTGTCACTAAAAGACTGACCAAATACGTAAGACATCATAAACAAGCTACCTAAGTCTCTTCCAAATATCTTAATATGTGGCCACAATGAGTATGAACAAGGCAGCACTCGAATCTGAAAGAACACGTACAGCCTTTATTTCTCCCACCCACCCCCTCTCTATTTTTCCCTTCTTTTTGTCGAAAAAATTTCATTTTCCATATATTTTGTTCAATTTTCCATACATATGAATACAATTCATTGATTTCACATATTGATTGATTTCCTCTTAAACCATTAGTTCCTTTTTTTTACTATCATGTGTTTATCGCTTATAATCGTTATAATAACCGCTAACCAAAAACATTTTACAGCCTTGAACTAACATTAAGTTTTCTTCTTCTGCTTTCTTCTGCTATGACTAATCACCATCTGCATTCCTTTTTACACTATGTGTTGTAAGAGTACGCATCTTATTGTTTTAGATATATGAATACTGTGTACCATGTGTGGTATTTGCTACTGAAAAGATTTGTAAGTAGTACATAAAGAAACGTTCATTGGCCTGCATAAAAACATCAAATAGCAGGGGATAGATATGATGTCAGAGAAAGCCAGTGATCCAGTATTGTAGAGATGCATGGGAGAAGTGAAAGGACACAAAAAAGGCAATATAAAGGAAGGATAGGAGCAGCACAACATCGAAGATCTGTGCGAATATGATAGAGGATAGGGGAATTAGAAACTCAAGTTTATAGAAAATCAGCTCACACAGAGCAAATCCTGAATTACAACAGCAACAATCCAATAACACACCAAAGGAATCGTACACAAACACTATTCAAGAAGGCAAGGACTCATTGAAGCACTCCCACCTTAAGGAAAATTGAAAACAAATATCTCATGGACGTCTTTTGAAAGTGTGGATATCCACAGAATTTCATCAGAAGACATATACCCCTAAGCCAACCTATCACACCAAAACCCCCCAAGGAAAGCACAAAGAAAATCGCCTTACCACATATAAAAGATATCTCAGAAATCCTACAAGACTCTGCAAACCTTTAGGAATTGACGTTGTACACAAACCAACAAAATCACTTCACTCAACTGGTTCTATGTCAACCAAAAGACTCAACAGTGAAAGAAGATGAAACCAACATCATCTACAAAATAAATTGTAACAACTGCGAAAAACACTACATTGGCCAAAGTGGACGTCCCTATATCTTCGTGAATACTACGAACATAAGCTAGCCGTCAAAATACATGACATACACTCCTTCATATCTCCACACTGCATGCAGACAACAATGGACACCAATTCGACTGGGACAACGCTCACAGTTTGAACAGAGAAAACACCAAGTATGCTAGGGAATTTTTAGAAGCCTGCCTGGTATTCCAGTGAATTGTCAATCAATAGACACATAGAGATAGACAAAACTTATCAACCGATAAGAAAGAAACCTTACAATTAAGGGTCCAAAGTTCAAGTCAAAGAAACAATCAGTACCAATACAGGTAAACTAGAAGGTGTGAAAACACACAAAAACAACCAATTACGTTCAGGGTCACCAGGAGAGATGATAAATAACCTCGTGGAGAAATCTAAAAACTCACTTCAAATTGAAGTATGAGCTGAAGACGTCACCTAGTAGGGCGATGAAAGCTTCGCAAGTTAACTATGCAGCTCAGAGAACACAACCACATCAAAATCTGTGCAAATGCTGATTAGAAGATAAGGTGTACATAATATGGCTATATAGGGAGGACAAGTTCTGAAGAAACATTCCTTTAACAAGCCTCTCATCTTCTACTCTTACCACTTTATTTTTATTATTTGTTATCACCTTGGGTTCCGAATGAAACATAGGACTTCAACTGTACATCTTTGCTTCACTTTGTTCTCATCAGTCTTTTCCAAATGGCTCCATGATTGCGCATAGACCTTCATTTCTTCCCCACATTAAATCGTCCAGATCATTTTGAGACCCGCGTTCAACTGGATGCAGCAGGATATAATATCACTCAACGGTCTCCTTAGTATATGTTTAGTAAATTTCCATTTCCTTTTTACATATATTTTTAGGCGACAATTTTATAGTTGGTTCCTTGTTACTACTTCTTTGCAACGCGTTATTTGATATTCAGTGTCCAGAGAAATAGTGAGATGTTGATGAAAACTCCCAGCTGCCAGTTGGTGGTGCTGTCGTTGGTGTGAGAGCATCAAGTTACTGAATCATACAGAATCACTTCCTTTACACTGATATTGAAAATAAGTATCTTTTTCCTTAAGTTGAGTACAGTCGATCTCCACAATGAATTCAGATTAATGCAGGGCTGATTTGCCTTTCCCATACTGGCCTACTTCAAACTTCCTCATCCGTGGCAACTCAATGTATTTATTTTTATTTTTAAAAATTATTTATATGGCTTGACTCCACACCGTAATTATGGTACAAGTAGGGAATTTTCAGCGTGTGGTATCGGTAGCTCAAATTTTTGCAGACCGACGCTGATATCGGGTATGCGTCGGCAGGGGATCTAACCCCTATGCTACCAACACTGAAATGATGAATTCGTTCAAATTTCTTCAGCTGACAGTGATTGGTGCTTGTTGTTGTTACTGCGGTTGCTTTTGGTTAGCTACCTTCATCAACTCTTTCTATTCCTATATTCACTTGAATTACTGTCTTCGCTGATAATTCAACCAGTCGATTAGTTTTCGTCTGTATATCTTCGAATTTGTGTAACATTAGATACAGATCATCCGTGAAGTCTGCATATTCTCGAATCTTTTACCAGGTCTGGTCCTGTTATCTTGCGACTTTAAACCTATTTGATTTTTAGTGTGTAATCATATTCCAAATGAAAGCTTATTCACCGCACCCCTAGTTATAATAATAATATCAACTGTTATTAATGCGATGAAAACAAATCTAAGTGAAAAAAAATACTCTTCATTCAGAAAGACTTTTAATTCATACACTGAAATACTGTCATAAAAACGTCAAAACGTAAGACTAAAGTGGTAGAAAATTCTAACTGTTAAGCATTTAGTCTCTGCTTTGCAGAAACTTTATTGATTTCAACTTTGGTTACGAAATGACATCAGTTAGAGGAGAACTAATAACCAGTGAGAACTAGATAACTCTCTCATACTCTTCGACAGATCTCACCCCATGATCCCACTCACTTGGGATTGAATTATCCAGGATCGTCAGGTTACAAGGCTAGCCCGTATACCTTTGAACCACTAAACGACGAGACCCAGTAACCCATGAATAAGGCAAACAAACAGCCAACTTTGCCACTGTCAGTGGATATGGATTCTTACTAGATTTAAGCGAATTGCAACACACTGTGTAATTCTGAAAGTCCTTAAATAGGGCGAAACCCTGTGGTTTTCAACAACACTCTAAATGATGTGAATTAGTGATCTAAGTTGAGTTAAGGATTCCACTTTTTATTCCTTTATTCCGAGGCACAATGAGTAAACCTGTTATTCCTGATCTGTGGAAACTGACAGGGGTAATAGTTACTGTCTAGCTGCATAATAAATATCAGAGGTTTTTTAGAGTAACATTTATCAACTGTAATCCACATTATGAACCGAAAAGAAGACTGCAGAATATCTGTATTTTGCAGATGATTTATGCACAAACTCAAAGACTTGCAGGCGAAAAACAAAAAGTGGCAGAAAAACTAGGCTGACAGGGAAGACACGACTCGAGATGGAAAAAAACGGAGAAGATGTAGATGATGAGAAGATAATCAACCAACAGCAGAAACAATAACCAGCATCGATTCCCATCGACGGGAGAGATTTCACAAAGGTTACTTTATTCACTTATCCACAAAGCATGCTTTCAACTACAGGCTGAACGGATGAGTATGTCAAAGCCAAATTCGAGAAGACAAAGAACACCTTCGTCGCACTGAAATCAGTTGAGAAATCTTCTTCACTCAACACAGATAAAAAGATTTGAATTTCTACGGGTCAGAAACTTGGTGAGTATGTCAAGAAAAGCATTTTCAAAAAGCCACTGCAGACTTTTATCAACAACTGCCCACTTCTTTGGCTCCATATTGAACATGAAATGGTCAACCAGCAGGGCTAGAAAGAATTAGCAACAAGAGACTATGGGAATAAACAAGCCAAAAAACCTGTCGTTCAACAAATATTCCTAGAGGAGATGTAAACGGACTGGGCATACTTCGTGGAAACCGTCTGATGTCATGGGGCACAGTGCAGGTCATAACTTGAGTGAAATCCAAATTTGAAACGACTAGTAGGTTGTCCTAGGGTGATATGGAGGAGAACGTCTGGTTAGGAGAATATGAGGCATTATAGGCAATCGCGGACCCAGCCAGCTGAAGAGGACAGGAGAAAGTGGAGCAGAGTGGAGATGTGTCGTTGAGTCGCTTTGTTCCACTGAACTCAAGGGAACAATATTAATAATATCTGCATTATGAACTGTCATCAGCTGCAGTTGCATTTACCAATTCACTCACACTCGCGGCGATAAGTATGTAGAAAAGACCGAGAAGATACCGTCTACTAGACTTCCTGAGCACAAGTCTCAGAAGTCTTTGTATGAAAGACAGCAAATTGTTATCAACTACAGTATCCAAACGCCTATTCAATAAGGGATATACAGTGGAAATTAGTCATGCTTTCAAAATAATCATTACACAAAGAAGATCATGGTTACTTCAGTTCTAAGAATCTATGATTGCAAAAATATTTCAACTTCGGTATACGGAAAGATAGATTGTGACCAGTCTCTCAGTATCCTGGTAACCGTAATTGTATTTTTATTCCGTTGCTTAATATTCCACTTAATTTTGATTTTCACTTAATGAGTTGAATTCGGTATTAAGTTTCCAGATCTACTCAACTGCTTTGTCTCTATGTCATAGTTTTACTTTAATATTCACTTCCATTCTCCTGAAACTGGAAGGTTGTATTTCTTATGTCTAATCAGTCCCTGTTTCTAAGCGAAATATGAACTGAATTTCCCCCCTCGTGCTTGCCTAGTTATAATATAAATAGTAAGCCTTTTATCAGTGAATAATTCGTCGACTTACATCACTTTCGGAAATATGCTGCCTATACTTTTTATCTATAAATCGAAGTCACTGTGAGAAAGTGGTATGTTCAGATACCATTTTGTAACTTATAAAATCTGATTTTATTTAGGATGTGTATGCAGTTGAAAAGAATCCACGAAACGAGAAACCAGCTCGTATTATCCTGGCTGGCGAATATTTTTGTTCTGTCCTTATTCAAACTAATAAAAGGCAATCAAATCTATGAAAAATCAGGACTATCATTACACAGAATAAGACAAGTAAAAGTTCGTTATCACTGCGTGTGTGTGTGTGTGTGTTTGTGTGTGCATAAAGCATACTTCAAACCTTGTCACAAATGGATTAACATTACTGAGTTAGTTGCTTTGGTCGAGGAAATGCAAAACGGACATCTTTTTTCTTTAAAAAACCGAAGAAAGATTGCTCATCACTGTCAAGTGATGAATACTTTAGAAAGGTTTTGTGTATCATCAATAAAGTTATTATTATATTAAAGTCATTTTCTCTTTTCTCTTTTTTTGTTTTCTTTACGTCTTATTTTATGTGTCTCCTGAGATATGTACCTGCTATGCACATATCAAGTCTGTTTGAAAATCTGATGTACGCAGGAATATTACATATTCATCTTTTATAGACGCTTTTCGTCGAATTAAGTTTTGTATTAAGATGAGTACAAGGCAGGACAACACCTTTTCCTCAGTATTTAGATTAAAATGTTTATCTCTGTATGTCTTGTAGGAATTTTATTGACAGACAGGAGGATTTCATCATGAACCGACATCAGTTAGAGAACCACTGGAAAACCTGCCAAGGAGTACTAGACGGTCAGCTGTTTTGTCCTAGTTTGGAACTCTTCACAGTATGCACCCGCCGGGTTTAGAACCCAGGACCCTCTGCTTACAAAGTGAGCTCACCGTGAATTGGCAGAAGTTAGAATTCATGGACCATTGGATCGGGTCCCAGTGACCTAATGGTCTGTGAGCTAGCTCGCCTTGTAACCGGCTAAAACAGCTATCCAGTACCCCTCGGCAGGTTTTTCAATGGTTCTTCAAGTGATGTCAGTTCATGATGAAAACCTCCAGCTAAATAAAAAAATTCAAATTCAAATAGGATAGAATAATATACTGGAGTACTGAAAAAAGTTTTTGTCGCAATACTGTGCTTAAAATTTACCATTTGTTGTATAATTCTGATGCAGGCGAAAGATAAGCTACTGAGTCTGGTCACCTCAGTGTACATTTCTAAGTTTAACTGTTTTTATTGAAAGAATTAAATAGGTAGATTGACTCAGAGAGGCGGCCGCCGTCTTCTTGAGCATTGTCCAATGTGGTTAGGTAAAGGTCTTGTAAAGTCAACCATTAGGTCCATAGTGGGACGCCAAGTGGATGCGGATCACATGACTGACAAAAATTCTGCCTTTACAATTCTATACAATTTGTCAACTCAATTCCCTAAGTTTGAAAGTCTTCGGTTACTCAGCATAGCGGAGGCAGTTGCCATATAGGTTATTCGACCGAATGTTCATGTTGAGAAAAATTTTATTCAATCCCTCTCCCTCCCATGGCCTTCTAGTGATCGACGCTTGTTTCAGATATCTTTAATGTTTTATTATATAAATGTAAAGCCTGTTGACAATTCACCAAAAATAATCATTTTTTTGTGTGCTCTAAAATTACCTTAATAAGAAGTTTGAAATTATTATAATTGTTTACTTTAGTTCGTAAAGGGATATAGGGCTTCAGCTGCACGTCTCTACTGCGTTCGGATCTCTGCCAACGTCTTCATCACTTGGCTCCACGTTAGTACACACGCTTTCATTTCCTTTTCACATGATCTCCTACATTTAAGCCTCGCACTGACGACCAACACGTCGCCTCCCATTCAGGCTCCACTCGAGCAATGACTTCTCTAGTGATGTCAGTTGATGGTTTCCTCAGAGCATGGTCAGTCCAATCTATCTCCATTTCTTCCTGCTTATTTGTTGCACAATTGCCTCCTGCTAAGTTGGTTCGCTATCAGAGGTCCCTGTTGTTGATCTTTTCCGGCCATTTGATCTTGAGTATTGAACAAAGATAGCTGTTGATGAAGGTCTGTAGTTTGTTTGAGGTGCTCTTTATGACGCGCCAAGTCTCCGATCCGTATAGTAACACAGACGGACTTCACATTGGAGTTGAAAATCCGGATGTTATTTTTGATACTGAGTGGGGCTGTTAACCTCCACACTGACTTGAGAGTAATGAAAGCTTGCTATGCTTTTCCGATCCTTGCTTTGATATTTTCGTCAGTTCCGTTTGCCTGTAGTCAAAAGAGTTCTTCCCAGATAGGCGGGTGAAGAAGGTTATTTCTTTCAGGTTCCTTCCGTTTATGCTAGCTGATTGTTGTGGCTGTTGTTGTTGTTGGCCAGGAATCTTCATCACCTCTGTTTTCTCTATGTTCACCTGAAGTCATATCTTTGATGTTTTTCCATTGCCAACTTGTTGTTTTTCACTTGCATATCTTCCAGTTTGTGAGAAATCAGGCATATATATATCATCGACGAAGTCCAGATATTTTATATTACTAATGCCTTTTTACGGTAGAATCAATTCTAAGTCGGCACTGTCTTGAACATGGCATGTAACTTCCTCCCTCATCTCTGTGTTCCTTCGAACTATAACTTATTTACTAAAATATTTATCTTACGACATAGTTCTAAAACGATGATTATGACAACTCATCTCACATTTGTTAATCTTCTCATTTGCAAAAAAGCATTGTATTAATATGCGATTGTACAGTTATAAAAAAAATTGAATTCGTCGTAAACAGTCTCTTCAGTGAACTGCGTGTTTTATTATAATATTAAAGCCTTCGAATGCCAAAGATCCCTATATGTGCCCACTTGGAACTCTTTCCTTACCTCAGCTACCAATACGTGTGTGATTATTTGTAATCGTAGTATTAGTATTTCGAGATGACCGAATTACAAGAATCCAATCAAAACACAGAGACGGCGGAATTCAGGAATTTGTATTTAGCGGAATTATTATGCAATTCATATAAGAAATGTATTAACAATCAACAGTAAGTATTTAAACAATACACAGATAGAAATCGTCAATCACCACATCCGCCACACGTCGAATGTCTCCTTGCGTACTTATAACGATGTCTCGGTTTGCTTGCAAGTAGCTGCGACCTAACTGATTCTGTGATATTATTTTCATCAGTATTATCTGGACTATTTCTGAATTATCTACAAAATCAGGATTATTAGCGGAATCAATAATATTATAATTGGAACGACCTACTTCATTTATTGTCACTTTGTCCAGGTGTCTGTTATGAACTGAGTGACCTTTGATGTCTAATATCTTCACCATTCGATTTCCCATTTTTTGTAGTATGATTTCAACAGAACGTCCATAGTCGTTCCCTCTGTAATAATGTACATTAGAAGTCGTAGACATCGGATGATTCCTGAAAATTCGCTATTTGAATAGTTTTGCAGGACTTTCATGGGTACTTGTATGCTCTGCATTCAACAGACGCGATCTATGCATATGCAGCAATTCCTCCATTTTAATCAGTTGCTCTCTCATCTCATTCAGTTTTTTTCGTGTTTTCGACAGTTCACATTGTAACTCGCCTACCACATTTTTGAAAACAGTTGACGCTTGAGTTGCTGAACTTGTAGTGGAGGTTTTCATTGGATGAGATTGAGTCTTTCGAAAAGTCGAAAGACACATTGGCTCCATTTTACTAACCAGATTGGGAGAATTATAAGAATTCTGAGTAAAATAAGTATTCGAACTTCTGCAAACAGTCTTGATGTGTCCAACTTTACCACATTTGTGACACTTAGCACCCCGAAAACGCCAAGTGCTTCGTAGATGTAACTTTCCCTAGGATAAACACGATTTAATGTTTTTGATCTCTCGCTGCATTCTGTTACCTGTGGACGACGGTTTGGATTGCTTTCCATGAACACTTGTATTTTCGACTTTGGACAACATGACATCAGATACTGACGTAGCGGGAGCAGAGTATTCGTTATTGACATCTTCATATGTAATACATAAATCTTTAACAGTTTGAAACGTACAAGAAGGAATCTGAATTAACTCTTTCTCTAACTTAGGAATATTGATTCCAGCAATTAGACGATCACGTAGTTGAGTATGCAGCTGATCTCCAAAGTTACACTTTGAAGCTTGTATTTGGAGTTGAAGAATAAAGTCTCTAATTCTCTGGTTGGGAGCACGAACCAGTTTATGGAATTGAACCCTCTCTCTGGTCTCAAAAGTAGCTACATGAAAGTGATGTATCAGAAGTTCACGGAACTTGTCATATGACAGAGAAATTGGTTTATCTGGAAACGCCAGATTCTTCACTAGGCTATACGCATCTAGCCCAATAGCAGTAATGAAATGAGCTGGAATTTTGTCATCCCGAACGTTCTTTGAAATGCACCATGCATCGAAGCATTCAAGATAATCAGCAATTTCCCGCCGTGAACCATTTATAGGAAATTTTCCCAGGTTATCTAGTTCCATCGCGACGCCAATACGTTGTGATTATTTGTAACCCTAGTATTAGTATTTCGAGATGACCGAATTACAAGAATCCAACCAAAACACAGAAACGGCGGAATTCAGGAATTTGTATTTAGCGGAATTATTATGCAATTCATATAAGAAAAGTATTAACAATCAACAGTAAGTATTTAAACAATACACAGATAGAAATAGTCAATCACCACAACGTGACTGGAAAAATCCGTAATTTTATCAATAGTTATCGAAGATCTGAAAATCTAAATTGTAAAACAAACCACAGTAAATGAGAAGACTGTTTTCATCATTTAACTAGATTTTAAAGGCGATAATATTGCAGGAATAATCTGTTATCAATATGCGCATAGAATTTCGGCACCATGATACAGCATAATTCCACTGTGGGTAAAATTTATTTTGATCAAAATCTTACAGTATTACACAGTAGTAATATTTACTGATGACCATGTTTCCAGCACAAATTATTGTTACTCATAATCATATCAAGCTACTGACACAACTTTCCAACTTCGCTTATATGCATGAGTGAAAATTGATTGAAAGCATTGATGTTGAATAACTATCCTATAAAATACATTAGGAATATCAAAAAAAGATCAAAAGCAAAACACAAAAAAATCGTGAAACTAATAATGACAACATAAATAAGAGAGAATATAAGGCATCTACAGTTCTACCACATAAAGAGGGGACATCTTAGACCCTACATGTCGGATTCTCAATAAAGCAGGAATTAGGGTTGCATTCAAAAACCTATAAACTCACTCAGTTAGTACAAGCAGTGTAGGATTAAGGACCCAGTGGATCCAATTAAACAAAATCATATAATTTACAAAATACCCTGTAATGACTGCCAGTTAAGTCAACTACATAGGTCAGACTATTAGTGGATGAGGAGGAGTAGTGAGATTTCAGGATTTCATCATGAGCTGACATTATTTAGAGAACCATTGGAAAACTAGATAAGAGTACTGGACAGCTGTTTCGTCCTAGTTTGGCACTCTTCAGCAGTACGCACCCACCGGGATTCGAACCCAGGTCCTTCCGGTTATAAGGAGAGCTTGTATACCATTAAGCCACTGGGACCCGATCCAATGGTCCTTGAATTCTAACTTCTGCCAATTCACGACATAGCGCGACCGCTAGCCAATGTCTTCGGCGAGTATTTGTCCTCACACCCGACCAGCTGCACCCTACTGGTCACGACTTCCCACTGGAACCCAGTGAGCATCTCATTGGTATTCAAGTGTTGGTTTGAAGGGATTTGATTGGTTTCCCGGTGGGTTCGTACTGTTGAAGAGTCCCAAACTAGGACGAAACAGCTGTCCAGTACTCCTAGCTGGTTTTCCAATGGTTCTCTAACTAATGTCAGCTCATGATGAAATCCTGAAACCAATCAAATCCCTACAAACCAACACTTGAGTAGTGAGAATATCAGAACAAAAGAATTTAGCTGAGGTTAGAATGATTGACCCCATGAAGACAAGTAATTTAGAAAAAGACTTAGCTATTGCACTGCATGTATTAACACACAACCACACAATAGGGTGGGAGAGGGTTAAAATTCTAAAAAATTATCTAAGTAGGTGAAGACAGGTTGATTACGGAATCTTGGTTCATCGAGTCTACACCCAACACATGCAATAGAAATGATTCATCACTCATACCGGGAATATGGAAAATATTACTATTAATAAAGTCAAGCGATGAAAATTAATAGAATTATATAAATGAAGTTAGAATGTTGTGTAACTTGATATGATTATGAGTGGCAATAAATTGTGCTTAAAATGTAGTCATCAGTAGTTATTACTGTATAACGTCTGTTACGACTGAAAGTGATTCATTGTCGTCTGAACTCAGGAAACTATTCTTTGTATCCTACTGTATAGCCGACCATTTGACCTCAAGACACTCACAGTCACAAAACAACTCAAAGAAACCAAAAAGACGATTATTTGTCCACAGGTCTATCCGAATGTTTTCAACAATAATAACATCAAAAGCTTAAAATCACCTCAACAGTCCCGTTAGGCACCTTTACAGACAAAGTAAGTTTCTAAGCATAAAACGAGTACTGTAGAATAAACTTGACCGATTGAAATTCAGCCGTGAAAAGTACCTTAGAATCAAATAGAATACTCCCAGAAGGGTAGGATTGAAACTCAACTAGCGCAGGAATCACACACTAACAATTCTTGAAGATAGCAAAATTTTTCGGAACGACCTTAATTCATTCAAACGAAATCACATTGTAAAACAATATTATGTCAATATCATCACACAACCACAAGGCAAAAGCATTAAAATTAGAGATTAAACAGTGACGAAGATATATGATAAGGATCAAGCCGATGTGTCAAATTTAAATGTCAGAATAATGATATGAAATCTAAGATAAAAATGGATAGTAATTACAAAGTTAGTCGAAACGTTTATATAAGTACAAACATTTTGATTAGGTAGTTCAAGAGGGACTTCCCGAAGAGCCTTCTGTTACATAATCAATAGAATTCTGAATTATTCTCTAGCCACCATTTATCCTGCAGCCAAGTTAGTTCACGTTAATCAAGCAGCATACTCTTTGGTGCAATCAAGGGATGGTAGATACACAGGCTTACATGTATCTGTGGTAACAGTTATATTGGGAGAACAGAAAGAAGGGCAAATTCTTAACTGTCTGAAAATATACCAAAAAGTCAACGTCTCAAGGGAATTAATGCTTTGGACAGTGTTAATGGTAAACGTCCTGTTGAGAAGGGTTATCAAGTAGACACCCAGAAATCCTTCAAGACTATCTATAGACAAAATAACTCAACTCCTTTCAAATTTGCTGAAGCAGTCTCCACTATCAAAAAGAAGCAGTTATAAGTCTTTTCTTGCTCTGGTAACTCAGTGTCTAACAGCTTCCTATCATTTCATTGCATAACCTTTTGCTCTAACCCCGCCTCCCCACTATTTTCGCCTTAACATAATTTGGTTTGTTCCTTTATTTATTTCTATGGCTTGACTCAAACTCACCACATTGTAAGCTTGTCATCGCTTCTCTTGATGGTGGAACTCAATGTATTTTCGTATCTTTTATAAACTTCGACCTATTTGCATAAGTTATATAACGGGAACTTCTGAGCATTGTTTATTAATTATGTCTCTGTGTTAACAAAAAATCATGTAACCTATTGCAAGTATTTTAAAATTCCCCGCTACACATGCCTCATTAAATTTTTGGGTTGTACGCAGCTGAAGAGCCGAGCCGATGAAATAAGTGATTGCCTCATCTTTTTCTTCACAAAGACACTTGCTTTTGTTTAAGTGTAAGAAAATCCCCTTTTCCTTATTAACTTTTTTAGAGGTTATTATTCCTTTGACGTTTTTTGATAGTTGCACAAATTTTCTCAGGTTTTTTATTCCTTTACGTCCCCGGTGGAAAATAGGGCGCCAAGTTAGAAGCTTGAAAATTTCGGTAGCAATGGTGATTATTTTTACAGGATTAGGTTGCTAGCCTCATACCCAACCTTCCGTTTTACTACTGGCTTAGAGAGGTAAAGGAGTGAGTCAGTAGGGGATCGAGCCATGGACCCCCTGCGTGGTCGGTGAACACTCTACCACTGTGCCACTGACTCTCTTCCTCAGTTTTAACTGACGTAGAATTTAGTAGCGTTACATTTTTATGTACACATTTTATACATAGATGCTTTTGGACTGTAATGCACTGGTCTGTAAAAGTCGACATTATTTTTGAAAAATACACAAGTGTTGTCAAGAACGAATATCTGCCCTATCAGTTTACCGGTAGACGATCTGCCCACCTTGATAATAACAGGGGACAAGGAATCAGTGTTCATTTCTGGAGAGGGAATCTGGGAAATAGCTACTGTATCCAAGGACGGTAGCAAGCGTGAAAATTACCCACACCTACCATGGGGAGCTGTTGATCAAAAATACAAATACGGAACTCAGATCTTTTCTTTTTCCCTTCACGTTCCCAGTGGAACATAGGGCTTCAAGCTAGAGGCTTGAAGTTTCTGCAGCAGTGGTGTTTATTTTTACAGGATGGGATTGCTAGTCCCATGCCCAACCTTTCCTCTTCACCAGCTTTACTTCTAGCTCAGTGAGGTAAAGTAGTGCGCCGGCCGGGGATCGAACCCCGGACCATGTACATGGTTGGCGATCGTCCTAACCGCTATGCCACCGACGCACACGGGACTCAGATAAGTCTCCGTAATTCTATTAAGTACAATATTAGTCTTTTAATAAGAACCAACTTGAAGGGGCAGGTCTGATGTCATCAGCCGAAGTAGCTCTAGCTACAAAAGCATGTATCAAAGTTTCTGCGGTTAAAAAGCTCGTAGTTGAACCTAGTTTGTGTCACAGAATTCTGTTGTTTGTTTGTGGTTTTGGTTACGATCAGAACTTTTGTTGAGCTAGGTGCAATGACTGCGCAGCCTTTTAGCCGTATTTGTGTATACAAGTGCTGATGGAGATGGGTGATCTTGTCTCACCCATTATCTGTTTACATGTTTCTGGATGCTGTTAACTAGATGTTGGGAGATAACAGCAAATTTTTGCTTTGAACAAATATAAGTGCTCAAGGCAGGTCTCTTTTTACCTTCGAATTCTTGCATGGAATAATGAAATAGGACTTGGGTTCTGTTTTTTGTTGGTTTTCGGATCCAAATTAGTGGTTACGAGGGACAGACAATGCCATTCGTAAGCCGGTGTCATAGGTATAATTATGGGATCATCACCAAAAAAGATGGCAGTGAAAACATTCCCGAGACATGTTTTCGTTAGTCGGAAGCAAAAGTCAAAACTTACAAAACGACCAGATACCATCATAGTTCTGAACCAAACAGTGTCATCTGACTATCCACGGAGGTCTTATAATTAATTGTCTTCTAAATATCTAAATAGGACTTTTCACCACATATATATATTGAGTTGATTGCTCCTTCTGGGAGAATTTATTGTGAGTGAGTCCCCGATTCCCTGTCTTACTTAAACCACTTAAAGTTAAGATGTGAGACTCGAACCCCACACCCATCATTTAAGACACCAGAGCTTTATCCAATTGGTAACGTGGGCATCGAGATTCACCGCTTGTACAACATGCTAACGGAAATTGATTATTTCGGCTCTTGTCACCCATATGGCCTACTGGATAAACCTGCCATTTAAAATACAAGGATACAAGGTTTTGCTTTAAGTGGGAACACCTTCACTCACTGGGGACCCAAAAACACGCACTGACTTAGGAGTCGCAAACAGGATGAAATGTGCATTTCAGATCCCATTAATAGTCATCATTCACCGAATAAATGACAAATCATTGTATGTCATTTCCGAACATCCCGTAATTCACTAAGTTTCTTCAGTATAGCTGAACAGATTGTTTCAACATGATACTCAGGTATTTGTTGTGTATTTGTGCGTCAGTGGCACAGTGGTTAGGACTCTCGCCAACCATGCACATGGTCCGAGGTTTGATCCCCAGCCGACGCACACCCGATATCTATGGTCGGCCTGCTAAATTTGGGCTACCGATACCCATGCTGAACATTCCATACTTGTACAAAAAATAC
This sequence comes from Trichobilharzia regenti, assembly GCA_944472135.2. Classification (NCBI taxonomy): domain Eukaryota; kingdom Metazoa; phylum Platyhelminthes; class Trematoda; order Strigeidida; family Schistosomatidae; genus Trichobilharzia; species Trichobilharzia regenti. Next base: position 38,908,966 of record OX235267.1, read on the forward strand.
AGTGTGGAATCAAGCTGTAATCAAAAATAAAAATAAAAAAATAAAATAAAACGATGTACTATGGATTGGTTAAGCTGAGTGGTTGTGTACCACTCATATCAACCAGTAGTACCGCTTGCTAGCCAGCCAGACCAAAGTGATCTCAACACTGGATGGCTGTTTCGCTTGTTTAGGATCTATCTCATCAGCTCAGTGCACCTGGCTTGAATTAATTCAGACAGCCGAATCAGTAGAAACCATCTGACTTCTGCCAAGCCTCATGAGTGAATTGGTAATTAATTATTTTGCACACTTACACTAATCTTATCTCATACAGTGATAGCGAAGAATCACTTTTCAACGAATTTATTGATTCTTAAGCCTCCTCCTTTAAAGTTGTCTATAAGACGAAAAATAATCTGCTCATGTCATCAACTGTATCGCTAAAGATCTAATCATCGAGATAGAACAGGCGGACCTCTACGCACAGAATAAGCTTATTGAATCACACCTTTCATGGTCTTAGTCCGTCTATGGTAAACTATGATAATCCCCAATCATTTCATTTTGTTTATTCAGTCCGTGTGTCCTTCCCTTACGATGTCAATCGTTATTATTAATTTCAAGCTAAACAATTTCCGGTATTACCTCACTTATCACCTTTATTTATTTATTTAATTCAAGACAGCTATTTTCAATGATTTCTTATTATAACCGTCAGCATGTTGTGAAATGTTTTAACCTCCTATGATTTACGCATTTTATAAGCTGTTTTATAAGGTATTTAACGGATTCTATTTGTTTCAGGTTAGACCATGGATTGATATCAGTTAGGGTACCATTGAAAACCAAAAAAGAGCTGTGAATAGACAGTTGTTTCGTCCTTCCCCTTTGAGACTCACTGGCAGAATGCACCCACCGGGTCTCGAGCCTAGGGTCTCCCTGTTACAAGGCAAGCTGGTAGACTATTCAGCTACAGGTACCCAATTCAGTTTCCTGAAGTTCTAGTGAGACGTCGTGACCAATAGGTTCCATATAGTCGAAGGTGAAGAAGGAGTTAGTTGTTGCGCTAAAATCACGAATTGGTAGAAGCTAGAAGTATTGTGTTGGTCAATGAATGGTGTCCCAGTGGCTGAATGGTATACGAGCTTGCCTTGTAACCAGAAGGTCTAGGTTAGAACCCTATAGGTGGGCGCATACTAATGAAAAGTCCCTAACTAGGCTGACGAAACAACTGGCTGTCCAGTACTCTATGTGTGCATTTTCAATGGTTCTCTAACCGATATCAGCGCATGATGAATTCCTCCAAATATTGAAGGGTTTGAGTTTCATATTTTTCCATCAAAAATAGTCTCCACAAGACTGAAGACAAGTATTCTCTATGCGTTCTGTGAGATGTGAAACTTTGGAATAAATCCGTTAGATCAAAAGAAAATGAAACTCGACTGCAGTCAAGACAAAATTTATTTTTCAGTGAGGCCATTAACCAGACAATAATTTCATGAGTAAACAATTATAGTGGTGAAGAATTCCTCCCTCCTCCAAATTATTAACCTACAGCATTCATCACTCATCACTGGATGCTGACCTTCACTGTTTAAGTTGATGTGTTAAGCTGAAGGTTCCCGGTCAAGTACTGACGCTGTACTGATACGTTAGCGCATGATCAATAACTTGACAAGCAGTCCTCATAGTAATACGATTTTCCAAAATATATATCGTGTTTCGACGATCAGTTTGATGTTCCGATTAATTCTCATTCTCACCAGAAAAAATACCCCAGAAATCGGATAATAAGAACTTAGGGTTATATACAGCGTATCTCGATAATGGTCAACATCCTTCATTTCCTAAACAACAAAGAGATGAGAAAATTCCAGAACAAATTTCCCTAATCAATCAGAATACAGTGAATAACAAAACCAGGTTACATAACAGAAGGAAAAATTAATAATAGAAAATAAACAAGGTGTTTTTGTAAAGATCTAGTCAAGTAATGCTGATTTCTTTAAGAAAGTCAACTACTTATGATAGCCAAGGTATAGACGAAAGATTGCTTACGTTTTAACTATGTCCAAATGTATTTGTCATAATCTATTTGAAAGGTCTGATCGAATCTTCTATACAAATAGTTGGAGGATATCATCATGGGCTGACATCAGTTAGAGAAACCCTGGAAAACCAACTGGGAGCACTGGGTAGCCAGCCGTTTCATCCTAGTTCAGGACAGCTCATCAGCACGCAACCGCCGCCACTGTTTGAACCCAGGACCTTATGGTTACAAAGTCAGCTTGCAGATCATTAGGACACTGTGACACAATCCAATGGTTAGTCCATCAATTCTAACTTCTGCCAATTCACGACATAGCGCGACCTCTTCTCAATGTCTTCTTCGATGAGTTACAGCCTTATCTTCAACCTGCTATACCCTGCTAATCACGGCTCCCATTAGAAGCCCAGGTTAACTGCCTGAATAAGGAGAGCCACTGATGAGAATCAGGTTAATTTCCAAGTATTGGATTTTGTAGAGATTTTTGTTTGATTAGTCGGAAGATTTCGTTATGATTCATTTCATTATAGTTCTGTAACTGATGTCAGCTCATGATGATATCCTCCAACTAATCAAACAAAAATCCCTACAGAAACCAAATCTTGTATAAAACTTTGAAAGATATTACAAATGATGGTGAACACCTCAAGTTCATAAAGTATTCTGCTATCAAACTAGGGATATACTACATTTTTCCTTTGTCTAACAAAGCAGGGTATTGTTCATGGGCGCATCTTGCATGAACTCATGATGCTGCATTATGCATTGGCTGTACCCTGTGTTCGCTTGTGACTTCGGTTTTCAGGTGCACAGTCAACTACACTCAATTGCAGTGTACTAGTTAGCAGCTATCAAACAGCTGGTTAGCAGTTGACGAGAACATAAGAAAGCGAAATTCTGCTTATGAATTTCACAGTGTACTTTTCAGTATTTGACACTGGTTTTCAACTTTAAATAAACTTCGTCTACACTAACAGGTAAATCGTTCTCGGGAAAAAGGATAATTCTTCCAGAAAAGTAATACAAAAGTTTTTTTTTAAACACAGACAGTTTAATAAACATGCAAGTAATTGGTCTAAATTTGATTTTACCGACATAAATCAACTCGTCTACAGAAGATTGCGTGACATAATCTCTTTTAAAACAAGCTGATTCAAATATTTTAGGGTTGGTTGTTTAAATTTCAATTACTTAGATATTTAAAGCTGATTTCCTGAGATAAAACACTTCTGAGAACTGAATATCCACAATTAAATTATGTTAAATTCATTGTTGTATTCACTGCTGTAATTTTATAGTTTTGGTTTTACTGAACCGAATCTGTCCAGATATATATGGACACAACGAAAGGTTCCCTTTATGCTTAGACTTTTTGACGCAGTAGATTCTAGTTTTTCAGGTTTTACTCTAATCAATATCAGTCATTTGTATGTAAATATATCTAGCTAACATGTGAGGACTACAATGACTTTTATCAACAGCTGAATTGGCTCCCTATTGAAGATAACCTGATGAGAGATAAGGGATAAATAACAGAAAACTTGGGTAACATACTGATTAAAGAGTTAAATAATTTCCCTTAATTATTGACCTACAGCACTCATGATAGGGTGCCAACCTTCACTGTTTAAGTTGACTCGTTTAGATGATGGATAGCGGCCAAGCATCTACACTATTTGACTTGTTACACCATCTTGTTACAGCAGCAACAACCAGTATCAATGACAATCGATCAATCAGAGAGAGACTTGACAGAAGTTACTCCCTTCATTTATCCAGCTAGGAAGCACGGTTTCAACCACAGGCAGACAGCATGTATGAATATGTCAAAGCCAGCCGGATAGCCAGTCAGAATCGAAAAGGCAAGATACGCCTTCATCAAAATGAAACCATTTAGAAAGTATTGTGCATTCACTTATCCAGCATGAAGAACAACATTCGAATTCTAGTCAACACTTGTGTGAAGTCAGTCAGCCAGTTGTTCTATACGAATCAGAAACTTGCACTGTGCGTGTGTCACGAAAAGTATTTCTAACAAGTTAGAGACCTTTATCATTAACTCCTCCCTTCACTGACTCCATACCGAAGATCAAATGGCCAGGTGACCAGAAAAAATTAGTAACAACAAAGTCTGACGATGAACAAAGCAACAAAGAGCCGATTACTCAACAAATATGTAGGAGAAAGTGGCGATGTATGGACAGGGCATACACCACTGAGAAGGCCGACAAACGACATTGCTGTCAGTGCAGACCATCGTTCGAGTGAAATCCTAAAGAAGAACGACGAGTGAGTTGTAGACATGGAGGAAAGAGTTTGAGGAGGAGGAGGAGGAGGAGTAGGCGATGAGAGATTATGCTCTATCGTGGGGCCAGATGAAGAGGACATTAGAGAATAGAAGTAAGTGGAGATGTGTTGTTGAAGCCTTATGTTCCCCTTGAAACACAAGGGAATAAGGATAAAAATATAATAATGCATGTGACTTTTGTTCATTCGTATACGACGCCTAGCTAGTTTTAAGCAACAATTCTCACATTAAGATACTGATCCTAAAGTATATTTTGTATTTTGGACCATTACTTTGATGTTTTGATTTGCCTCTGATCCTTGAAGAACAAATACTATTGGATTCATGGGTATGTAAACTAGCATTGGTGCACATCATTATTATTTATTATTGTATCCTTTAGTTCCTAGAGGAACATAGGGCTTCAGCTGCGCACCTGCATTGACTTCGGTTTTCTGACATCTTTTTCACCCCGCTCCAGGTCTGTCCACATGCTTTCATCTCCTCCTCGCATGACCTCCTCCAAGTCACCCTTGCACCGACGATCAACCCGCCGCTTCCCTTTCGGGTTCCACTCGAGCAATGGCTTGTCTAGTGATGTCACTTGATGGTTTCCTCAGAGTATGGCCAGCCAATCCATCTCCATTTCTTCCTGCCTATTTGTTTCACAATCGGTTCCTGATTAGTTCGCTCCCAGAGATCCCTGTTGCTGATCTTTTCTGGCCATCTGATCTTGAGTGGTATTGAGCGGAGACAGTTGTTAATGAAGGTTTGAAGTTTGTTTGAGATGCTCTTTATGACTCACTGGCCAAGTCTCTGATCCGTGTAGTAGCACTGACTGACTTCACATTGGAGTTGAAAATCCGGATCTTATTTTTGATGCTGATTGCTGTTGACCTCCATACAGATTTGAGTGTAATGAAAGCTTGTCTTGCTTTTCAGATTCTGGCTTTGATGTCCTCGTCAGTTCCGCCTGTAGTTGAGACGATGCTTCCCAGGTAGGTGAAGGAGGTTGTTTCTCTCAGGTTCTTCCCATTTATGCTTATTGTGGTCTGTTGGTGTTGTTGATGTTGGCTAGGAATCTTCATCATCTCTGTTTTATCTATGTTCACGTGAAGTCCTATCTTTGATGCTTCTTCTATCGCCAACTTGTTGCTTTTCACTTGCATATCTTCCAGTTTATGGGAAATCAGACATATATCATCGGTGAAGTCCAGATCCTCCAAGTCTCTTTATGTGTGAGTCCATTTTATGCCTGTTCCCTCGTTGGTTGCCGTTGTCTGCCGCATTATCCAATCAATTGCAATCAGGAAGATCATTGGTGATAGTAGACAGCCTTGCCTCACTCCCGTCCTCACTTCGAAGGCTTCCGTAAGTTTCCCGTTGTGGATTACTTGGCATGCAGCATTGTCGTATAACTGTTGGATGAGGTGTATAATTGTCGATGGGACAGCGTAGTAGCGAAGTAGTTTCCAAATGACCTCTCGATCGACGCTGTCGAAGGCCTTTTCAAAGTTGATGAAGTTGAGATAGAGAGGTGACTGCCATTCCAAGCTTTGTTCATACTTCACGTAAATGTTATCCCCTTCATCGCTTAATCAACCAGAAAGCAACCATCCTAAAAATATGCATAGAGAAATAATGATGGATTGGACAATCACAGAGAAAACATTCAACGTCTCTGAGTGGAATACCAGTAGGAAACGGCGATTTAGGTTTCAGGCTGTGGTATGGAGGATGATCGTGTGAAGAAAGAATGGAAGCTTATGAGTAGCAGTTAAGCCAGTTGAAATAAACGGTGGAGAACTCAATAAAATGAAGATGAACTTATGAAGTCATAGGTTTCTCCTCGAACCCAGGGGAATAATAATAATAATAACACAGTAACCATGAAATATGGTTTCAGTAGGCGAAAGCTTACCACCAACGAATAGGCTACATTAAATTGATTTCACTCGCACCAATACTCATGAAAATATTTTTATCTGAAGTTGTTTAATATATGCTGGAATAAACAGCCAATATAAACATTCACATCTATTCTGATGACTACTGTGAGTTTAATTTTAACTTTAGATTGTTCCATCGACTGATTGGACTGAAGTGATCGGTCTCAGGTTGACATATCGGCTTCTAGTGCAGATGCTTCGACGATTTCTGGGAATGTAATTAGAAGTTTATTGATGGATGGTGACTAGCAGTGAAATTCAGACAGATTCTACGCTTCTTCCCATTTAGAACTCATCATCTGGATGTACCTTCATTGCTCAGTGAGTGATGACGTTTCTACCAAGGGTCGAACTCAGTGCTCACAATTTCAAACGCCAAAGCCTTATCCACTAAACTAATTGAGCCAAGAGATCACCCACTTAGGAATGCAGGTGCATCTAGTTGACGAATCTCAAGTAAGACAAATGGCGCATCTTGAACTGCAATGCTAGTCAGCATCCACTAATTAACTACTGTTACTTCACTAAAAACGCAATATTCATAATCTTTTCACTGCTTTATTATTATTTTTTAAAAATTTTATTCCTTTACGTTCCCAGTGGAACACAGGGCTTCAAGTTAGAGCCTTGAATTTTTAGCACGGGTGCTTTTATGATTTATACCATGTGAGGTTGATAGCGTCTGCTCGAATCTTACCTCTTTGCCAGCCTCACTACCGGCCTGGTGAAGTCTAAGACTGCGTCGGCTGGGGATTGAACCCTGGAGCATATGAATGGTTGAGGAGCATCCTACCACTAAACCAAAGTCGCACAATTTTTCCCACCGCTCGCCATTTTTCTATAGAACAAAAGATAGTTCTTCTGTCAGTGCAGAGAATAAACAACCCAAGAAATCTTGTTGCCACACTATTTCCGAAATTTTAATAATAATAATGGCTTTATTTTAATCAGTCTATTTGATACACTGCGGAATTCTCAGCATGTGGTACAATACTGCATCTCATTTTCCCTTTCCGTTACTTAGGAAGGGGAAAAACAATTAACAGAACATTTGCATTCTTAATTATAATAATAATAATGTCAATAAAAGTGCAAATGTGAAATTAAAATTAAAAATTAATCGAAATGGTAACATGGATACATTAATGAAAGGAGGCATTTACTTACTTTTTTTACTGCAAGTTAGTAGTTTTGATTCCTAACACTTTGCTCATTATAAACAATGCGTACAGATCAGGGTGTTCTCGAGTTTGTGGTATTTGTTGGTGTGAGTATAATGTCTTTTATAATTGTTTCCACTCCTATCCTAAAGAAATGCAGAGGAAGAATTACAATGACTGAAGAGGGTTCTGAGAATTCAATAAGATAATATTATCAATGAATTCGCCGAAATGAATGACACTCATCGACAGGTAATCTGTAATGTTGCTGGTATACAGTTATACAGTCTTTTATAAGTCATCAAGGAAATAGTAAGGAGAAGCAGTCAAGAAAAGTATTACTGTATTACTGTTCCTTTGGATTCCAAGTGGAATACAGGGGTTTAGCAGCACATCTCCATTTTGTGCCACACTCTGCAGCCCTATTCACCTGGGTCGTACGCTTTGGACTCCCCTTCCGTATTAGTTCTCGACGCCTAACTCGCCGTTTCAAACTCAAGTTACACTAAGAGTTATGATGGTAGATGTTAACCGACCGCTACCTCAGTGTGTATCCTATCTGTCTCTATACTTTTTGTCACATTTCCTGAGTGACTGGTTTCTTGTTGTTAATTGTTTCTGGTTGGCTGGCCCCACTTGATCTTCAGTATCGGGTAAACAATGCCAGCCGTTGATCAAAGTCTGAAGTCTGTCAGAAATGCTTCAGACAGTGCGCCATGATTCCGGCCCATATAGAAGAAATAACCTAATGTTTGTGATGGATATCTGCATCTTCTTCTTTAAGACTGATTTAGTTCAGACGATTTCCATACTGGTTTCAAGTCGATGAAGGGATATCTTGCCTGGTTTTTGACATCTTCATCCGTTCCGAGTGCCTGTAGTTGAAACGATAATTCCCAGCCAGATAAGTGAAGGAAGTAACCTCATACAAAAATCTCCAGCAGTGATGGTGATTGGTTCTCTTTTTGTTATTCCTATGGTTGTTGGTTAGTTATCATATCATCACCTCCTTCTTCTTTATGTTCACCTGGAGCCCTGTCTTTGCTGCCTCCTTCTTCAGAAAGTTTTCGCCTACAAGTCTTCGAGATTTTATGATATTAAACATAAATCATTCACGAAATTCAGATCTTCTAGAGTCTTCTTATCGTGCGTCGGTGGTACAGCAGTTTGGACACTCGCCGACCATGCACATGGTCTGGGGTTCGATCCCTGGTCGACGCCGCACTCCTTCACCTCGCTAAACCACTAGTGAGACTGGTAAAGCGGTAAGCTTGGGCATGAGGCTAGCAACCCCATCCTGCAAAAAATTAACACTGCTAGAGAAACTTCAAGCTTCTAGCTTGGAGCCCTATGTTCCACTGGGAACGTGAAGGAAAAAAATAGGCTTCTTATCTGTGATCCAGCGTATTCCTGTCTTCTCACTCCATACCTATGGAACTGCACATAATTTAGTCCACTACAATTGATAATATCCTTTGGTGATAGCAGTCGAAAGCCTTGTCTCACTCCCGTATACACTTCAAAGCACTCACAATACGTTTTCTGTTGTGTGTCACCTCTGACACGTACCACTGTCATATAGCTCTTGAATGAGGTTGATAAAGACTTGGGGTACACCAAAGTGTCGAAGTAATTTTTGAAATAAAGAAAAGTTAAAATAACATAAACGTAGAGACTCAGTGTTGCCAAATTGTCTTAACTTCTTTACACAGAAGGTTAGCCGGAATATTCTTATACATAATAACGATGTGGGAAGACCAGAATTTCTAAATAAGACTCCCTCCCTCTCCCCCACTCCTAGTTAACCACAACATTTCCAACTTCGATTTTTCTTTTGCTTTATATATTCCAGCTGTCCTTCATGAAAGTTGATAACTTTATCTCTTTATTTTTTCCTATTTTCCTTCTTTTAATAATTCTAAGTTGAACTGCTTCATATTTCGTGGCTGATTTTCTACTAATACTTACATGTAACAATCACGTTAAACCAACCCTTATTACCTCTATTATTGTAACAGATTAACTATGAAGTTTATGTAGCGATTCTTCTGATTTCCCAGGGTAAGGTCACTCACTTACTGCCCCGCCTTCCCTCTTTCTGTTGGATTACGACGGTTTGACAAACTAGTAAACTAGTCAAAGTAGAAAATAAACTCACAGCAGATTCGCCAAACCACAGCTGAATTTACCTCCATTAGTTTAATAAATTTCTTTGATTAGAGGATTTCATCAAGAGCAGACATTAGTCACAGAACCATTGGAAAATCAAAGGGGAGTGCTGGACAGCCAGCAGTTTCATCTTAGTCTGAGACGCTTCACACTACGCGCCCAACACAGGGGGTTTGAAACCAGGACCTTCTGGTTATAAGGCGAGCTAGCTTGTAGACCATTAAGCTACTGGTACCCGATCCGGTGACCAGTCCATGAATTTTAACTTCTGCCAATTTACACCAAAGCGCGACTACTGGACAACGTCTTTCGCGAGTATTTGTCCTCACGCTTAACCTGCTGTACCCGACTCATCACGACTGGTATACGAGCTTGCCTTGTTACCATAAGGCCCTGGGCTCGAATGCTGGCATTGGTTGCATACTTATGGAGAGTCCTAAACTAAGACGGAGTGGTTAGCTGTCCAGTACTCCACGGTTCTCCAATGGTTCTCTAACTGATGTCAGCTCATGATGAAATCCTCCAACCAGACAAACAAAATCCTTACGAAAAACCAATACTAAATTTCAGACTAAATATATTCATTTTTGTATCAGTTAGGATAAGAATGGAATATCTATAGAATATTTATACAATTCGGTACTTGTTTTATTCTATAGTGAGTGATGTGTTTCCCTCTAACTGTTAGTTAATGAGCTCAGCAGGTAATTGAGGTTAATTTATGTACACCTCATTGAAAAATAAGACTCGATTTAGAAATATTCAAAATTTATGTGAAACCATTATTTCATGATAACACTAATTGTCGGAAGCTGGTGTTTCGGTGGTAGGTTTCTTGCCAACCACCAAAATGGTTAGGGTTCGATTCTTGACCAACTTACTCTTAAATCCCCTATTGGTTGATAATAAGCTCTGCAAAGAAGGGAGATCGGACGTGGAGCTGTCACTCTCACTCCATAAACAACACATGGATGCTACTAAAACTTCAAAGCTCAGGCTTGTAGCCCTATGCCACTTTCGAAATTCACAAAAATAAAGAAAACGCGTAATTCCGACGTTTGGTTTTAGTTCATTTTTCACCTCTATTCACTGTGGAATGGAAACATTGATGTCACACGGTCTGTGACAAAGAGATAAACGATGTGACAGGTTATACATTTCGTACTGTTTAACTTACATCAAAAAGGCAAGTTCTAGACTCTGAGGAAAATCATTTGCGAACTACGACAAGTTTAAAAGCGATACTAAAGTTACTCGTTTACTATCTTACAAAGATATACGAGTGAATAATAATTTTTTGTATTCATTCCGTTCCAATTTGAATATAAGACATAAGGAGCACATATCCGCCTCATTCTGTTTTTTGCAGTCGTCTGTAACTGCCCCCAAGATTACCCATAAGCTCTTATCTCCTCCTCAAATAACTTCCTGCATATCATACTTAGCCTGTTGCCCAGCTCGCCATTTCCCATTCTGGCTTAACTTGACAACCTGTCTGGCGTGTAATGTCTCTCAATGGTCTCTTCAGCGTGTGTCCAATTTATGCCTATTCTCTGTGGCATTTTTGTTGAGCAGTCGGCTCTTGATTAGTTTGTTTCCAGAGTTCCGTTTTGCTGATTCTTTATGGCTGGCTATCTGACCATCGGTAGGGAGGGAAAGCGGCAGCTGATGAGAGTCTGCGACAAGTAGGAAATAATCATGGTGACCCACATTATTGATTTATTAACGCAGAAAAAACTTGGTACAATATAGCACCAAGAAAGATGCTCCACACAATAATAATGAAACAACATAGATCAAAAAGTAAAGAAATATAAGTAGAGAACGGATAAAGAACTTCATCTGCAAGGAAAACAGTCATACTTAACAAGTTCAAACAGTATTCGTCAACTATCATCGGAAAGGGAAGAAAGAAGGAAATTAACACTGATTACGATTCTTGGCCATATCCGATAACATTTCAAGCCATCTATTCTATCTATCTCACGGACCCCAACCAGGGAATCGTGACGCACCAACCGATGCTAATCTAGCACAAACATCCTTCGTCCCACGATGCCACGTCATGGACTGAACACCCCTCCTCCTTTTCTATCCCGTCCGAGAGCTAGCGAACAGAGACTTGTACGGAAGCCCCTGAGATGACATTCGCAGCACATGTCCAAGCCACCGGAACCGCTGTTTCCAGATGACTCACATATCAAGTCTCTGAACCATGTGAAAGCACTGATTTAATGATAATTTTGAAGATACGGATCTTATTTTGTATGCTTAGTGCGGTAGATTTCCATAATAAGTTCGGATTAAAGGTCGGTCTGTTTTTTCAGTCTTGACTGGCTTTGACATCCACCCACATGTATTTGAAATGATGCTGACCAGATAAATAAGAAGAAGAGTTGACTCCCTTAAGACTTCACCCCTGATAGTTATTGGTGATTGTTGTCTTTAGCATATCTATTTGAAATCCTATCTTCCATGCTTCTCCTGCAAACTTGTTAATCTTCGCCGGTGGATCTTTGAACTTGTATGCAGTTAGACAAAATTCACGCATGAAGTCCAGATCTTCTTATTGCCGCCTACCACAACAGTAAGGCATATCACTGGTTATAGTAGTCAGACTTATCTTACCCTTGTCTTCACTTCTAAAGCTTCATCGATTTCTCTCTTTTGAATTACTTGTTATTTGACATCATCACAAGGTTGTTAACTCACCTTTTCTAAAACCGAATGTTTCGTCTTCTACTACTAGTGCTGTAACAGGAGAAGACAAAACACTTGGTAATGGACTTTTTCACTAGGGAAAACGCACATCATATTTATACATTTTTAGCTACACTTAAGGTCAGATAGGTTGGCTGACGATAAATTATTCAGATTGGCTAACGATTTTCTGAAGATTAAACCTTGAGACGAACAGTTGTCCAATCAGACTATTTCCTGACCACGATGCAAGTTACATTCAGATCTGAGGAGTAAGCATTTTTAACTTCATTTCTGGTTACTGCCCACTGAACCGCGTCTATATACCACCGATAAACCCTTTCAGTAGTACACGCCATAATAGTACTATTGTGAGGGAGCTGTCTGCAAACAAACCAAACTTGTAAACAACAATTTACGTCAATTTTTACGTCTCAAATCGAGGTCTTGAGAAAAAAAACAAGAACAAGGCCTAACCATGAGGAACTCCACAACCAATCACAGCAGACTTAGCGTGGGCGGATGCAATTCGCAGATATATGGCTTAACTTTGTAAGCAAGCAGTACAGAATAACCTTCAGCAAGAAAGACGTTGCTTCTCTGCTAAAATAACGAATAATAATGTACATAAAAATTTACACAGATCTCTTAATTTTCTGAATAAACGATGTGTTACTTGGCCTTTGTCTGCTGTAGTTACAGTACTACTACGAACACCTCAGCTGGATATTGTTCAGTTGATAGGTATCAAGTAATGGAAACGACATTGCTGATTTGAGATGTAGATACTCTCATGCGCTTCCTATACTCCGCTACTAGGAACCACCATCACCACGTAAATAATATAATGAGTGCTGTTAGACGCATCCATGTCACTAACTGCACAGGTAACAATAAATCTTACAGGTGCTTACTGCCTAAATAAAAACAGAACTTGTAACAGTTTCACTGCCTTCCAAGTGAAACATAAAGCTTCGAAAGCTTGAGCATTGAAGTTCCAGTCGCGGTAATGTTGCTTTTTACGTGGAGAGAATGCTAACCTCCTCACAACCAACCTTTCCTCTTCGAAAGGCTTTCTACCAGCTAACCAGCAAGGTTTAAGATTTAAAAATAATAGAGAAGATTTGTAGCTCAGATGGATGATTTGCAATTAATAGTGTTCTCTGAGCTGGTTGGTTTTGCTGCGGATCTTTCGTCGTCCCCCATCTGGACAACATTCCCCTTCAGCGCAATATTTAGCATAAAGTGAAATGATTTAAATTTTTCATAAGTGATATAATTGCGTCTCCAGATAACCATCGTTAGATATGTATTGATCATTTTCTATTGACTTGGATTTTAAACTTTCTGGTCAGCTGATTTACTTTTTACTAGTTGGTATATCTGGTCTATATTGACGTGTTTGTTAATTGCATATTCGTTTGAGTAACAGGCTTCTAGGAATTCCTTGGGTGCACTTTTGGTGTTTCCTCTGTTTGAGATTTTGACATTAACTTTCTACATTATCCGAATAATCAAACTGGTGTGCATAATTGTCTATATGCATTGATATGAAATAAGAATATATATCGTATCTTTTCACGGCTGATTTGTGTTCCTGGATTCTGATTCGAAGGGGAATTTCCAAAGAGAATGGTATCTACAAAATCTCGTCAAAAAGTGTTTGAAGTCGAATCACAACACCAACAAGTAACCATCACTAAAGACCACGAGAAAATTCATCCTACCATACATAAAAAATATCTCTGAAATAACAGCTAGACTACTGAAACCGTTTGATACAGATATAGCACACAAGCCAGTCAAATCTCTTAATTCGGTATTATGCAAACCGAAAGATCCAACAGAAAAAGGGGATAAAATTAACACCATCTACAAAATAAATTGTATGAACTGTAACAGAAATTATATTGGTGGTCAAAGTGGGCGTCCCCTTCGAATTAGAATCCAAGAACACAATACATATTCTTTCATATCAATGCATATAGACAATTATGCACACCAGTTTGATTATTCGGATAATGTAGAAAGTTAATGTCAAAATCTCAAACAGAGGAAACACCAAAAGTGCACCCAAGGAATTCCTAGAAGCCTGTTACTCAAACGAATATGCAATTAACAAACACGTCAATATAGACCAGATATACCAACTAGTAAAAAGTAAATCAGCTGACCAGAAAGTTTAAAATCCAAGTCAATAGAAAATGATCAATACATATCTAACGATGGTTATCTGGAGACGCAATTATATCACTTATGAAAAATTTAAATCATTTCACTTTATGCTAAATATTGCGCTGAAGGGGAATGTTGTCCAGAAAGGTGGACAATGAGAGCTCTGCAGCAAAACCAACCAGCTCAGAGAACACAATTAATTGCAAAGGTTTACGATTTCACCGACCAGGAGTCGGACATCGGGTCATTTATGGTATGGTTGGCAGGCTAAATACTGTCAAACGACCATCGACACACCGTTGACATAACGCCGACGACAGTACTCGTAGTATATAAAATTGACAGTACATGCAACTTCCACTTGACTACAGACTACTTGTTTGCTTACTGTCCAGCTGACAAGAAATGTAGCCAGGAAATAAATCAGAGGAAAGTGTAGACATCATTAGAAATTGAATAAACAACCAGTTGTTTCTGCTATATAAGTTTACTACTTACAGTTAGCTCCTGAATCTATTGAAACAATTTAAACACCCCATGAACACACTGATGCATATATAAATCTATTTTAAAAAAAGGTATATTTTGTGTAGAGATGGCTTTTAGTCAAATAAAACAAAATAAAAGAGTGTAACAACCAAAGAGTTATTCGATATCCATTTGCATTTTAGTATGTTGTCAGACAAAATTTGACAGGAAATTTACGTTACAACAACAGGTGGTAGATTTCAAATAAAAAGCACGAAAAAAAGAAACTTTTCTACAATTTTTGAATTTAACTTGGGGTGATACACAGAAGGAAAAATAAATACAGACAACAAGTTTTCTATCTTCTTTATTCTCTAGGTGTATTTTATAAATTCTTTTTTATGCCAGTACACACTCTGTTCGTTTGTTTATTGCCTCTATGTTGTTGTGCATTACACTGACACCATTTCTCCACTCCATTTCGGCTTGAAAAAAGTATCTAAACCGTCACTTTTATATAAGAATATTTATTTATGGAGTTCGACAAGATATAACTGATAAGACTTTTGAAATAGTCCATTTGGGTAATGTTTATGATCGAGTGTCTACTGGTCAAGTGTAAAACAAAACACAAAAACCAACCACATGTGTCTATGAAGCATTGTTTCAACTGCAGGCAGATGAATATTTCAAGGCCGGCCAGCCAGTCAGCCAGACAGTCGAAATCAGAAAGGCGAGATACGCCTTCATCAATCTGAAATCAGTTTGAAAATCGTCTGCTTCACTCCCCTTCAGCACAACCAACAGGATTCGGAATCTGTTCAACAAAAATCTTAAATCAATCAGTTCTTCTTTTTATGGGTCAGAAGCTTGGTGGGTGCGTTGCGGAAAGTATTCCTAACAAGTTACAGACTTTTATTTAACGCCTGCCCACGTGGCTGGCTCTGTGCTGAAGATCAAATGACCAGCTGTCGAAACTCAAGAACCGATTACTCAACAAATATGTAGGAGAAAATGGCGATGGATTGATCGGGCATACACCACTGAGGAGGATGTCGAGTGACATTGCGCACAATACAGGAAATCGCTCAAGTGGAATCCGAATGGGAAGTGACGAGTGGGGTGTGAGTGTGATGGTGATATGGAGGAGATCGTGTGGCTAGGGGAAGATGAGAGGTCATGGTCATTCTTGGGCCAAGTTGAAGAGCTCAGCAAAGAATAGAAGAAAGTGGAGATGTGTTGCCGAAGCCCATGTTCCACTTGAAATCCAAGGAAATAATATATATGTATATATATATATATATATTCCTTTACGTTCTGAGTGGAACATAGGACCCCAAGCTTGAACTTTGGAGCCTCATTAGCTGTGTTATTTGCTTCTATTTTACGGGGCTAGGTCACTAGCCTCATTCAAGCCCAACCTGTTCACTTTACCGAAACTACTACCGGCTAAACGAGGATTAGCAGGGAGTCAGGTGGGGATTAAATCCCGCACCAAGCATGTAGTTGAGGAGTATTCTGTTAGTAAATCTTCGAAGCGCAAGAGTGATATATGTATTTAAATCTGTTGTGATCTTAAATATAAAGACTTTCTCAATGCAAGCACTGCTAGATAAGTTTTGTTACGATGATGTATTTTCTAATTTGTAACAGTTCATTCTCAGCATATGTGTTGGGTATTTTAGTGCCTAAAATCTTTAAACTTCACAATGACAACAATTATTACAGACGCATACTTAGTTTTTGTCTTCTTAAAGAACTTTTTAACAGAGTCGCTTCATGATCCAAAGTAGCATCAATTCAAGGGTAATCAAAAAATTTTACTCTAAGCACAAGTTAACCATTAGGGTCATCAGTTGTTGTGTCATTTTAAGAATTGCTCAATACTTTAGAAGGTTATTATATCAACAAAATTGAGTTTTCACTAGTGACTTGCTTCAGGTAGTAGTTCAGCGAAGAGGATCATTTCAGCGAATTCATTTTCCACTTTAGTTGTACAGTCACATTTATATACACTTTCCTTTTTAAGAAAAAGGGTAGTAACAGAAATAGTAGTCAATGATTTTAGATGGTTGGAGGCAATCGGGGTAAGCTTTGGACCCTGTTTGCGTGCTAGTTATCACTCCCTAGTCAGCAAGGCGTATCTGAAAACTTAAAGGAACTAATTTCCCTTCTGAAATCCGAATCTGCGTCACCCAGTTCCACCTTCATTAAGAGACATAACCACTGAGCTATTCAAGCTCGTGATTCACCTCCAGTAGGATTGTATTGAATACTTTCGTTGTTCACTAGTAACTAGTGTGATGTGTCTGGCTAGTTCTTTGTTTTGGTGCAGACTAAATTCTATCAGTCAGTCAGGTTTACAGTGTGGTCATAATTTTAGGTAGATCAACATCACGGTGCACATTGATTTGACTGGAGTCCTGGGTGACGTGCATTCAAATCTCAGAAGGGACATGAGTTCCTTCACGGTGACAAATAGTCCTTCCCGAAGAGTGTCATCTGGCATGAAACCTAGGTCTAAAGCTTCCTGTGGCCGATTGCCTCCAACTATCTGACATCAACAATTCAAAGTGCACCTTGATGGAAAGCTACCTAAAATGGTGGCCACATTGCAAATCTGACTGTCTGGTAGAATTCAGCCCGCACCAAACAAAGCACTAGCCAGACACATCACACTAGATAATAGTGTACAAACAAAGTATAGTTGTTAATGTCAGTGAATGCATGAAAAGGATTTGAATAAATCTGTTAGAGTTACTTAATAAGTTGAATAATTTGATGAATGAGTTGTAATCAGGGTGCACATAGAAATGAAGAAAATTTAGAAACACAAGAGATATAAGGAGTTTAACAAACTAGATCAATTTGGTAAAAATTAACAAGGCTGTTACCATGATAGTAGGAGTAGTTGAACAATATTCTTTTTGTATACATAACTCTGGTTTTTCTAACTGATCGGCTAAAGATTCAACAATGCAAAGGAGATGAAAGCGTATCTCCTCTGATAGTTTATTCTTCACTCTGTCGATTACTTTTGAAGGAGGCGTTTGTTGCGATGGAACGACCAATGTTGACAAGATGTTGGATTATCCCACTACTTATAGAAGCCTCCTTCATGAAAATAACTGTATAGAAATGCGACTGTACAGCTAGAGGCGAAAAATAAATTCGCCAAAAAAGGCCTCCTCTTCGCTAAACTACTTGTCTTATTTTTATTAATTTTCAGATAGGTATTTTTTTAATAAAGAACTCTTATTCTCCAAGTCCTACTGTTGAATCTTGACTGACTGTATTAGGGAAGTAATTCAGGTATGAAACAGGGTGATATGGATCATCGTATACCTTTTTTTTATTACAGCTTGATTCCACACCGTAATTTTGGTACAAGTATGGAATTTTCAGCATGTGATATCGGCAGCCCAAATTTTGCAGGCTGACCATAGATACCAGGTGTGCGTCGGCAAGGGACCATGTACATGGTCGGCGAGAGTCCTAACCACTGTGCCACCGACGCACCGCCAACTGCCAGAAGTTTTCAAAATTTAATCTATTGAATTCAAACTAACACACCGCTGTACCCTACTGGTCACGACTTTCCACTAGAACTCCAAGTAACTACCTGTCAAAATAGCACCAGTCACTTTTATTTTATTTTTCATACAAGTATCTCCTTTTATAAATTTGAGCCAAGAAATAAAAAGCAAATGGTGCAGAATAACATGGATGAGTTTTACTCCGTCGGTTCTCATCAGCTGCACACAACCTATAATCTTTAATAAATAACAGTTAGTGTAAAAATTCAACACAATTGTTTCATCAGCTAGCATATTATAAGAGTGTTATGTTGAGGTGAAAAATCAAGAAGTTTCTAGAAAATTAATTGACAAATCTTTAGTTAAAGCGGTAACAAAAAATTAGTAACAATTACATCGCTAGATAAAAGAAGATCAAAATTTGGTGTACAATAGGTCAGATGAAAAGGTGATGATCTAATATGGTGAGTAGAACTCATAAAGTCAAAAGAAAATGATCTCTTATGTAAGCCAAACAGAAGAAACGAGGCGACGGGAGGAGGGTGTTGAAAAGATAAGTTGGTGAAGTTAGAAGATTAAGAATTATTATAGAATGAGTCAGTAGAGTAATTGGATTCTGACGACAGATTCCTTTTGGTCACATAGGTCAGGTTTCAGTCGTTTTTATTTTTGTAAATGGAACAACTTAGGAACTTAACTTTATTTATCTATTTTACCAGAAATACAAAGACTCATCAGGCTCGTTTTGGTGAGAGAAGGTGATCATTGGATATCAAAGCAAATATTATTGTCACAGGGGTTTTGAATTTATGACATACAAATTTCAGGTGATTAACTGCGATCTGAACCCCTAAAAATGTTTAGAATCCAAATCCAGAAACACAAAGAAACTTAAGGTTTTACTTTGTTGTTTATAACAACTGTTTCCAAAAAAAGTACATATCTAGCCAGTTAGTAACAGTTGAGATGTTCTTATTAGTGTCAGTGTGTCACCTACATGCCTTCATCATACTTTCTAGGATGGGGTGGAATATTTCACCCGCTAAGTTTTCTCACCTTTTCATGAATATATATACCTATTCCCAATTTTGGTCTTTATATTAGTGGTATATACTCCCACCGATACAAACAATGATATATAACTTTTCTATTCCCCTATTCAGTCTTTACTGAGATTAATTTAGAAGGCAGTAAGTAGGATTAGGTTAATTCATATTTCACTTACAGAGATTTACCATCTCTTAAGATTAAAAATTTTCTACAAGAGGCCACTGAGGAGACATTGTTGATGAAGAGACGTAAACAACTGCAACAAGCACTAGTCATTGACAACAGAAGTAATTTTAAGGAAAGCACCTGTTCCACTCTACACACAGGATACAAATGAATGATGTAAAAAACGGGATCTCCAAAGCAGGATTGATTTTCATCACTCAATGCGAACACCTACTGCACTCAGCATCAAGGAAATAACATCCGTGTTTTCAGCGCTAACGTCAAGCCACTGTGTTACTGTAGTTTAAAGACTTGGTGCGTCATGCAACACATTTTCAACATGCTACTGGAGAATTTTATCAGGCCCTGCGTTAGTATCATACTGAAAATCAGATGTTCAAGGAGAGCAAGGAAGAACTGAGTCAGGCAGCAAACTAACCATGGATCTGTTGACTAGAAATTAAGCAGAAGGAAATGAAGATGAATTGGACAAAAGCTGAGGAGACCTTTGAGTAGTATCACGTTCTAAGCTTGCCCTCAAGTGGAACACGAATGGAAGGCAATGAATGATTTGGGTAACATAGAGGAGACAGGGTGACAGGGGAATGAAAAATATAGACAACTGTGGAGCCAGCTACGAAAGACAGTAGGGAACTAGATGGAATGTATATGTTCTTCTGAAATCCTGTTTTATGCCTAGAACCTAGGGCTCTACCGGTCCTTTAACCAATGTCAGTTCATGATGAAAACCTAAAACCAGTCGAATCCCTGCAAACCAACACCTCAAGGTCAATCTGAGGCTCATTGATAACTGGTCCTATTAAGTTAGGTAGTTACTTGGAGTTCTAATGGGAGGTCATGACAAGTAGAGTATATCAGGTTGGGTGTGAGGACAAATACTCGCCACAGATGATATTGCCTAGTAGTGGCGCTATGTCGTGAATTGGCAGAAGTTGGAATTCATGGACTGACCATTAGATCAGATCCCAATGATTGAGTAGTCTATGAGCTGGCATTGTAACTAGAAGGTCCTGGGTTCAAACCCAAAGGGTGCATACAGATGAAGAGTCCGAAACTAGGTCGAGACAGCTGTATTACTCGCTGTTGTCTCTACAATGGTTCTCCAACCGATGTCAGCTTATGATGAAATCCTTAAACCAAATAAATTCCTGCTAACCAACTCTGGAATAATTATGAATAGTATTTTACTTCAGTGGTAATTTTTTCTGCCTTATCCAAGTTTACTCCTAGTCAAAAGGAGTAAAATTGAATAATACACCAGAGACTGATGGGTTGCCATCATCAGAAACTGACTTAGTGCATGTTCAGGGTTTTTTTACTGTTGCATATTGTAGCTTATTAACTGGCATACTTATTGTCTAACCGACTGATTCCTTAAGAAGCCTGATCAGTCAGTTGTCTCTCTCAATAATTTTCAATTTCAGAGAGAGAGATAGATAGACAGACAGAGGGGAATAGAATGCTGACGAGAAACAGACGCTTTCCATCAGTCGCCGACATTATTCACATAAGAATCTTCCTGTTGAAACTCTAAAACACATCAGTTTTGATGTGAAACTGAATAATTTGTCAATAGGTTGACTTATGTATGTTTATCTATCTAAGCTTTGATGCAATGTTTACTGAAACCTGCATATACAAACCGGTAGTTAATTAAAGACAGAAGTGTAACGGTTACGATTGTTGGAGTAGTTGATTCGTTTTCCTTTCATAGTATTAGACATTTGCCATCACAGTTGACCTGAAATCGTAACGAAATCTCGATAGATTGTAAATGTCTCTTCATTGTCATTCAAATGATATAAAACAAGTCCTAAAGATGTTGTGATATGGTCTCAGACACCATACTCTTAATTAGAAAATGGAAAACCAAGAAATTGCATGTATCACAAGAGAGTAGGTAGACAGAAGAAGATAAAGTAGTTAGTCGCCTAGATATCTGTGACAAATCACGTTTCCGTTGTAGCTTCAGTCACCAGTAATTATCGTCTGAAGAAAAGTAGCTTGGTCATGTTAGATGTATTCTGACAAGGCAAATATAAAGAATACCGACCACTGACT
The DNA here is from genome assembly GCA_944472135.2 of Trichobilharzia regenti. Lineage (NCBI taxonomy): Eukaryota > Metazoa > Platyhelminthes > Trematoda > Strigeidida > Schistosomatidae > Trichobilharzia > Trichobilharzia regenti. The sequence goes on from OX235267.1 coordinate 38,930,736, forward strand.
GCCAACTCACCATTCCCCCTAAATGCATACCCTTCATGGGATTAGAGAACCTGCTGCCGTGTCTTCTATGTCTAAAAGCCGTTCATTTACGCGAAAAATTAACATAACAATGACGAAAAACATGAAATACAGCTCGGTTACATTGAAGATTATCAGTCCTCAAGTTTCAAGGTTATCAAAAAGGTTTCACCTTTATGAACACAGAAATACTCAACTCGCTTTTATTTCAGGATTTCATCAGGAATTGACGTCGGCTAAGAAACCATTAAAAAACCAACGATGAGTACTGGACAGCTAGTCGTTTCGTCCTAGTTTGTGACTCTTCATCAGTACGCGCCCATCACAGGGGTTGGAACCTAAAACCTTCTGGTTATAAGGTGACCTCATAGATCAATAAGACACTGGGACTCGATCCAATGACCAGTCCATGAATTATAACTTCTGTAAATTATTGATATATATATATATATAGAGAGAGAGAGAGAGCAATCAACAGACAATGTCAGTAGGCGGGTAACTGACCTCGTATCTGACCTACTGGCCCCTAATGATCACGCCCTCTCACTAGAACACCAGGTAACTTGCTGTATAAAGCCAGTCACTAATCAGCATTAGACTGGTTATCAAGTGTTGGTTCGCAGAGGTCTAACTGGTTACAGATTTCATCACAGATCGACATAGTCTGGAATTCATGGACCATTGCGTCTAGTCCCAGTGATGGAGTGACGTACGAGATTGCCTTGTTACCGTTAGGTCCTGTTTTCGAAACCCAGAAGGTGTGTACTGCCGGAAAATTTTCGAACTAAGACTAAGCAGGTGTCCAGCACTCCCAGTATTATGCCTCATATGGAATTCTCGCCTATCTGATGGGTTTGCCAACTAGCAAACAAAGATTTTACAGGAAATTGGCAGTATGATCCAGAAATATCGACGGGAAATCGCAAATATCAGTAAATAAGGTTAAAACCTTCACTTTGTACAAGTCAATCTCACGACCCAGTACCTTAGCCGATATTTGAAATAATGAGTGATGGGTGTAAGCCTTAATGTTTATTGTACGCCATTGAATTCCATATACATCCAGCTGATGTGCATGTTGGATTCTAGTTCATACCATTGCAAAACAACTTCACCCTTTGAATCATGATAATATTGAGTCATCCGTTCAAGAATAATCACTCTGATGTGTGTGTGTGTTAGTCCCATGAACGACCTGGCATTGTAGATTTCAGTCTTCCTCTCTAAATCCTCTCATGTAGCCCTACGTTCATAGCCTCTGCCAGGTAACTCCTGTTTACTGCCCTCCCGCCGTGCGGCTGCTCCTCAAAAGGGTTATTGAGAATGTCTGATGCCCATAAACTGACTGATGGACATGCTAATCCACCTACAGGAGTTGGAAAACCTTGATTCCAACTAGATCAAATGACGTTTGAACCTATTTTGGTTAACGGGAATCATGGGGAATGTAGCTCATGAAGCTTCTCCATCGCCTTATGAATCAGACGTCAAGACAAAGGCTCGTGAGATGATCCTGCAAAGAAACCACCTGTCTTGGTCTGAACCTCTAGGCAGTATTCCACCTCTCTCACGAACTATGTGTCTTTGGGTGGCTCATCTCTTGGTGCTCATAAGTTCGCATTCTAATAAGCAGAAGAAATAAGAAAATTCCATGTTGGTTTATTGACAAGACAATTTTTTATGGATTGTAGTAAATTCATTAGTACACACACACACACAAAAACTGGTGTGTATGCTTACAGCTAAAATAATTTGCAAATCATAGTTAAATTTAGAACTAATTGGAATTGGTATTATCGTCTCATCAGCTTAATTCTATTTACACAAATATATCCAGTATAAAAAGAGACGTAGAACAGTTGAAATGGAGACAAACAGCAGGTAATCAGTCAGTCAGTCGGCCAGACAGACAGATAGACAGTAATGTTTTGCAATAGACACAGAAAACATTATTCTGGGTGATAATTACCTCTAATTGATTACTGTTCACCTGCAGAATACAACTACCCAAATATTTCAAAAAGAAGAACAGAAAGAGAATTACTAAACTATTAGATTAAGGTAAGATTATACGGGTAATTAAAAGCTACCAGTCTTAGCTGATTTAACTGCCAAGAAAGACATCCGCTTCTTAAAAAGAAAATGAATTCTCAAGCGTTTGTTTGCAGGGATTTGATTTAATTCAAGTTTGATCACAGACTGATGTCATTTAAACAATTATTGAAAGCCACCACCAAGGAGGGCTGAATATCTCTTTCCTCCTAGTTTGTGAGTCTTCAACAAAACGCAACTATAATTCAACTGTCTGGAATCAAATGTGGAATTTTCCAGCTCATAGGTGACCGCATCGACAATTCAGTCATTTAACTTGGAATCCAGTGTTCCATGAATTCTAACTTCTAACAATCCGTGATATATAGTGTGACCACCAACCAATATCATGTGGCATGTGTTTATCCTCATACCTGACCTAATGGACCCATTGGTCAAACTTGGGACCAGTCAAATACCTACAAACTAACACCTGAAAATTAATGGAATGCTATTGCTATTGACTCGGCGAAATCGCCTGGAATTCTAGTGAGAAGTCGTAACCAGTGGGGCCAACCAGGTCGAGTGTGAGGATGGATTGATAGAAGTTGGAGTTCATGATCGAATGGATTCCATAGCAGTGGCCAAATGGTCCATGAGCTCATTTCATAACCTTAAGGTCCTGGGGACGATCCATAGCGCTGGGATAATGAGTGCCAACCTCTACTCCTACAGTTATATACCCATATTTAGTTAGTAAATAATTTTCTCAGACCGAGAAGTAATGTGGATTCTACTTCAGCGTACAGTGCCCAAGTCTTTATCAGCCACATTTGACAGATAGGCTATCTAACAATGATACGTATCAGGTGATCCACAACGGAAAACTCAGCAAGGCTTTCGAAGTGAGTACAGAAGCAAGACAAGGTTGCCTGCCTATTATCACCAATGATATTCTTAATTGTGGTGGACTGAGTTATGCGTCAGACTGTGCACAGGGAGTGAGAAGACAAGAATACGCTGGCCCACCAATAAGAGGACTCTAGAAGATCTGGATTTCACAGTTAATCCATGTTTAATGTCACACATACTCTAAGAGTTAGAAGCAGGCGAAAACCAAAAAAACTAGCAGTAGAGGCGGGCAGAGAAGACAGGACTCTATGTGAACACCCAGGAGATGGAGGTGATGAAGATACTCACCGACCAACCGCAACAACAACCAGCACCGATCACCACCAATGGGAGAGATTGAACGGAGGTTATCTCCTTCACTAATCTGGGAAGCGCGTTTCAACCACAGGTAGTCGGGACGGATGGAGATGTCAAAGCAGGCAAGAATCGGAAAGACAAGATACTCCGTCAGTCTGAAACCAGTTTGAGAATCCCCTGAACTCAGCCAGCATAAAGAACAGGATTCGGATTTTCAACACAAATTTTAAGTCAGTCAGCCACTTCTTCTGTAGGTGTTTTGAAACTTGGCCAGCGTAACACAAAAAGGATTTCCAAAAACTTACAGGCATTTATCAATAGCTCCTCCCTTCGCTGACTCTATACTGACTATCAAAATAGCCAGCCTGCTAGCCAGAAAGAATTAGCAACAAAAAACTCAGGCTGGGAATAAACTAACCAAGAGCTGACTGCTCAACCAATAAATATGTAGGAGGAAATGAGGATGGATCGGGCATACGCTGAGGAGGCTGTCGATTGATATCGCGCTCAGTGCAGGCCATCGCTCTAGTATTATCCTAATGGGAAGCGATGAGTATGTCGTCAGTTTGAAGGTGACATGGAGAAGATCGTGTGATAAGGAGGAGGAGATGAGGTATTATGGGCAATTGTTGATCCATCTGAAGAGGACAGCAGAGAATGGAAGAAAGTGTAGATGTGTTGTTGAAGCCCTATGTTCCACTCGGAACCTAAAGGAATAATATCAATTAGTTTGCTCACATTAAATATCTAAAGACTTATTTAGTAGCAAAGAATCATGAATTAAATTCGCCACCGGAAGTTAACACCCTTTGACCTGAAGTTATTTGGATCATAATATGTTATCACCTTGATACCATAAAGGCAAACCAAGAAGGCAGACATAAATACATGATGCTGTGTACTGCTGACTGAGTGATGTGAGTAGATGGATTGGTTTAATTGTATATCCCTGATAATTGTAGCCTCACAATCCGTTACTATGGTAGCCTATTAAGAATTAATATTTTTATCTGCCTTTTAAATGAAATTATATTTTTTCTGGCATACATTTTATCAGTGACATTATATTTCCTGAACTGTGTTACATTTTCTGCACCTTTATCAGAAAATATCGCTTGATGCCGATATCTATTCAGTGTACTGGCTTATAGGAGGCAGTAAGTTCAAAAGTTAAATGTACATTACTAAATTTTCATGAATTCATGCTGATAACTTTTAGCCTGTTTGCTGAAACACGCTAATACCCATTAGATAAAGCAAGTGGCGCTACTTCAAGATAAGGATATATCATAAAGTCGCTCAAACAGTTGAATACCACTCAAATCAAAAAGTAGAGTTTGCTAGCCAGCCAAAAAGAGGCTATCTAAACACCTAATGACCTATCTCATCAATTGTGTACCTAGATTTACTCACCTCGGAGTGCCTTATCAGCTCAGACCATCCAAATTCTAACCAGTCAATTCCATCTGGCTTGCAAACACTATTGAGCGATTGGATGAATGATCTCACCATGAGCTGATATCAGTTAGAGAACCATTGGAAAACCAGCTGGGAGTACTAGACAGCTGTTTCGTCAGCCTAGTTAGGGACTCTTAATCCGTACACACCCACCATCACGCCAGAGTTCGAACCCAGGACCTTCTGGTTACAAGACGAGATCATAGACCATTGAGCCCATGCGTACTGCCGAAGAATCCCAAACTAGGACGAAACAGCTGTCCAGTACTCCCAGTTGGTTTTCCAATGGTTCTCTAACTGATGTCAGCTCATGATGAAATCCTCCATCCGATCAAACAAAAAAAACTCTCACAAAACCAATACTTTAAAACTACGGGTGAATGTTGGTAACATACTAACACACACGTCACTCATTCAGTAGTATATTAGTAAATTTCAAAGTATAGTGAAATCAAACCATTATATTTTGAGAATAATAGCTTGTTGGCAAATGAACTAAATATGAGGTGTCAATGTATCCAGGAATGCATATCGCCAGGAACCACTTTATTAGTAAGAACAATCTCAAGAAGAAAGAAAGAATTTGGTGGGTGTTGACTAGCAGTGGAATTCAAGATGTACATTTCGTACCGTTTGGAACTCGTCAGCTGAATGTGCCTACACTTCCTGTTAGTGAGATGGTGCTCCCACTGAGATTGGAACCCAGCACCTATTTCTCCAAATGCTAAGGCGTTATCCACTAGACCCCACCTGAGCCAAAAATCTGACTACTAATCAAATATCCACCAGATAGAATCATGTTAATCCTCAAATATTTTCGAGGCGTCCGTATTTGGAGGCGACAAAAAAAATAGAAGCCGAACGTTTCAGTCGATGGGAAGAACAAAGTTTACTTCAACAAAATAAGTTAGAATTAAGTTTTTCAGCTGGTGATTAAAAGGCCGTGATGACTACACAATTTGTCAATGAAGGGTTCAGAAACTGCTTGATAGAAATTGAGATTCATTAGGCAGCAAGTTACTGTTATGCGAACGCTTTGCTATTGAAACCCATTGGTATGGAGTTAGGTCCTGGTAGAGGAAACAAACACTGAGATACAGGTGTATCCAAATGATAACTGTTGTTTTGCAACATCTTTTCGAGAATCAGATATTCACTAACAAGTGCGTTGGTAACACAGTGGTTAGGACTCTCGCCGACCACGCACATGGTCCGGGGTTCGAGCCCACGCCAGCGCACACCTGATATCTATGGTCGGTCTGCAAAATTTGGGCTACTGATATCCATGCTGAAAATTCCATACTTGTACCAAAAATACGGTAGGGAATCAAGCTGTAAATCAAAAATAAAAAAATAAAAAATAAAAAGATGTGTGAGGCTGAAATACCCAACAAATCACAGTGGAAAAGAAGCCTATCCTGATTCAACTCGATTTAAAAGGTGATAATATTGTAAGAGTGGTTAACAGAAGAATGAATAACTCACTAGCCAGGAAATATCGTGCAGCTAAACTGGTTCCCGTTTATTGGACAATATGATCACTGGTGCAATCAAAATTCAATTTTTTCGTCATTTGATTGGTTTTAAGGGGCGCCGTGACTGTTAAGGGGTCGGGAACATCATCACTCACTGAGAAATGCAGGTACATCCAGATGACGAGTCCCAGTTAGGACGAAATGCGCATCCTGGATTCCACTGCTAGCCACCATCCACCAATTGTATACAGATACCTTGCTTATCTTAACTCCAATTGCATATTCAAATTTACACATATATGCAGTGGCAGTTCCTTCGGGAGAACAGAAAGAAGAACACACCTTCGATTTGCTCGATATGAACAAAAAAGCCTACATCTTAAGGGAACAAATGCTTAAAATAGCACCCTTGCCAAGGATCTACTTGATATTATTTTTTCTGGTGGACACCATGAGATCCCTTAAAATTATCAATAGGCAATATAGTTCATTTCTATTTAATTTCTATGATAACACGAATAATGAAAAAACAGCATGATGTTCAAGTGGAAGTAGTCGATAAAGGCTAGTAAAAACAAATGAACCGATTAAGTAATGCTAAACTGATTGTAAGGGGAGTAAGTGAGACACGTTTTTAATGGTTTGACAAGATTAAGGGGTGATATGAAAGGGGTTGAAAATATAAACAAGGGGTGGTGTAGAAGTCATCAGTTGGTTTTGTCATAATAGGTCAAGGGAGGGATAATGGTTGTACGAACTCCTTTTGAATGCATAGTTTAGGTTTAATAGTTCGTTTGCTTATCGCCTCAGCTGTGTGCAGTGTACGAATACGGAGTCAACTGGAAAGATTCGGTGGGATTCGATGAATTATTTGAAAGCCCTCGTTCCCTGCACTACATGACTATTGTCAATTAAATGTGACAAAATTGAGCTACGGATTGTTTTTGTCTGTCACCTGCCAAACCACAATGGGAGATGTTCACTAAGACGTTGGCTAAGATGTCTAGTAGTACGCCCACAAGGGTAGTTGAATTGATAAATGCACATAGATGTAGCAAAAGTATCAAGATTATCCTTCGTTTGCGTCCCAATCATTCATCGACTGGAGGAAAACAAACAAAGGTGTGCTGCATTAAACGTTCTTCGTATGCTCCTAGAAAGTCACCGGAATAAAATCTCGCCAGACAAATCCTCATTAATTTGTAACTAAATAAACAGAGGTTTATTAATTGCAATCAGAAACTCCGGCTTCTTCTCTAATGTTTTCATATGTTTCTTTGGGAAACATTTCATCCGTATTATTGATAAGACCATTATTGTTATTACACTTATTATTATATATTTACTTTCGCCCATGGAACTGCTGTCAAAACCTTAAAAGTTGAATTATGTGTCCAGAAAGAATTATTTCCACACCTTTCCTTACAGAAGTGAGTGGACTTCTTTCTCCTCCTTCACTTTCAGTTGATTACACATTCATTGGCTGGAACCTTTCTTCTTCTTTTAATATAATGTGATTTTGCTCGTCTTTACTTTCTATGGTTTGAGAACTCGTTACATTGATACACAATTTCCTAGTTACTCATTTCTTCTTTTAGCAGTTGCATGCAAATATTTATTCATGCTGAAAACCTTCAAATCTGTTGGTAAAAACTACGGAAGTGAGACATTCGGAGCAGCATTTATTAAGTTTGGTGTTGTCTGTTATCAAATGACATTATTTAGAATTCCCAAGTGTTTAGGAAAACCAACAGATTAAGCGAAGAAAGAGAATGCTTTACAATCACTTCCTGAACATACGCCCCACAAAAATCACTGCTGATGATTCCCATAGCGACATCATATCACAAAAGCCTTCAAAACGACTTCAAAAGCAGCCAAAAACATTCACTGTATCTTCACTGGACAACCGATATTCACTTCACGAAGCAAAGACCAAGCGCTCTGCTTCATCTCACACACGTGTATTTAACAGTTCCACTGTTCGTGCGAAGCCAGTTACATTGGGCGTACGATTAGGAAAGTCCATGATCGTTTCTCTGAAAGCCTGCCATCTTCATTTGACAAACGTCCTAATAAAGCTGCTATACTCAGCTCATTACTGGCTCATCTCTCCAATACTGCTGGCTGGATATCAAGTCGAATCTAGCAAGGCTTTTAATGCTATCTATCATATTTTACTTACCATTTCACATGGTCTACGAGTACTAATTTTACATACAAAAGAGACATTCGGAATTCATCTGAAGAAGCCGAATCTGCATGTTAGTTCAAAAGAAATTTGTGCAGCCCATTTCTTTGTCACTGTCAACTACATAATATGTATTAGCACTTTTAAAATGATTTTTCCTCTCATCTTGTCACACACACACACACTCTCTCTCTACTTTGTTAACTTTTACAATTCCAGCTAGTTCTATTAACTTGTTTCTTTGTATTTCACGCAATTCGTCTGAGTCATCCTATTCTCCTTGGTCGTCACTGCTGTTTCACAAATATCTTGATGACACAATAACTTGTTGTTAACGTCTACGATCTAGCCTATCTTGAATTCCGTAATTAATTTTCACCCCTCCCTCCTTCAAAACTTAGAAATCTTGTTAATAATATCTACTAGTTAATTGTTTTGAGGCACTTTGACCTCTTAATTTCACTTCATACCCCTACCCCAATACTTAAAACTGATTAAGTAGAACAACCACTCGATTGAAGAAACATTTTGGTGTAGAAAATTATGTATATTAGTGTATAGCCATGGCTCTTATGACGAGGAACTAATTGAAATGGAATGCATATTCTTCGCTCAATCTGTTGTTTTCTCCAGAAAGTATGTCTGATGTCTTTATAGGTGCTCAGGGGTGTTGTTCATCACCCTGAATTCAGTTTGGAGGTCAGCAGTTGCAATTAGGATTAAACAACAAGATCCTAATTCTTAACACCACTGTCAAGTGAGCCCTGCTTTATGATTCACAGACTTGGCGTATGCGTCACTTTAAGTATTTGCAACAGGAAAATGTAGATTTCCAACAGCAACTACCTTCGCTCGATACCCAAAATTAAATACGCAGTTGTTAGGGACAAGCAAAAAGGGGAATCTGGTAGGGGAGATAGAGAACATTTAAAGAACATACCAGCCAAACAAAAATGCTGAAGGAAACGGATGGATTCGATGTACACTTTGGAGACATTCGTATGACATAATGTTTCAGAAGTGCGGTTTGAACCAGAATGGAAAGCAATTAGTTGGGCTCTGGAGATTGACATGCAGGGAGTCATATGAGAAGGAACAGGTGAAGGAGGGCGAAATGAAGACTTTTAGGTAGTCATGCAGCCAGCTGGAGGTGACTACACAAAACAAAGTGGAATGGAGTTATACCGCTGAAGCCTCATTAGAAACACACATAAATGTCTGATCCATTTTATTAATGTACAAACTTTGAACAGCCGATAATATTGTGGTACATAGATTACTCTTAACATGACTTGCGTAAACTACTTGTACTTTTATTAACAATGATGTTGTTATTATTTTTATCGTTATTATTACAGGCGTGACGTAAATTATTTAACATTTATCACTGGCGCATAGACTATTACCATTAATATTATTCGCCTTTATACCTTCCTTTTATTCTAAAATCATAAATAAAAACCAAGCAATTGACAACATTATTTATCTCTTCATACCTATGAATTTGAATAAAGCAAAAACAGCGGCTTATGTAGAATAAGATAGTAGCCGAACCACCATTCAATCACATGGCTTCTCATCATCTGCGTACAGCTTGAAGAAGTTATTTAGTTTATCTACAGGACAGTCTCAAAATACTTGAAAATTGCCAAATTGTCAAGTATTGGTTTTGCAGGGATTGGTTTGACTGGTTGGAAGATTTCTTAATCAGCTGACATCAGCTACAGAACCATTGGAAAACCAACTGGGAGTACAGGACAGCTACTTCGTCGCCCTAGTTTGGGACCCTTCATCAGTACGCACACACCGGGGTTCGACTGGCCATCTCCAGGAAATTGCCTGGAGTTCTAGTGCAAAGCGGTGACCGGTAGGGTACAGCATGATGAAGATGAGGCAACAACTCATAAAAGAAGAGATTAATAAGTGGTCACGCTATGTTATGAACTGCGGGAAGTCGGAACTCATTGACTGGCAATTGGATCTAGTCCCGGGGGCTTAATGGTGTATGATCTAGCTCGCCTTGTAATCAGAAGGTCCTAAGTTTGAAATCTTGAGTAGTGGTGGTACGTACTGATTAAGAGTCCCTAAGTAGACCGACGAAGCAGATGTCCATTACTCTCAGCTGGTTTCCCAATGGTTCTCTAACTGATAGCAGATCCTGATGATATATTACAACCGATTGCGGAATTCCCATTTACGCATTTAGAGAAAACAACAGATTGAGCGAAGAATATGCATTCCATTTCAATTAGCTCCTCGTCATAAGAGCCATGGCTGTACACTAGTATACACAATTTTCTACACCAAAATGTTTCTTCAATCGAGTGGTTGTTCTACATAATCAGTTCAAAGTATTGGGGTAGGGGTATGAAGTGAAATTAAGAGGTCAAAGTGCCTCAAAACAATTAACTAGTAGATATTATTAACAAGATTTCTAAGTTTTGAAGGAGGGAGGGGTGAAAATTAATTACGGAATTCAAGATAGGCTAGATCGTAGACGTTAACAACAAGTTATTGTGTCATCAAGATATTTGTGAAACAGCAGTGACGACCAAGGAGAATAGGATGACTCAGACGAATTGCGTGAAATACAAAGAAACAAGTTAATAGAACTAGCTGGAATTGTAAAAGTTAACAAAGTAGAGAGAGAGTGTGTGTGTGTGTGACAAGATGAGAGGAAAAATCATTTTAAAAGTGCTAATACATATTATGTAGTTGACAGTGACAAAGAAATGGGCTGCACAAATTTCTTTTGAACTAACATGCAGATTCGGCTTCTTCAGATGAATTCCGAATGTCTCTTTTGTATGTAAAATTAGTACTCGTAGACCATGTGAAATGGTAAGTAAAATATGATAGATAGCATTAAAAGCCTTGCTAGATTCGACTTGATATCCAGCCAGCAGTATTGGAGAGATGAGCCAGTAATGAGCTGAGTATAGCAGCTTTATTAGGACGTTTGTCAAATGAAGATGGCAGGCTTTCAGAGAAACGATCATGGACTTTCCTAATCGTACGCCCAATGTAACTGGCTTCGCACGAACAGTGGAACTGTTAAATACACGTGTGTGAGATGAAGCAGAGCGCTTGGTCTTTGCTTCGTGAAGTGAATATCGGTTGTCCAGTGAAGATACAGTGAATGTTTTTGGCTGCTTTTGAAGTCGTTTTGAAGGCTTTTGTGATATGATGTCGCTATGGGAATCATCAGCAGTGATTTTTGTGGGGCGTATGTTCAGGAAGTGATTGTAAAGCATTCTCTTTCTTCGCTTAATCTGTTGGTTTTCCTAAACACTTGGGAATTCTAAATAATGTCATTTGATAACAGACAACACCAAACTTAATAAATGCTGCTCCGAATGTCTCACTTCCGTAGTTTTTACCAACAGATTTGAAGGTTTTCAGCATGAATAAATATTTGCATGCAACTGCTAAAAGAAGAAATGAGTAACTAGGAAATTGTGTATCAATGTAACGAGTTCTCAAACCATAGAAAGTAAGGACAAGTAAAATCACACTATATCAAAGAGGAAGAAAGGTTTCAGCCAAAGAATGAGTAATCAAATGAAATAGAAAGATACTAAAGGCATCCAGATAAGATTGTAAGTGCATACAGAACTCCGACCAGTGCCGGCTGGATTCTGGAAAGTCAAATCATTTTCTGACCAGATTCCAACTCTACCCATCATCAACGATCAAATCTTCGAATAGAAATCCAGCCTCGTCTTCAACTTTATAGACTTTGAGAAGGCCTTCGTCAGCGCTGATCGCGATGTAATTTGGAAATTACTCGAGTACTACGCCCTACCCCAAATATTCATCAACCTTATTCAACAGCTGTACGACAACGGCACCTGCCAAGTGATCCACAACGGAAGACTCAGCGAGGCGTTTGGAGTAAACACAGGAGTCAGACAAGGGTGCTTATTATCACCCATGATATTCCTAATTGTGGTGGATTGGATTATGCGTCAGACAATGGGAAACGAGAAGACAGGGATATCCTGGACCAACGCGAAGAACCTAGAAGACCTGGATTTCGCGCGTGGATGATTTATGTTTGATGTCACTGTCACAAAATCGAAGACTTACAAGCGAAAACCGACAAACTGGTCGAAGAAGCAGCCGGCGAAGACAGGACTTCAGGTGAACTTAGACAAGACGGAGGTTATGAAAATAACCAACCAACAACAACAACAACAGTAACTTCCAGCTCCAATCATCATCAACGGGAGGGATTTGAAAGAGGTTACTTCATTCACTTATCTAGGGAGCATTGCCTCAACTAAAGTCAGTCGGAACGGACGAGGATGTCAAATCGAGGGAGAATCGGGAAGGTGAGAAACACATTCATCAACCTGACTGAAACCAATCTGGAAATCTTCGTCACTCAGCATCAGCAACAAAATTCGGATTTTCAATACAAACGTAAAGTCAGTCAGTTCTTCTATACGGATCAGAAACTTGGCGGGTCACAAAGGATATTTCCAACAGCCTGTCGCAGACCTTTATCAACAAGTGTCTTCGCTGCTATACTGCAGATCAAATGGCTGGGCCGAAAAGAATCACCAACAAGGAACTATGGGAACAAACAAAACAAGAACCAACCACCAACCAACAAATATGCAGCAGAAAGTGGAGATGGATTGAATACTCGCTGAGGAGGCCGCTGGGTGACATCCCGCGCGCGTCAGGCCATTGCTTGAGTGGAACCCGAAATGGAAGCGGCGAGTGGGACGTAAGTGCGAGAGTGAAATGGAGGAGATCGTGTGAAGAGGAGTTGAAACAGCATGGGCTAACATGGATGTAGGTGAAAAGTACAGCAGAAGACAGAAGTGGCAAGTGGAGACGTGGAGTTGAAGCCCTATGTTGCACTAGGAACCCAAAGGAGTAATAATAATAATAATATTACGCAACTTGTTATCGAAATAGTTCACAAATTTAATTTAATTAACTATTTGTTCAGGTAACAGTTCTACTTTTACTTGCCATTTCTTTTCCCCTCACCTCTCGAAAGTGCCATCACATTATGTAGAAACAAACTCTAGTTGTCGGATTACAAACCGTCTTGTATTTATATATCTTGTTCCACAACAACTACTCCCTTTTTATTATAATCAAGGTTTTCTTGTATTTCCCAATGAATGAAAAACAAAACGATATTGTTGTTTTTACTGACGTGTCACTATTTAATGCTAAAAGCTTTATCAAAGTATTATTAAACCAGAATTTACAAAATCCACTCAGCATATATATATTACAAAGAGTTAAGAGGTGAGAAACAGACTTTGGTCAAGTTAAAATGACATATTGGAAGTCATAATAACAATGAAGATCACTAAACTAAATATCAAAGGTAATAGTACAACTGTTGTGATATCAAAACAAAGTTTAATAACTTTATCATCATACGTCAATGTGGGGCCATTTCTCGTTGTCAAGTTGGTCAACTGGTAGAGATAACAAAACGAAGTGTTGATTGTAGGATCTGATCAGTGTGTAACACTATAAAAGTAGTGTGTGTTTGCATAGTGAACTTGACTATCACATTCGTGTTTATTTTGTCACATAGTTGTGGAGGGAAGGGAGGTGTTGTAACCATGTCAGATTCTGTTTTAGTCCATCATTCCTGTTCAGACAACTGGGATTCCACTCGACAGAAAGTGCCTCTGATATTAGACGTTCTTTGTGATTTCTGAAGTTTTTCTGGATTATTTCAATATTGTCAAAATCAATTTTACGGCCTGATTCTATAGCGTGTAGACCTATGGTTGATGATTTTTCAAGTTTTTTCTAGTTCAACTGGATTTCTCGGTGGTCAAAAAGATGCTCTACGGTGTTCATTTCTTCTGATTATGATTTCTCACGATGTTTTTCCGATGTATATCGCATCACATACCAATCCAGCATTTTATTTTATAGACACAATTAGATAGAAAAACTTTAGGGATTTGGTCTTTTATATGGACAAGGTTGCTTTGAAGTGTTTCTGATATTTAAAAGAAAATTCTGATGTTGGGCTTATTGCGTACTCTTCTAACATCGTCCTACATCTCTGGTCTTTGTGGAATGACAACTGTTAAGTTTCATCTTTTTGGAATGCGTTTTGGGCCATACTTAATGTCTGTATTGATTTTGTTGATTAAGTTCCTTGGGTAGTTGTTTTGTTTGAGAGTTTCAGTAATGTTTGATATTTCTTCTTCTTTTTCCTTCTCACCCGTCAACACCAGAGGGTGTGTTCGTCTAAGAAGACTTGAAACAACTGAAATGTTTACGCTGATGGGGTGTGATGATTTAAAGTCTAAATATTTATTGGAGTGGGTTTTCTTCCTGAATATGGATATACTAAAATGTCCGTTTTTCCTTCTCTTAACTAGGCAGTCTAGAAATGGTAGTTCACCGATGTCTGATTCTGCTTCCGAAATGAACTGGATTTTAGGAGATGCACAGTTTATTTTCTCCAGGAATGAATTGTGTAGATCTCGTTTTAGTACTACAAAAGTATCATCCACATATCTTAACCATATTTTGGGAGTAAGTATGCCAGAGAAGATGTTATCTTCGAATCTATTCATGAAAAGATCAGAGACTATTGAAGAGACTGATGAACCCATACCAACATCATTTGTCTGTCCATATAAACTCCCTTTAAATGCAAAATAATTACTTTCCAGACAGAATTTTAAGCTCTTAATTATTTCACTGGTGTCCAGTGGACATCTTTGTGATAGAGTTGTATCTGATTGTAGTAAACTGGAAATGATATCAAGACTTTCGGTAATAGGGATGCTAGCATATAGTGAGTTAATATCATAGCTTACCATAATGTCTTCTTTATCATTTTCTCGATGTTCTATTTGGTATTTGAAATCATATGATTTTCTTACTCCGTTTTTGACTTAAATTTTGACGTATGTAATTTGTATATCTTTTTTCTATTTATCGTAAATTATTTCATTTCTGAGGCTTTCGGAAGCTGATGGAAAGCCGCCAAACTTAAACGAACTGATTTTCGTCTTGTAAATATGTCTTGTTCAGAAATTATTTACTGCTTTCGTGCTGTATTAGCCGACCGTTCAACCATGCGATTTTACCAAATATATATCTGAATTGATGAGTTATTTTTTTACGACTTGATCACGGATTGATATGAAATATTTTACGTGCCCAGTGGAATATGGGGCTTCAAGCTTGAGGCTTGAAGTTTTGGTAAGAATGGTGCTAATTTTTACTAGATAAGATTGCTAACCTCATGCCTAACTTTTCCTGTTTAACAGTCTTATTACTGGCTTAGCGAGGTCGAGGGTCGAACCCCGAATCACATGTGTGGTCGGCTAGCATTCTATCGCTGTGCCATGGATTTTAGTCCGTCAATCTAACTTAGAAGGGAAGTTTCAGTTGGACAGGAATTGTGTAACTGTCAAACAGAAGTTCAGATGAATTTTGATAAAGACTTGGGCAAGCGGTCCCATAATAATCCGGCACACATTGAAAAACAGACATTTGTAGAAATTAAATTTGTATGAATCTCAGGGAGATTAAAATCAACAATCCCACCGTGAAAAGTAGACCGATAATAGTACAGTGAAGCTACCTGGTGGAATCTTGATTAAACTACATGCAATTTGTTCCCTGTTTTGATAACTATTCATGACTAACAAGGTTTTTAATATTGAAGTGCATCTTTTTTATACATATAGGTTTGATATCTTATTTACTATCAGTCCCTCAAAGTCCGGATCAATTTTTCAAGCGAAACGTCAGTAACTGTTTATTTCAATCTCATTGAGATTTATACAAACAATTCTTACATATGTAAATGGAAGCTTTTAAAACTATTCCTGAATATCAGACGACTTTATATTCGGATCAAAGTGAATGGAAAACGAAGCAAAACGATACTGTTCTATTTATGGAGACACATTTGCAGCAATGCACATGAACCTTTATGAATTGCAAGACGATATTCGACGATTCGGCCCTATAAGTAGCAGTATACCAACTAGGGGTAGCAATCTCTAACATGACTTTGTCATTTGAATGGCCAGAAGAAAAGTTGGATATTGTTTGGAATGATTAAGAATTAAGCGTCCTGTATGATTAATATAAACCTTACAGATTTCTATCTAATTAACACTCAGAATACCACAAAAATAAGCACCAATCATTGGGGTATTCAGTTTGTGGAGTTCCGAACAAAAAATCTGGACAGCTTTTGCCAGATGTTAAAAATAGTCATCATATTGTACGTAACCTTCGTTTGATTAACTTCTTTGTCAAGCGTATATCACTTTCGCATTCTTGCCTAGTCTTCTCATTGGTACTACTGTCTACTTGCTCTGCTAATCCTCGTGTTGTATTCTCTACCACTCACTGGAACATCTTCATCGTCATCCGAAGACTGTATCCCAACTGGTGAACAACTTCTACCAGTGGACATGACAAGCTGTTCACCATGTCTGTGGATTATATCACTAAATTGTAGAAGTTGACTATAACTTCGTTTCCAAGTAATAATTATCTTTTAGGAGAAGTTCAACAATAATGTCCCAGGGAGTGTGAACGCTCTAGTGACCTTGAACGCATGTTAGTCGTTGGCTAACGACATCTATCACTATTATTGCTGAAATATCAAGGCTTTTCACTAACTTAGGAGCAAATTTCACCAAGATCACGTTTTCAAGTACTGTTTGGACAATGTGTTAATTGCTCGTTAGGATTAGGATTAGGGTTATAATTAGCATTAGGGTTAGAATTACGGTTTGGAGAAAGGTTAGGATTAAGGTTAGGGTTAGTGTTAGGGTCAGAATTAAGCTTATGGTTACGATTAGGGATAGGTTTATAGTCGATATCATTTATTTTAATTTGTTTTATTATCCACGTTTTCCTGGTAAGTAGTCGTCTATCCTCTTGCTGGAAACCATAACAGTTCAACCGAGGGCTTTTTTGGAAGACTGCGATCAGGATGAGAGAGATAAACGATTCACAAAAACAGTTTATGTGTAGTCATCTCGGTGAATAATACATGTACAAAAACTAGTCTAACTTAGCAAGTGATACTCCTCGTTACAGCCAGGGTGTGTTTTAAGCCATGTCAGAGAAAGATACCCTGTTTAATGTGTTTTCAAGCATTTTTCTGTCAGTATACATTATTTTTTGAACAGACATTCCTCATTTTGATGATTGGTCAGCTGAAGGTCACTCGTGCGTTCGCACTCCTGAGACGCTGTTTTTGAACTTGGCCATATTTTATGCCCCATTTATCTGCAAATCTATAATACACTGTCACAATATTTTTCACTGACTCGGAGTTTTATTCTTATGTTTCGTACACCCATCGAACTGACTGTTTAGTTCCCTGAAAGTTATTTCAAACAAATTGTTTACAAATTCATTAGAAGCTGCTGCTGTTCTGAGTCAGAATAGTTTTTTTTTATAATTTTTAGAAAGGTATCATTTAGGTTTTTGGTGCCTTTTAAATTCCAGTCCTAATTTTAACTCCTTTCCCAGCTTACACGTGCTTAATAAGCTGTATAAACCTTTTGTATTTTTCTTTAATTTGTATTTAGGCTAATTTGTATTTCGATAAAGTAACAAAGACAAGATTTGCAGCATAAAATGATGTCATCATTCTATTTCACCGGTTCTCACCAGCTGCAGACTACCTGAAATTACAATGGTTATATAGATGATAATAACATACTTTAATGTTTGAGTGGTGATAGAGAGAAGAGATACTATAAAATTGACTCATCCAAAATGAAAGCATCACAATTTTTAGTTTCAGATTTCATCATCAATTTATACGCTTTTAAAGTGGAAAAGATGGGGGAGGGGTAAGACGGAAAACAGAAAAAACATGATTAACAGAACAGTATTAGCTTGTAGCTTGTTCACATAACAACTCAAAAAAAGCGGTTACAGTTTATGAGGTCAAGATTTGTTCAGTGAGTTGAGATCACTGAATTAGATGACTAATTAATGTAATCGAAATCAATTGTATGGTGTCTTTTCTCTACTACCACTCAAATATTAAAGTATGTTATTATCATCTATATAACCATTGTAATTTCAGGTAGTCTGAAGCTGATGAGAGCCTCTGAAATAGAATGAAAATATTATTTTATACAGCAAATTCCACCTTCTTTTCTTTATCTAAATTTGTATTGCTTGTTGATTATTTATATTGGACCAAAAAGCTGGATCCTTGTTTATATTCTAGGCTCTTAATGCAGACGCTTCGGAGATGTCTTAGGGTTAACGTGAAGTTATTTTGGTTAGATGACGACTAGCAGTGGAATTTTTCGAATGCGCATTTCAACCTATTTTGGACTCGTCAATCAGATGTACGTACATGCCTAATATATGAAGTGGTATTGCCATTGAGACTATAACGCAGCACCCATCGCTTCAAATACCATTTCTTGCTGCGAATGCGGGTACATCCAAATGACCGATTGCGAACAGGATGAAATACGCATTCTGAATTCCACTAGCTGTACTCCCACTTTGCTGAAATGTAAGAGTACAGTGTGTCTTAATGAAAACGCTCCACCTTATCACTTACTGAATTCGATTTCGAAATAACTTCCTCTCCAATTCTGCTTTTCTTTCTCTGAACGAATTACCTTTGTCAAAACAAAAAAAGATTTTATTTAAATAATGTGGTTACTGAACAAAGAATATTCGTTTCGATAACCTGCTCTTCATCAGGTTCTGCAGTTATTATTATTATTATTATTATTGTATCCTTTAGTTCCTAGAAGAGCATAGGGCTTCAGCTGCGCACCTCCATTGCCTTCGGTTTTCTGACAACCCTGCTCCAGGTCTGTCCACATGCTTTCATCTCCTCCTCGCATGACCTCCCCCAAGTCACCATTGAACCGACGACCAACTCGCCGCCTCCCTTTCGGGTTCCACTCGAGCAATGGCTTGTCTAGTGATGTCACTTGATGGTTTCCTCAGCGTATGGCCAATCCATCTCCATTTCTTCCTGCCTATTTGTTTCACAATCGGTTCCTGATTGGTTCGCTCCCAGAGATCCCTGTTTCTGATCTTTTCTGGCCGGCTATGTGATCTTGAGTATTGAGCGAAGACAGCTGTTAATGAAGGTCTGAAGTTTGTTTGAGATGCTCTTTATGACTCGCCAAGTATCTGATCCGTATAGTAGCACTGACTGACTTCACATTGGAGTTGAAAATCCGGATCTTATTTTTTATGCTGTATATAATAGTGAATGAATCAGTGTTATTAATAACAACATAGTGTTGTTTAAATAACATTGAATCAATAATAACAATGATATCAATGGATTACAGTTCGATAGCATCAACATAACAATACAAGCTGAATATCAAGAAAACTAGGAAAGATAGTAATCATACAAATTCATGATTTTATAAGTATTCTCAAACATTTGCATAAGAAGATTGTGAAATATCACATAGACAAAATCAAAGATATCAGTATCAAGGATAAAAGTATGATATCTGTGGACATAACATCTTTATTCACAAATGTACCTCTAGGAGAAACAGTTAACTACATATGTGAACAAGTGTATAACCAGTCGATAAATTTTGGCATCCCATAAATGTAAATTTCAAATTTGATGCCACACTTTACAGACAAATGGACAGCGTGGCAACGGGCATACTGAATAGATCCCTTTGTGGTAGATTTCTTTCTGAGTAAACTAGAAAACGGACCTTTGAATAACCATATGAGAAAATTCTCATTTTATTGCCGGTGTATGGATGACACCTTCATTCTTTGCGATAATGATTCGGCTAGGAACACAACAATCAAGTACACTGTGCTGTGAAATTCACGTGCGAAGAGGAATCCTAAAACAGAATTGTCTTCTTTGATGTCCATCCTCCTTGCGAGAAAACCAAATGGTAGTATAAAGGTAAATTTGCATAGGAAAAGCACACGGACAGGACAATATACACATTTTCACAGCTTCGTACCTCTTCAGTACAAAAGAAATTTAGTTGGGACTCTCAACCACAGGCTTAGAGCTGTATTTTCAGAAGAGGTAACTGAAGATGAACTAAGGCTTGCATATGATACCTTGGTTGAAAACAGCTATCTAGAAAAATTCATCACGAAACATATGACTAAGAAAGTTGAAAAGGACTATCCACTATCCGTAACACAAGAAGGCTTTATACACACGACTGTAATTCAAGGGCCACATACCTAGCGAAATAATTACGAAGAAGTTAAGGAAATCAGTTCAAAGGACTTTTAATGTCGGTTAACTACAAGTGTCAATGTAGTTGAAGATTGAACGATCAATTCATGGTTGTTTGCTCAAACCTAACTTCCATATATTTTCGTGGAGCCGTCAATACACCAGTCATCGTCTCATCGGTCGCTGTTCAGAAAGACGATCAAAAACCGTCAGAAACCTTAGTTATTATGCTGTTCATATGTTGGTGTTAGAATAAAGAATTCTCGAGTCGCCAATCAGTGTTTTGGTTTTTAAGTCCGTTAGTACTAAGCGTTTCTGAAAGGCTTCGAGGGACAGCGCGAGGCTCGGCGTAGCAAGAGCTGGGCATTAACGGTTTTTGACACGTGATTGACAACAAGTCTAATTTTCTACACAACGATTCCTCGGTTGAAAGATGAAGTAACTAGACTAGTCACTTCTAATTCTTTTTACCAATTCAACTGCGCTTGTGGTGGAGCAAGTTATATTGGCCGTTACTCTAAGAACTTGATTTTTTGTGCTCGCTCATCAGTACTCTCTCTACCAGTGTACCTGAGTAATGCTATCAAACTATAATCCATTGATATTATTGTTATTATTGATTCAATGTTATTTAAACAACACTAATGTTGTTATTAATAACACTAATTCATTCACTCACTACTATGTATGTATATGCAACTCTAGGACCTGATGAATAAGAGGTTATCGAAAAGAATACTCTTCATTCAGTTACTATTCCTCTGAAAAATATAATGAGGATTTTTAATCAGTTAAAAAAGATTTTTATTAAGTATGCTGACTATATGACAGTTGTTCAGTACTCCAACATCCAAATAGATTGTTTTAGAATGACTATTTCCATGCCCAAAATTGACCAGTATTTCCATATCAAATAGCCTTGAAAGTAAACCCGCCTAAATGTGTCAAACTGTTGCTATAAACTTCAGGTGGGAGCTAGACTTATGTCGATTGTTTCGTTCCAACGGACCTATAATATTGATTATACTATTATACAAACATTAGGTTTTTGTAGTAATTATTTGTAGTCGTAATATTAGTATTTCGAGATGACCGAATTACAAGAATCCAACCAAAACACAGAGAGGGCAGAATTCAGGAATTTGTATTTAGCGGAATTCTTATGCAATTCATATAAGAAACATATCAACAGTCAACAGTAAGTATTTAAACAATACAGAGATAGAAATTGTCAATCACCACATCCGCCACACCTCGAATATCTCCTTGCGTACTTATAACGATGTCTCGGTTTGCTTGAAAGTAGCTGCGACCTAACTGATTCTGTGATATTATTTTCATCAGTATTATCTGGACTTATTTCTGAATTATCTACAAAATCAGGATTATTAGCGGAATCATTAAAATAATAATTGGAACGACCTACTTCATTTATTGTCACTTTGTCCAGGTGTCTGTTATGAACTGAGTGATCTTTGATGTCTAATATCTTCACCACTCGATTTCCCATTTTTTGTAGTATAATTCCAACAGAAGGTCTATAGTCATTCCCTTTGTAATAATGTACATTAGAAGTCGTGGACATCAGATGCTTTTTGAGAATTCGAGATTTGAAAAGTTTTGCAGGACTTTCACGGGTACTTGTATGCTCTGCATTCAACAGACGCAGTCTATGTATATGCAGTAATTCCTCCATTTTAATCAGTTGCTCTCTCATCTCATTCAGATTTTTTCGTGTTTTCGACAGTTCGCATTGTAACTCAGCTATCACATTTGTGACACTTAGCACCCCGAAAACGGCAAGTGCTTCGTAGATGTAACTTTCCACAGGAAAAACACGGTTTAATGTTTTTGATCTCTGGCTGCATTCTATTACCTGTGGACGGCAGTTTGGATTGCTTTCCATGACCACTTGTATTTTCGACTTTAGAAAGCATAACATCAGACACTGACGTAGTGGGAGCAGAGTATTCATTATTGACATCTTCATATGTAATACATAAATCTTTAGCAGTTTGAAAGGTACAAGAAGGAATCTGAATTAACTCTTTCTCTAACTTAGGAATATTGATTCCAGCAATTAGACGATCACGTAGTTGAGTATGCAGCTGATCTCCAAAGTTACACTTTGAAGCTTGTATTTGGAGTTGAAGAATAAAGTCTCGAATCTTCTGGTTGGGAGCACGAACCAGTTTGTTGAACTGAGCCCTCTCTCGTGTCTCAAAAGTAGTTATATGGAAGTGATCTATAAGAAGTTCACGGAGTTTATCATATGGCAGAGAAATTGGTTTATCTGGAAATGAGAGTCTTTACTAGGCTATACGCATCTAGCCCAATAGCAGTGATGAAATGTGCTGGTATTTTGTCATCCCGAACATTCTTTGAAATGCACCACGCATCGAAGCATTCCAAATAATCAGCAATCTCCCGCGGAGAACCATTAATAGGAAATTTTCCCAGGTTATTTAGTTCCATCGCGACGCCAATTTGTAGTAATTATTTGTAGTCGTAGTATTTGTATTTCGAGATGACCGAATTACAAGAATCCAAACAAAACACAGAGAGGGCGGAATTCAGGAATTTGTATTTAGCGGAATTATATCGCAATTCATATAAGAAACATATTAACAATCAACAGTAAGTATTGAAACACTACAGAGATAAAAATTGTCAATTACCACAGTTTTATCCATTCCAGCTTACATTTCCCCACAGATATTTGATAGCCAGTATTCCTTTAATATATTACATAAGAAAGCTGAAAATCTGGCCTAATTCGACTTTTTATTTTTTTTATTCAATAGTCCCCGTATTTCGTCTAATCTTCTTATTTCTCCCCTTCACTTTTTTCCCTGAGTTGCTCAGTGAATTCTAGGCTACGTTTTCCCATTAAGACTTTTGACATTGTATGTAGGTGGGATTAGAGTTGTGTGCATAGAAGCAAACCAACTAACACTATAGTTAGTAATTGTTCAGATCTTTACCAACAGTTGTTCTCAGGTTTGAAATTGGAGGCTGGATGTTCGCCTAATTCACGATTTATTTCACTGTCTCTTTAGGAAAAACGAAGCAGTTTCACATTAAAAAAACCTCAGTCGTTTTTCATGCGGCATCTTGTGTTAAGAAAAAGGGGTTCTTTTATTCCTGTGAGCCCAAGTGGAACACATGGCTTCAAAGTTCATTTGTAAATTCTCAGTAGAAGTGATAACGTTTTCTTTTGTATGGGATAGAGTTCCTAGCCTAACATCCAACTTTATCTCTTTATTTAGTATAGGCTATACGAGGTAAAGGAGTGAATTTTCATATATTTATTCCCCTTAATGAATTTGAACAAAGCAAGAACTACAGTTTTAGCAGAATAAAGTGGTTTCATCTTTTATTTCGTTGCCTTCTCGTCAGCTGCTTACATGGCAAAGACATTATTAAATATATCTACCACAACAATTTTGACATACTTACACAGAGTTCATTTTAAACAAAAATCAATCGATCAATGTACGCATACACTAAAAATATATACACATATATAAATATGCAATATTAACCACTATTCCGAAAAATAATAATCATACACAATGGAAACTTCTAGCATTTCGCATTCGGAAGAAAGAGAGGTGAAAATATCCAGTTACCAGGCAGAGCAAAGAAAGACTGATAACCGCTTCTTTCTGGACGCATAAATTAGGTTTCAGGCGCTTGATTGATTTGGCTTCAGCAAACTTAAGGAAAATTGAGCTCTTTTGCCTATAGATAATTGTGAACGACTTTTCGACGTTCACCTCATGAGTGAATTTTGTTGGGAAAAATATATATGCATGTGAGGGAATAATTAACCTTGTAACACTAAATAAACAACTGACCAGTGAGAATTTATTACAAAAAACTCTGAGAACAAACCAACTAAGAATCGATTATTCAACCAATATCCGGAAGAAAATTAAAAGATGGATGGGACACTCACTGAGGAAACCGTCGACTGACATCTTGCTCCAAGTCCTCGAGTGGAAACCGAATGAGAAACAACAAGCTAGGCGTCCGATAATGACAGTGTGGAGATCATATGAAGAAGAGATTTGAGACTATGCGTATTCATTGGGTCATATGTGGTGTTGAAGTCCTGTGTTCTGCTCAGAACCCAAGGGGACAATTATAGTAAGAATACACTTCACAATATAGTTACCGCTTAAGAAGTTACCAGGCCTGATGATGAAATGTTAGCCATCAAATACCAAGGCATAGAAAACATTGAATACTTTCCATTTTGTTTTGGATTACAGACAACTTTAGGGGTTTTATAATCCCAGTTAAATTTTCAGTACACAAACCTCAGCTCAGACTTGGTAATTATTGAAATGGTTTCAGAATAATAAATCATCATTACTTTTTTAATTTATTAAAATGATTCCAGCTTCAGACAACCTAAATGAACACGTAATTAATTAACTTGAATGTGTTACGCATACTTAGACGACTGCCTCATTGCCAGTCCAGACAAGGAAACTCACCTTAGGCACTTGGACTTGGCATTTGACAGGTTACGCCAACATGGTGTTACCATTAATATTCAAAAGTGTCAAATCGGTGTTGACTCACTCGACTTTCTGGGTCACACTATTGACTGCAAGGGCATTCGCCCACTGGCTACTAAGGTCGAGGCTATACTGAACTTTCCAGAGCCACAGACGGTGAAAAGTCTCCGCACTTTTAACGGCTTAGTAAGTTATTATCGACGCTTTATTCCCAACTGTGCCTCTTTGATTCAGCCATTGACAGACCTCCTTCGAGGGAATAACAAGTCCATAGAACTTGACGCGTCTGCTCGAAATGCTTTTACCCAGATTAAAAAAGCTATTGCGAATGCCACACTTCTGATGTATCAGGATCCAACGGCACCGTTAAGTATCTCGGTTGATGCATCAAACACTGCAATCGGCGCAGTTCTACAACAGCTAGTTGACAATGAGTGGCAACCACTTGCCTTTTTCTCCCGGCGCCTTCAATTAGCTGAAACGAAGTACAGCACATTCGGCAGAGAACTTCTGGCTATGTACTGTGCTATACGACATTTTAGACATTCGGTAGAGGGTCGTGAATTCATAATTTTTACGGATCACAAACCTCTGACGTACTCTCTGAACTCACCTTCAGATAAGTATTCACCCAGGGAATCACGACAACTGGATTACGTCTCACAGTTTACATCAGATATTCGCCATGTATCCGGAGTAAACAACACTGTGGCAGATGCCTTGTCGCGCGTTTGTTCCCTCACCCAAATCGACGGCATAGACCTTGTAAAACTGGCTCGTCTTCAAAAAGAAGATACCGAGCTTCAACATGAGTTGTCGAAAACAACTCTACAATTAGCTGAGAAACCCTTAGGTATGGGAAGAGATACTATTCTATGTGACATTTCCACGAGTACTCCTCGCCCCATCGTGCCTAAAAGTTATCGCCGTAACGTCTTCAATACGTTGCATGGCTTATCTCACCCAGGTATTCGAACTACTGTCAAGCTCGTAACTAGTCGGTTTTGTTGGCCTGGCATTAATAAAGAAGTAAGGGAATGGGCACACACGTGCTTAGCTTGTCAAAAGTGCAAGGTGATAAGACACACCAAAAGCCCACTTGGCACCTTTCTTCTCCCTGACGCTCGTTTCGAACACGTCCATATAGATTTGGTTGGTCCCCTTCCTGAATCACATGGATATACCTATATTTTAACTTGCATCGATCGCTTCACACGATGGCCGGAAGCAGTACCCATCAAGGATGTATCTGCTGAAACAGTCGCACGCGTCTTCGTAGAAAGATGGATCGCTAACTTTGGATGCCCATCTTCCATAACAACTGATCGCGGGCGGCAATTCGAAAGTGGCTTATTCTTCGCCCTGACTAAAATATTAGGTTGCATGCGATTTCGAACAACAGCCTACCATCCTCAAGCTAATGGTATGGTAGAACGTCTACACAGACAGCTGAAAGCTGGTCTGTCAGCTGCAAACACCACCCATTGGACTGAATCCCTCCCGTTAGTTCTCCTAGGGATACGAAACGCCTTGAAAACCGATGCTGGTTGTACTAGCGCCGAGCTAGTATATGGCACGACACTGCGACTGCCTGGTGAATTTGTTTCTCCCTCGAGCTTCCCACCAGTGGTAGATCACGCTTCATACGTCAGCAGGCTTACAAACGCAATGCGTTCAGTTAAACCTGCTCCCCTTCGTCCACAGTCCATTGATGTTTTCGTTCATCCGTGTTTGAAAACTTCTTCACATGTATTTGTTCGTCGCGACTCTGTGCGCAGACCCCTGGAACCCCCATATGACGGACCTTATAAGGTAATTAAACGTTCTGATAAATTCTTTGTCTTGGACAAAAACGGCCGCGAGGACACCGTCAGCATTGACCGTCTGAAACCGGCTTACTTGGAGGGTAATCCTATTAGCATAGAGCTCAACGTACCCCAAAATCCACAAGTAACAGAAGATCGTTTAGACATCGATGAAGTCACTAGCACAGCGACAGCTACCGAACCTTCTATCGAGCCTCCCAAGAAAACCCGTTCTGGACGCACCGTAAGGTTCCCAGAATATCTGCACACTTATTTGACTTAACGAAGTCGTGTGATTCACGCAACTCACTCGTTTGTGGTACTAACTATTTTTTTGACGTATCAATTTTTTTTATATACAGTACCACCGAACACAAAAAATTTTTTTTCAACAGTTCATGTAACATACACAAAAAATTAATTAGATGTATTTTTTTCGATGTTCTGAACTTAGCATTATTTTACTGTATAGTAAATGCACATCATTTTTTTAACCAAAAAGCTCATTTCGTACATTTTCCTCGACATGGTTCTTAGCGTTCTTGTTTTCTTTTCCAGGTGCGACGGGCACTGGACAGGAAACAAACGAAGCACGGAATCCAACGAACAACAACCAGGAAGCTATGTACAAACACCCTATTAGCATAGGCAGACAAACCAGTAGGCATACGACCAAGCCGCTCGGAAGATTTTTTTCACCCGAAAGGGAACCATCGAGTTTTTTTACTTCCGGCTGGTTCTGTCTTAGGGTCCTCACGACCCCACTAGGGGGGAGTGAGCTGTAGCGGTAAATAATTCCCCAAAATTATTGACCACAGCAATCACTCATTGGATGCTGACCACCACTGTTTAAGTCGACTTGTTTAGCTGAAGGCTTCCGGTCAAGCATCCCCGCCATTTGGTACCTCGTCGTGTCACGTGCACGATCACTAGCTAGCTAAGCGTTCGTCTAACGGCTTGTTTTGGTCCCAAAATATATCTCTTGGTTTGGACGATCAAATATTGGCTTTTGCTTTGTCTTTGGTACGCGAGAATAAATTAATTAGAAGTTGCTGAACGAGATATCTGTCAACCCTAAAACTTTATATTGTAAACGTAGACAGATTCCACTGGTTACTTTTGTTTGAATTTTTAATTTTATTTATATTTTAAGTAAATCAGATGCAATATTGTGACAAATGCTGAGAATTCCATTCTATATTATAAGTGTAACGACAGAAGACAAGGGCCAGGCAACAGATTGTTTACTAAGGAAATCAACACGTATTTATATATTTTTATGTACATTATTATCGCTTATTCAAGCAAACAAACACACTCTTCTGAATGGTCGTTTCTCACAGAAAGTTAACTTTGCATCTCTTTGTGACTGTCTCTTGAATGTCATGTCATCTATATGTTAACTGTATCTGCCTACGCAAAGTCTGCTGTGATTGGTTGTTGAATCAGTCTTTGTTTATATTTTCTCACGACCAATATTAGGGTCTTACACATTGACGTAAATTAATGTCTACCAATTGGTTAGCAGCCTGCTCTCACTACATAAGTACTGTTTTTGGAATAAAGTAAGTTATTATTATTAAAATTTCTAAAAATCATTTCATTCAACACCCCTGCAAGAGATTATCATTTCAGAAATCATCCGTCAATATTTCTAGACTTCAGTGAAATTTGTTGTAATTTTAAATTCTTCCTTCCGATTCTCGTGTGTTGCCAACTTTGTTTTATGTTTTAGTTAGCCATTAAAGTTACTCAACATAACGTGCTTCGAATAAGCGATTAAAGTTGAAATTCCAATCCATACACTACACCTTGTTTCTGACTTCTAACATCTGCCAGAAAATTCAAGTAACCCCGAATATTATTCGTACTTACCGAAGGTCTTCTTGAGACTTAGAAAATAATGTCACATGCATTAAAGTATACATATATAGTTAAAGAACTATGTGTAGTTACCATGACAGATGTCGGTGAAGTTCTACTCTGTAAACAATTGAGGCCAATCTGATTTTATGTACTTTAGCGTGAGATAGAAAACGTACTCAGTAATTACTAACTACAGCTGTAATAGAAAATAAACAGCTCTAACGGATTTTGGAACACGAAATGAGTCAGTGATTGGAGTTAATTAGATGGCTTGATGTTAAAACAATTACGGTTGTAATCGCTTTCCTTATTATTTCTATTGTTTCTTTGGGTTCTGAGTGGGCAACATGGGTTCAATGGCAAAACTCCACTTCATCTCGATCTCTGCAGTCTCTTTCAGCCGGCCCCACTCTCCTCTCACATGATCGTTATGGCATTGTCTGACTCCCAGTTGTTCTCTCCCTGTCCCGGTTCCACTCGAGGACATAAGCGCAGTGTGACTCAGCAGTTACCCTAGAGTATATTTAATTCATTTCCATTTCCTTCTGCATATTTGCGGGGAAATCGATTCTTTCCTGGATGGTTACCTGTCTGAGTTCCTTATTGCTTAGCGTTTCTGGTCGGCCATTTGACCTTCAGTATACAGTGAAGGCGAAATTCTGAAGCATTCCTTTTGAAACCCGTTGGGTGATGAGTCTCCGATGTGACCTTGTTCGTGGAGATCTGCATCTTGTGCCTAATGCTTAATACAGCAGATTTCCACACTAAGTTCATATTAATGGAGGTCTGCCTCGCTTTTCTAATCGTGACTGGGTGTGGCATCCCCATTCGCGCCCCCTACATTTGAAATGACATTACACAGCGAGGTAAGTGAAAGAGGTAACCTCCTTGAAAGTGACTAGTATTTATTCTAACTGGTAGGATGTCGTCATCTCCTGTGTTTTCTCCATATTCGCCTGAAGACCTGTCTTCACTACCAGCCCCTTCTTCCAACTTGTTAGTTTTCGCCTGTGGGTCTTCTAGTTTGTGCGACATTAGACATAAATCATCTGCAAAGTCCAGATCTTCTGAAGTCTTCTTATCCAATAGGAATGAGCTTCATTCCTTGCCAGTTTCTCTCAAATGTCATCTTTGTAGGAGGATTTGATCATGAGCTGACATCAGTTAGATAACCACTGGAAAACCTAGGAGTACTGGACAGCTGTTTCGTCACAGTTTGGGACTCTTCTTCACTACGCACCCGCCGGGGTTCCAACCAACCAACCAATCAGACTAAATGCCTACAAAAAACCAATACTTAAAACTGTCATTTTGGCAAGGTACTCCTCCTTCTGAAAATTATTTACTTTCCTTTATTTTCAAACCTTCATTATTGCCTGAAGATATTCATTGAAGGCTCTTGATCCGTTTTCAGTGCATTTATGAGGCATTCCCCCTGGTTCTGCTGCCTTCGCCATCCCCAGTGATCATCACAGTAATAATGACTTCTGTTTCTGTTGCAGGATTGGTGTTCGCTGACACCTCTGAACGAATAGCTGGCTATGGTCGATTCAAGAAACCTTTGGATCGGTTGGGCCCTTTTTCCACTTGCTTCTCCTCTTTGGTAATCACGTTTCCATCACTATCAATCATGGGTTTCATCTTCGCACACCCCTTCTCCAATGGCATTCCGGTTATTTGACGTAACATTTGGAGGTCTTCCCTATACTGTCCCATCTGCAGAGAGACAGATTATTATCCAACTCAGGATTCTTCCATGATATTACCTGATACCTCCAACTTTACTCTGTCGGCTGTAGTGTCCTCTCCACCTTTGCGCTTCCGTCTTGGCGTGACCTCAAGCAATTACTCTGGTGCGGTGGATGGTACCATAATGCTAACGGCACAACTTTTTCACACTTCATCTTGGTTAAAACTTATTCAACTCAGACCAGAAACAGAAAAACCACTGGCTGGAGCAGCGTTACGGACAGCCTGGCTAGCAGGTTAGGTGAGCCAGGCTAAAGAATCAGGAGGAAATGTGGCTAAAGCTAAGGCCTGGACAGGAGAGATGCTCGCACAGCTGTGGTGACAGTTATTTCCAGTTGAAGCCATCAGAAAATGAGCTGGGATCTGTTCAAGCAACTTAACCAGTTCGGTTCCTAGACAGTAACACCGATCTACGAACTACGAATTACATCCCACAGTGATCACATTGTGCGCCATAAGGTCAGGATTCAGGACCATGTTTAAAATATGAGTAACCTCTTACGTGTCACCGTGACATTATCTCTTATTGTTCCTGAACGATTTTTAATCGGATAAGTCAGTCACAAGTGAGCACTAATAGTTTTGCGGAAATCAATAATTTGATAAGAGCAATTAATTTCACAGGCCCGGCAGTTTTTCTTCATAGTTTTCGGGATGATGGCAACAGTGAGTGACTGTGGTCGGTGAGCTGCAGAACCAATGATGTAGCTAATTTCATAACAAGCAGCTACCTCTGGGTGTTATATGGAAGATATAGACATAGGAAACAGAGATAATCCCAGTTAACAATGTCGTTTTGGAAATTTAGTGCCATAAGTCAGCTAGTATCACCTGTGAGCTGTCATGAAATTAAATTTTTTTCAATGTTAAGAAACGTCTCTCAATGACAAGACTCTAAAGTAGTGGAAAAGTTATTCCAAGCCACAAGTCTTACATTGAGGGAGAACTAAATAAATTTCCAAAGCTGAGTTCAAATAAATAAGTGGAAAAAATCCAGGTGCGAGTTTGTACGTCCATACTTTTTCTTCTTTGTGCCACCTTCCAAATGCTGAAGGCTTTGCGACCCAGGGTTTGCTGAAGCGGTAGCCATCAAAAGATTGAATCCAAATTTACTTACTCAGAAAGAGACAGTGGTTGACCTTGCGCTCTCTTGGTGTACAATTCTACTACGTAACCTTCTATCCTGTTTAGAAAATTTTATTGTTTCATCTAAACATGGTTCACTCTAGCCTCTATTTACTGCTTTATAAACACACACTTTCTGCAGTTAGGTGGCCTATCATATTGTCATACTCATTGTAGTTAAAATTTGTTTATACGCAAAACTTAATTAAATTCTGCCATTTTGCTTCGGGCTTATTCGTCTAATTATCCTATAAATAGTCAGAACTTTCAACTATTTAACAACCTGCATCATTCTGGAATTATTTCACCGTTAATTTCCACCAATGACTCCATGTCATCACAAAAAATCTTTGTTCACATATTTAGAGTAATTTATACATTCTTGATCGTCCATTTTGTATCCGGTTGAGAAGAATCCTCGAAATATAAAAGATAACTTCATGTTTACATGGTATATTTGTCGTTCTTACTTTCAGATTGATTAGTGGGAGGAACTTCATAAAAATTCAGTTGGTTTAAATGAGTGGATAAGACAAATTTACATTTGAGCTTAAAAAGTATTCGTTAACTTATATTGTGTACAGAAATATCATGATGATTTTTATAAATAAACACATGCAGTCAATGTAGTTGAACACTGAACGGTCAATTAATGGTTGTTTGCTCAAACCCAACTCCTCCATATTTTTCGCGGGAGTCATCAATCCGGCAGTCATCGTCCCATCGTTCGCTGTTCAGAGGAAGATTAAAAACTATTAGAAGTATTATCGTGATTTACTGTTATAACATTTATTCTCAGACCTTGTGTAATAACATTATTGTTGGTTGGCGTAAGAATAAAAGATTCTCGAGTCACCAATCAGTGTTCTGGTTTTCGCGTTGGTTAATACAGAGTGTTTCTGAAAGTCTTCGAGGGGCAGCGTGAGATCCAGCGCCGCAAGAGATGGACATTGACAGTTTATGAAACTTGACTGAGAGTTTCTAATAGTTTTGGATAGTTTCCGTTCGTCTTTCCTGGTGCCTGCCAGTCTTTTTGAATAAGCATTATCTAGAACTTTTCTGGAATTTTGGTCAAGTTCAGTCATGCCTGGGTCAAAGAAGGGACGAAGCGTCTTGGAAGCAAGCAGGAAAGTAAGTGATGCTGAGTTGCTTGTTAATTGTAATGATATGTATGATGCTCAGCATGATGAGTCTGTTGTTCATTTTTCTCAGTCTAGGGACGATAGGCCTAAATTTGAACCTCGGTGTTTCGACGGAAACCCAGCTGACTATTTACAGTATGTAAAGGAGTTTGAAATCATGTTCAGTAGTTTTCCATTAAATGATGAAATGAAACTGATGTTTTTGATGAGGTACCGCACTGGAGTTGCTCCAAGAGCTATACAGTGCTGTAAGTTCATGCCCCCTGACGAAGGATACTCTGAGGTTATGAGTATACTGCGTCAAAGATTTAGAAGACCTTCTATGATTGTAAGGAAATTATTCGAGGCTGTTGAAGGTGATGGTAGTCAATTACAAGATGACTCCGAGGCACTCAGTGAGTTTTTGGATAATCTGATGACTTAAAAGAACGCATTGATTTCGATGGATTGCATGGGTGATCTTAACTCAAGTTCAGTCATAGTGGTGATAGCGAGACGCCTACCTACTCGACTGCAAAGGAAGTGGGTGAAGATAAGCTCTCGTATAGAGGACGAAGGTATTGAGCCAAAGTTTGATGATATGCTCAAACTGGTAAAAGATAATGTGAATCAATCTATGAGCAAGTTCGCCAGTATATTGCATCCCACCCCTACAATAGAGCAGTCTGAGAGCAAAACGCAATCATTTATGACGAAAGGGTCTCAGAGAAGTGAATATCGAGAAAGCTTTATGGTGTCTAGTAATCCATATAAACTTAGTGAGTGTAACAGCTTTCGTGGGACATCCCCAACAGATAGGTTACAAGTTGCGAGAAAACACGGTTGTGTTTTACACGTTTGCAAGAAATGCATACAAAGGTGATTTGTGAATCAGTGAGCAAGTTTATTAGTCAGCTAAATGTGAAATCAGCGTCATCAAGGTCTGACTACGAATTGCGTGACGAAAATGGTGCAGTGAAGAAGCCTGTAGTTGCAAGTGGTAAGCAATTTTTGAATATGTGGTGAGAGCAGGCCGTGAGAAAATATGTACAAGGCAGATTCAACAACTAATCACAGCAGACTTAACGTGGCAAAATATGATTCGCAGATAGAGAACTCTATTTTTCGAGGAATCGCGAAACAACCAATCAGAAGCCTGCGCGTGTCTGCTTGCATAAGCTATAACAATGTATGTGAAATATATATAAATACGTGTTGACTTTCGTAATAAAACGATCTGTTGCCTGGCCCTTGTCTTCTGAGTGTCACAGACGACACCGCAGTTTGTGCAGAGGAAGAGAGTTACAGTTTCATAGTCTAGTTCTGATTCCACATGTTTACAAGGTATTACTAGTCAGAGTAAAGGTATAAAACATTTAAGGATTTGTGAGGAAGAACTCTTATTGCCTACTGCTGTTAATAATGCATTTGAAAATGATGAAGTCGACCAGATAGACGACGGTAAAGTGAATATTTGTGATAATGATCATGATAGTGCACTTTTGTCTTTGGTTGATCATGATGAAATGGGGGGAATGCCTACTACTGCTAAGTTGAATAAAGGTTCTGTACAACTTGAACGTGAAGTAGAATTAAATGCAGATGCAGTTGCAGAAGATATGGATACTTGTAAGACAGTCAGTGTAATTGATCAGCATGTAGCCCACCTATCATCAGATGCTAGTGCTAAACCCGAACTAGTAGTGAAAGACAGCAGTGGTGGTAATCTTACAGTTAGACAACCTACCAAAAGCCGAACAACAACAGCTTCTAATGCACCGCTGAGTTCATCAACTGGTATCAATCAGTCGTCGTTGGTGTTGTCATTCACAATGAAACAGACGCCCATCAACTCAAGTATCTTCTGCCATAACTATGATAGTATTGGTGCATTTGAAAAGACGAAAGATATTGCTCAGTTTAGAGAGGATAAGCCAAGTGTAAACGAGAGAGTAATTGTTAAATTGACTTGCATGAATAAAGGCATTTCTAGTTTCAAGTTACTATTTGAATGCTATTATCTTTGGTGTAAATTACTCTGTTTCTACACTTGGTTGACCAGATACGTCGTGTGTTTGTTCGTCATCTATATTCTACGATTCAATGACATGGGCGTTTCACCGTTCAGATTTGAGGATATAGATGATAGAAGGAGGTCAGGAAATACACTCTGCGATGGCTTTCCAACCTAGGGCGTCAACCTGACAAGGGTTGTGGGCGTACTGCTGCAAGTCCTACAATTCTTCAAAGGGTAGCGCATCAATGAGCAGTCCAATGTGCTTGGTGTGTTATTTTGTACATATGTTCATATTGTATATACTGAATTGATATCATCTGTCATCTAGCTGTTGGTAATTCTGTTTGTGTTTGAACGACTTCCACTTGGATCATCAACCTGTGAAGGGTTGTAGGCGTACTGGTGTAAGTCCTGCAGTTCTTCAAAGGAATTCCATCAAGACATGATCCGTGAGGTTATGTGTATTGTTTGTGTATACTCGTGATGTGTCATATCAATTGGTGTTTTGGGATTCACTGTGTTTACTTGTTGTTTTCGTATCTTGTTGTTACGCATAATTTTGTTAAATTTTTCGTCTTGATTACTTCTGAAGTTGATTCTAGTCTTCTACATTCGTGAATGAATTGATTGATGTTAGAGACAGCAGATGGGGCGTATACGCCAGGGAGGCTATTGCTGAGAATGAAATTCACACGGAGATGATGATTAGCTGTGGTCCCACACGCCGGGGAACGAGAGTGTAGATGACTAAGGCTTGCATACGTCACCGTTACTAGGACTGAGGCAGAATGAGAGACAAGCGATTGCAGCAGTAATTGCTAGTGAGTAGATAAGAGGATGTGCGAAGAGTATCATGATGTGTTGTTATAGTCACGCTGCGTTCCGCAAGAGTTATTCTAGCAAGCGGCGATTGTGTTGCAAGATGTCAAGAGGATGTCTTTAACCGGAAGGCGTAGGTCGTCGCCGACGAGTGTGATTGTGCTGTGGGTATGCCTGTGGTGTGTTGGCTTTTCCGTTTGTTTTCCATTTCAGCTTTGTCCGTGTGACCCAGGTTCTCCCACTGGCATCCAAGTCAACGTGTATTGGTGGTGTTGGAAAAAGTGATTGGTCCCTTTTTTGCCAGGGAGTGTCAATGTAGTTGAACACTGAACGGTCAATTAATGGTTGTTTGCTCAAACCCAACTCCTCCATATTTTTCGCGGGAGTCATCAATCCGGCAGTCATCGTCCCATCGTTCGCTGTTCAGAGGAAGATTAAAAACTATTAGAAGTATTATCGTGATTTACTGTTATAACATTTATTCTCAGACCTTGTGTAATAACATTATTGTTGGTTGGCGTAAGAATAAAAGATTCTCGAGTCACCAATCAGTGTTCTGGTTTTCGCGTTGGTTAATACAGAGTGTTTCTGAAAGTCTTCGAGGGGCAGCGTGAGATCCAGCGCCGCAAGAGATGGACATTGACAGTTTATGAAACTTGGCTGTCACATGCTAACGCGAAATGAGAAGATGGAACAGTTAAAATGCACCTTCCGCACCACTAATTATTCACTCATCGCTTAACATAGACGAAGAATAGCCACTGCACTTGTTTTAAAACCGTCAGGCCCTAAAGCAACTATTAAGCCAAGTATATTTTCATCGTGTGAGACGGGAAATTGTTGGTAAGTTAATGCAACAATGGCAATTCGGTGGTAGAAGTCGTAGGTGAGTGTCGAGATGTTCTTCATGAAGCACAGTCTTTTAACTAGATTGCTAGACATCGTGACTGTAAGTGCCCCTATAAAGAAATGCAGGAGGCCTTAGAGAACACGCAGGAAACCCCCAGCCGCAACTACACTTCAAAATAATTGTCGTGAAAAAAGAATGACCACCCCCTTCCATTACCAACAATAAAATCAGTATAAGTGATCTGGTTCTGGTCAGGCAAGATGGAGATAGCAGGGAAGTGTTGGGAGTTACCACGCACTCTGAAAGGTAGCTGGAGCGTACGTGCAACTAACCCACCGCTTACTGACCTCCCGGACTCCACAAGGTGTCATTTCACCGCGGGCCACATCATGCATTTGTTGGGTGGCACCTATCTATCACTTACCTGCGGAGCAGAAAGCAACCAGCTACTGGTCAGCACCATCACAGGGATACAGGAGTTTGGCTATCACCAAATCACTATGGCTGCAGACCCTGATCCCCGACCCCTTAACCTTAGCTCGGGGTATGCTTTGAGAGAATTCGGTCGAAATCTGTGACAAACGGTTAGAAACGTAGAACTGACTGACGAGATTGAAGACGACACTAGATGGGGCCCCAGTGGAAAGGCATGAGGTCTGGGCTATATATTAAGTAGTAGAAAACTTGAATTATGCCCCCTCCAGGTAGCAACGACCATACATCCATAGTGTTCGATAGCGTTCTTTGTAACTACTTACACTGGGATTCTACGCTACGACCCTGTCTGTTCTATAGTAAAGCCGACTATGCCTAATTGCGGAGACTTTCATCTGACACAGAATGACCCACAGGCTGGTCTAACTTATCACGCAACAATCTCAGATACCATGCCTCGAGTCATAATACAACCTAAGAAACGCTCCAAATAAACCCGAAGTGGTATTACGGAAGTCAGAGAAACTCACATCTGGAAAGTCCCCAGGTTGTACCAACATTCGTCCATCTGATCTAAAACAGTACGGTGAAACTCTATGTAGGCCCTCATGCTTGTTCCGGTACTCAACAGATTCAGAAACACTGCCAAGAGAATTTCCCTATCTTCCATGATGAGGATCGAAAAATGCCATTAGTTGTAGACTACTGGCACTACTCCCACTGTCATTAAAAGTACTGGAAATTCTGACTGGTGATCGCATCAGGCAGCATCTCGACAGAACTAATAGATTCATTGGAGCACAACTGGTTTCAACAGAGGTAGATCGCGTGTGCATATGCAATCTGAACGGGTCTGCATAAATGCTAAACTTTAAACCCTCACGAAAATCGCCATGAAGGTTCGGCTGCAAACAAAACTTTATTTCGTTTCCTGCTGGAGGTTATGTTCAACCAATGAACAGCCTACATTTAGCTAATTGCTTTGCCCACAAGTGACTAAGAGCTATTTTACGAGGATCGATTATGTCAAGCCGTACCTCTTTGCAGATGACCTCAAAGTTGTCTATGATTTCGATTATAATGATATGAATATTGCTAGTAAAATCCAACAAGACCTAAATAGTCTGTGTAACTGGAGCGATGAGTGGGGGTTAACGTTCAATGCAGCTAAGTCTTGGATAACATATTTCGGACGTTAAAAACCTAACATGTGCATATACATGTAAGGTGACCCTGTCTCAAACACGAATACAGTCACAGATCTCGGGTTAACTGATATATATCCATATAATATGTGTGTTTGTCTGACAGTCTGTTCTTGGTGACATGTATCCATATAAATTGTGTTATTTTGACAGTCTGATATATTTTCCTATGTATGTATGGATCCATATTCCATTATAATTAGCCAATCATGTTAAGACTGTCTATTGATTTGTTCATTTTGAATATTCGCTCTCACACTTGTGTTCACACACTTGTTCGGACATTCATATATATTTTTGCTCTCACACTCTTGTGTGACATTGATTCTCCTTGTGTTTGGAAAATAGCAGTATCATTGCAAACCTAGTGGTCTTCTGATTTCCGTCTTTCTTGCGTCAGGACTATTAAATTCTCGACCAGTACATAACAATAATTTGGCGACGAGTACATAGTATTAACATACTGAGATCTTATCTTCACTAAACATGCAAATAAGGTGGTGTATGGTCGTTGAGAAGAACGTCGTGAGAAACAGAGAAGTGGTACAAAATACTGTTAAGGATAATATATCATCGAAAGTACATTTATAAGATATACCCAAGAAAGAACTGTTGAGTCCCTGGAATGATAACGTGCATTTGTAGTGTATGACGCTAACCACATTGGCCTTGCCATGGAAACTGATTTTTCGATCAAAATATGGCTTCATTCAAACACTGTTGTTGCCGTTATATTTCCTTCATGATCCCAACCAGAATTTAGAGGTGCGAAGAATACGAAAGAAAAGAGTAGGTTTTGGCTTACCCTATTTAAGATTAAATAGAGTATAATAGTACTCAGATAAAAAATTATCTTTTAGTATATGAGTGATAGCTTGGTGGAAGGTGGCTTCAAAGTTTAGAACATGTAGGACATGCTGACCTGTAAGATGCCTCACGAATTTGTGTAAGGTCCACCGACTAGCATCTCGACAATGGGCTAAGTCGACCTGTAGATGCTAGGGGCAGAACCATCTTTTCTTAAAATTTAGAACTAAAAAATCATTATTGCATTTTTACGCTGAGAGTCTAAACTAACTTTCATTTGTGGAGCTGTCAAAAATGCATGTTCCTGCCCCACGGGTTGGAACTATTTATCGTGTTGGGATATGAGCGTTTCTGTTCATGTGATCTTCCTCAACTTTGCGAAGGCCTTGACAAAGCTCAGCATGACCTCCTAGACAAAATAATTCGGGTGGGTGTTGGTGACCCGCTTCTGTCATGGTTTGAGAATTACCTGGACTAAACGGAACTCTGAACTACAGTCAGTCATGTCTGAACACCCTGGGACGGTTCAGCATCAGGAACCTGAGGTCTTTTATTTTTGTCACTGACCCGTTATACTATTTAAACTGACCGGCTCTTCTTTAAGCTGATGATGTAAAGATTCGGACGACAGCAAAGCGCCCTGAAGATTCTGATAGGCTACAGGCAGACCTAGAAGTTCTGGAATACAGGGCGGTGGTCGGCCATGTGACTTTTAAAGGGCGAAGTAGTACAACTACATACCTGTGAGTTGCAGAATGCAAGTCGCTCTGTGTTTAATGATATCTTGTCCCGCACAAAGTCACGGTGCAACTTAGTTGTGGTTGCAGGGGATAAATGGAAACAAACGTGGAATACACTGTGATTTAGCGAAGGGATATGCAGATATAAACTACGCATACACAATTGAAGGCACTCACTCCTGATCCTTTTCTAAGGTTATAAACAACATATACAGGACCACATCTTCAAGTGTGCAACATCACTACTCCTCCCGCTACCTGGTCAAAACGCTGACCTTCTGGCAAGAGTCAAAAGACAGGGTGATGGGTCTCTAAAATAAACCCCATGATGAACGACTGCAGAAATGAGATCTCTTCAAGCTTAGCCGTCTTCCGCTAAGTGAGGACTTTTTTCCTTGACGTTCCCAGTGGAACATAGGGCTTCAAGCTGGTGTATTGAAGTTTCTGTAGCAGTGGTGTTTATTTTACAGGATGGGGTTGCTAGCCTCATACCCAACCTTTCTTCTTTACCAGCATTATTTCTGGCTTAGTGAGGCAAAGGAGTGCGTCGGCGGGGAATCGAATCCCGGACCATGTGCATGGTCGGTGAGCGTCTTAACTGCTGTGCCACCGACGTACTTAGTGAGGACTAAATCCTGCCTATTAGATTACAAATGACTAGAATCACCCAAACCAAACCACGTGTGGGTTCTTTGAGGCAATCCACAAAGAACAGCTTGCCAGATAACAAAGACTCGAGTGCGCTACCATCTCTTTTCACTTCGGATTTTCCACCAGTGGAACTGTTGCTGGCAGATACCGCCAATGCAACGTCGGTGGAAATCTTTGGGCGGAAAATGGACAATAACTTAGTGACACGTGGCTGAGTCGAAACGGCCTACCCTCTTAAAACCCACACAGATGATGGGTGTTCCCCTAGACCCATCTATTTTAATTCTCTATATTCCCCCCTGTCTTATCTTCTGGCTAATCCACCCATCAGTTACCTTCTATTGTTGATACATATTCATTACTCAGCTTCAAATTTCATCAGCTATTGTTTTGCTTTTTCTTCCTCGGTTTATATGTCTACATAATCTTCACTAATGATATCTGTTGTAGCGGTAAATAATTCCCCAAAATTATTGACCACAGCAATCACTCATTGGATGCTGACCACCACTGTTTAAGTCGACTTGTTTAGCTGAAGGCTTCCGGTCAAGCATCCCCGCCATTTGGTACCCCGTCGTGTCACGTGCACGATCACTAGCTAGCTAAGCGTTCGTCTAACGGCTGGTTTTGGTTCGTAAATACATCTCTTGGTTTGGACGATCAATTGTTGGCTTTTGCTTTGTCTTTGGTACGCGAGAATAAATTAATTAGAAGTTGTTGAACGAGATATCACGTCAAACCTTTAATATCTCTCAACCCTAAACTGGTGAGCCCAACCGCGAACTTCACCCACGATAAATCCGCCCACCTTTAAACTGGTGAGCCCGACCGCGAACTTCATCCACGATAAATCCGCAGATAACCCCGGTGAGTTCGTTCCATTTTGTATTTGTTCTTGTACCATATATTATTCGATATAATTTTCGTCATGAGTGATCTTAGTCCCAAGGTCATCCGTATCCGCTCAACTCCTAAAACCATTCAGCTCGTACCATACTGGCCAGATAATGCTGAAACGTGGTTTCTGCTAGCTGAAGCAGATTTTTGTGAGCATGGGATAACTGATCAACGTTCACAGTTACTTGCAGTTATTCACGCCCTACCGCGGGAATTCAGCAAGTACGTAACATCACAGATGTTGAGTCCCGAGGTAAGTAACTCGTACGAGTTGCTGAAAGCATCCCTCCTCAGGAGAAACGCTCTCACGGACAGACAACGTCTAGATGAATTATTTCGCAACATCGAGTTAGGAGATCAGTCAGCCGTGAGCATGCTGACAAGAATGAAACAAGTCGTCGGCCAAAGTCAGTTCGACGAAGGACTGTTTAGAGAACTCTTCTTAACCAAGTTGCCACAATCTGTACAGACCGTACTTGTGACACTTGAGGGTACTGTAATAGAGAACTTAGCTATTACTGCAGATAAGATTCTAGAAATAACTAAACGGTCTGTCCCCGAAATATGCTCAATGACTAAGCAGACTTCGAGTGAGGATCCTGCAATGACAGAGTTATGCAACTCCCTTCAGCAGATGTTTAGGTCAAACATGCATTCTAAATCCTCCAACCGTCGTCCTAAATCTCCTCAACGCAGGAACTCGCGTGGTCGATCTAAGTCCAAACCACGTTCACTGAAAAACCCTGACTGGTGCTGGTACCACAACACCTATGGCCAAGAAGCGAAGTGTTGCCGTAAGCCTTGTAACTTCGGAAATGTCTCAAAGTCTGCGGGAAACTATCCCGCCGGCACGCGTTAGCGGCAACCGTCGCCGGTGGCACTAGCCGCCTACTTTACATCCATGATGTGATAAGCCAGACTCGATACTTAGTCGACACAGGCGCCGAAGTCAGCGTCCTTCCTGCTACAGCAGCAGATCGACAGAAGGAACCTACCTTCAACTTACAGGCTGCAAATGGAAAACCAATCGCAACCTTTGGTAGGAAATACGTCTATCTGAACGTAGGTTTACGCAAACCTATTCGGTGGATTTTCCTTCTCGCTGACGTTACAATGCCCATCATTGGCACGGACCTACTTAATCATCATGATTTACTCGTAGACGTCCGCCGAAAACGACTGATTGACAATACTACTAGTCTGTCTATCAAAGGCATCACCTACATAGGCCCTAGCTTGTCACCCGTTAAGATAAAGGCAATTCTTGATCCAACTTTTCAACCTATCGTTGACAAGTATCCGGAACTTAATTGCCCGTCGAACGACCTACCGTGCATAACCAGCAATGTTATGCACCACATCATTACCACAGGACAACCTGTGACATCTAAAGCACGACGATTAGCTCCTGACAAACTGAGAATCGCCAGGAATGAATTTGACCATATGCTTACCCTTGGCATCATTCGACCTTCGAATAGCCCATGGGCATCCCCACTTCATATGGTTCCGAAAAAGGATAGCAACGATTGGCGACCCACCGGTGATTACCGGCGAGTGAATGCCAAAACAACCCCTGATTGCTACCCGTTGCCTCATATACACGACTTGACGGCAACCTTATCCGGCGCGACTATATTCTCCAAAATCGACTTGGTTAAAGCGTATAACCAAATCCCGATGGCAACAGAAGACATCCCGAAAACGGCTATCATTACGCCTTTCGGACTTTTTGAATTTCTACGTATGCCATTCGGTCTCCGGAATGCAGCCCAAACATTCCAACGCTTCATTGACGAAGTATTTCGCGGTCTCGACTTTGTATACGCATACTTAGACGACTGCCTCATTGCCAGTCCAGACAAGGAAACTCACCTTAGGCACTTGGACTTGGCATTTGACAGGTTACGCCAACATGGTGTTACCATTAATATTCAAAAGTGTCAAATCGGTGTTGACTCACTCGACTTTCTGGGTCACACTATTGACTGCAAGGGCATTCGCCCACTGGCTACTAAGGTCGAGGCTATACTGAACTTTCCAGAGCCACAGACGGTGAAAAGTCTCCGCACTTTTAACGGCTTAGTAAGTTATTATCGACGCTTTATTCCCAACTGTGCCTCTTTGATTCAGCCATTGACAGACCTCCTTCGAGGGAATAACAAGTCCATAGAACTTGACGCGTCTGCTCGAAATGCTTTTACCCAGATTAAAAAAGCTATTGCGAATGCCACACTTCTGATGTATCAGGATCCAACGGCACCGTTAAGTATCTCGGTTGATGCATCAAACACTGCAATCGGCGCAGTTCTACAACAGCTAGTTGACAATGAGTGGCAACCACTTGCCTTTTTCTCCCGGCGCCTTCAATTAGCTGAAACGAAGTACAGCACATTCGGCAGAGAACTTCTGGCTATGTACTGTGCTATACGACATTTTAGACATTCGGTAGAGGGTCGTGAATTTATAATTTTTACGGATCACAAACCTCTGACGTACTCTCTGAACTCACCTTCAGATAAGTATTCACCCAGGGAATCACGACAACTGGATTACGTCTCACAGTTTACATCAGATATTCGCCATGTATCCGGAGTAAACAACACTGTGGCAGATGCCTTGTCGCGCGTTTGTTCTTTCACCCAAATCGACGGCATAGACCTTGTAAAACTGGCTCGTCTTCAAAAAGAAGATGCCGAACTTCAACATGAGTTGTCGAAAACAACTCTACAATTAGCTGAGAAACCCTTAGGTATGGGAAGAGATACTATTCTGTGCGACATTTCCACGAGTACTCCTCGCCCCATCGTGCCTAAAAGTTATCGCCGTAACGTCTTCAATACGTTGCATGGCTTATCTCACCCAGGTATTCGAACTACTGTCAAGCTCGTAACTAGTCGGTTTTGTTGGCCTGGCATTAATAAAGAAGTAAGGGAATGGGCACAAACGTGCTTAGCTTGTCAAAAGTGCAAGGTGATAAGACACACCAAAAGCCCACTTGGCACCTTTCTTCTCCCTGACGCTCGTTTCGAACACGTCCATATAGATTTGGTTGGTCCCCTTCCTGAATCACATGGATATACCTATATTTTAACTTGCATCGATCGCTTCACACGATGGCCGGAAGCAGTACCCATCAAGGACGTATCTGCTGAAACAGTCGCACGCGTCTTCGTAGAAAGATGGATCGCTAACTTTGGATGCCCATCTTCCATAACAACTGATCGCGGGCGGCAATTCGAAAGTGGCTTATTCTTTGCCCTGACTAAAATATTAGGTTGCATGCGATTTCGAACAACAGCCTACCATCCTCAAGCTAATGGTATGGTAGAACGTCTACACAGACAGCTGAAAGCTGGTCTGTCAGCTGCAAACACCACCCATTGGACTGAATCCCTCCCGTTAGTTCTCCTAGGGATACGAAACGCCTTGAAAACCGATGCTGGTTGTACTAGCGCCGAGCTAGTATATGGCACGACACTGCGACTGCCTGGTGAATTTGTTTCTCCCTCGAGCTTCCCACCAGTGGTAGATCACGCTTCATACGTCAGCAGGCTTACAAACGCAATGCGTTCAGTTAAACCTG
The DNA here is from genome assembly GCA_944472135.2 of Trichobilharzia regenti. Lineage (NCBI taxonomy): Eukaryota > Metazoa > Platyhelminthes > Trematoda > Strigeidida > Schistosomatidae > Trichobilharzia > Trichobilharzia regenti. Next base: position 38,975,516 of record OX235267.1, read on the forward strand.
CTCCCCTTCGTCCACAGTCCATTGATGTTTTCGTTCATCCGTGTTTGAAAACTTCTTCACATGTATTTGTTCGTCGCGACTCTGTGCGCAGACCCCTGGAACCCCCATATGACGGACCTTATAAGGTAATTAAACGTTCTGATAAATTCTTTGTCTTGGACAAAAACGGCCGCGAGGACACCGTCAGCATTGACCGTCTGAAACCGGCTTACTTGGAGGGTAATCCTATTAGCATAGAGCTGAACGTACCCCAAAATCCACAAGTAACAGAAGATCGTGTAGACATCGATGAAGTCGCTAGCACAGCGACAGCTACCGAACCTTCTATCGAGCCTCTCAAGAAAACCCGTTCTGGACGCACCGTAAGGTTCCCAGAATATCTGCACACTTATTTGACTTAACGAATTCGTGTGATTCACGCAACTCACTCGTTCGTGGTACTAACTATTTTTTTTGACGTATAAATTTTTTTTATATACAGTACCACCGAACACAAAAAATTTTTTTTCAACAGTTCATGTAACATACACAAAAAAATTAATTAGATGTATTTTTTTTCGATGTTCTGAACTTAGCATTATTTTACTGTATAGTAAATGCACATAATTTTTTTTAACCAAAAAGGTCATTTCGTACATTTTCCTCGACATGGTTCTTAGCGTTCTTGTTTTCTTTTCCAGGTGCGACGGGCACTGGACGGGAAACAAACGAAGCACGGAATCCAACGAACAACACCAGGAAGCTATGTACAAACACCCCATTAGCATAGGCAGACAAACCAGTAGGCATACGACCAAGCCGCTCGGAAGATTTTTTTCACCCGAAAGGGAACCATCGAGTTTTTTTACTTCCGGCTGGTTCTGTCTTAGGGTCCTCACGACCCCACTAGGGGGGAGTGAGCTGTAGCGGTAAATAATTCCCCAAAATTATTGACCACAGCAATCACTCATTGGATGCTGACCACCACTGTTTAAGTCGACTTGTTTAGCTGAAGGCTTCCGGTCAAGCATCCCCGCCATTTGGTACCCCGTCGTGTCACGTGCACGATCACTAGCTAGCTAAGCGTTCGTCTAACGGCTGGTTTTGGTTCGTAAATACATCTCTTGGTTTGGACGATCAATTGTTGGCTTTTGCTTTGTCTTTGGTACGCGAGAATAAATTAATTAGAAGTTGTTGAACGAGATATCACGTCAAACCTTTAGTATCTCTCAACCTTTAAACTGTTATTACTGTTACATCTCCTCGACCAAACCCGATGACTAACAGGTGAAGGAGTCAATTCCATCTATAGTAGGAACACGATCTAAACATACTGTGTGCTATAAATCACATATAATCAATCTCATAGCCACTCCTTTTTGAGTCAACCAAAACTACGATGGTGGAGTGGCCTGATAAAATACGCAGTAGTTTACCAAAGACTAGGAAATCTTACTCTACAGCCGAGGGGCGACCATAAAGAAGTCAGTTTACCCTACAATTTCTCATAAAAACGATATTGGATATTGGAAGAATACTGATTTCAGGCATCAGTTCACTCACTTTGAGTTGGAACACCAAGAGTGTGATGGATAGCTTGAAAATATCACTTTGTCTATGAAATTATTCTTTGTTCATACATGGATGAAGTATTAACGCATTTAACTTATACATTGGAGTTTCTTTATGATTTTTGGGTGCATTTTATATTTCAATAAGTTTTGTTCGAAATTTTGTGTGTGTAATTACAAATTAATGCGTTACAGTAAGTCGTGTGGTGTTGTTGTTTCTTAAATAAATACATATCTATATAAATGATTGCTTTTACTGATGTGACTTGCCATTACTAGAGGCAATTACTTGGTTTTTCGAGAATATTCCTAACTTTACGAGAATAGTCTTTATCCATTATTTAGAAATATAGGCGATCGCCTTAAGGCGATGATTAATTAATAAAATTTTATGAATTATTTTGTTTATGGGAAATTGCTAGGCAATTTCCCATATACAACACTAGTCTCCAGTGTAATGGTGACATTGGACCAACGTTATATTGTCGCACAGATTGGTTCTTTTCCCTAACGCTGGGAGAATCGGCTGAGCGTTGATCCATATCCACGTACGTGGAACCCAGCTAGCATTTTTTTCGGGCGCATTGCAGACTTTTTGGGGCAGACTGCGGGACACTGTCCCACGTAAGTAGATCTACCCGAAGTTTTTGCCCCAAAAAGTCCGCAATGCGCCCGAAAAAATTGCTAGCTGGGAACATACGTTATCCCAGTATGTAATTTTCAATTAAGAAAACAATTAATGGGTCGTCTAAGTTTACAGCTGCTTGTAGTGCCCTACACAAGCTGTATTTTCTGAATTCATAGTTTCAATAGCGTTGGGAAGTTCGATAATCTAATAAACCGCATACTAGGGCTTTCAACATTCGAAATATAGGGCTCACTGAATGAAACTGCCATATCCCGTTATTAATTCAACTCTTTTTCCTAAAGATGATAAATTTAAAAATTATTCCCTTCAAATAACAATGGGTTTTTCCGTTACTATTCGAATATATACTTGTATATAGATTTCATTAAGCTTAATTATTGATTGACCAGGTACCAGTGAACAGTCGTTTGTTTGATGTACAGGTGAATGTCAGAAGTAGGGAGGGTGATACTCGTCGATGTCTGTCTGTAATTTTCACTTAATCACCCACTGGTTGTGAATCGGACCAAGCGAAGGAAGAGTTATCAGAAACTATCCATTTCTGTGCAAATGGCAAGACGCTCAAATGCAGTCACATTGCCAGATGAGAGTTCCGAAACACTACTATGCTGACAGACTGTCAAAGATGTCTTTGCAATTCTATTCAGATATTCATCTGTCCCTAACCAGCACTAATTGTAAATATGAGGTGAGACATGCAACCTGTTGTCAACTGACTTTAAATCAGTGATGAACACGTGGATTACTTTGTAATAAGTTATCGATGGAGAGGAAAACTTTTTGCCCTCACATTATACATTAGCTGGTGTAGGTTTACACTTACGACCAAATAGACATAAAATACAAAATGCGAAGAAGCTCTCACATATCTCAAACTCTAATGAATATGTCATTTGTATATACGGAGTTAATCGAGCAAAGTAATATCCAATCAAAGGAAACTAGGTAATGCAGCCAGTATGATATAGAAACAGCATTGAAGATATTCGATAAGAAGCAGCTGAAGGTTGGAAAAACCAATGCATTTAATTAGCTCCTTCCGAAGCGTTCGGAACAAGACGATCGTTTCTGTTCAATCGACGAGAGGAAATCACTTGACGAGGTTATAACATTACACCGATTGAGATGGTTAAGACATGTGTTACACATGTCTGCCCATCGATTGCCTTCCTCGATAACAGGCAATGTTAGCTGAAATAGGATCTATCAGGTTGAAAAATAGAAGGTTAGTAGTGGTCAAACTGAAACATGGCTTCATCAGTCTAGGAAATCCACAACAGTCAGCTTAAGTCACCCAGTCACGTAGGGAGGTGTAGACTTCCTGACTGGTTGGGGTCCTCAGGATGGTAAAATCCAATGGCTGGAGACAGTTGACGATATGGATGTAAATCATTCTCAATGATTGGCGCAAATGTATTCACTCTTTGTGATTTATAATATCCAAGAAAATCCTATTGTTCTTCCATATTACTATTTTTTTCGCCTCACACTTCTGTTTCTTATGTCTCCTCTTTGAATCCCTCTTTACTTTCTTCTCTTGATTTGTGTGCTGCAAGGAGGTAGTGTGGTAACTGGATCTGCTGCACATCTGTGCAAAGTTCTACGGTGAAACCAGTTAGTCAGTCAGCCTTATCTTAACATGATATGCGGCGAATTTTACTTTATTCTTCATAACAACGGCGAGAAGCATCAGATAACAAGAGGTAGAATTTTTTGGAAGGCATCAACAGTAGGTAATACCCACCAACTACTCAAGTGTATTAAGGAGTAAAATCTTATAGAAGTACGGAAGCTGAAATGATTTCTGTGAAGAATGAGACTTCAGTAGCTTTTCAAGATGCTCAAACGTTATTTTGAACACTGAAGAGCAGTTCAACTTGATTCCATCTACATGACATTTCCCCATCAACCAACCCAACCTTAAATAAAATATCAAAGTAAATCCCCCATCTGAAACGGATTCTGCGAAATGCCTCTGTAATTAAAAAAAAGTAAAGCATCAGGATCTGATGGCTTGACTTCAGAGGTGTTTAAAAATGGCAAGATATATTTTGTCTAAAATAATTGTGTAGGTGTAGAACTTTGGGCACTGTGATAAAATGTGATTCCATACTGGATTAGATAAGTTTATTTTAAATATCATACAGCGATGAAGTATTAACAACTGGATGACGTTTCAAGTATAAATTTTTGCCACTCATAATCACATCAACTTTAGTCACGCGGTTTCAAAATTTGTCTCATATATTTCCCCTCTCTTTTTGTCTCCAACTTCCATTTGTTGTTTGTTGAGACTTTCCATATCTCCGGTATAGGCGTTGCGTCATTCCGACTGCATGTGTGAGTTGTTGAGTCGGTAAACACAACCTCTCTCTCAACGTAACTATACTACTTAATTTCATCATGAGTTAACATTAGTTCTGGGGAAATCACTCGTACCAAATTCCCATGAAACTTCATGAACTCTCTTACAAATTGCCGCGCCTGGGCAGCGATGATTCGAGACGTTCATGAAGCCGGCTCATCCTCCCGTAGGAGATAGCCGAAGTAAAGTAAGTAAGTATTAGTTCTCTAACTAATGTCAGCTCATGATGAAATCCTGAAACCAACCAAATCCCTACAAACCAACACTTATATACTACTTAATATTTTCACACTGTCTCACCCTATTTTGTGATTACATACAAGTGAATGTAGTGCGATGGTTGAGCTTTTTTCTAGGTTATTTAACTTAGCTGTGCGTCGGTGGCACAGCGGTTAGGACGCTCGCTGACCATGCGCATGGTCCGGGATTCGATTCCCGGCCACTGGACGACTCACTCCTTTACCTCGCTAAGCCAGAAATAATGCTGGTAAAGAGGAAAGGTTGGGCATGAGGCTAGCAACCTCATCCTGTAAAATAAACACCACTGCTACAGAAACTCCAAGCCACTAACTTGAGGCCCTATGTTCCACTGGGAACGTGAAGGAAAAAAAAAAAAAAGGTCAATCATTCTAGGTCTAGCTAAATTTTCATGTTCCAAGAATCTAGTTGACCCCGATATACTAGTTTGACTTACGTAATTGACCTCGCAGTCACTAAATGGTATTTGGTAAATTATATAATTTTTGTCAGTTGGATCTATTGCATCCTTAAGCCGACAAAATTTGTCTCTGAGAGAGTTGGTTGGTTGGTTTAAATGCAGTTTAATTGTGATGCTGTAATGTCTGGGAAGTCAATACTAATGTGTACTGTTAGGCATCCCACTTTCTATTTATCGGGAACAAAGCTTCCTGTGATGGTTAAGAGGAATCAGCTTGTCTAATCCAGTATCGTTGGGGGCGTAGTCATACATAAAATAATTGAGGCTAGGAAAAGATAAACTTTAGAAAACCAGATAGATCTAGGGTTCATCCGTCAACAAGTTCTAGAACACAGGTATACCGACATCCAAAAGGACCTTTGTCGAACAAAATGTGCTCCATGCTGTCCAGCTAAGTAGTGTCATCAACCCTTACAATGCGTGTGCCTCATAGCTTAAAACATTCAAAACCTGATCTAGGTAACTGAATTCCAGTTAAACAGTGAAAAAGACATGTTGATGAATGTGAATCTGTGATTCAGATCTATGCGGATTAAACCGTTATCACTCAAACTTGTAGTTGATTTAAAGCACACAGATGGTATAGTCCTTCTAGATAACACCGATGTAGTGCAGTTCTGTGAATTTTCTGATTCAAATATGGAGTATAATTCTGTTGAGAACACATGGTGTAGCCTCTACAACAGATGGCAGATACAATTTGTTTTTGTTTTTTCAATAAAATCCTTCTACCTGTTTGAAGTACTACGTGATTTGATTAATACACAGAAATCACTACTAAGTGTACGGGACAAAGAATAGTAACGAGAAATCAGGAGTATCGATGAGACTGTGAAGCTACATTGGCTGAGATGGTTAGGACATGTGCTACGTATGCCCAGCTATCGACTTCCTCGACAATGGGCATTGTTAGCTGACACAGTGTCAGGCTGGAAAAGAGAAACTAGTGGTTGTCAAACTGAAACATGGCTTCATCAGTCAATGAAATCCACAACAGTTAGTTTAAGTTAGCTAGTCACGTAGGAAGGTGTAGACTTCCCGTTTGGGGTCCTCGGGACGGTGGAAACCGTTGGCTGGAGACAATCGGTGATATGGCTCAAAATCGTTCTCAATGAAAAGCGCAGGTGCATCCACTCCTTGTGACTTATGATTTCCAATGAAACTGTTTTGTTCTTCGTTATTACTATTCCTTTGTCTCACACCTCTGTCTACTGTCTTTATTATGCATTTCTTCTACTTTCTTCTCCTTCTTTTTGTGCCACAAGGAGGGAGTGGGGCGACTCGAACTGCTGCACATTGCTGCAAACTTCTGTATTGAAAACAGACAGACAGACAAGAGTATCTAGTGTGTCTGAAAGATTACAAATAGTGAATCCATCTGCACCATTGAGTCATATCACCAATAATCCCTAGTCCTAGGACTTCAACGCAACAGTCCGCACCTCCTTACATGGCTACTTCATCAAATCAACTGTCCAGATTTTGATATGACCACCCCTAACACTTTTCTGATATTCTTACATTATTGTTCACTTATAGTGTTCATTATACTCATTACATTCCTATTACTGAACATATTTCTGCATGAAATATTGCATATTCTTTTGTGTTTCTCAAATGTACCAACCGAGTATCAGATCAATACACCTAACAGTAATACTTTTGTAAGTATATTTGTCTGTCTGTCTGTCTGTTTTCGACATAGAACTTTGCACAAATGTGCGGAAGTAGCTACATAGGTAGGTCCAGACTACCTGGCTGTGGTCTTCGTCAGACTAAAAACCCATAACTTGAGACTGTTGGTTATATGGCCTAAACTGTTCTCAATGGTTCATATGCATCTACTCGTTGCAATCTCCCATATCGATTAAACCCCTAAGCTTTCCCATGTCGCCACTATTCTTTCACTTGTACATTTGTGTTCATCATATTTGTTTTGCGTTTTTGTTTTTGTTTTCATTACATGGACTCTGACTGACTGGCTGGTTTCAAAGTAGAACTATACACAGATGTGCAGCAGTTCGAGTTGTCACACTCCATGTAGCACACAAAACAAGAGAAGAGATTAAACAGAGATAATAAACAGAATTGTGAGGCGAACAAAGATAGTAATATGGAAGAACAATAGAATTTTATTGGATATTATAAATCACAAAGAGTGAATGCATCTGCTCTAGCTATTGAGAACTATTTCCAGGCTTCATCGGTTTTCACCATCCTGAGGATCCCAACCAGTCAGGAAGTCTACACCTCCCTACGTGACTGGCTGACTTAAACTAACTGTTATGTATTTCACTGACTGATGAAGCCATATTTTGGTTTGACCACCACTAACTACCTCTTTTCCAACCTGTCAGCTGACATTGTCTATTGTCGAGGAAGGCGATGTCTAGTTATGCGTAACATATGTTCTAACTATCTCTGTCAATCGAGGTAACTTCACAACCTCGTCGATTGATTTCCACTCCTTACCTAGCACTCGACGCCTAACCAACTAAATATTTGCCCACCCTATTATACCGTCCAACATGGGAGGACAGAACGCAGACACCTATGATAAAAGACAGCTAGCTAGCCTTTTCATGTCTCACAGCCATAAGAGGACAGAGCAAACTGCTGGGCAGTACACACACACATACACACGCCTTTTGGTCAGCAGTCGGATACATTGCGTCTGGTAAGTCGGGCTGTTGTACTTTTTTGTATAAAGTTATATGTTGTAACTGGAACAGTCAATCTAACAACTATTGTATACGTATAAGCTTTCTGTGTTTATCATACACCAACCCCCTACCTCTGTTTATCTTTCATTATACTAATAGTATTTATCATATTTATTGATCTTCAGAATAAAATGCCTCAAGGAAAATTAAAAGTGAAAACTACACTACCTAAAGGTGTTAAATCTGGGAAAAGTGAAAAATCTTTACAAAAACAATCGTGTAAATCACTTCGTAAAGGAACACATGATATGAAACCGAAAAAAGCAAAATTGAAAGAAGTTCATGAAATGAAAAAGCATATTGAAAAAATGCTTAAAAAATCAATTGAAAAACAAGCTATTGAAAAAGTTTCCGCTTGTGAACCACGTTCATTAAGTATTATTAAAGAATAAAAATAAAACTATAATTTTCAAAAATGCTAAGTCTTTTTTCTTTGTGTCTTCGTCGGTCTCGTTAGTTTACTGGTAGGATGCTCATCAATCACGCAGATGGTTCGGGGTTCGACTCCCGGCCGATACACTCATAAACCTCGCTATAAGCCAGCCGATAGTAAACCAAGTAAAGAGGGAAGTTTGGACGTGCGGCTAGCTACTCCAACACGACCACTAAAACTTAAAAGCTAAGACGTAAAGCTTTATGATCCTCTTGAAACGTAAAGGAATATTATTCAAATGCTTATCATATAGCCTATCATATGTTCCTAGTGTCTGGGTATTGAATTTTACTTTCCCTCAAATCTGCTTATGTCTATCATAGTGGTGAAGTACGGAATTAGTTTGACTACGAAACACTATCCAGCCTTTTTTCCTTGTCATCTAGCAGCATAAGCGATCTACTCTATGTGTGTTAAACTTGGGCAATGTGGTGTTCTATAATTCCAGTAATCTCAGGTTTTCCGATGGTCCTCTAACCGATGTCGGTTCATGATAAAATCCTGAACTGAATCATATCCCTGCAAACCAACACTTGAATGTCAATCTGATGCTCACTAGTGACTGACCCTATTTCAGGTAGGTAGGTAGGTAGTTACCCGGGTTCTAGTGGAAAGTCGTGACCAGGGGGGTACAGTAAGTCGGGTGTGAGGACAGGATCTGAGGAGGCCACGTAGTGACATCTCGTCCCAAGTCCTCGAGTGGAACCCAAGTGCGGAACGACTATTTGGTATAGCGTTCGAGGGTGACATGGAGGATATCGTGTGAGGAGGAGATGAAAGCTTATGGATAATTGTGAAGCCAGCTAAAGAGAACGGAACAAAATGGAGGTCTGCTATTTAAACCCTATAGACCACTCGGAATCCAGGGGAATAATAATAATATCAATTTAAATTCACCCAACTTCTTAGGAGTATTTTCAGGTTAGACTGCAAAGCGATATGAATAGAGAATGACTGAAAACCTGAGAGAACTGTACAGCTGTTTCGTCCAAGTTTGGCACTCTTCATCAGTACATCCCTATTGGGGGGACCACACCCAGGACCTTCAGGTTAATGGATGATCCTGTTGATCGTTCAGCGGCTCTATGGGAGAACCCAATGGCCTATAAATTCTAACTTCTGCCCATTCGTCATATACAGTCCTACAGCCAGTCAGCGTTATCTGTAAGGACTTATCTTCACAAGCGACTTGATGAACGTCGCTGGTTACAAGTCACTGGGCCTGCAAAGGACCTCATCTTGTAATTAGTCACTGATGGGCATTATATGTAAATAAAACGAAATCCTCACAAACCCTCTTATTTAAAGAATTAGTTTTGCTAGACAGTAAAAGCAAAACGAACAGAGGAAGGTGAACTATGCACTAGGATTTATCAAAAGCCAGTGCACTCTAATCGATATTTAGACTTTAAGTCATGTCAATTGTTATATATGTAAAGGTGGGCTTAGTTAATCATTGCATAAACTGAGCGAATACTCCAACTAGTACATTAGAAAACTTAATTAATGAAACGAAACAGACAGAAGAAGGTACACTGGTCTTTTCACAACGTTTCTGATTTAATATTGAGGAAATAAGGACAAACTACGTAATTTCGCCTCTTCTATGTGAATGTATCAGCTCGGCCGCTTCCATAGAGCTAGTTACATTCAGCATACAGTTACGCCGGTTTATCATCTGATTACTGGACATCATCCTACACGGATAATCGAAGAATAATCAAAGTCTAATCATAACACTATTTTAGCTCACCTTTGTAGATACCGAACGTAAAGTTGATGTTATTAACAAGGCTTCGAAGTCAACTACAATATTCCATCTAGTTCTAATTTTGCCTTACGAATTCATTTTATACGCACACACCTGAAGCAACTGAAATCCACCTAAAGAGAGTGAACTTGTGTGCTCAGAAGAAATTTGTATACAGCCACTTTCCTTCATTGTCTGTCTGCCTGTTTTCGACATAGAATTTTTCACCTAGGTGCGGCAGTTCAAGTCGCCACACTCCATGTAGCGCACAAAGCAAGAGAAGAAATGCATATTAGAGACAGTGAACAGAGGTGTGAGACAAAGGAACGGTAATAACGAAGAACAATAAAGTTTCATTGGAAATTATAAGTCACAAGGAGTGAATGCATCTGCCGTAGTCATTGAGAATGATTTTGAGCCATATCACCAATTGTTTCCAACCATTGATTTTCACTGCCCGGAGGACCCCGACCAGGAAGTCTACACCTTCCTATGTGGCTGGCTTAAACTGACTGTTGTGGACTCCATTGACTGGTGTCATGTTTCGGTTTGACGACCACTAGCTTTCTCTTTTCCAGCCTGACTCCATGTCAGCTAACATTGCCTGTTGTCCAGGAAGGCGATGACTATGCATACGTAACACATGTCCTAACCATCTTAGTCGGTGTAATTTCACAACCTCGTATATTGATTTCCCCTCTTTACCTAGCACTCGACGCCTAACCTAAATATTGCTCACCTTATTATACCACTTCATACAGGAGACAGAACGCAGGCACCTATGATCGAGGACAGCTAGCCTTTTCATGTCTTCCACTCTCAATGGCCAGGTCTCACAGCCATAAAGGAGGACGGAGTGGACTGATGAGCAGTGCACACGCCCTTTTGGTCGATAGCTAGCCGGATATGGTCAACGTGCACTACCACTTCACTCCCTATTTCTAAACTAGGAGTCAGTGTAGCCCTGTGCTGTAACATCATCTTACATTTGTCGGGAGCGAATCGCATCCCAAACATTCGTAGATTGCAGCTCAAGGTGTTCAGAAGACTCTGCATTTTGTTAGCGTCTTCACCACGTAGAAAGACTATATCGTCTACATATTCTAAGTCAACGAGATTATTCCCTGGTAGCAAGCCAATCGCTGAAGTGAGTTAGTGTTAAGTCCATTAGTACAATATCTGTGATGAAATTGAATAGAAATGGGGATAATGGGCATCCCTGACGGACACCACTAGTCGTCACCACTTCAGGTGACAACTTAGCCTTCATTACATGAATATAGGGGGTATGACAGTTTCCTCCCCTTTCAAAAACCAACTTATATTGTTGTTTCAACCATCTTAATATTCTGCCTTTTAATTGCTGCATTAGTTTTCTTATGCTTCTATTGATCTTTACACATCGCTATTATTGAGACAAAAACACTAGTGTTGTCAATAAATAACCTTTCTCATAGAAAAGGTTCAATTCCCGACACACTCACTTCCAAATGACAACTAGTTTACTGACAATCAGTAAGGTCTGAAAAAGAAGGGATGTTCGGTGTGAGGTTAGTAGCTCCACCTATTTTTTTTTTTTTCTTTTGAGATTTGGGCCAAATGCCGGGGACCCGCGCACCCCTAGTGAGACTGCGAAAGCTTGTAGCCCTATGTTCCACGCGGAGTGCAAGATCTGGAAAAATGTCTGAATTACAACAATGATCGGACACGATTTCATTGACAGGTAATAAGATTTTCAATGAACACAGGCTCTTTTTCGTTGTGATTCAATCAGATTTCAGGTTGTAAAAAGCATTAACAGATCAGCATTAGATTACCTAGTCCAAATAGGTCACAAAAATAGCATTGAAGAGTATTTTCCTTGCATCTATCGAATACTGAATTTATTGTCGGAAGCCTCTACATACCAAACACTCCATATAGCAAAATCCATTGCAACCAGGGCTGTGTGTACAAAAGAAACAGGTTCAACCACTATTACTACCCTGACCTGTTGTAGAACCTACAAACCCACAAATTGTTTATTCGTCCACTTAATGTATCTCATATTCATTTTAAGGCTAAACTGAAGCATATTAGCACTTACAGGTGGCTATGAACTGAAACCTAATGGTCTTATTGATACGACATCATTTAGAAAACATCAATGTGTTGTTAATGAAAATAATTCGTTAATTATTCTGAAAATATAACTGTACAGTCTGATGAAGAAGTTATTGAAAAGAATATCTTTTCTTCACTAGTGAATCATATCGGATTTGTAATTGGCCTCTTTAATCAACTAAAATACTCCATTTTTTGGTTGGAGGATTTCATCATGAGCTGACATCAGTTAGACAACCATTAGAAAATCGACAGGGAGTACTGGAGAGCCGGCTGTTTCGTCCTAGTTTTGGACTTTTCATCAGTATGCGCCCACCACAAGGGGTTCGAACCCAGGACCTTCTGGTTACAAGGCGAGCTAGCTGGCAGACCATCAAGCCACTGGTACCTGATCCAACGGCCAACCCATGAATTCTTAATTCTGCCAGTTTATGATATAGCGCAACCACTTCGCAATGTCTTCTTTAATGAGTTACTTCCTCACCTTCAACTTGCTGTACCTTACTGGTCACGCCTTCCCACTAGGACTGTGATGGGTGCTTACTACTGAAAGGTCCCAAAGTGGAGCGAAACAACTGTCCAGTTCTCTAATTGATGTCAGCTCATAATTAATTCTTCCAATCAATCAAACAAAGCAAATCCCTGCACAACCAATACTTAAAAAATATCCCACTTCTCCTTATTACTTCACTTGATGCAGTTAAAGCGTAAACATACTCAAAATTCGGTTCTTCCTTTTGTGGCGCTTTAATATTGTCAAAATCAGGCTTAGTTTCGCTTTCGACTAAACGCATTGCTAGTGGAGATTGCTTTTCGAGACGTTTTAGTTCTACAACACTCCTAGGTCAATATTACGTACATCTATCGTAACTCTCACCTGCCTACCACTTTTTTCTATAAAGAGCAAATCTGTAGCGAGCAGAAAGATGATTTTGTACAGTTTTTGTTAAAATTTAAAAAAATAAGCATTCTTTATTTTCAGAGCGTTGGGTATACCCCTTGTTTAAAACAGTTCCGAAAAAGCTAATGTTCATAAAACTGCAGTTCCTCGGTGACAACATCAGCGAAATAATAACACAACCCCTGAAGAATGCAGTTAAAAGAGCTTATTATGCAACAGATGTACGTTGTCTCTTCATGACCACCCCTATTCTACGTTCGAGAAATAAAGATAAGCTACCTAAATTTGCCTCTTCTATGTGTATCTACCAGTTTGACCGCAGCTGCGGAACCAGCTACATTGGGCGTACAATTAGGCAGGTTCATCATCGTATGTTTAAGCAAGGGACAAACAAGATCTATTCGTAGCTCTATTTAGCACACCTTGCAGATAGTGAGTGTAAGGTTGACGTTAATACTGAATTTAAAATCTCATTCCTACTAATCTTAATTTTGCTCTGCGAGTTCGTCTTCTACATACAGCTGAAGCAATAGGAATCCACCTCAAGAAGCCAAACCTGTGAGTGTTCAGAAGAAATTTGTACAGCCACTTTCTTTGCCTTGGCCATCGTTACATGAATGTATAAACCAGACTACTTCGCCCCCCCCCTCCGCCTAAACCGTTAAAATTATTAAAATTATAATTGTCCAAATTATTTTATTTTTTCTGACCACTTCATCTTTAATTACGTGTTATCCTTGTAAAGTTAAATTGATTTATTCTAACCATTTCTGCCTTTTAAATGTATATTGATTTTCTTCGTTAATTATCACTCCATTGACATATTGACATAGACTAATTATTGTTAATAAACGTATCAGTGCCACTTGACTGCTAAACTGTTGTGTATTGTAATAAAAACGCTACGAGTATATATTAGAGAAGAGCCAGATTGAGATGAGGATCTAATTGAAAAGTAAATATTCCTTCGCTCAATCTTTCTGTTTTCTAAATGTCTAAATGGGGATTTTTTCTATATGGAATCTTTTTTCAGCTCATCTGTGCAAGTTTTTCGAAAATTACGGTGTAAATAAAATATAAAGCAAATAGTTCAGCGACAAATTCATCGTATTCATATATAGTTTTTCACAGAAGACGGTAGTAACAAAAGCGATGAGTTCTCACAAACCCAGCAGTTAACATTAGCCAAAGCATAAAAGGAGTTGAATAGCTATATCAGAGTTACGCAATAGAATGGATGATTGAATAAATGAGTTACAACCAGTTCACCCATTGCCGTGTAACCAGGTGCGCTGGTTGTTTGACGTGTATCCTATCTAAAAGGGTTGCAGAAAGGCAGAAGTGCCTCTGTATAAGGAGTGTAATATCGAACACCTTGTCAACACTGATCATTCTATTTCAAGATAATGCCTTCTACAAATCTATCAATAAATTGAAGACTAGTCTACCACAGGCAATAAGCTTCCGTCTACTTTGCATTGCTGAAGCTTAAGGCATTAAGTTAGAAAAATAGCAGCAATTCACACACACAAAAAAGCTATTCAAACACTTTTACTAACATATCAATAACCTGACTTCATTCTTTCAGACTCCTTGTAAATCTTGTGTTTATTTAGAAATCTTACACAATTCCCCAATTTCTCTCGTTTCTATATGCATCCTGATTAGAACTCACTTATTAAATTATTCATCTTATCACTTAACTGTAATAGACTTATTCAACTCTTTTTATACCTTGGCAACAACGGTGATTATGACAATTCATTACTCTTTCCTGAAAATGATGTACAGAAATGCGGTTGTCCAGTGGGACGAAATGAATCTGCTGAACAACGTCGTATCTTGTTTTCATTAATGTCTGGATGGGGATTTTTCATGAAATTAAATACAGACCTCTGTTATCTCGCAAGTCACGTTCACCTTCTCTGTGGTTGCAATCATCATCATAATTATTGACTTCAACTTTCTGAACTTGCATGGAACTCATATCTTCTTCTAATGGATACTCAATAACCATTTTGAGAAACCTACAGTGAACACCAATCATTGAAATATACTACATGCAAGTCTTTGGATTATATGACCAGATTTTTAGGACGGCAGATCAGAGCTCATTCTCGAGCAAACATATGCTCTCATATAATTCAACTGTAATAGACTGTTCATCCCCCCAGAGCTTCACTTTTTTATCTTAATATCTCGTAGTTTGTCATTAGGTCTATATGCCGGTAAGCGTTGGATGCTGGCCTTCACTGTTTAAGTTCCCTTGTGAAGTTAAAGGCATGTGGTCAAGGATCCATGACGCCACTCAGCACGTTGTTGTGTCACGTTCAGTCACTTGTGGTTGAACCCTAGCCGATTAAGCACTTATCATCGCTCTATATTCCTGATGTAAAAATATATTTGGTATTTTGGATGGTCGACTTGTTATTTCAATTCGTCTCTGATACCACTGGAGCAAGTCTCTTTGGAGTTACAGGATAAACACACTTGCGTTTGTACACAGAATATCTTTGTGTAACCTCTGACGCCAACCATCTTCTAAAGCTACGCCGCAAACCTAGTGGCACTGTTGCAACTACGTTCTTCACACACTGTGACTATAGCTTTCTGTTTAAGAATTTGAAGGTTTGAAACAGAATCTAAAACAACATATGGGATAAATACACTTTGAATTTGCTCCGAAGTTTCTTTTCTGTTGAGGATAGTTACCTTTGAAGCCTAACATTCGGTTATACTTTTCTTTAGTTCTCCAAAATTTTTAACGAAAGTGTCCGGAATTCCTACATATATATAATGATCTTCCCTTGAATCTTGGAGATTTCTTTCTCCGTGTAACGTATATCGGTCGCAGTGTTATTTAGCCCTAACGATTAGATTTTGATGTGGTGTGTGATGTCTTCTGCTAGAATTTCGAATAGGAGAACGACAGACTAAATTACAGCTAGGGGAAATGAAAAACCATTTTTAAACGTAGAAGGTATGAGAAGACAAAAGCAAATGTAACTGCAAAACACAGCGGTATTTGGTAACAGTAATATTTAATTGGTAAATGATATGATGATAGTACTGTATTCATTTCATGCTTCCTATTTTCTCTGCCAATGATCTTTATTTCCCCTCTTCGCAACTTAATCCGTCAATCTGTCATTCCAGATCTCTGCAGAGAACGCCGGATACAAAATACTAATTAGAAATTCCTATCAGAAGCCGAAGCCACACTAAAATAGTAACTTTCGGGGTGTTGATTATGTGTCAACTATGCTCCGACCCTAAACATACTTATTTTGACAGACACGAGAGAAAACATTGGTTAGGGGCCCTGAGTTCGAACCCCGGTGGGTGCGTATTGCTGAAGAGTCCCAAACTAGAACGAAACAGCTGTCCAGTACTCCCAGGTTTTCCAATGGTTCTCTAACCAATGTCAGCTCATGATGAAATCCTGTAGCCAATCAACCAAATCCATACAAACCAATACTTGAATACGAGAGAAAACAGTTCGCGAGGAAAATATGAAACAGCAATCACATAGTCCAAAATAAGCAGTACATCTCAGGAGGGATCTTGTTAAGTCAGAATATTCGTTAGGGTAATTGAATATCTCGCACAAACCACCGCCCGTAACACAACAGTGGACTAAATGGTGAGATTGTCTGACTGCTTCACTTCTGGTTAATTAGTCGACTTACACAGTGAATGTAGGCTAGTAATTTCATGGAATTACTTGCCGCTACAAAACTTTGTAGACATATTACATTTCATATTGCCGGCTAGGTTACATGCTTAATTTCATTTCTATATATTTAACTGATATAACTCTTATATTCATGCTATACTTCCCTTTGAGGAAGAATTCAGGACGTCCTATGAAAAATTAAGGCTGATTCTGAAAGTAATTATGGACGCACTTGACCACTTTTGGACACTACACTGATTTCCCAACTATCAGCTTCTATGGTTCTGAAGTAGTTGAAGTCCAATCTCACGTACAAATTGACCACGCACATTGGAAAACAATGTGGTAAATTCGTACTAGAAAACTTTCAAAAAAATTAGACGTCCAAACTTCTCAGCCTGTTAACATCATTAATGTTGCCTATATGAGGTACTCTGACCCCCGGGCTATTATATATATTCCATTTCCTAATGAAAATCTTCCACATATAAGTACTAACATATTATTTAACACCCATAACAGTTAAAATCTTTCCAGATGTTATGCCACTAAAATCTATCAAGACTGTTATGTTCAGGCTTTACTCCATTTATAATCTCGTAAAGACTGGGTGTTACAACTAAGTAACACGACTATCCCTGTTAAAATTGATACAACAACTGAATAAATAGCTTATCTAACCAATAGGGGTTGTCGGAAATTCACAAAATCTAAAGGCCTAATTATCTAGAAGACATACTCCAGAAAGAAACATTTTGACTAATAAAAACTGTACAATGCTGCTAAACAGCGTATCTAAACCATGTTTTCGACTCTCAGATTACATAAAACCAGCAAGTATTACAACTATGTGAATCTCACAGACGACCACGAAACTTTCTTTTGTGGTTTGTCTACGTAAGCTGCCCTACATAGCTGTATCTCGTCGTTTTCCATAGTTGGTATTACACGTTCTTGATCTTTCTTCCAGAGTCTTACTACAACTGGTGGTTCGTAGTGACATAAATAAGGAGTCAATTTATATACAATATATAATTTATTGGACATCTAAATAGCTTGCATAGTTTCTTCAACATGCTTAGCCACAATAGCAGCACGTCTGCGTAAATAATGCTGCCAATGAAGAAGAATTTGGTCATCAATCATACGACATATCTGACCCCGTGCTAGAGCTGATCGGAATTCTGCGTGTTGCAATAGATCCAGCATATGCAGGCAATACGGATATATGAGGTATTTTGAATATGCAGGTTCTTCCAGTACTGTAAATAACTTAAGTACTTTATAAAATTGGGTTTTTCAAACCAACCCTGCTGTGCAAGAAAGTTCAGATAGTTAGGATTGGCAAGGCACTGTACAAACTCCAACTCTATCTGGAACCTATTTCGTGATTCATCCAAACTCTTAACATTACTCTGAGGAGGACGACCACGAGATTGCATCATTTCAGTAGATGTAGATGATATTAGGGAAGCTTTGTCAGTACCATTAAATAAGGATAGTCAGATTTAAATTATGCCATTAAGTATAAAACATTCTTTTCTCGATATTACTTCTTTATGATGTCCGTCTCAGAAGTCGGGCGTGAAAAAAATTCGTAACAATATATAACGTCGTTTCTCCAGAATAACTCGCAATTGTTTTTGAAATTTATCTGACGAGTTTCTGCAGAATTGGATGTTCACCAGTTGACTAACACTAAGCGTAGAAATCCAAACAAGATTCGAGATAGCCACTCAACCTTGACAATGGCCTTGCCACTTCCGATATCCAATGTCGTTTACATGAACTTGTTGAAATCAAATTGACTTTTTCGTGCCATATTCTCGGTTGTAAATTAAACTTTGCCGGTCCTGAGAAAACCCCTGCATAGTGCGTCCCGCTACTGGACTGTGTTGGCTTCAGTTGGTTTCAAGTAGTGTCTCACGACGATTTGTTACATGAGGTTTGCAGTAGATGGTGTATTAAGACCATGTTCCTGCTGGAATTGATCCTATCGGCCGTTGATTTTCTGGTGTGGCCGAAAGGTGAAATAGTGATAGTAAGCACAATTGGTGTAGATTAAATAGATATAAAATGTAGATGGTATTTAGAACGTCTAAATAAAAAAAACTGTATCGACAACTTACAGTATGAAATTACATCACGTTTTAATCTTGTAAAAATGGCATACCTCTTATGTAAATTATAAATATGAAAATATATATTATTATTTGGTACTGAAAACGACTCAGTTGTGCTATTGTCTTTAGCAACCTTGCCCAATCTTAGAAGTAATGCAGAGCCCAGTCCATTGCGAAATCTCTCATTCGGCGTACAACACCACTGTGTCCATCGTCTCTTTTTAACTTCCGCTGGGTTCCATAGTTATGCCCATAATGCATTAATTTAGCCTTCTGTTTCAACGTGTACACATACAAACTGGTTCAAGCACCATTTTTTGCTCTTCCTACATGTAGACAGGAAGTACATTCCTGGAGTTTGAAATTAAACTATACTAGTTGGAAAAGCTCTGAATTCTTCTCCTTGATTAATCTTTACTTCTCGTTTTATTCGAGTATACGGCTTGCAGGGCACATCACTAACTAACTGAGTCCTCTTCGCTTGCGTTGTCTTGTCAGTACTTAAAAGTTAGGTAGAGTACCGATTTGTCCGGTAGTTGAGCAAATTACGTTTAGTAGGTATATTTACAGTATAGCTAACCGATAGCACTACCAGTAGCTAACACGTGCGATAGTGACCATTTTGTTATAGTAACACCTAAGGAAGCGGGTGCTCTCATCATACCTCAAGTAACCTGTCTTTAAAAAGCATTTTCCCATGATGCACAATGTGGTACTGCCATAGTCACGTTGCATTCTGCAAGAGTCATTCTAGCAAGTGGAGGTTGTGTTGCAAGAGGATGCCTTTAACTGGAAGGCGCAGGTCGTCATTGATGTGTGAGATTATGCTGTGGGTATGCCTGTGGCGTGTTGGCTTTTCTGTTTGTTTTCCATTTCAGCTCTGTCGGTGTGACCCAGGTTCTCGCAATGGCATCTGAGTCAACGTGTATTGGTCGTGATGGAAAAAAGGGGTTGTATCCCTTTTTTGCCGGGGAGTGTCAATGTAGTTGAAGATTGAACGATCAATTCATGGTTGTTTGCTCAAAACCAACTTCCCCAATTTTCGCGGAGGCATCAGTACACCAGTCATCGTCTCATCGGTCGCTGTTCAGAAAGAAATCAGGAGAAAACCGCCAGAAGTAATATTGTGATTTATTGTCGTAATATTTGTTCACACACCTTAGTCATACGTCATTTATATGTTGGTGTAACAATAAAGAATCCTTGAGTCAACAGTTGGTGTTTTGGTTTTTTCGTCCGTTACTACTAAGCGTTTCTGAGAAACTTCAAGCGACAGCGTGAGTCCCAGCGTATCAAGAGCTGGGCATTGACGGTTTACGAGACATGGCTGACAGGTATAAAACCTTTAAGGATTTGTGAGGAAGAACTCTTATTGTCTACTGCTGTTAATAAAGCGTTTGAAAATGATGAAGTTGATCATACAAACGGAGTTTAATTGGATATTTGTGACAATGATCATGATAGTGCACTTTTGTCTTTGGCTGATCATGATGAGATGAGCGGAATGCCTACTACTGCTGAGTTGAACATAGGTTCTATACAACGTGAACGTGAAGTAGAATTAAATGCAGATGCAGCTGCAGAAGGTATGGATACTCGTGTGACCATCAGTGTGAGTGATCAGCATGTAGCCGACCTTTCAACAGATGCTAGTGCTAAACTGGATCTAATAATAAACGACAGCAGTGGTGGTAATCTTACAGTTAGACAACCTACCAAAGCCGAACAACAACAGCTTCTGATGCACCGCTGAGTTCATCAACTTGTGTCACTCAGTCGTCGTCGGTGTTGTCATCCACGATGAAAGGGACGTCCACGAACTCACATGTCTTATGCTATGACTGTGCCAGTATCAGTCCGTTTGAAAAGACGAAAGATATTGGTCGGATTAATGGGGATAGGCCAAGTGTGTACGAGAGGGTAATTGTTAAACTGGCCTGCACGAATAAAGGCCTTTCAAGTTTCAAGTTACTATTTGAATGTTATTATCTTTGGTGTAAATTACTCTTTACCCAAGATTGGTTAGTCAGATACGTCGTATGTTTGTTAGTCATCTACAATCCACAATACAATGACATGGGCGTTTCACCGTTCAGATTAGAGGATATAGATGATAGAAGGTCAGAAAATGAACTCTACGACGATTATCCAGCCTAAGGCGTCAGCCTGAGAAGGGTTGTAGGCGTACTGTTGTAAGTCCCACAGTTCCTCAAGGGTAGTTCGTCATGCCAGAATCCACAACATTTGATGTAGTGATTGTACATATTTTTGTGTTAAATAGTTGTGTGAGTTCCAATTATTGTAATTGTTGGTTAATCTTGTTTGTGTCTGGACATTCCACAACTTACAATCGTCAACCTGTGAAGGTTTGTAGGCGTACTGGTGTAAGTCCTGCAATTCTTCAAGGGTATTCCATCAAGACATGAACTGCGAGTTTGTGTGTACTGTTTGTATATACGTGTGGTGTGTCATATCAATTGGTGTTTTTGGATTCATTGTGTTTACTCGTTGTTTTCGTACCTTGTTTTTATTGCGTAATTTTGTTAAAATTTTCGTCGTGATTACTTCTGAAGTTGTGTCCACTCTTCTACATCCGTGAATGAATTGATTGATGTTAAGGACAGCAGATGGGTCGTATACGCCGGGGAGGCTATTGCGGGGAATGAAGTGCATACGGAGATAACTGTTAGCTGTGGTCCCACGCGCAATGGAGCAAGGGAATGTTTAGCTCTCTACGCTGGACCTCACGCTGTCCCTAGAAAAGTTTCAGAAACAATTTGCATTAACCATCGCATAAACCAGGACACAGATTGGCGGCTCAAGAATCCTTTATTCTTACGCCAATATGTAACCAACGGTAAGGTTATTACACAGAAGGTCTGAGAATAAAACTGAACAGGGAACGATGAGACGACGACTGCTGGATTGATGACTCTTGGGAAAAATATGGAGGAGTTGGGTTTGAGCAGACGACCGTGAATTGATCGTTCAATCTACAACTACATTGACAGACATTATCTCCATTCATTTACTTTTTGTTGGCCATACAATTATGGGAAGGAGTAATTTGACAAAAAGAGAGGCTTCCTTAAACTACTTAGCCGTAGTCTCCTTCTGGAAGAGTAGCGCATGACTGAACTTATCCGGCAAGTCGGCTGATATTTCGCTCAGTAAATATTTTTGTGGATAATCTGCTTGGTAGTTTAACAATTTTGTCACACGGTAGAGGCCAGACCATTCACGAACTATAGAGATCAATATAAATATAAATATAGGCTGTTAATTGGTTGACCATAACTACCAGCAGGAGAAGAAATGAAGTTTTAGTTGTAGCTGAACCTTGATGAAGATATTCGTGGGGGTTACGATTTTACATTTATACGGACTTCTTCTGATTGCTTGTACTAATGTACTTTATACTTATGAAAAATGTCAATTTATCTAAATTGGAAGATTGTAATTTATGCCATATCTGACTTAATTCACTTCAACCCAATAAATGATTCACCCACAAGATAAAGCTAAGTGAAATAACTTTGTGATGCATGCACATATATAGTCAACAAAATTTCAGGTTTCAGGGTGATTGTATTCACTAGTTTGTGAGATAAAATGAATACTACGAGGGTGAATTATACAGACTAAGCATAGGTTAATGGTCAACAAATAACAATATTGGTGATAACGAAATGAAAACGATAGTATGATGTAAACTTAAAAGCACCATTAGGGAAAGAATTTCAAGTAACAATGAATTAAATGAAGTGGAATGGACAGGATTGTACAAATATACTAACAAGTTTGAAAAGCATTACGTAAACCTAGGGTAACAGATATAATGATAAGAGTCATGCAGCATCGAAAGTCCCCAAGTAAAAGTTTATCGCTGAGACAAAGGAGAAAAGAATAGAACTTTTGGAGGCGAAGGATAATTTATTTAAAACAACTTTTATCTAACTATTTTTGTTCTGAATATTCGTGGTCTTGATATGAATATTAAATGAGATTTTATGTGTCTTTGGTTAAAGCCCAACTCTTGCTGACTTCCGAGGTGTTTACCTTTTGGTGTCAATCGGTTATGGAAGTTTAATGAAATACCACTAATTTTGTTTAAGTTATTAGAGGCGATATTTCGACTTTTCCAGTTCTGATTCTGCTTTTCCGCTCCAAGGTCAGATATTCGGACTGTTGCAAATCTTTTTAACTGTTTGTTTTCTTTCACGTTTTTAATGAGGATATCACATTTGGATTTTTTATGTTGATATATGCTGAAAGTTTCATGTTATCATGCACCGTATACACAAGGTTTACTTAGGTTACTTAGGTAACCCGAAAAACTCTTAAGTTTCAGGAGGAAATTTAAAGGTTTTCAGTAGGTAATTAGGGGCTTCTGGGGAAAAGGAACGTTGCACTGCCCCAGATTTTTCCTTAGGGTAGTTTTAAAATGCATAAGTATGGTCTCGGTGATGTCAAGGGATAGAAGGCAAGAATTTTAATATGTCCTATATGTATTCTATCACTTTGTCGACTTAAGTTTAACAAAATGAGTGACCAACCAGTGACCTAGCTTAAAACGCTTAGTGAGCGATTTAGTGATACCTGGTAAGTGATATTGTAATCATGAGTAAAATATGCTTAACGAAGTGTTTTGTCATAAAATGGGATATATGGCAAGTTTCAGGTCAGTTTTGGAAAAGATTAAGTCAAGGTCTAGGCTAAGGACAAGTTAGGGTTAGGTCAACCTAATGAGGGCGACATTAAGGTTGGTTCGAGTTAGATTACAGTTAGTTTAAGGGTATTTTCACGTTAGGGTTACGCTGAGGAAAAATTATGGTTATTGTTGGGCTTAGAAGAGCCAGATAATCACGTGCATAGAGTGTGTGTTGAAACTGTAGTCCAAAAGTAAGAGGTATTTGTATCACACGTCAGAAAAATATATTCTGTGTAACAGTTTCATGCCTTTAAATTCATTATTTTCATGAATATATATATTTTATACTCCAAAATTGCCTTTACTTTGTGGTTGGTGCGTTCAGGGTCATTTATCTGTTGATACTTACTTGTAGTTAAAGTTTAATTTTGTCGTCAAAAGATAACTTGTCAATTCTTCTAGAGCTAAAACCTCATACCATAAAATCACAGGATAGTGGCATTACAAACATTTCGAAAGATGAGAAGAATGATTGATTGAATCATATTAAATCTTACTGTCGTATGTGCAGTTGATAATACTGTATTTCTGCATCACCTCTGTTTTATTTAACCAGTATTTTTGTTCAAGCCTTAGTCCACCTGGATGTATTTGAAATATTCTTCTTTCTTTGGTCGAGGTTGAACTGTAGCAGCCACTCTGGTACATGATCTTCGACAACCAGTTAGATTTGCAGATAGTATGACTAATTCAAGCTGTGCCTTCTGTCGTGGATATGCCTAACCACTTCCAGGAAAAGAGTTTTTGATTACTGCGTAAATGATGAATTGATTGGAGTTGCTAAAGCATGCATATTCTTTCGAAGTTAGCTAGGATAACTGATATTTTAAGGGAATCGGGATTTTGAAGCAGATTAAAGAACAGGATCAGAAGTATAAAATGATCTTAGAACGACATGATCTGTTTTTTTGCTCCTCAATTCTAACTAGTCCCTTAAAGTTCATGGTGAGATCAATGGGGGTGGCCGCTATAGTTTAACATTTCCGACTTCTATATCGATTGTTTTTTAATTCATTTGGCATAATGTGTCAAGTGATTGCCTTATTTCACTATGAGTTGCAAGTGTTTATCGTTCTTGCTCAGTTATGCCAGACAATGTGCTATTAAGCTATAGTCCTGAGATCTGACGGGAATATTTGGAAATACTAGCCAGGCCTGAGAACCGAGTGCGTCATCAGCAGGCCTGTATGATTTAATGCAACTATTATCAAGCTATAAGCTACTTCCAGTAATTGACCTTTCATAGTACTGATCGTTAGTTTAGAAGGAAGTAATTTAAAAATCTATTGCTTTAGCTCACGATTGAATAATAAGTGTAAAATTGCCGACAAATGTACGTCTTTTGAAACCGAAACACTTCAAAAAGTAAATGAAAAGGAATAACAGAGATGTTATGGTACTAATACAGTGGGCAGAGATATATAGGAATATAAAAATGCTTAGTAAATAGTAGTAGTTGTGTTTAGGAGTGAGGCAGTAGAAGTGGGGAGAAGAAATATGCACCATTGTGAAAGATGTTGAGCCATGTCACTCATGAGTTTTAAGACATTGATCTTTGGTATGCAAATAGTGTCACCCTGGTAACCTACATCTATGAGGCTTAGACCAGTAATCAATGACTTTATAGGTCAGTAGCACCTTTTGGTATTGCCACAGTTGTTGGAACAGGAAAATATAAAGGGAATCACTGATATAGGAATAACTTCCATGTGTTGACGGGTGCATACACCATGAATAAATTCGTTTGCATAACGAAAGAATAGTTTTATGCCTTGGTCACTATCACTTCAAGTTACATCTGGAGTGTCACTTTACAGTCTGTAGATTCGCGACTAATATTGAGTTTAGTGAGTTA
Organism: Trichobilharzia regenti; assembly: GCA_944472135.2. Taxonomy (NCBI): domain Eukaryota; kingdom Metazoa; phylum Platyhelminthes; class Trematoda; order Strigeidida; family Schistosomatidae; genus Trichobilharzia; species Trichobilharzia regenti. The sequence goes on from OX235267.1 coordinate 39,001,073, forward strand.
TTCTATTTTTTATTTATTTATTTTTTATTTTTGATTACAGCTTGATTCCACATTGTATTTTTTTTGGTACTAGTATGGAATTTTCAGCATGGATATCGGTAGCCCAAATTTTGCAGGCCGACCATAGATATCGGGTGTGCGTCGGCGCGGGCTCGAGCCCCGGACCATGTGCATGGTCGGTGAGAGTCCTAACCACTGTGCCACCGACGCACAAAAATAAAATAAAAAAATAATTAAAGATCATATACATATAGCGCATTGAAATGGATTCGTGTAGTATATGGACTTTCTAAATTCTACATTCTGGAGTTTATTAGACTAGTTATGCTGGAGGTGAATATATTTAAAGTAGAACAACCTTCATTATGGTCATTATAAGCTCATTATTGGATGATAATTGTGAACTTTATCCTTTTTGATGTTGGACATTGGAAACTATGCCAAATTTACTCTCGAATGGAATTTCATGTTTGGTTAAATACATTGTTTATAACTTTAACCGTGTCATAAGTAGCACAAGATGTAAAAGCAGTGAGTCATGTCGTAAATTTAAAAAAAGGATTAGTATAATTCTTGTCTTCGCTCAATACTCTAATCAGATGGCCAGAAAAGGTCAGCCACAGGGATCTGTGGGAGCATACCAACCAGTAACCGATCGTGAAGCAAATAAGCAGGAAGAAATGAAGGTGGATTGGTTGGCAATATTCTGAGGAAACCATCAAGTGACATCACACGACAGGCCATCGTTCGAGTGGGACCCGAAAGTGAAACGGCGAGTTGGTCGTCCAAGGGTGACTTGGAGGAGGTCATGTGAAGAGGAGATGAAAGCATGTGAGCAGACGTGGAGTCAGGTGAAAACTTTAGCAGAGAACCGAACGCAATAGAGAAGTTGTGGCTGAAGCCCTTTGTTCCTCTAGGAATCAAAGGAAATAATAATAATTGTGAATTAGTTAACATTTACTGTGAAAAATCATTTTCTGCTGTAACAGAAAGTCCTACTTTAGTGTATTAACAAAGTTAAACTAACTCTGTACTGGATTTAGTTTATTGCACTTAGTAATTAACACTTTTTGAAACTACTGTTTTACTCAAATTTAGATGCCTCTGTATCCTTCACTTGAGCAAATGAAGGTGAGCAGTCTTCTGGAGAGTCAAGGTGTTGGTGGGGGTGGCGTTGGTAGTGGCGTTGGTGGTGGTGGCGCCGGTGGTTATATGACTCCTTGGGAACCTCCATATGATGATGCATCAGTAGCCATGCAACCAGTGCAATCACATGCTGATCTTCTTAGAAGTATGGGTTATGAGGCGGGCTCTTTTTATTTTAACAATCTTGGTGAACTGGTTCCTACTAATCCCGCAGCGGCTTTTAAAAATGATGACTTTAGTCAGCCTGGTGCTGCTACAGACTGTGCATCAAACTCCATGGCAATTTGTCCTGTTCCACCAAGTGGAACATTGGCTCTTTTTCAACATCATGACATTTTTGACAAAATAGAAATTAAAGCAGGCATTCGACTTGTAACTCTTTGTAAAAATGATAATGGTAAGGTTGGCATTCAATTGAAGGATATAGAAAAAGTGAGTTCTAGCCAGATATGTTTATCATTTACTGATGATGTTTTGAACACAGGATATTTTTTTCACTAAATTTTTAAATAAAAGAATTAAATATTAATTTAAAAAAACTTGTATTTAATTTTATGTACTCTGTTGTTTATTATTGTTCATAAACAATTTGGTTATAATAAAATGTTTTGTTTATGTGTCTGAACGAGATCTACTCTGTAGCAAAAACAATTTCTCTCTAAGAATCTGCACATTGTGTTGTCGGTTGCTTTAGTATGGCACCAAGTTATCCGTTCAAAGATTTCATATCATAAAAAGTCTAATAAAAGCGAAGAAAGAACATTTATCAAAGTCAGAATCTGTTACAAAAAGGGCTGAGTGTCTCATGCCTCAGGGGCCTAGTACATGACGCTTCAATGTTTTTAATTGATGAGGTGTTTTCTTTACGATTTTAGGCTTCAATTTGAACACCATCACACTGGGGTGCATATAAGACAGGAGGCGTACATCTTAGGTTTACTGCTAATCAGCATTTTATCAAGTAGTGAAGAAAAAATACATTGTCATTGTAAAATACACTGGGATATCTTCTAATCCCAAACATATTTTTTTTAAACGGGAAAATGGCTTTAATTGGTGGATAGTGACTAGCGGTGGAATCCAGGATAACGTGCATTTCGTCCTATTCGGGACTCGCTATCTGGATGTACCTGCATTTCCCAGTGAGTGATGATGTCCCCACCGAGGTTCGAGCCTTGGAGAAGTGGCTTATACTTATTTTGAGTGCCAGTTATTACCACCCATATATGAGGCGAAATTACTTTTTTCTTCACTCGTTTGCTTCCCGAGTGTTCCGGAAGCATGGGACTTCAAGCTGCGAAATTCCAGTAGTCACCTTTTGTTGGTTTCACAGAGTGAGTTTAACCTCCCGTCTCTAGCTTAGTCTACTTCCAGATAAGCAAGGTTTGGGAGAGTGTGTCAGCTAGGAATCGAATGCTGCACCATGTGCATAATTGACCAGCATCCCACCTCATTGAACCATTGACGTACGAGGTCAAATATATATATTTGTTCTAAGTTCAACATTCATGACAGACTAGTTGCAAGACTACAGCTCTATATGAAAGTAGATTGAAAATTCCTTCAACATGTTCTTTGCTTAACAGTATCAGCATGATATCCAAAATCAGCTCTGTCTGTGCTTAAAGTCTACGTCAACGTGTAAATGCCATTAAGGAATATGAGTTATCTAATAATATTCAGTCTTACTACCAAATGTTTAAAATATCTCATCTCTTTCAGTTTTCATTCACAGCAATCAGTTTACCTACCTAGTAGGTTGTATGCAGTTAATGAAAAAATTGTCGAGTGAATAGGAATTTATCAAACGTCTGTTTGCAGGGATTTGACTAATTACAGGTGCGGTCATTGATTAGAGAACTATTGGAAAATCAGCAGAGAGTACTGGACAACTGTTAAGTCCGCCTAGTTCGAGACTCCTCAACAGTACACACCCACCGCTAGGGTTCGAATCCGGAAGGTTTCGATCAGATTTCGTGGACCAATCAGCTATTGAGACTCGATCCAGTAGCCAATGCATCAATTTCAATTTCTGCTAATTCGTGATATATATATATATATATATATATGCTGAAATGGGAACAGGTAAAAGGGACCTGGGGACATTATATCATATAACCACGTCTCTATCCGGGAAGAGATCGACACAAGTGAAACCTATAAAAGACAGTCAGGGGAACCCAATCACCAAGGAAGAAAGATTAAACAGTGGGCGGATCACTTCGAAGGACTCTTGAACCGACCACCATCTGCAACCCATCCAGAAATACCAACAATAGCGCGTACACAACTGCAAGTTGACACCAATCCTCCAATGAAAGCTGAAATCTTGAATGCAATCAAACTTCTGAAAGCTGGGAAAACAGCCGGACCAGATGGAATACCCCCTAAAGCACTGAAAACAGCCCTAGAGACGACAGCAGATATGCTGACTCCACTATTGCAAAAGGTCTGGACGAAGGGAAAGGTGCCTACTGACTGGAGGAAAGGTTACGTCGTGAAACTGCCAAAGATGGGCGACTTAGGACTCTGCAAGAACTGGCGAGGAATCATGATCTTCTCAACGCCAAGTAAAATCCTGAGTCGCATCATCCTGGAGAGAATAAAGGACACACTGGATGCAGAACTCCTACCAGAACAATCTGAATTCAGGAAAGGCAAATCATGTCCTGACCAAATTGCGACTCTACGCATCATCATCGAACAAAGCATGGAATGGCAATCAAGCCTCTACCTCAACTTTATAGAATTTTAGAAGGCCTTCGACAGCGTTGACCGTGAAGTAATTTGGAAATTACTCGAGTACTACGGCGTACCCCAAATATTCATCAACCATATTCAACAGCTGGCTGTACGACAACGGCACATGTCAAGTGATCCACAACGGAAAACTCAGCGAGGCGTTTGGAGTAAACACAGGAGTCAGACAAGGGTGCTTATTATCACCCATGATATTCCTAATTGTGGTGGATTGGATTATGCGTCAGACAATGGGAAACGAGAAGACAGGGATATCCTGGACCAACGCGAAGAACCTAGAAGACCTGGATTTCGCACGTGGATGATTTATGTTTGATGTCACTGTCACAAAATCGATGACTTACAAGCGAAAACCGACAAACTGGTCGAAGAAGCAGCAAAGACAGGACTCCAAGTGAACATAGACAAGACGGAGGTTATGAAAATAACCAACCAACAACAAAAGCAACAACAGCAGCAACATCCAGCGTCAATCACCATCAACGGGAGGGATTTGAAAGAGGTTACTTCATTCACTTATCCAGCTAGGAAGCATTGTCTCAACTACAGGAAGTCGGAACGGACGAGGATGTCAAATCGAGCAACATTCGGGAAGGCGAGAAACACATTCACTCATCAACCTGAATCCAATCTGGAAATCTTCGTCACTCAGCATCAACAACAAAATTCGGTAGGAGTTTCAATACAAACGTCAAGTCAGTCAGTTCTTCTATAGGGCCAGAAACTTGGCAGGTGGGTCACAAAGAATATTTCCAACAGCCTGTTGCAGACCTTCATCAACAATAACTGTCTTCGCTCTATACTGAAGATCAGATGTCCGGGCCGGAAAGAATCACCAACAAGAAACTATGGCTGGGAACAAACAAAACAAGAACCCATCGCCCAACAAATATGCAGGAGAAATTGGAGATGGATTGGACTCTCTCTTAGGAGGCCGCTGGGTGATATCACACGCGCGTCAGGCCATTGCTCGAGTGGAACCAGGCGGAAAGGGAAGCGGCGAGTGGGACGTCGGTGTAAGGGTGACATGGAGGAGATCGTGTGAAGAGGAGGTGAAACAGTATGGACTAACATGGATGCAGGTGGAAAGTACAGCAGAAGGAAGACAGAAGCAAGTGGAGACGTGCAGTTGAAGCCCTATGTTCCACTAGGAACCCAAGGGAACAATAATAATAATATATAAGTACATAGTGTAACCACCAGCCAGTGCCATAGTCGAGTAACTGACCTGTTATCAGACTCCTCTGCTTACGACTTCTCTCACTAGAACTCCAGGCAACTTGTTGTATAAAACTAGTCGCTAATGCGTATCAGGTTATTTATTTATCAACGAATTTCTTTTGTTCTGTAAGTCTTTGATTGTTTTTTGTTTTTTCAAAAAATAATTAAAAAATGGCTGACAGCTTCTCTACTTCTCTATTTTTTTTGTTCTTGTTTTCTCCCCTTTTGTATTATATATTCTACTAAATTATTTAGGGTATATTCGTTTCTTTTGTGGAAGCAGGGTCACCAGCTGCACTGGCCGGTGTACGTTTCGGTGATCAAGTCCTAGAGATTAATAATATTTTAGTAGCTGGTTATACAGGATCAAAAGCAATGGATTTGCTTAAAAATTCTTCACCTAATAATATCAGATTAGCAATTCGTGATCGGTAAGTAAAGCAAAAAAAAAACAAGTAAAAATAGTAAGAGTAGTAGAAGTGTTGGTTAATTTCTTGTTTCTTTTACTTCACTTGCATAAATTATTTATTTATTTATTTATGTGTTATTAATTTTGTTATTTTTTATGAGAAATTCTCATCTAAACATTAATAAGACCAACAAAAGACAAGCAGTTCAACAAAGGAGGTTGTTTTCAGTGAATTCATTGTCTTCTTTAGTTGTACAATCTCCCGCCGCCGCATGAGAAGGCAGTGGACTGTGGACTTACCTGGCAGCGAAACAAAAGTAAACACAAGTATAAAGATTATCTGCATTATTTAAATAGGCAGTGTAGCTTGTCTCACGAGACACGAGACAGGAAAAGCTGTCTTTTGATTCTGAACTTTTGATTTCATTTGATTTGATACGATTGGTCGAGATGTTGACCAGAGAAAGTAAAAAAAGTCATTTCCGTCTCCACGCCTTCTCCCACAACACCTCTTGTGTTATTTCTTATCTAATAATAAACCTTTCAACTCACTATTCACATAGACAATTGCTGATATAGTCAAGTAGTTTATCTAGGAAACTTTAGAATTTAGTGCAACACCAATGTTAAGACCAAGAAATACTGATGAGTTGCAGTGAAAACTTCATCATCAGGACGTTGTTGTGGATGATGCCTAGTTTTAAAAGTGATTAAGTAATAAATCATACTGAGTGATGTTAGCATGTGCTGTTCATTCTTGATTGGATTATTATTATTATTGTTATAATGTATTGTATGCGCCGTCGGATATTACCTTATCTATCTTAAATCGATTTCTGTATATTCTTAGTTCGAAAAGTCATCTGTCCCTGAAGTCTCTGTCTATAAGTGTCCAAGATTGGTCATGAACTAACATATAATTTAGAGAACCATTGAAAATCAGCAATGAGTCATTGGATTCTATAGCAGTGGGGCTGAATGGTCCAAATGGCTGCCTTGCGAGCTGAATGTCATGGGTTCGATTCCCTACCGTGGGGTCATAGGTGTCTACTGATGAAGACTCTCAGACAAGAACGAAGCAGCTGTTCAGTACTCCAGTACTAGTTTTCAATGGTTCTCTGACTGAACTCAGTTTATGATCAGTTTTGAAATAAAGTTTATCGTAAAATTTTCAGGTTATACAATTTGCAGGGGATTCGGGATTAATTCTAATTGGTAGATTTTTGTGGCGAATTAATACCAGTTAGACAGACCTTTGGATAACTGTTTCTGCCTACTTTTTTGACTCTTCAGCAATTCGAACCCATGGCCCATGACCATGAGTCGAACCCAGGAACTTTAGGCTACAACACCAAGCTCATTGACCTTTCAGTCACTTGGGGTGGAATTCAGTGACTCCTGGATTCTAACTTTGTAAACTTGTGATGTAATAATAATAATAATGATTTACTTTATTCCAAAAACAGTACTTGTGATACAGATTGGAATTTTCAGCATTAATCACAATATTGCATCTAATATCCTCAAATTATAAATAAAATTAATCACACAGAAAATCTTCCACATTTACAATAGGGGTAATGTCAGAAACATGCAGCATATAAAATGGAAATAATAATAATGATAATGATAACCGCTAAGGTAATAATAATAATGCAAGTGAAAAATTCCGTGGGTTTGTTTCACACAGTATTGTCGTTATATGCAGTATAGAAATCCTAGAATGTTTAAAAATATTGAATATAATCTTCTGTTTACATGATATGGTGAGGGGAAAAACAAAGATTACAGCAGTCATAGAGATAAGTTGGTGCTTACAATTATGGAAGTAAAACAAAGAAGCAACAGGACCATAAATATAATAGAAATAATAGAAGTAAACTTGAAGGTACATAAGGATGGATGGAGGAAATTGTTTATTTTCTACTAGATGAAAAAAAGTTAGTTAGTTCTTGTCTGACACTATTTTCATCACATAAAATACCCGCCAAGTATAGTATCATAGAATTTCTATACTTAGACGTGCGAGCATACAGTTTTCTGAAGTTACTTCTTGTTCTACCTGAGGAAATGCAAGGTAAAAGCTGAGCGTGAAGTGGATGCTCTAAGTCAGACAAAATCCCTCTAGCAAATTTATTGCACGAAGTCAAGTGCCTATCGACAACGTTAACTATGTGGTCCACTGGGACACTACTCACCCTACTGACCGTCTTTACCATTCTACGAATTGTGACATAGTCCTTTTTAAGCAAACCAGGAAAGTATAAGGGTGAACAATAAAGAAGAATAGGTAGGATACAAGCAACAGTTTATTAACTGTAAGAGGAGGGGTTGAGTTATACCCGAGTGCCTCAACTTCTTAATGTAAAATGTCAGGCGGAATGTTTCACTGGAGATCGCTAAGACATGGGAAGACCAGGAGAGATCAGAAGAGAGAATAAGCCCAAGATACTTAATTTCTGATTTGATTCCTATATCATTGTCGTCAATCTTACAACTGTCATGAGAATCGATGACTTCTTTTAACTGTCTTTTAAATCTTAAGCTGAAATTAAGTTTAACATTTAGAAGGATTCACTTTCACCAATGAGCATCCACTTCACATCGACAGAGTAAACCCCATTTGTAGCGACAAGAAATCCATCTAGTAGCCATCAGATTATAGGATTTGTGGGAATTTTGAATTAATTTCAACTGTAAGATTTTTTTTATCTAGGACATTGGTGATGACAGCGTTACATCACGAGTTGACAAAGTTAGAATTCAGGGCTCATTGAATTCCAGCCTAAGTGGCTGAATGGTCAACGAGCTCGGTGTCGTAATCCGAAGGTCCCGGGTTCGATCCCTGTGTGTGTGTGTGGAGGGGGGGGGAAAGAGTTTTGAAAGATTCTCACTACTGAAGAGTCCTAAAATAGGACGAAACACCTCTTCAACGCTTCTCGATTTTCAATGATCTTTCATGTGAATGACAGTGTATTATTATGTGATATATATTTAATATTCTGTTTTTCCTCTTCTTCTTTATAGTCCATTTGAACGTGTTGTCACGGTTCACAAAGATGGTATTGGTACTGTGGGTGTAGAAATTCGTCATGGATTAATTAAAGCCATTGTTAAAGATTCAAGTGCTGCACGTAATGGCCTACTCACGAATCATCATATTATTGAAGTCAATGGTAAAAATGTTGTTGGATTAAAAGATAAAGCGTTGACACAAATAATTGATGAATGTACTGGTGCATTGAAATTTACTATTATACCTAAATCATTTTATGAAAAATTAACTAAAAAGTAAGTCGGTTAAATTATCTTATTGGATTTTATCACAAGCTAACTAACGTAGATTAGAGAGCCATTGAAAAAAACCCTGTGAGTACTGAACAGCCAGTTGTTTTCTCCTAGATTTGGACTCTTCAGAGGTACACGTGGGTGGACAAATACTCGCCGATGACATTCGCTAGCGGTCGTGCTATATCGTGAACTGACAGAAAGTGGGATCACTTCCCAATGGCTTAATGGTCTACAAGCTCGCCTCGTACCTCGAACCTTGCTGGGTGTACTGTTGACGAGTCCCAGACTAGGGGGACAAAACAGCTGTTCAATACTCCTTACTGATTTCCCGATGGTTCTCTCACCGATGTTAGCTCATGACGTAGTCCTGTAACCAATCAAATCCCTGCAAACCAACACTTGAATATTATCCCATTTGTGTGTATGCGTGTTTGTAATTTTAGTCAGTCACAAGTTTCCCTGGTGATCTTTTTAAAGATCTTGAAATACTAGCGAAAATTTATGCTTCAAGTAGATGTTTTTGATGACGTTGCCTTCTCTGAACCAGTTGACTTAATCGCAAGGTTTCAGTATGAAATGAATTTATTTGAATACTTCACAAATGATGACGTCATTGTGTCACCTGGTAATTTTTGTTGTGATTGGTTGTTAGTTTACATTGGTTAGTTTTTATTGACTTGGCATTTGATTTCTTTAGTCCTTTGATTTACTCTTTCTTAGTTGGTAAATTTGATCTATTCATCGCTGATTTACCCTTGTAGCAGGCTTCTAGCAATTCTTAGGCATTTGTCTAGTGTTCGTACTGTTTAACTTTCTACATTTTCCCAGTTAAATTGATATCCATAATGATCTATGTGTATCAATATGAAAGAATACATATCGTACATTTTCACAGCTTATTTTTGTTCTTGAATGTACAGTCGAAAGAGACGCCTACTACTTTGACGAATATAGAGAGGCTTATCACAGTTCATGCAGTTGATTTTGTAGATGATGTCTAAATGGAACATAGGCCTTCAGATTGGTAACTTTTTAAGTGTCAGTAGCCACAATGTTGCTTTCACAGTATTAGGTTGCTGGCGTCACACCCAATTTTCTCTTTTTTTCGAAGCTTACTGTTAACTAGTAAAGTAGACAATATTTTAGTGAGTGAGTTGGACAGGAGTTGAACCCGGACTATACGTGTGGTTAGCGAGTATTCTACCACTCAGCCACCGACACCATACCAGTAATTGACTGGCTCTTTTCTATTGATATTAGAATGCAAAATGTTTCCTATGGGATACACTGTGAGCAGGATTTACAAGCTTCACAAACTTGTTCACACTTGTCATATAGTGTAGTCTGTTTCGAAATCTAGTAATGATGAATCTTATTTTGGCTTACTGGACGAATCTGTTCAAGGAAGAAGAAATTAGTGGTTTGCTAAACCGTTAAAGATAGGAATAGGATAGATCAGTGTTGGTGATGAAAAGAACCACAATAACAGCAGCAACAAGCATCGATCACTATCAACGGAATAAATATAAAAGAGGTGATTTAGATATGATAGAGAAAATTTGTAGCCCAGGTGGATGATTTTTATGTGAGCCAGGAATTGTTGCCAGGACTCATTGCAAAACTTCACCTTAAGGAAAATTAGAGAAAAATACCTCATGGACGTCTTCCAAAAGAATGGATATCCACGGAATTTTATCAAAAGACATATACCCCCAAGCAAACCTAATAAACCAAAACCCCCAAGAAAGCACAAAGAAAATCGCCCTACCATATACGCAAGGACATCTCAGAAATCACACTACAACACTCTTCAAACCTTTAGAAATTGACGTCATACACAAACCAACAAAATCACTTCACTTAATCCTATGTCAACCCAAGGACTCGACAGTGAAAGAAGATAAAACCAATATCATCTACAAAATAAATTGTAACAACTGCGAAAACACTACATTGGCCAAAGTGGACGTCCCGTTCGTCTTTGTAACCATGATCATAAGCTAGTCGTCAAAAGACATGATATTCACTCGCTCGTATCACTACATACAACAATCGCGGACATCAATTCGGCTGGGACAAAGTTCAAATATTAGACAGAGGAAACACCAAGAATGCTAGAGAATTTTTAGAATCCTAGTATTCTGGTGAATCACCAATCAATAGACACATCGAGATAGACAAAATTTATCAACCGATAAGAAAGAAATCTCACACACAAAGGGTCAAAGTTCAAGTCAAAGAAACAATCAGTTCCAATACAAGTAGCCTAGAGGGTGTGAAGACACACAAAATCAACCAATCACGTTCAAGTTCAGCCACTGGGAGAGATGACTAATAAACTCGTGGAGAAATCAAAAAGCCCACTTCAACGAATTGAAGTAGGCGCTGAAGATTTCGCCTAGTAGGGCGATGAAAGCTTCCTAAATTAACTATCCAGCTCAGATAACACAACCACATAAAAAGGGGGTGATTTCTTTCATGCATTTGGCCATCGTCGTCCCAACTACAGGCGGAATGGATGAGGACATCAAAACCAATCAGAATCGGAAAGGCAAGAGAGACCTTCATCATTCTCAAATCAGCTTGAAAATCTTCTCTGTACTCAGTACAATTCGGATTCGCAACACCAATGTAAAGTCAGCCATTTCTTCCAAATGGTTCAGAAACTCGGTGAGTCTAAAAAAGGTGTTTCGAACAGTCTACCTCAGACTTCTATCACCAACTGCCTCCTCTGTATGCTGAAAATGAAATGACCAGAAAGAATTAACTACAGGAAAAATCTGGGAACGAATCAGTCAAGAACTTATTGCTCAACAGATATCTCGAGGAAAATGAATATGAATGGGACACACGCTCTGGGCAACATCTCTCGAATGAAACCGTGAATGAGAAATGAGTTGGAAATTGGTCTGAAGGTGATGTGGAAGAGGTCGTGTGAAGTGGAGATGAGAGACTATGGGCAATTGTGAGGCCAGCTAGAGAAGACCACACAGAATAGGATGAAGTGGGGATATGCTGTTGAAACTTATGTACTACTCGGAAGCCAAGGGGAAAAGTAACAGTATAAGTACTTCATCTCTTAGTTGGGGAATCACTACCGGTCAGTATAACTTGCTCCACAAGCGCAGCTGGAAGTGGCTAGTCTAGGTACTTCATCTTTCAAACGGTGATTCCCTAAATGAAACACGAAGTTCTTGGATTAGCCACTTCTAATAATATAAGTGTTACTATGTTCCTGGTAGTTTATCATAGATGACTACCTGCCTAAATGTCGGGTGTTAGGTGGAGTGGAGTAGGCCTTAAATGGAAAGAAGGTGTAATGTTAGCCTAACCCAAGATATTGGGAGGTTGTTAATTACTCTTCTGAACTTTGCATTGATATATCGGCTATCCGACTGTGATTTGTTAGGATTTAACCATTAGGAGATGATAAGGACTATCGGTAATGTATAGCTTAGGAGAATAATCCCAGTGGTGGTGAAAACATGTTCTGATTCTTTACCAGATTTGAGGATCATTTTCATCCAGTTTTTCATATCTTTTGGCTAACAAAGTATAAATAGCGAGCTAGGCAAACTGTGAAAATGATAAACATTATATGCGTAGAAAGCAAATGTACGGGAGATTGTGGGCTAACAGATTCTCACACATCGTAAAATCATTGGATATGTGAAGACAGTAAAATCACAGGTTAGCTTCATAGAAAGTCTTTCAACGAATGTGATAAGGTGTATTTCTTGACAGTCTTGATAATCCATAGTAGTTTAGTCTAATCGCCTGCTATCCAAACGATCTCTCTAGCCATGTTAGTACTCACAGGAACATTAATTCCAACTGGCGTAGCTAGCGCGTTAAATCATTGCGGTGTACAAGCGCGACAGGGCAGCAACAGCTATCCATCGGATTTTCAGGTTTTACGGAGTTTATGATAAATGGAGTAGAATACAAACTGCCACATACTTTGTGATCTCATATCTTCTATTTTTGACAACTGTGCCCTATATTCTTAAAGTAATTGTGTCACTATTTGTCTAAATGAACTTCAGATAGTGTCTTTAAAGTGTTTTAGTGAACGTTACTTAAAAGTTTTCAAGTATTGGTTTTGTAGGATTTAGTTTGATTGGATGGAGGATTTCATCATGAGCTGACATCATTTAGAGAACCACTGTTTCGTCCTATCCAGTTGTTCTCTAACTGATGTCAGCTCATGATGAATTACTTAAAATGATTAGTTTATAGAAATTTCATTGCTTTTAATTTTGATCATGGATTGATATCACTTAGCGAACCATTTAAAATCATCAAACAATACTGAATAGTTAATTTTTCCTAGTTCGGAGCCCTTCACCAGTATGCAACCCCCACCAACTGTGGAACGAACCCAAAACTTTCAGGTTACGCGGTGAGCTCGTTAATCATTCATCCATTGAAATGTAACCAGCCAATGCTATCGGCGAGTATTTCTCCTTGTATATCTGACTTGGTAGACCCAACTGGTGTCTACAAATTTAATCTGATGCTTGGCTCATTAGTAACTTACTACAGGACAAATTTAATCTGAATTTCTTGTGAGAAATTGTGACCAATGGAGTCTATCAAGTCCAGGTGTGAGGAGAAATATTTGCTGATGACATTGGTCTGCAGTGGCCATTGATTTCTGTCCCAATAGGGATTGTGAAAGGTCAATGGACATGCCTTGTGGCCTGAATCCCGTGTGGGCTCGATCCTGAGCCGTGTTGCTGAGGGGACGAAACAGGCTGTCCCAGTGCACTCGCCTCGTTTTCAGTGGTTATCTAACTATTATCGATCTGTATTCATGGGTAATCCCCATCCAGGCATTAATGAAGACAAAAGACATGTAGATCAGCGAAGAGTCTGTTTTTGGCAACGAATTCAATTTCTTAGCTGTACAATAGCAAATATATAAAGGTGTTATTTTGTATGTGTGTGTACATTAAGTTTGTCAAACAAAACTACAATTGGTTGTGGTTATTTTAACTAAACAGGTGAAGATTGTTAATACAAGTCAAGAAAATTAGGTGTTAATGAAACTATTGTGTTTTAACAAAGGTGATGAGTTGTTACAAGCAGTTGTTAAAAGGAGTTATGTAAATAATAATATGAATAGTTTGATGAGTGAGTTTTACTCAAGATGCACATAGGAACAAGTTAGATAATACGAAATTACATAAGAGTTCTAAATGAATACAGAAATGATAAGCAATTAAAGAACAGGCAAAGAAACAAAATTAAGTCATCAAAATCAAAAAAATCAATTCAAATTAAAAAAAAGTGGTTACCATGACAGTAGAAGTGGTTGAGTAATCCTCTTTTGTATGCACAGTTCCGGTTTTTCTATGTGAATGGCCAAAGCTTCAGCGATACAAAGAAGACGAAACCGTATTGCCTTTGATAGGGTTATTCTTGACTCTGTGTAGATTACTTTGAAGCAGGAGGCGTTTGTTGATATGAAATGATCAGTGTTAACTAGGCGTTGTTCAATTATCGCACTCCTTATTGCACCACTATTGCCTTTTTGCAACCATGCTGGATAGCATTCTAGTATTAATGAAACCCTTTATCTCCCCTTTTTCTTTTTCACTTTATTTTTTGTGTTTATACAGTCTTTCAACTGGACAATTACGCGTTCAAATGGATCGATCTCTACCTATCGCCTAGATTATATTTTTCATATTACATCATCACTTATATTATACATACATACATAAACACATTGCTATAAATGCCATCGCTGACGTATATACATATGCCTATACATATATTTATTGATTGATTGGTTGATCGATTGACTGAGAGAGAGAGAGAGAACACACACACACACACAGAAGCTAACAATATAATTAATATTTTATAATTTTAATCTGTAAATTGTCTTCCATTTCGTTTCATTTTGATGAAAATATCATCGTATCCTCCTATCCTACTTACTCATTGTTAACTTTTAAGCAGAAAAGACAACTTCCAGTTATCTGTCTGGCTTTTTTAAAAAAAAAGTGTAGTGAAGGTTATTCACTGTTTATATTAATTAATCAATCGGTAATGACTATTAGTTTGTATTTGGAAGCTTTAAAATAAATGAGCCTTTGTTAATATCTCTTTTGCACTGTGTTACATCGATTACTTATTATTGTTATTATTATGATGTTGGGGATAAATGTGACCTGTTTACAGTTTCAAGTATACATTCGTTTGCTGCTTTGTTTTGAGATTCATTATTATCAATAATATTATTATTGTTATTATTATTTATTACTGTTGGCGTACAATTTCTACTTATTTTTTGTTTGTTGTTGAGATGCATAAATGAAAACATGAATTGTTATTATTATTATTATTATTATCCATCATGGATACCCATTATCCCCGTTTCTATTCAATTTCATCATAGATATTGTATTAATGGATTTAACGCTAACTCACTTCAGAGACTCAGGGATTGACTTGTTACCAGGGAGGGAATAATCTCGTTGATTTAGAATATGCAGACGATATAGTCCTTCTACGTGGTGAAGACGCTGACAAATTGCAGAGTCCTCTGAACACCTTGAGCTGCAATCTACGAATGTTTGGCATGCGATTCGCTCCCGACAAATGTAAGGTGACAGGGCTACACTGACTCCTAGTTTAGAAATAGGGAGTGAAGGGGTAGGGCGTGTTTACCACGGGTATCTGCGTTCTATCTCCTGTGTGAGGTGGTATAATAAGCTGAGCAATATTAAGGTTAGGCTTCAGTCGTGTGCTAGGTAAAGAGGGGAAATCAATCGACGAGGCTGTGAAGCCACATCGACTGAGATGGTTAGGAAATGTGTTACGTATGCTGTACGCCTAGGCATCGCCTTTCCCGACAATGGGCAATGTTAGCTGACATAAGGTCAGGCTGGTAAAGATCTAGCGGCGGTCAAACCAAAACATGGCTCCATCAGTCAGTGAAATCCAGAACAGTAAGTTTAAGCCAATCTACTTTCTTCTCTTACTTTGTGTGCTTCAAGCAGGGAGTGTGGCGACTTGAACTGCCGCACATCGATGCAAAGTTCTATATCGAAAACAGACGGACATTATTATTATCGCTACTATTCCTTTGGGTTTTGAGTCGGTGGTTCACGGGGGTAGAATACTCACCAACCACGCACGTGATCCGGGGTTCGATCACACCCACCCGCCGGCGCATATCATTACCTTCCCTAGCCGGTAATGTAGGCCTAACGGGAAGGCGAAGTTGGGCGGTGAAAAAAAACACCACTGCTCCTAGAACTTCGAAACTCCAGCTTCAAGCTCTATATGTTCGACTCAGAACGCAAAGGAATAAAAATAGATAATGGGGTTGGAGTGGAGAATGGAATTTGAACAGCACATCAGGATTATTTCACTTTGGTTTATATGGTCTTTTTTTTAATAAAGTGTGTGTGAAGATGCTGATAAAATGCAGAGCCTCTCATACAACCGGGTTCCCTTTATTAGTTTGAATAAAGAAATGACGAACATACTTTGAAGGTAATATGAACTGGTTTTATTTCGTAGATTCTCTTCATCTGTGTACATCCTGAACAGAGTCAAATAATAGATAGAATTTAATTGGTGGATGGTGGTCCCCGGTTTTTTCTGCCCTGTGACACGGCAGCAGGAAGCGCGGCCGTTGTTAATCCGGGCCACGGCCGATCCGGCATGAAATTTTGGGTGACTAGCAGTGGGATCCAGGATAACGTGCATTTCGTCCCATTCAGGAATCATCAGCCAGATGTACGCTTCATTCCCCAGTGAGGGATGAAGCTCCCACTGAGGCTCGAACCCAGTGCTCATAGTTTCAAAAATTGAATTAAATAATAATTATGACCCGTTGCACAAGTGGTGGCTGGCTGTCGTGGCTCAAGTGGTCTACTGGATAACGCTTTGGCGTTTGAAACTATGGACACTGGTTTCGAGCCTCGGTGGTAACATCATCACTCACTGAGGAATGCAGGTACATCCAGTGTCTGACTAGTCCCAAATAGGACAAAACGAGCATCTTGGGTTTCAATGATAATCACCATCCACCAATTAACTACTACTTACATGACCAGGCATCGTTGAAGCATGTGCATAAGCTGCCGAAATGTCAACTTGAGACTGAGCACTTCTGTTGAATCAATCGACGGGAATATCTAGAAATTGTATTAAAGTCAAATAATAAATTATAACATTTTTGAACATACTTTTTTCGCAGTGACTTCAAGTTATATTTAGAAAGTACAGGTAGCATAATTGCATGAATGTTGTAAGTAAAATTATTCAGTGTGAAGACTAATTATTTATAAGTATAATTAGACAAGGGGTATGGAGAGGGTAGAATTCAGATTCACCTTGGAAACAAAGTTGGACTAGAGACAAAATATAAGGTGGAACAACAAAGTGACTTTCAAGAGGGTGCGAATGAATATAGCACAGTAAAATTAAAAGTTAGACAAAGCAATTAAATAAATTTGGAAACTCAATAGTGAGTTCAACTAAGTAAGTGCGTCGGTGGCACAGTGGTTGGGACTCTTGCCGACCATGCACATGGTCCGGAGTTCGAGCCCACACCGACGCACACCTGATATCTATGGTCGGCCTGCAAAATTCGGGCTACCGATATCCATGCTGAAAATTCCATACTTGTACCAAAAATACAGTGTGGAATCAAGCTGTAATAAAAAAAAGTGAAAGTCAAAATGAAGATTGAGTGGATTTCCATGCAACAGAACAAAACACAAAAGCATATGAACAAAACAGTTATGGTTACCAGCATAGGGAGAGATTTGTCACGCTATCTTTCTGTATACAAAGGTTGGTGTCGAAGTCTTTTGACAGGAATAGCTTCTGAGATCTGAAGTAACCATGCTTTTCTTTGTGTAATAATAATAATAATAATTTTACTTTATTCCAAAAACAGTACTTATAATACAGAATGGAATTCTCAGCATTTGTCACACAACACCTTGCATCTGATTTACTTAAAATATAAATAAAATTAAAACAAAAGTAACTAAAGGAATTTGTCCACGTTAATGATATAAAATCAAAATATACGAAGCACGAATTGAGATTTTTAAATATATTAATAATAATAATAATAACAGTGAGTTTGTTTCAAACAGTATTGTCGATTCAAGCTGGAAATTTTAGTACGTCATAGATTATTGGATTTAATGTCCTGTTGATATAGTATAGTGAGGGGAAATACAAAATTAACAGTTACCCACACAGCTTAAATTATGTTCACACTTATGAAAAAATAGATAAAAACAAAAAATTGAGAGGATTATAAATATAAGAAATACAATAACAATAAGTTTGATACTGTAAGGGTGGAGGAAATGGTTTATTTAGTAGTGTAAAAAAGGTTATTTAGTTCATGCCTGACACCATTTTCATCACATAAAGCACGGGCTAAATATGGTATAGTGGAATTTTTATACTTAGACGTACGTGCATAAAGTCTTCTGAAAAGACTTCTTGTTTTACCTTAGGAGACAAGGTTGGAGCTGCTCAGAGTCTGATGAAATTCCTTTAGGAAATTTGTTGCATGACATCAAGTGCCCATCAGTGACAATGTCAACGATATGGCCCAATGGGATACCACTCTCTCTACTGACTGACAGTCTTCAAAGTTCTACGAAGTATGACATAGTCTGTTTTAAGCAATCCAGGAAAGAATAAGCAAGGGTGAACATTAAAGAGGAATAGGTAAAATACACGAGTTGACAAACTGTAAGAAGAGAAGGGGTTGAGTTATGCCTGAGTGTCTTAACTTCTTAACTTAAAAAGTCAGACGAAATATTCCTATAGAAATCGCTAAGACATGAGAAGACCAGGATAGGTCGGAAGAAAGAATCAATCCAAGATACTTAACTACAGACTTGGTTTTCATATCAGTATTATCAATTTTGCAAGGGTCATAGAAACCAACAGCTTCATTTAACTGTCTTTTGCATCGGAAATTGAAATTAACAGTCTGACATTTAGAAGGATTAAGTTTAAGGCCATTAGAAGAAGACTATTTGCTGAATCCTGATAGAAAGCTGTTCATCTTAGTACAGTCTATCTGGGCGTTAACAGACACTGAAATAGTTAGATCATCGGCATATTTAACAAAGTTCATGTCATCATCAGAGTGAGGCGAATCATGCAAGAAGAAAGAAAACAGAAAAGGAGAAAGGACAGCGCCTTGAGGGACACCAGTCTCAGTAAGCAACGAAGCTGACAACTTTCCTTGACATACAGTGTACTGCCTTCTTCCTGATAAATAAGAATGCAGCCATTTGACAATCCAACAGTCAGTTTGAGTTTCAGCAAGTTTATTTAACAAAATGTCCCTAGGTGTAATGATTATTTTGAAAGTTTGACTAATTTCCATTATATGTATCGTGTTAATTAGGTGTCTGATGATTGCATTTGAGGACACTTCGCTGTATTTTATATGTAAGACTTACAGGGAGGGATATATTCAGAAAATCTGGTGGACGCTCTCCTCTCAGTCCTTTCTATATAGTTGTTACCGCAAATGCAGGTGGATTGGTAAATACAGTTGGAGTTGACATGAGTAAGATACTTATCTACTTTTGACTGAGTTAACGAGCATATACCGTGTTGTAAAGTAGAGCGAGTCTAGTGGCGGGGTAGAAGTTTTTTCAAGTGGATCTTGAATTTCTTTCCAGTTGTTGCAGATACTTCTTCCTCTTTGTACTTTGACTGAATGACTAGTTTCAACATAGAAATTTCCACAGGTATGCATCAGTTCGAGTCGCCACACTTCACTTAGCACACAAAGCAAGAGGAGAAAGTAAAAAAGAGAATCAAAACAGAGATAAGTGCAAAAAGAATAGCAGTATGGAAGAACAACATAAATCGCAAAGAGTGGATGCATCTGTGCCGGCCACTGAGAACAATTTCCAGCTATATTACCAGTTGTCTCCATCCATTGGTGTTTACCGTCCCGAGGACCTCAACCAGTTAGGAAGTCTCCACCCTCCTACGTGGCTGGCTGGCTTAAACTAACTGTTGTGGATTTCATTGACTGATGGAGCCATGTTTTGGTTTGATAACCACTAACTATCTGTTTTCCAACCTGATGGATCCTATGTCAGCTAACATTGCCTGTTGTCGAGGAAGACGATGATTAGGCATGCGTAAAACATGTTCTAACCATCTCTCTCAATCGATGTAACTTCACAGACTCGTCGATTGATTTCCCCTCTTTACCTAGCACACGACTGAAGCCTAACCTCAATATTGTTCACCTTATTATGCCACTTCACACGGGAGATAGAACGCAGATAGAATCTATGATCAAAGACAGCTAGCTTTTTCATATCTTCCACTTTCAGTGTCCATGTGCCGCTACAACCATAAAGGAGGACAGAACAAACTGCTGAGCAGTACACATACCGTTTGTACTTTAGACAAATAAAAACTGGTTTCTTTTCAACTATTTCAGGTTTCGGTCTAGGTGTTTTTTCACTCCCATATTTTGATATAAACTTTTGAGGATATCCATTCTCGGTAAGGTTCTTATCAATAACTGCCGAAGAGCATTTCTACCAGGCTCTGTTTGTAGCCTATTGGGTAAAAGCTGTGATAATTCAGGTACTGACCAGTCTAAGGTTCTTTCTTATAGACAGATTTTTCAACCGTCCCATCATTTCTTCATTTTATATTGAGTTCTAGGAAGTGGAAATGATTGTCACTTTTGTTGATGATCTATTGTGTGAATGCAATGTTGGGATGAGCCGAATTGAGTTATTCAAACATTGTCGATGCGTTGTCCATAGTATTGCAGACGACAAACATGGCGTCTTTCAAAAATGTTTGCTCTTTCTTTATTCGAAAAAAAATGTAATTTAGAGACCTCTGAACATCTTAAGTAGAAATCTTCAAATGTTTTGCATGCTATATGATCCTGTCAAATTTAAGAGGATACTGCACAGTAAGATTAGACGGGTTCCTAGTTTAAAGATAGAGAGTAAGGTAGCTGAATGTGTTGACCATTTCACTTATTCTTCTTTTATATTCCTTTACGTTCCCAGTGGAACGTAAGGCTTCAAGCTAGAGCTTTTGGGTTTCGATAGCAGTGGTGTTTATTTTTATGGGCTGGGTGTGCTAGCCTCATGCCTAACCGGTCTTATTACCGACATAGCGATGATTAGGCGTTCGCCGACTGGGGATCGAACCCCCGACCATATGTGTGGTTGGCAAGCATTCTACCGCTAAGCCACTTAATCGGGAAGTTGCGTCCACATAAGTAGGCTGATTTCTAATAGAATTTCAACAAGGATGCGAAAATTGATCTAGTTATCTACCAATAGACGTGTATAGTACACAGCAGTTGGTTCCGCCTTTCTTTTTGACTGAGACATGGATATTGAAAATGGAAAATCTACAGAGACTAGCCTTATTTAACCATAAAAGTGATATAATCCAGGGGGCAGTGTTGTGTTTAGATGCAGTGTTAGATGAGTTAGTTGATCAGATTGTGAATCTACATCGATTGAGTAGGTCAGGACACGTATTACACAAACCAAGGCACTTCTTTCTGAACATTACAGAAGTACGTAGTTCCATGTTAATTTGCTTATTTGATATATAATATAAATGCACATACAGGGAAACAGTATAATCATTTACTGGATGACGAAGGTTCCAACACAACTGTTTATATTTCATAATCATGTCACATCAATTGTAACTACACCACTTCGAAACTTGATTTTTATAGTACTCTTTCTGCTTTTTCATTTGTTGTGGGTATAGTGTAATCATCCAGATGGCAGTGGTAGATGCCCGATCATTCATACTGCATGTGTTCTCAGATGATTCGATAAATAAAGCTTCTGATTTGACACTAGTAACTAGTGTGATGTGTCTAGTCGTCTCATTGGTGCAGACTGAATTCTATCAGTCAAGTTGTAATGTGGCCACCATTCTGGGTAGCTCGCCATCAGTGGTAATGTCTCTGACTGCAGGTGGCACTGGGTGACGCGAGTTCAAATCTCAGAAGGTAGGACATGAGTTCCTTCAAGGTTGCAGATACGCCTTGCTGACGAGTGCCAACTAGCAGGAAACCTAGGTCAGGCAAGGCTTCTTGTGTCCGATTGCCTCCAACCATCTAATATCATCAAATAAAGCTTCCGTTATTAATGTCTCCCTCCTCTCTGTTTTATTAGAGTTTAGAACTGTCATCTAATCCCATCTTATTTTGTGGTTTTGTGCAATTGGATGTAGTGCTAGATTTCTAGATTTCTGGTCTTATTAGGGTCAGTTAATCACGAGTCTGTTGGATTTTTGTGCTATGCTAGTTAAATTTAACTCGTTCTACCACTTTGACCCATACATCTTACCTGAAAAAGACTGCAGGGTATTAGATAAGTTTTTTCTTGATTTTAATTTTTGATTATAGCTTGATTCCACACCGTAGTTTTTGCTTTAGGGAAGGAATTTTCAGCCTGTGATATCGGTAGCCCAAATTTCGCAGGCCGACCATTGATATCGGGTGTTCGTCGGCAGGGCATTGAACCCCGGGCCGTGTGCATGGTCGGCGAGAGTTTTAACCGCTGTGCCACCGACGCACTGTTTTGTTTAATTGGCTCTTCAAGATCCTGTAACTGACAAAGCTTCTTTCTAAGTGAATTTGTGGGGTGTGTGTGTGTGGTTTGAATGCCACTTTTATTCCTGATTTGTAAGAACTCTACATAACGTTTCTTTGTATGGAAGTACTGATGATGATTTAAATTCCCGACTTCTGGTGTTGTCATCTTTCTGGGTACACTTATCATGCGTGCCGTCGTTATTGTCATTATTTTTAATTTTATTCCCACAGTTTCCAGTTAATTTCCTGATTAATTTATTGGAGTAATTATTGTGTCAAGGTGTCTCTTATATGTTTTACTCCCCACCTGAATTTTTCTTCGGTACTACATAGTTTTTGTGCCCTGTTACTTAGACATTTCACCAATCCTATTTTTACTGCCACGGAATGGGATGATCATAAATTCAAATATGGATTTGAATGTGTGGGTTTCCTGTAAAGACTAGTGTGTCTTTAACTTCCCATCTTCTTTTCTTTTCACGTTACAACCTAACATTGGAAACTACCCCGCTTCCTGACTTTCCAATTCATAAGTGAATTGAACTGCCTCTACCTCTTAGCTGATACATCCGAAAGATACATCTATGTCATGGGTTCTAAGTATGGCGAATATGTCATCTATATACCTTCACCACACTTTGGGCGTGGGATGAGGCTGAACGTTATTATCGCTAAGTTTTCCCATCTATCAATAAATATATCTACCGTTATCGGGGATACTGGTGACTCCATGACAACTCATTCAGTTTGTTTGAATATTTCGCCGTGGAATTTCAATACCTTAGACAGAAGTCAGGCATAGCTCCACTCTTATCATTACATGCAATTACACACAACCATACATTAGGATGGTTTAATTGAATTTTAGGTTTTCCTGTCGATTGATTGGACCTAAGTGCTCGGTCTCAAGTTGACATGTCGGCTGCTTGTGCAGATGCTTCGACGATGTCCGGTCATGTAAGTAGGAGTTAATTGGTGGATGGTGACTAGCAGTGGAATCCAGTGCCCATAGTTTCAAAAAGTGAATTAAATAATTAATATGACCCGTTGCACAAGAGGTGGCTGGCTGTCGTGGCTCAAGTGGTCTAGTGGATAATGCTTTGGCGTTTGAAACTATGGACACTGGGTTCAAGCCTCGGTGATAACATCATCACTCACTGCGGAATGCAGGTGCATCCGGCTAACGAGTTCTAAATGGGACGAAACGTGCCTCCCGGATTCCAATGCTGGTCACCACCGACCAATTAAATACAGTTCTAAACTCTAGTATAACGGATTGGTGGGAAAGCTAAGTAACGGAAGCTTTATTTATCGAATCAACCGAGAACACGTGCAATATGAATGATTAAGCACCCATCGCTGACATCCGGATAATTCTACTAAACTGCCCCGTACCACCACCACCACCACAACAAATGGGAATGCAGAAAGAGAACTATGAAAATCAAGTTTCGTAGTGGTGTGTTTACCATTGATGTGACATGATTATGAACAATAAACAGCTGTTTTTTGATGAGACACTAGTCAGTAACTAGTGTCTGCAACGTAGCCACCATGCTAAGTAGTTAGTTTGCCACCATGTTGCACTGTGAACTGTTGGTAGTAGATGGTTGGAGGCAATCGGTCACAGGAAGCCTCATCTGACCTAGGTAGGTTTCGTGCTAGTTGACCACCATCAGTCAGCGAAGCGTGTCTGCAACCTCGAAGGAATTCATGTCCTACCTTCTGAGATTTGAACTCGCGTCACCCAGTGCCACCTTCAGTCAGAGACGTCACCACTGAGATATTCGGACTCGCGATTGACCTTCTGTTGGACGGTAGTGAATATTTTTGATTGGACACTAGCCAGTAACCAGTCACAGTGCACAGTGATGGCGAAACACCTAGTATGGTGGCCACATTGCGAACTTGACTGATACGATTCAGTCTGTACCAAAGATAGGACTAGACATATTGCAGTAGTTACTGATTAGTGTCTAATCAAAAAAAATATCCAATGCAGTCCTACAGAAGGTCAATCGCGAGCCTGAATAGATCAGTGGCAACGTCTATGACTGCAGCACTCACTGGGTGACGCGCGTTCGAATCTCAGAAGGCAGGACATGAATTTCTTCGAGGTTTCAGATACGCCTTGGTGAGTGTCAACTAGCACGAAACTTAGGTCAGGCGAGGCTTCCTGTGGCAGACTGCCTTCAACTATCTAATACCAGTAATAAACAGCTGTGTTGTGGACTTCGTCATCCAGTAAGTGATAATACTGTTTCACTGTGTGTGCGTATTTGTATTACATATCCAATAAGCAAATTAATATGGACCACATGATAAACATTATTATTATTTCCTTTAGTTCTTAGAGGAACATAGGACTTCAGCCACAGCGTCTCCATTGCGTTCGGTTCTCTGCTAGAGTTTTCACCTGGCTCCAAGTCTGCCAACATGCTTTCATCTCCTCTTCACATGACCTCATCCAAGTCACCCTTGGACGACCAACTCGCCGCTTCCCGTTCGGGTTCCACTCGAGCAATTGCTTGTCTAGTGATGTCACTTGTTGGTTTCCTCAGAGTATGGCCAATCCATCTCCATTTCTTCCTGCTTATATGTTGCACCATCGGTTCCTGGTTAGTTCTGTGATTGCCAGAGATCCCTCCCCGTTGCTGATCTTTTCTGGCCGGCCATCTGATCTTGATTAGCACTAAGAGAAGATAGCAGTTGATGAAGGTCTGAAGTTTGTTCGACGTGCTCTTCATGACGCACTGGCCAATTCTCTGATCGGTATAGTGAGTGGCAAAATTAAAAAAAAATTAAAAAAATAGCACTGACTCCACATTAGAGTTGAAAATCCGGATCTTATTTTTGATGCTGAGTGGGGCTGTTGACCTCCACACAGACTTGGTGAGAGTAATGAAAGCTTGTCTTGCTTTTCCGATTCTCGCTCCTTTGATATCCTCTTCAGTTCCGTCTGCCTGTAGTTGAGACGATGCTTCCCGGGTAGGTAGGTAGGTAAAGGAGGCTGTTTCTTTCAGGTTCATCCCATTAGTGCTGATTGTTGTCTGTTGTTGTTGCTATTGGTGTTGCACAGAAATATTCATCACCTACCTCTGTTTTCTTTGTGTTCACCTGAAGTCCTATCTTTAACCATACACTTTGTCAACTAAGAAAAAGCAGTCGAAATGGTGGGGGGGGGGGTGAATAGCGAGTGATTCAATTCAACAATCTATTACAAAGAGATTTACGTGTGATTTATAGGTCTTTTTTAAAAATAAAAAAAAACAACAAAACTAATGTGATTTATATCACACCTACACACAGTATATCAACAACATGTGTGTGTGTGTTTATGTGTAGCAAGTAGTAGGCTGGGTTGTGTTTCTTTTTTTTAATAACCTACTGTAAGCAGTGTAGTATAGCTTTCTTGAAGCACGCTTGCTTATTGCATATCACATTGTTTTTATACATTTGACGAATATTTGCCTGCTTTAGTTTATCTACTACTGAAATTATCGATTAGTGCGTTTATTGATTATGTATTTTGTAAGTTAAATTTCATTGGAACTTCTCTCTTCAACTGGCTAACGCTTTAAGAAAAAAATGGAGCCGAGTGTTCTACAAGAGAATGAAGGATATTCAACTGTTTGTTTGTAAGGATTATGTTAGATTGATTACAGGATTTCATCATGAGCTGACATTAGTTAGAGAACCATTGGAAAACCAACGGGGAGTACTGGACAGCTGCTTCTATCGTCCTAGTTTGGGACTCTTCATCAGTACGCACCCAACGACAGGGTTCGAACCCAGGACATTCTGATTACAAGGCTAGCGAGCTCGTATACCATTAATGTACTGAGACCCGATCCAATGGCCCATGAATTCTAACTTCCGTCAATTTACGACATAGCGCGACCCCTAGCCAAAATGAATGAAAGATATTTCCTGAGTTGTGGTCACTACCTGCTACTTGTGCAGTTAACAACACATCAGATGGCTTACAAAATGGTTAGGCATAATCTGTAGTGATTTCATTAGCGATAGTACTTGAACCATGCTCAGAAGTGAGTGTAATTATATTAATTAAATAAGGTGCCCCCCAAATCTTTATCAGCCTTATTCAATAGCTGTATAAGAATGTCATGTGTCAAGTGATTCACAACGGGAAACCCAGAGAAGTCTGTCTGTTTTCGACACAGAAACCGATGTGTGGCAGTTCAAGTCGCCACATTCCCTTCTTGTAGCACACAAAGCAAGAGAAGAAAGTAGAAGAAATGAAAAATAGGGACAGTAGACAGGGATATGGGACAAAAGCAATAGTAATATCGAAGAACAATATAGTTTCATTGGGTATTATAAATCACAAGGAGTGGATACATCTGCGCCATTTAGAACGATTTTGTGCCATACAGCCAATTGTTTCCAACCATTGGTTTTTACCATTGCGAGGACCCCAGCCAGTCAGGAAGTCTACATCTGCCTACGTGGCTTAAACTAACTGATGTGGATTTCATTGACTGGTGCCATGTTTTGGTTTGACCGTCGCTGGGTCTTTTCCAGCCTGAACCTTTATCAGGAAACCGATGACTAGGTATACGTAACACATGTCCTAACCATCTCAGTCGATGTAGCTTCGCAGCCTCGCCGATTGATTTCCCTTCCTTATCTAGAACTTGATGCCTAACGTCAATATTGCTCGCCTTATTACACCACTTCACACGGGAGATAGAACGCAGACAACTGTGATCGAAGACAGCTGATCTATTCATGTCTTCCGCTCTCAATGGCCAGGTCTCACAGCCATAAATGAGGACGGATAGGACTGCTGAGTAGTACACCCGCCCTTTGGTCGACAGCCAGCTGGATATCACGTCTACGCCAGAGACGGCGTAAACTGGCATATGCGAAACTAGCCTTCTGTATCCGTGATGAGATTTTGTCAGCGATCAACTCGTTAGAGCTGGCTGATGCAACTTCCGAAAAGTGAAGTGGTCAACACGCTCTACCACTTCACTCCCTATTTCTAAGCTAAAAGCCAGTGTAGTCCAGTCCTGTAACATTTGACGGGAGCGAATCGCATGCCAAACCTTCGTCAATTGCAGCTCAAGCTGTTCCGAAGACTCTGAATTTGGTCAGCGTCCTCGCCTAGAAGGACTACATAATCTGCATATTCTAAGTCAACAGGATTATTCGCCGGTAGCAAGTCAACCCCTGAGTCTCTGAAGTGAGTTAGGGTTAAGTCCATTAGTACAATATCTGTGATGAAATTGAATAGAAATGGGGACAATTGGCATCCATGATGGACACCATTAGTTGCCACCATTTCAGGTGAAAACTTGCCCAAAGAAGAATTTAAAGTGAGCAAAGAAGTAGGACCAGGCAGTGTACTATCACCCACGGTGATTTCGCTAATTATTGTGGACTGGATTATGCGTCAAACTTGTGCATGTAAGTGAGAAGACGGGAATACGTTGAACCGACAAGAAAACTCTTGACGGTCTGGATTTCACAGAAGATTTATGTCTGACGTCACACTAGCTCGGAGACCTACAGGTGAAAACCAACAAGTTTGCAGAAGAAGCAGGCAGTGAAAAAGAGGAAATCAAATGAACTTAGAGAAGCAGGAGGTGATGTGAAGGTAACCAACCAATCACTAGCAATGGAATGAATTTGAAAGAAGTCACTTCTTTCGCTTATCTAGTCACCGTTGCTTCAACTACAGGCAATCGGCTTTGATTTTTTGATTTTTGATTTACAGCTTGATTCCACACTGTATTTTCGGTACAAGTATGGAATTTTCAGCATGGATATCGGTAGCCCAAATTTTGCAGGCCGACCATAGATATCAGATGTGCGTCGGTGCGGGCTCGAACCCCGGACCATGTGCATGGTCGGCGAGAGTCCTAACCACTGTGCCACCGACGCACAGGTGTCAAAAACTGGAAGCGGAAAGGCAAGGCAGACATTCACCATCACCAAGGAATTAGGTTAGCATATCGGAATTTCAACACCCCTGTTAAGTCAGTGATATCTTCTGTATGTGTCAGATTTTTTTCAACAGATGCCTTCGTTGGTTCTATACTGAAAGATCAGGTGGTCGGCCAGAAGAAAAAGGTTAGTAACAAGAATCTTCATAAACGAACTAATCAAGAATCTACCGCTTAACACATATGCCGAAGAAATGGGAGAGGGATCAAAAACACGCTGAGGAAACCGTCAGGTGAAATCACAGGTCAGGCCTTCTAAAGGGACTTGAGGGGGGATGGTGAGTTAGGCCTTAGTCCGAAAGTGATATAGAAGCGTTCGTGTGAGGAGGAGGTGACAGCATGTTGGAAATCGTGGGGACAGGTGAAGAGGATTGTATAGGATAGGACAAAATCTAGAGGTTCTGCTAAATCCCTATATTCCACTTAGATTCGAAGAGAACTACAATATAATAAAAATACTTAAACAAGGTGAATGTACGAATGCCTATGTCATACCTGAAACAACGTTTGATATCTTTTAAACAGTGAAATACATAGACAGAGAGAGATGGTGTCGATCTGATTCTTCATCTGGGTCTCTCGCTACCTGATTTCTTTTTGATTGGTGTGGAGAACTGCACAGTCTGTGCAGCTGCTGTACTGTCACGAAACTGGCTTTATTCAATAGATGAGATTTGGATGACAAGTTTATCATACGCTATGGAAGGTGCAATTCAGAAGACATTCTGAGAGTATTCAATGACAGTTGCTCTGCTGTTCAGTTTACGTTAAAAAAACATATAGTGATTTAGTGGTCAATGTCCAGTCTAGAAATAAACCAATCAGAATTTGGCCCACGTAAAGTAACACCAACACTTTATTGATCATGATTACAGACCAAGTAAAATGACCTTGGGGTGATATTTTGAATTATATCTTATTGTGTAAAATATACTTTATGGCTTACATCGTTGTGTGATCTCGCATAAGTAGTGTAGGCTGAGGAAACAGGTGGTTGTCGTACAATGTTGTTGGCATGGTTAAACGAAATATACGTGATCGGTGCCTATTTGTCTAACTCAGCGTCCCTATTTCGGTTTCAGCATAATACGAAACAGTATCGGATAGATAGCAAAATATCTTGCCTTGATGTATTACTCACTAAGATATCTGACAGATCGTTAAAAAGATCAATTTACGGAAAAAAGTCGACATGTTCGGGACAGTGGACTAATTTTTTATAGGTTTGTTCCAGTGGACACATCTCCGGAGAATTTGTAGTGAAGACACTGTTGCCAAAGAACTTGAAAAATTGAAAGAAAATTGCTTACAGAATGGATATGCAATACACTTACCCTGCTGAAGCTAGTTGTAAATTATACAAAAGAAATACACGGTGGAATAAGCTACTTCATAGAGTGCTGAATCTAAAATTAGAATTTAAGGGTGATACTGTAGATGTGAATTCGTTAAAACAAGTTGAAAAAATCAATAATAAAAACAATTTCTATTGCCACTCTTCACTTGTACACCTTAACACTAAGAAAATGTTACCTCTAATGTTCATTTCCCTTGTGTTTTAATTAGATGTTTAGAAGAAGAGGGAGTATTGACGTTTATGCAAAGTACGACGTAAACCAACACACGTTCTTATACTCACAACTGCTAGAGTATTTGTTCTGTGTAGACCAAAACGCAAATCAAAACACCAAACAGATCGTCCAAAATACAAAATAGGTTTCAGGATCAAAAATGTAGTGTAATGTTGAATGGTCAGCTAGCTAGAGACCATGCACTAACAACCAAACTTACCACAACAGCATACCAAATGATGTGAATTCTTTTTGACTGCAAGCCTTCAGCTTAACGAGTCGACTTGACAAGTGAAGGTCAGCATCCAATGAATGCTGAAGGTGAATGAGTTCTGGGTAAGGATTTACTACTAAAGGCGCCTTTAACAGTTAAGTGTATACGACACCTGGAAATTAATGTTTAAGCACTTGTGTATAGAAAATATCTATGCACTTTTAATGTGGTTTCTGAAAAAGACTAACGGCTAATACAAAAAATCTAGGTAGTTAGTTAGCAGACTCAATTTCAGTCTTTCTTCAGGCTCCTAGTAGAACTGATTCGCAACTACGTGTAATACCAAGGTATAAACTTTCGTACATTAAGTATGCCTAAGAACCAGCAACCCACATAAAATCAGTGTCAGACAGTTGAGTTTCATCGTGTTATCATTTATCGGACGACTGAGTAATTGTGTCTAATTTAAGTGGTACTAAGTGAACTTAAGTCAGTGGAATTTACATACATTCCCTTTTGATATGGATCAGATATTCAGTGGGCGTTTCAACCAAAAATATTTCTGAAAGGCAGCTGCAGACTTTCATCAACAGTTACTTTTGTTCCATATTAAAAATCAGATGATCCTAAAGGATTAGCGGCATGGAACTCCGGTATGCAACGAATCATCCGAAAATTCATTACTCAACAAAAGCATAAACGGAAATATTGACGAATTGGACACACACTCAAACATATGTGGGTTTTTTTAGCCTTTTTATTATGATGTCCTCAACAAATTGAAGGAGACTTCGACTGGTTTATCTGTTAATTATTTTGAATGCTCCCAATGCATCTTCTTGTTATCCTGAGTCTATCAGATGCTTGGCAATTGATGAGTTTAAACTCTTTGGTCCCCTTAATTGAAGGCTCTTTGGCACATGTATTTTCTATTCTTCCAATGCAACTATTCTCGTAGTTACACGTGAATTGATATAGATAGTTGTTGGTAACAATACGAGAGGGTGCTTGGCAATTTTTGACCGTGCCAACAAGCACGATATTCTGAGTAGAGTGTCTGGTTTTGTGGTGGGATACATCCTGGTTAGCACTGTACTTTAAAGTTTACCTATTATTCTCATAATACTATCACTTTTGAAGTAAAATTGAATGAACATCAGTTTCCGGATTCTTTAACAAATGCAACAAGAAAGAATGTAAGAATTCAGCATGTTTTGGTGAGAGATGTCTGCAAGCCAAAACTAGTAGACAACAATTTAAGTCAATGTTCACGCCCCAAATTGGGGTCATGTGTGAGAAAACGACATAACCAAGTTTAAACTTTAGGTATTAACCAACTAATGACACACAGCAGACTTAACGTGTGCAAATAAGATTCATTCGCAGACATATGGCTTAACTTTCTAAGAAATGGCCACAAGCAGTACAGAATAACATTGGACAGGAAAGCAAACAATCAGAGGACGTTGCTTCTCCGCTGATAATAATGCATATAAAAATCGATAAATATCTCTTGATTTTCTCAATAAATGATCTTTTACTTGGTCCTTGTCTTCTGTCGTTACAATTTAATTGAAACATCCAACTAAAAATCTGTCACCCGGACTACGTATTCTGTTTGCATTACAATGGGGGTGTATTGTGATCAAATCAGTTCTAATAAATTGATGTCTAGTTTGATTTACATTAGAGGGTGCATAAACGAAATAAATGAACAGACAGATGCACTTTTAATGATTTCATCTTCATAAACTGGTACAACTACAGTTGTTATTGAATTCAACATAGCAAAAAATTAAGATTGAAAGGCGATGAAAATCACTTCCAACTGGAGATGAAAGTTTACAGGTATTTTATGAAAGATGAACAACAATCACCAGACACATAGAAACCACAATAATGGGAAAATAGGATTAATGGTGTCGTAATGTGTAAACTAGTTATTTTTTCTATAAAAAACATATGTGGACAGGGTGGACATGGAAACAAGTTAGAATAATAGTTTATCTTAGTGAATATGGAAAAGTATGAAGGGAATGAAAGGAACAGTGGACAAAAAAAGCCAGATAAGGAGCCAAACTGATCGAGATCCATGGTAGATGTAGGGGCTCAACTAATCCACCTCACCTGCTCCAATAGAGTTGGGTACATAAGTCGTTCTATACGCCTTCTTTCAAAACAGGTTAGAGAATACTAATTAACACATCTGCAAAGGTGGTAGCACTTTATGAAGATTGATCCATAGATGGAATAGTCAACTAACAAGCTTCTATATCTAGGTAACCATTCAACAAAGGCGAAATTTAATCAAATCACCTGCCACCCGCTTCCGACGCATCTGTAGTCCCGATGTTCTAGAAACAGAATTAGATCTTCCCAGAGAAACCTTGATCCAAGTAATATACCAACCAAGATCCACTGATAAAAATATCAAGCCAAGGATCTGGAGGAATGAAACTTCACTTGCGCCGAAAAATGAACTCTACATGAACTTGGATTTAAAGGGAGATTTAGCAAGCGATATTCTCAAGAGAAGGATCACATCGTTTCTGAAAAGAACATTCCATGCAGCAACGATAAGAATAGTGTCATCCAGTTGCCCACTGGTCCGTAGAAGCCTCAAGGACAAGACCCCGCATCTGACCACTTCTATGTGCATATATCAGTTCACCTGCTGCTGTGGAGCCAGTTACATTGGTCGTTCGATGCGCATCCTTTCCAAGAAGATTCAAGAACACTACCTAGCATGGTTGCGGAAAGGCAATATTCGTGCAATAAGAAGTTCGATAATTGATCACCTGGTTAACACTGATCATTCCATCTCAACGAACACCTCTTGCTTCAAAGTAATCTACATAATCAAGAATAAATTACTAAAGGCAATGAGGTTTCGTCTTCTTTGCATCACCGAGGCTCTGGCCATTCACATAGAATAACCGGAGCTGTGTTTGCCTGTTTCTTTAATTGCTTACAATTCTTTTATAAATTTAGAACTCTTACGTAATTTCATGTTCTCTACTTTGTTCCTAAGTGTATCCTGAGTAAAACTCAATCATCAAACTATTCATATTATTACGTAACTCACTTTCAACAACTCCTAATGACAACTCATCACCTGTGTTACTACACCCAATTTTTTGACCGTTTTTGTATTACGTATTTCCACCCAAAACTTACTAATTTTCACCTGTTTAGTTAAAATAACCATAACCAATTCTATTTTCGTTTGAAAAACTTAGTGTACACTTGCATACAAAATAACATATATATGTTTGCGATTGTACAGCTAAGAAAATGAATTCGCCGCCGAAAAGAGACTCTTCGCTGATCTACGTGTTTTGTTTTCAATAACACCGGTTCAGTCAGTGTTATAATTGAACACTCTGTCAGTATTTGTCACAACATCTCAACAGACTCATTATTCAGAGTCATTTACACGGTAAACAGAAATCCATAGAAGACAGGATGCTTTCGACTTCCTCGTACTGCAGAAGCCCTCATCATATTCATCAACAAGCTGAAGCACTGTGTTCAAAGAAAGCGAGTTCGACCTTTACATCCTTATCATGCATCTAGTCCATTTGGAGTCTTTAGTCGTTCTTTGTTCTTATTTTTGCTGTTGGTTTTTATTCCTTTCAAAGAATTATTATTTCGATTTGTTTCTAGGCACATTCGGTCCACATATATGATTGTTAAAAACTATTTTACATATTATAGAGAAGATTTGTAGCTCAGGTGGATGATTTTGATGTGGTTTTGTTCTCTGAGCTGGATGGTTAGTTTGCGAAGCTTTCATCACCTTACTGGGTGACATCTTCAGCGCATACTTCAATTTGAAGTGAGCTTTTAGGTTTCTCCACGAGTTTATTAATCATCTCTCCTGGTGACCTTGGACGTGATTGGTTGTTTATGTGTGTTTTCACACCTTCTAGGTTACTTGTATTGGAACTGATTGTTTCTTTGACTTGAACTTTGACCCTTTGTGTGTGAAGTTTCTTTCTTATTGGTTGATAAATTTTGTCTATCTCGATGTGTCTATTGATTGATGATTCACTGGAATGCCAAGCTTCTAAAAATTCTCTAGCATTCTTGTTATTTCCTTTGTCTAATATTTGAACGTTGTCCCAGTCGAATTGATGTCCGTGGTTGTCTGTGTGTAGTGAAATGAGGGAGTGAATATCATGTCTTTTGACGGCTAGCTTATGTTCGTGGATACGAAGACGAAGGGGACGTCCACTTTGGCCAATGTAGTGTTTTTCGCAGTTGTTACAGTTTATTTTGTAGATGATGTTGGTTTTGTCTTCTTTCGCTGTTGAGTCTTTTGGTTGACATAGAATTGAGTGCAGCGACTTTGTTGGTTTGTGTACGACGTCAATTCCTAAAGGTTTGAAGAGTCTTGTAGTGATTTCTGAGATATCCTTTATATATGGTAAGGCGATTTTCTTTGTGTTTTCCTTGGTGGCTTTTGTTTTGGTAGGTTGGCTTGGGGGTATATGTCTCTTGATGAAATTCCGTGGATATCCATTCTTTTGGAAGACGTCCATGAGATACTTTTCTTCAATTTTTCTTAAGGTGGGAGTGCTGCAGTGAGTCCTTGCTCTCTTGAATAGTGTTTGTATGCATTCCTTTTGTGTGTATTGGGTTGTTGCTGTTGTAATTCAGTATTTGGTCTGTGTGAGTTGATTTCCTATAAACTTGAGTTTCTAATTCCCTGGTTGTTCCCTGACTAAGACGTCCAAAATGGTATTTTTTCTCGGATTCCTCTTCTCTTTGAATTTGATGTCGTTGAGAGTTTTTATTAAGTGTGAGTTTTTCTAATTCGTTTCTTTTGATATTACAAATGTTCGTCGACGTAGCGTACTATTTTACATATTATTATTATTCACCCGTGTTCCGAGTGGAACATAGCGCTTCAACACCACATCTCCATTTTGTTCTATTTACTGCTGTCCTCTTCATCTGGGTCTACGGTTGACTAAACTCTCTCTTCTCTTCCTCACACGATCTCCTCCTTGTCACCCGAGCACACTCGGTCAACTCGTCGCTTCTCATTTGGGTTCTACTAGAGGGTCTAGCGTGCGATATCATTCGGCGGCCTTCTCAGCATATATGCCCGATCAATCCATCTCCAGTTTCTCCTACATATTTGTTGAGCGATTGGCTATTGGTTGGTTTGTTCCCATAGTTTCTTGTTGCTTATTCTTTCTACCCAGCTGGCCAATCATTTTGTCTTCACTATGGAGCCATGAAAGGCAGCCGTTAATGAAAGTCTGAAACAGTCTGTTGGAAATCCTTTCCGTGACACGCAGTGCAAGTTACTGACCTGTAAAGAAGAACCGAAAAAATCCGAATCTAGTTCGTTATACTGAGAGACAGCAGAAGCATTTTCAAACTACTTTCAGGTTGATGGAGGCTTATCTTGTCTTTCCGATTCGGCCTGACTTTAACATCTTCGTCTGCTCCGCCTGCTTCCCAGATAAGTGAAGGAGGTAAATCTCTGTTAAATCTCTGTCGTTGATGGTTGTTGTGGTGCTGGTTGTTGTTGCTGTTGGTTGACTGGTTGGTTGGTTGGTTATCTTCATCACCTTCGTCTTCTTTGTCTTCACCTGCAGTCCTGTTTTCACTCCCAGCCTCTTCAGCCAGTTTATTGGTTTTCACTTGCAATTCCTAGAGTTTGTGTGACATTACACGTATATCATCTACGAAATCTAAATCATCTAGAGTCTTCTTAACGGTTGTCCAGCGTATTCCTGACTCCTCGCATATAATATTACGCAATTAATTTTCTACGCATGTATGAGTCTGCTCTCTTGGTCTCTGGTGGCTGACGTTCATTTTTCATAACACCTGGGAAACTTCATATCACGCTGAAAATTATTACTCTCCTTTGAATCGCCCTTTGTTATTATGTTAGATTGGAAGGAAATAATTAACAGGTGTAAGTGTGCAGGGATTTGATTGGTTACCTGTGTTTGAGGGTTACTTTATGTATATTGCAATGTAAAAACTGGCGTGGAATTATGCTTCTGTCCATTCCAAGCAAGATACTAAGTCGCATCATCCTGGAGAGAATCAAACAAGCCCTGGATCAAAAACTTCGTCCGGAACAGGTAGGATTCAGGAGAAACAAATCATGTATTGATCAAATCGCCACTCTACGGATCATCACTGAACAAAGCTTGGAATGGCAGTCACCTCTCTATCTCAACTTCATCGACTTTGAAAAGGCCTTCGACAGCGTCGATCGAGAGGTCATTTGGAAACTACTTCGCTACTACGGGGTCCCATCGACAATTATACACCTCATCCAACAGTTATACGACAATGCTGCATGCCAAGTAATCCACAACGGGAAACTTACGGAAGCCTTCGAAGTGAGGACGGGAGTGAGGCAAGGCTGTCTACTATCACCAATGATCTTCCTGATTGCAATTGATTGGATAATGCGACAGACAACGGCAACCAACGAGGGAACAGGCATAAAATGGACTGACACAAAAGACTTGAAGGATCTGGATTTCGCCGATGATATATGTCTGATTTCCCATAAACTGGAAGATATGCAAGTGAAAAGTAACAAGTTGGCAGACGAAGCATCTAGAGAAGATAGGACTTCAAGTGAACATAGATAAAACAGAGATAATGAAGATTCCTAGCCAACATCAACAACACCAACAGACCACAATAAGCATAAGTGGGAAGAACCTGAAAGAAACAACCTCCTTCACCTACCTGGAAAGCATCGTCTCAACTACAGGCGGAACTGACGAGGACATCAAAGCCAGAATCGGAAAAGCAAGACAAGCTTTCATTACTCTCAAATCTGTGTGGAGGTCAACAGCCCCACTCAGCATCAAAAATAAGATCCGGAATTTCAACTCCAATGTGAAGTCAGTGCTACTATACGGATCAGAGACTTGGCGAGTCATAAAGAGCATCTCAAACAAACTTCAAACCTTCATTAACAACTGTCTCCGCTCAATACTCAAGATCAGATGGCCAGAAAAGATCAGCAACAGGGATCTCTGGGAGCGAACCAATCAGGAACCGATTGTGAAACAAATAGGCAGAAAGAAATGGAGATGGATTGGCCATACGCTGAGGAAACCATCAAGTGACATCACTAGACAAGCCCTCGAGTGGAACCCGAAAGGGAGGCGGCGAGTTGGTCGTCCAAGGGTGACTTGGAGGAGGTCATGCGAGGAGGAGATGAAAGCATGTGGACAGACCTGGAGCAGGGTGAAAAAGTTGTCAGAAAACCGAAGTCAATGGAGGTGCGCAGCTGAAGCCCTATGTTCCTCTAGGAACTAAAGGATACAATAATATAATAATATTGCAAATTGGTAGAAGCTGGAATTCGTCGGCAATTGGATTAGGTCCCAGTATGCTAACGGGCCATAAGTTTAGTAATCAAAAAGCTTTATCTATCACAAATCGGGCACCAAATTAATTGCAAGAAGCCCCCTAGTTATTGAATATTTCAGGTCATTGCAGTTCACTTAAAAAACAGCTGGTGCTATGCATATAAAAGAAACAGGTTCGACCATTATTACTTCACTGATTTACTGCCAAAGTTTTATACTTATTCTACTACTATTATTATTCCATTGGTTTCAAAATGGAACTTAGGCTTGCAACAGAAATTCTCCATTTCATCCTATCCTGTGAAGTCCTGCTCAGCTGGTCCAACAATTGCTTATAAGCTTTTATCCATTCCTCACACGATCTCCTCCATGTCATTCTATGGAACAACACCCAACTTGTCGTTCCCCCCCCCACCCTGTTCCATTCAAGGGTTTAGCCAGCCATGTCACCTGGCGGTCGCCTGAGTGTATGTCTGATCCATCCGCACTTTCTTCTGAATATTTTCTCAACAATATGCTCTTCATTGGTTCGTCTCCAGAGTTTCAAGTTTTTTATTCTTTCTGGCAGGCCATTTAATCTTCAGTATGTAACCAATG
The DNA here is from genome assembly GCA_944472135.2 of Trichobilharzia regenti. Lineage (NCBI taxonomy): Eukaryota > Metazoa > Platyhelminthes > Trematoda > Strigeidida > Schistosomatidae > Trichobilharzia > Trichobilharzia regenti. The sequence continues at coordinate 39,039,236 of OX235267.1, forward strand.
AAGACAGCTGTCGGTATAAGTCTTCTGTAGCTTGTTGGAAATGCTTTCCCTAGCGCATCTGTCAAATCTTTGACCCATAGAGAAAGAGTAATTTAATATTGACTTTAAAAATCCGAATCTTGTTCTTCAGTCTGAGTACAGAATATTTCCAAACTGATATCAGATTGATGAAGGTCTAAATTCCAATTTCCTATTCTGATTTTGACATCTTCATCCGTTTTGAGTAACTGTAATTGAAACGATGTGCGTCGGTGGCATAGCGGTTAGGACGCTCGCCGACCATGCACATGTTTCGGGGTTTGATCCCCGGCCGGCGCACTCCTTTACCTCGCTAAGCCAGTAGTGAAATTGGTGAAGAGGAAAGGTTTGGCGTGAGGCTAGCAACCCCATCCTGTAAAAAATAATCACCACTGCTACAGAAACTTCAAGCATCTAGCTTGAAGCCCTATGTTCCACTGGGAACGTGCAGGAAAACAAAAAATATATATATATTATATATATTATATATTATATTATCATTATCTAGGGCTTTCCTGTGTTTCTTGGTCATTAAGCTATTCAGTTTCCATTTACCATTTATATATTTATAACAACAATAGACGAGAGTTGATTTAAAATTTTCAACTGCCTCAGCTGACGAGGGTTTCAAGCCTTCAGTTTGTGCATAAAAGTTTTCAAACTGGACTTGCATATCCATCTTAATAATTCTAACATGATTATCACAAAACTTAGTGCCTGGCGATAATACTTGCGAATCTATGTCATCAAGGACAACATTGGAAAAATTATAAACATACCGACTAGGGTTTGGAGGAAGTCGCATTTCTGGAGTTTTGCTCTCCAGGCCTTGTAATAACTTGGCACGTTTATTTTCCTTTCTCTTGCCAGAAACCTCATTCACCTAATCCAGGAACGGTTTCTTCAAGTGCTCTGGGAGCTCGTCTACAGCATAGAACCTTCCTGTGACATTCTTTGATAATTCCGTGATACATGATTTGTTAGTATTTGGGAGTAGTATATGTGTAAAACTTGGGCACTGTGGCAGTATTTAACTCCATATTAATTTGTTCATTAGATGTATCACACAGTGAGTGAAACAGTATTATTTACTGGATGATAAAGTTTCGAACAAAATTTATTACTGTTCATAATTATATCAATTATAATCACACGACTTCGAAACTTGAGTTTTATAGTTTTCTTTGTCTTCTCCTATTCATCGTCGTAGGTGGAGTAGAATTTTCCAGATATCTGGATGGACTGGTTTTGAATCACTCCTATTTGCAGGTCTTCGCAGTTGGTTCTATAAACAAAGCTTCCGCTGTTATCAATCTCTCCCTTCACCCTGTGACTTTAGATTTTAAAACTGTTATCCTATCCAATCGTATTGTATGGTTATGTGTAACTCAATGAAGTGCTATAGCTGAACTATTCTCCAGATTTCTTATCTTATTTGGGTCAACCAATCTAGATTTTGGTAGGTTTTTATGTTCGGCTGGTCTGAGTGCCCCTGTTCTACTAGTTTGACCTATGTATTTGACCTGACAATCATTCCAGCAGGATATTAGAACAACTAAATTGTTTTGTTTTAAAGGCTCCACTGGATTGATCCTTTAACTGACAAAGCTTGCTTCTAATTGAAGTTGATAACAAATCTAGAGAAGAGTTCAGCCATAGCACTCACTGCATGCAATTACACTCGATCACACAATAGGATGGATGGGATAAGATGACAGTTTTAAAATCTGATGTCACACGGTGGAGGGAACAGGACTGATAACAGAAGCTTTGTTTAATTGGTGGATGGTGGCTAGCAGTGGAATCCAGGATGCACATTTCGTCCTATTTGGGACTCATCAGGTGGATGTACCTGCATTTCTCAGTGAGTGATGATGTTCCCACTGAGGCTCGAACCCAGTGCCCACAGTTTCAAACGCCAAAGCGTTATCCACTAGACCACTTGGGCCACGAGACCCACCTCTTGTGCAACGGGTCATATTAATTATTGAATTGAATTTTTGATTTTCCCGTCGATTGATTGGACCGAAGTGCTCGGTCTCAGGTTGACATGTCGGCTTCTTGTGCAGATGCTTCGACGATGTCTGGGCATTTGATTAGTATACAATTGGTGGATGGTGGATGTTACCACCGAGGCTCGAACATCATCACTCACTGAGAAATGCAGGTACATCCAGATGATGAGTCTCAAATAGGACGAAATGCGCATCCTGGATTCCACTGCTAGCCACCATCCACCAATTGTATACTAATCAAATGCCCAGACATCGTCGAAGCATCTGCACAAGAAGCCGACATGTCAACCTGAGACCGAGCACTTCGGTCCAATCAATGGACGGGAAGATCAAAAATTCAATTCAAGAAGCTTTGTTTATCGAATCAACTGCAAACACGTGTACTAGTAATGATTCAACACCTGTCCTAGATATCTGGAAAATTCCACTACCCCAACGATGACAAATAGGAGAGAACAAAGAGAACTATAAAACTCAAGTTTCGAAGTCATGTGATTATAATTTATATAATTATGAACAGTAATAAATTTTGTTCGAAACATTGTGATCCAGTAAATAATACTGTTTCACTCACTGTGTGATACATCTAATAAACAAACTAATATGGAACTGAATATTCTTTGTTCAAAGTAACAACCACCACCACCCCACTTCCTGCCTTTTCTAAATTTCTACTTGGCATCTCTAATCAATGAAATAAAAGCCTCCTACTAGTCAGTGATTATCTTAAAAGTCAGTCATATTAGTTTAGAGTCTATCTCTCTCGCTCTCTCTCTCACTTACACTCACTTCATCACTATCTGAATATAGCTTCATAAAAATTCTTTTGATTGATAGCTTTGTCGAAAGCAGATAAAACTAGTACCTCATTTTTTTATTCTAAAGCATGTTTAACGTCAAAAAATTCCTTTAAAGCACATTAAAATGAATCATATTTTATAATAGAAGAAAAGCAACTCTAGGTAGAATTAGTATCACCACACTAACTTGAAATTGTTAGCGTAGTATGCAAACACACATAGATTCACTCATAGAAGTGTTATTAATAGACATGACGGTGCCCACACATTCCAACGCATACCAACGCATACAAGCACGCCTTTGTAAAGATCGTCAAAGTAAAAATTTCACTTTCTCAGTTTTCATATCAAGGCGATCGTGGTTTATCAATCAATGCTGACATTACATATATGTGTATTTTAAGAGTTAATTTAAAGTAATTAGGGTGTTTTATTTTATTAACTTTTTTTAACTGTGTCGATCACGTAGCATGTTCAAGATCAGTAGAGTCAGCTGTTTTGATTTATTAATTGCGTGCAGTTTATATTTTACTAATAATGATTATTATTGAAATTCTTGAAGAATAAGTAGACATGATTTATTTTAGTATTATTATTATTATTGTTATTGTTTCATATATTTATTTTCAAACTGTTTGATTAAGACTTTCTGTTAGCATGATTATCATGTTTGCTGATGTGAATATTTAATGCTGATAAACACTTAGATGTATTCGTATTCTACAGTTGAATAGATATCACTTCAATTATTATTATTATCTGCCGAAATAATGTATAATGTCGTAATAATGTATAAGTCAAAAAACTACCAAGGATTAGTCAATTAGTCTATCTATAATCATGGTCAGTAAGATAGTGGGCGTTATTTTATGCAGACTAACTCTGATTGGTTTATTTCTAGACTGGACATCGATCATTTACGTGGGCCAATTCTGATAGGTTTATTTTCAGACTGGATATTGATCAGCAAACGAAGTTTCTACACGGTAAGTGTCTAGTAAACTAATACTGAGGAAAAAACTTATGAAATATACTTCTGATTGATGATAACTAGTAGTGGAAACCAGGAGGGGCATTTCGTCCCATTAAGGGCTCACGCACCACAAATGGAACTCGCCTGTCTCCTCCCCCACCCTAGTCAGAGATGGCGTCATTTTTGGGACTCGAAACGTGAACCCATCTTTTCTGCTTTGCTATTCTTCAGGTTTGTGTTAAGTACTGCTGCTGAGTGAGTTATTAGAGTTTTCCTCGTCGCCAGTTATGTAATGTACTCGTTGAGTAGTTAATAGTCCTGACGCGGAAAGAGGGAAATCAGAAGACCACTAGGTTTACGATGATACTTGTATTTTCCAGACAAGGAAAATAAATGTCATACTAGTGTGCGAGTGAAGCGGTACGCAATGTGTGTGAAGAACAATAATAATAAAATATACAATGCAAGTATATATGAAAATGGCTAATACGCATGAACCAATAGACAGTCTTAACATGATTGGTTGTAATGTCATATGACAACAAGGTCATACATGTTTATTTAGTTAGTGGACAGATAGAAGCATATTGTCAGTTATAATGGAATATCGATCCATATGCACACAGCGAAATATAACAGACTGTCAAACCAAAATACACACATCATGTGGGTACATATCGGTTTGATCACTGATTGATGTCAGTTAGAGAACAACTAAAAACCTGGGAGTACTAGACAACCGTTCCTACCTAGTTTGGGACTCTTCAGAAATAAAAATCACTAACCGAAAATGTTCAGGTCATGAGGCAAGCTCGTTCATCATTCAGCCTCTGAGATGTTATCCAGTGGCATAAATTCAGTCGCTTTGCGATTTGAGCGTGACCGCCAGGCAATGTTTTCGGTGAGTGTTTGTCCTTACAGCTGATTAATTAGCTTCGGTGGTTCCGATTTCTTATCAGGGAGCTAATCTCGGAACCTGAAGTTTATGGGTTCGATCCTCAGAGATGGGGCCAAGGGCGTGTATTTATGAAGAGGCCGAAAAAGTCCCCGAGTACCCCCATGCTCATATCCAGTGGTTCTCTAACTCATATTAATCCGTAATCAAAGTTGAGAAAAATTAAATCTCTACAGATTAACGACTGAGAAAGACTTGAATTCCTGAATGAATGAGAAACAAGACGATGTTGTTTTTCGTCGACGTTTCACTATTTTTAGAGCTCTTAACATAAATGAATTGCCCTTAATGAATCTGAATAAAGCAGTAACAATAACTTATGGGGTTAGGAGCAGGATAAAATGGATCAAATGTTTACGTCATCAGCACCCTTTCAGTTACTTACAACCAGAATAATGGAATTTAATATTTCTATTGCAGTCTTAACATACTTCAGTTTATTGGAGGTGTAATTTGAAATAAAACGAATGACCATGACTTCTATATGAACTGAAATGTTAAGTTACTAAAATGTAAAGTTTATGCTGTACTTGTATATGTATGTGTGTGCATATGTAATGTGACCGACGAATATGATGAAATCAAACTCTGAAATTGAATAAACCGATATGAAATCTGATCAAAAACCTACACTGTCTATATCAGTTGAACAATATAAAGGCATATTAGATGTGGATATTTTTTTTTCAGTTTATAAATGATAATATGCTTTTGTTGTGTGAGAAAATTTCACATTTACCTGCGTTACCTACACCGTCTGATGGTTTTATTGGTTGGACAGTTGGTTGTGGTTTAATTGCATCAATGCTTGTCACCAGTTTGTTTGGCGTCAGCCTGCATTTAGTGTCTACCATGCTCGAGTAAAGTCTGCTTACAGTACATGTCATCGAATTCCATTAAATGTAAGCCAATTACACGTGTTCTTTTGTTGCTTAAAGACCTCATGAATCTTTCTACAAATTTCTATTCTTCAGAGTATGAAAGACGTTGTAAAAGGAATGTACGGAGTCTTTGCCTTCTCGACAAAGCTGGAGACCCATGGTTTAAGGCTAACGTGAGGTAGTTCTGCCGTAATGTTGTAAATCCTGGACCGCAGAAGTAAAAGATAGAGCCATGACTGGATGCATTCAAATATAACGGAATAACTGTTTGTGAGAACCCTCCTGAACGATCCACTTTCAAAACTGATACTTATTTGTACATCTGAACTAACTTAGTAATTTTTATCTTATACTATTGCGCAATATCTTGCATATCGTCTGTTGATTTGTCCCTGATTATTTGTCTATGTTCCAGTTTCATCTTCAATTTCAATGCATTTGTTTGTGATTGTGTGAGTATATTGGTAATACGTTGTTTTACAATGTAATTTTGCTTAAATGAATCAAGATTATTCCGATCTTGGACTGCGTGAATGAGCCATCGGTGTGTGATTCTTGTTGTGAACAAAGTTTTGATTCCACCTTAATGGAAGTCTTCTACTTGATTGTCATGTATTTCTTAAAGTTGGATTTTGGTTAACTAACTTTGTTCTACAGTACTTGTTTTGTACTACCCAATGGCACTGTTTGGGTAATTTTTAGTTTCGATAGAGAAAGAAAGACCAGATTTGCAGTATAAAATGATGCCATCATTCTATTTCACAGGTTCTCATCAGCTGTCTGCAAACTACCCGAAAATACAATGGTTATAGATAATAACATTTCATAATTCATTGTTTGAAAGGCAATAGGGGAAACATTATAAGGTGAACGCATCTGGAATATAAGTATTACAATTTATAGTTTAATTTACCACCAATTTATATACTATCAAACTAGGAAAAAAGAAAAAGGGAGGGTGAGAAAAGACAGAAAACAGAAAAAGCTAATAAACGGTGTCAACATGGCTACTCAAGAAGATCAAAGTTCATCAATTTGAAAACTTGCTTAGTTAGTTCAGCCCACTAGTGTGTACGACTGATTAGTGTAATGAAAGTGATATGGTTACCAAGTGAGTGAGAGATTGACTACACTCTCTCTTCCTGTGTGCAAACGTTTTGTCTGACACGTCTGATTTCTATTGCTTCAGCAAATCGTAGTACATTCGCTGTCCTTTGAATGTCTAATATTTTGAAATATTTGGAAATCTCGAGAAAATGACCCCATGTCCACAAGGTAATTGCACTTTTTAAATATCTGATTCCTTTTAAGCATAAGTTTCTCAGAAAATGCTCTGAAAACCGGATAGAAGCTCTTCTTTCTGTCCTTCCAATTTACTTGCTGCTGCAGGTACACGTAAATTTATAAGTTCAGTTGGAGGCAATATTAGCAGGGTACTTATCCAGTTTCGATTGACTTATAGAGCATGTAGTGCTGTATAATTTCACCAGCTTACCTGCAGGGAAGCATCTCTTTATTGCTCCTTTCATCCTCTTTTCAATCTTTTGCGATACTATTTCTCCTTTGTATGAGAGGCAAATGAACACTTTCTTCTTTTCCAGATGCCTTCATCTTATAATGTCTCCTCTATTACCTTTCAAACAATGAAGTATGAAATGTTATTATTTATAACCATTGTAATTTCAGGTAGTTTGCAGTCAGCTGATGAGATCTTGTTAATAGATAGATTGATATCATTTTATACTGCAAATCTGGTGGTCTTTCTTTCTCTATCGGAATGTATCAAGGGAACCAAATGTATGAAATTTTTAGTTTCCCTGACGTTTTTATTATTGAAAACAGACAAATAGATTCCAACCATGAATAATCATCTTTTTGTCGTCTTTGGAACATTTTGTGACTGTGTGTGTGTGTTTGTCAAGGAAGTGTTGTCAACTCTGCATACTTCTTCCAACAAGGTTTATTTTTATTGTTCTTCTTATATTTATAATCCCTCTCAATTTTTTTGTTTTTGTCTGTTTATTTTCTCATAAGTGTAAACATCATTTAAACTGTGTAATAACTGTTGTTTTTTGTCTTTCTCCTTACCCTACCATATCAAGAGAATGTTAGATTCAATAATTTATAACATACTGAAATTTCCCATCTGAATCGACAATACTGTTTGAAACAAACTCACTGTTATTATCATTATTCTCATTTTGTACTTCGAGTATTTTTGACTTTAAACTGTAAATCTGGATTAATTCCTCTGGTTACTTTTCGTGTCATTTTATTTATCTTTTGAGTAAATCACATGCAACATTGTGACTAATGCTGAGAACTGCATTATGTATTATAAGTAGTGCTATTTTTGGAATAAAGTAGATTATTATTATTATTATTATTATTTTAAAGAGTTGGTTTGTAAGGATTAGTTCTGTTTTTACGAGTTTCATCACGGTCTGATATCAGTTGGAGAATCATCGAAAACCAGCACTGGAGTACTAGATAGCTGTTTCATCCAAGTTTTGGACTCATTGACAATACGAACCCAGGACCTTCCGGTTACAAGGCAAGCTCATAGACAATTCAGCGGCCAGGCCATGAATCCCAACTTCTAATAAATCGTGTTTTATCACGACCACTAACCAATGTCATCGGTGGGACATCCATCCTCACACTTGACTGGATGAACCTCAATGGTCTCGATTTCTCACTCCAGTCAAGTGTGAGGATGGATGTCCCACCAATGACATTGGTTGGTAGTCGCGATATATCACGAATTATTAGAAGTTGGGATTCATGGCCTGGCCGTTGAATCGGGTACTAGTGGCTGAATTGTCTGTGAGCTTGCCTTGTAACCGGAAGGTCCTGGGTTCGAACCCATTTGGTGGATGCTTACTGCCGATTGCTATTACTATACAGCTGGTCTCGGATATCGGTTTTTATGAGTTCAGATCATAAGCAGTCAGTTTTGGTCGTTACAATTGTATGCGTGATGTGGTCTAGAATAAAACACAAAAGTGGAGAGGAAGGATAGCACAAAGTTACTGAGACACATAAGTTATAAGATTACTTAAGGCATTAGATAACTGTTAGTAAACAAATAAGACACGAAGAAAAAATATATATGCTTGAGTTAAGCTCACTTACTTAGATGTCATACATATGATGCGTGACACTTACTAATTGATGATGTAACTAAATACGAGTGAAAAGAAATCAATATTTACATTGAACAAAGTTTGATATAATTAAATAAGGTTAAAAGATGGGCTGTCAAGGTGAAGAAAGATTTGCTACAGCTTCTGTATGAATAAATCTGTCAGAAATTATGCATTTTATAGTACTGACCTCTGTAGATATCAATGCTAATAGCTTTATCGAAGTAATTTTAGAATATGATTTAGGCAGGCAATTACGTATTTTAACTGATTAAAAATGCCCATTAAAATTTTTAAAAGAATGGTTACTGAACAAAGAATATTCTATCGATAACTTCATCATCAGGCTCTACAGATATATATACACACATTATAGTGAAGGAATGAATTAGTGTTATGAACAACATCAATGCTGTTAAAATAACATAGAATCAATAATATTGATAGATTACGGCTCATTACAGCATCAAAATAGAATAAGCTGAATGTCAGAAAAATTAGAAAAGATAATATTACAAATTCATGAATTTATAGCCTCTACTAAGGGCCGGCCAGGGCAGTAGTAGTGGCTAGTCAGACTTGCTTCTTTTGCACACAAAGCACAGGTTGTCTTTGACGCAAATCGCGATACCCTGTGCTGTTTGGAGTATGCTGTACCTGAATATTTTTGGTAATTTATTTGGTGCCCGGTAGATGATGGTGGAGAACGGTTCTTCAATGGTGGCTTTGTGACCAACTAGTTTGGACCAGGTGGTCTAATATCAAATTGTTGATGTTTTTCACAACACCTTTACTTAACCATACTGAGAGATGTTCCCGGACAAGCACAAAAAATTAAGTTCCTAATTCATTCACTATTATGTATGTATATATAACTGTGGAGCCTGATGAAGAAGGGGTTATCGAAAAGACTATTCTCTGTTCAGTAATCATTTTTTTTGAATATTACGTATTTTCAGTGAATTCACATCAGGATTTACACTTATGCAAAACAGTATCATTCATAGACATATGAAACAATTCGAATCAAATATGGGATACATCTACAAGGGTTTTTTGTTGGTGGGGATAGAGGGTTTATGTAGTTTCAGCGTGAAGGTCGGCTATGTGATTACCACTTATCGCTTACTATTATTCCTTTGGGTTCTGAGTAGAACATAAGACCTTAGCAGAACAGTTCCATTGCACATTGTGTCCTCAGCAGTGCGTTTTAGCTGACTCCACGACTGCCTATAAGCTTTAATTTCCTCTTCATATGATCACCCTTATGCCAACCATGAACACTCAGCTCATTTTTTCCCCATTGAAGTTCCTGTCTAATGTGTGACGTCATTCAAAGGACTCTTTTGAGCGTATCCAATCCATTCCGATTACCTTCTTCATATTTGTAGGGCAATAGGTTATTTAACAATTCCCATTGTAGCATTAAGAACACAATATTCAGCGAAGAGACTCTTGTCAAGGAATTTATTATCAAGCTGTACAATCGTATATATGTATATATAGTTTTTTTAAAGAAATTATATGCGGTGAGGGAATTAGGTCAAAGGTGTGAATGCATAGAACAATAATAATAGTAGTATGAAATGGAATTAAACTATTTGTGATTATAATCAAAGTTAAATGTCAAGTGGCAAAATAATTAATGTCATACGTAGAATAATACATAAGGCGTATAGATTTTGGAGAGGTATATATAATTATAAGATTAGTAGTCGAATATAAAATATGTTACATAACATAGAATAACTAAATAAACAAAATAAATAAATGTCTACCCCTCTACGGCCAAGGCAGAGGTAGGGATTGTACGTACTTCTTTTGTACACAAAGGTCTGGCTTAAAGTCATGAATTGCCAAGGCTTCATCTGTCTTTAGAAGCCTGTAACGAAGAAAACGCGGGAAGTTAGCATGGATTCGGTAGATGATCTTAAAATCATGGTCAGGGTTGATCGAGTGACAGAAGTCGATCAGGTGTTCCAGAACACAGCTTCGCACACACTCTTTTCTCCCTTGTAAAAACAAGCTGGGATATGTTCTCGTATCCGTGTGGAAAGCGTCCTCTGACTACGGACAATTTACCTTGCTCCACAAGAGCAGGTGAACTGATAGATGCACATGGAGGCGGTCAGACGGGGGAGCTTATCTTTTACAGAGGTACAGAACAATTTGCGGCTCGTGAACGTCATATGTAATTTTGATTGATTGGTTCGTTGATGGAGTTCATTCGTGTTTATCATTTCCAGTTGACCATTTAATCTTCAGTATTCCAAGAAGTCACGTTCTGACGAAAGCCCCGATGTGGCCTATTGTAAGTACTCTACGTGAGTCACGTGTCAGTTGTCTGAACCACATAAAAGCCCTGAGCGGCTTGACATTAAAGTTGAAGATCCAGATTTTCTTACCTACGCATGCTGAATATAGCAGATTTTCACAATGATTACAGAGCATTAGAGTATACTTTGGTTTTCTGATTCTTTCTGGCTTCAACGTCCTCATCTATGCCATCTGCATTTGAAAAGATGCTGCCCAGTAGGGTAAGTAAATAAAGGTGTCCTCCTTTCGATTTACTTCGTTATTGGTGAGTGATTCTTTTTAGTGATATAAGGAGAAAACTTGGGCACTGTGGTAGAGTGAGTATAACTCCATTATGGATAAGATTTTGTTTTGATAAATCACACAGTGTTGTGTTATACAGTAATATTAACGTTTCGAGTCCAAATTGTTGCTTCTCATAATCATATCAAGGCACTACTTACACAACTTTCTTGCTTCATTTATATACCTGGGTAAAAATTAACAATTAGATATTTAAATAAAAATCAATATAATACAATGTACATTCAGAAGGAATAATATGACTGTTATCAACCAAATACAATTAGATGGGAAATAAGACTAGTGTTTTTTATAGTCATAATAAGTATCTTGTTAGAATGTTATAATGTGAATTGATGGAATACATTTTAACATTATTTATTATCTATAAAACACAAAATAATTGAGCAAAGAATATCCTCTTCGATAATTTCCTCCTCTTCTGGCTGTACAATTATATATGTATATATTTGCATGTTTATATGCATAGAATATTCTAGATTAGTACTTAATAACCATATTAGTGCTTTTTAAATAATATTGATTTGTAAAGTAAGATCAATGGTATTACAGTTCATTAAAAATGCTTAAATTATAATAATAATGATGATAGGATAGCAAATAGAATATCAGCTAAATTAAGGAAATTTCTACAAAACATTAGGGATCATTCTAACCTAGATGACCAAGGTAAGGATAATGTCTGAATTAACTTCTTTTGGACACATAAATTAGGCTTTTTAATATGGATCCCGACAACCAGCCTCAGCAGTATTTAGTAATCGAACTCTTCAGGTGAATTTAAGATTAGTTGGTTAGTATGTGGTAAGTGACTTTGAAAGCCGCCTCGTTAACATCAATCTTGTGTATATTTGTATCCACGAGATGAGATAGAATAGCGCTGCGAATAGATTTTGTTTGTCTTTTGCTTAACCACGCAGTGTGATGTTCGGAAATTCGACGAGAAATACGCCTAATTGTACGGCTTAGGTAACTAGCTCCACAAGAGCAGTTAAATTGGTAGATACACATGGAACAGGCGAAATTAGGCGATTTGTCTTTTACTCTCGAACGCAAAAGAGGAGTGATTTTAAAGATACAGCGTAATTTAGCAACAGGGAATGCTCTTTTTGCCGCATTTCTAAGGCACAGTGTTGGTATCTCGCTGATGTTGTCCCCAAGGAACTGCATTTGTAAGAATAAGGCCTTCCTTTTTCTGAACTGTTGGCACCTTGGGCTGCCTTGACTTTAGATACATGGTCTTATCAATAAACTTTTCTGGATAACAATTTTCACTCAGCAATCGTTCAGTATTATTAAGTTCCTCGTCAAGATATTCATCCGAGTAGATTGCTCTTGCTCTGTGAACCAGGCACTTTATCAAATCGCATTTGTATTTCAAGGGCACAAAGCTGAAAAAATTAATATACTGACCCGTTGATGCAGGTTTTCTATATACATTTCTTATTGTGCCATCATCTTTTCTGGTCGTAAAGACGTCTAGAAATAAAATATTAGAGTCTTTTTCTTTCTCACTAGTAAAATTTATTGCAGGATGTACCTCTTTAAATGTATGCAGGATGCTCTTTGCTTCCTTCTCGTTTTTCATAATCAAAAATGTATCACCCATGTACCGACAATAGAACTCAATTTCATTAATAACATCCTTCAAATGCCGATTTTCTAGTTTCGCAAGGAAAATGTCAGCTAGAATGGGTCCTGGTGGTGATGCCATCACCACACCGTCGATTTGTCTATATAGTTGCTTATTAAATAAAAAGTGGACATTCATTGTGCATTTCAAGAGAAGCTCTTTCATCATGAAAGATATAGGAATGCCAACATCGATATTTCATCGTATGAGTTCTTCGCATATAAAGTCCACTGTTTCCATAAGCGGTACACATCTGTGAATAAGGAATATACATCAAATGATATCATAAATTTATTGTCAACATTTAAATCTTTTATCCTTTCAACAAATCCAAAAGTATCTTTTACAGTGACCACCTGAATTCCTGTCTTCGCTGCTAGTCTCTTTTTGTGAACCTATTTACTTTTCAAATCAAGAGCTTCTAATTTGTGTGATATTTGATATTAATCAGTCACAAAGTCCACATTTCCGATAGTCTTCTCAGTCGGTGTAATTCATGTTGTCGACAACCATTGGTTTTGCCTTATTTTGCTATTAATTCATGAGATCTACATAATAGGAGTCAGTTGAGCGTGTTAGTATTCGGGTAATATCTACTCTTAAAATATCCTAACAGTTACGTAGTCATTTCCCAAATACTCTTCATATTTGATGACAGGATGCTTTTTCTTATAGTTCCAGAGGTTGACTTTCTGTTGGTTGTTTGAAGGGTTAGCAGACATCTTTTGATGATGTTTTCTGGATATCCATTTTTGTCTTAAGTGGACAAAGGATGCTCCCTTTTTATTGTCTCCAGGAAAGAACTCCTGCAGTTTGTCGTCACTCTTTTATTGATGGCCATTTATTGTATCGGGCACTGCGTCAGTGGTTTGGCGACGGGATGCTTACCAACCACTCACGTGGTCGATGGATCAATCGTTAACTAATGCATTCTCAAAAGGGACATGTGTTCCTTCAAGGTTGCAGATATGCCTTTCTGACTGGTGAGTGTCAACTAGCACGAAACTCAGGTCCAAGGCTTCCTGTGGCCGATCGCCTTCAACCATCTAATACTCCTAAACCTCGTTTACCTGGAAGTGAGTTAGGCATGAGGCCAGCAGACTCACCCTATGAAAATAAAAACGGAGATCACTGCTACAGAAATTTCAAGGCTCTAGCTTGAAGCTTTATGCTCCACTGGGAATATAAATGAATAAAAGTTAAAAAAATAAAATACTGTATCAAGCACATTACACAAATTCTGATCTTAACAGTTCTGGTTTACAAAGGAAACCATAGTGAGTTCTCACCTCGAAAATTTCTGTTTTTGGAGATTTTCGTTTTCGTGCGTTTTTCATAACAATTGAACGAAGTATTCCCATATTGAGTCATAAGAAAAAGGCACAAACAGCGAAGAAAATTGTCTTTTCTACGATTCATTTTCATGAGCTGCTGTACAATCGTAATTATATTTAACGAAGAAATCTTTAGACCAATCAGATGCATGAACTGGACATTTTATCAACTTCCAGAGTTTTGTCCTACTGATCCGAAAGAGAAACCTGGAACGTGCATTGTGTTCAAGAAACAGAAAAATCTGCTCGGAATACATGGATGAGAAAGAATTAAATTTATTACGTGAAACTCTACTAGAGAACGGGTATCCACCGAGATTTATTAACAAAAACATGAAGGAGAAGCCTCCAATGTCAGACATCGTAGCGGTTACTAAGGAGACTCTCTTCACGAACCCGGAGTTCAAAGGTGATATCGCAGCGGAAATTCTGAGAAACCGCCTTTCTAAATGTCTGAAGAAAACATTTCCAACAGCCACCCTACCTGTCACATTCTCCTGCAGACAGTTAGTCCAGTCTAACGCTAAGGACAAGATACCGCCTTTGGCCACTTCAGTGTGTATTTATCAATTTACTTGCTCGTATGGAGCAAAGTATGTCGACCATACGCAACGTCAAGTTCAGAAATCTATTCTGGAACACTGTCCAGCTTGGTTAGCCAGAGCAGAAAAGAAGAATAGAGGCAGCTATATTCTCGAACACCTATCTAGTCATCACCGGATATCGAGCACCCCCTCCCGCATGAATGCTTCACAGTAGTACACAAAGTCCCTCAATATCGTACAGAGGGACTTGGGATACGTCATCTGCATATAGCTGAATCATTAGCTATTCGAGATCTGAAACCGGACTTCTGCATTCAAAAGCGATACATACATTCTCTGGCCCTACCATGGCCAGAGTAAAGTTCTTACTACAATTTTGCTTATTTCCTTCATTATGTGAGTTACCTATTATTATTATCACTAATATCATTATTTTTATTGATACTTTTATTATCATTATTATTCCCATCATCCACATTTTATTACTGTTTATTAATAACATTGCTTTTTCACACAGATTTTATACGAAAACACTTTATCGCTTTTCCACTAGTTCCTGTCCATTCTACATAATCATTTTGATTAATCATTTTCCCATACTTGTTATATCATGCTAACTTCTGCCTCTTTTCTAACTTACAATTAATCATCCCTTCTTGCACCTTACATTATGTAGTACAATTTTTCAAGGACAAAGTTTACCAGCGTCTGATTGGTCTAAATATTTCTTTGTTAAATATGATGACGATTGTACAGCTCATGAAAAGGAATCGTAGAAAAGTGTCGGGTGTGAGGACAACTACTCGCCGAAGACATTGGCTACCGGTCGCGCTATTTTAGAATTCATGGGCCATCAGATCGGTTCCCAGTGGTTTAATGGTCTACGAGCTCGCCTTGTAACCAGAAGGTCCCGGGTTCGAACCCCTGTGGTGGGTGCACAATGATGAAGATTCCCAAAATTAGGATGAAACAGCTGTTCAGTACTCCCAGGTTTTCCAATGGTTCTCTTTCTAATGGCAGCTGATGATGAAATCCTGTAACCAATCAAAACCCCTACAAACCAATACTTGGATAACAAAGTCTATCTGAAAATCGATTATATACCCACCTATGATAATAAGGCATGCATTTTTTCATTATTTAATTTGTTTTTATAGATTATTTACGTCAGCGCAACTTTTAATTATCTCCAAAAAGCAGACGGTTTAATATCACTTCTCCTCCCCCAGTTCATATATGCATATATATATATATATATATATATATATATATACAAGTGTATACATGTCACCATATCAAGGCTATTCACTCTTCTGCAAAAGACAATTAATATGTTGAAAAACATCAATTATTGGTGTGCAAGGCACATGCCTTTTTCACTGCTTTTCAATATTTCTGATGACGCTTTATTATAATAATAATTATTGTTGTTATTCAGTAGTGCGATTAGTGGAGATATCAAATACGTATATATATATATATGTTTAATCTCAATTATTTCCATCATATGCTTCAAAATGATGTACACTGGATTCTAATGATTCCAAATGAGAATTACATTTTAATTATTTAAGGATTTTTTTCGAAAATGTGCCAATTTATAGATGATATGTAGATAATATTGTAATGATAAGTGATAGGGCTTGTTCTGACACCTCAATTTCATGTCGAATGATGAATGAAGTTCAGAATAGCATATCATCACTTACATCTGTCTGGAGAATAGGAAGATAATAACTGTGTATCTTTCCCAGACATATTGTTTAGTCGACGACTTGATTATTATAAGTATTAATAAAGCGAGAACAATATTGATTTGTGCAGAATAACATGGTACCATCATTTATTTCGTTGGCTTCTCGTCATCTGCTTACAGCCTAAATAAATTTTCAGGTTTAAGTACAGAAACGTTTTAACGTAGTTGCAAATTTTACATGTTGACAGAAAGTTTCACAACTAGTAAACAGTGCTCAGAAAGTTGCGCTTATATAGTTTTTACACAGGCAGTTCAAGTTAAAAAATAATAAATAAATGTATGTATATAATGGTAAGGGATGTGTGTTGGATGCATAGTGACTAATAAGTTAGGTAACAATGTACTGAGTTGAACTCAAATCATAGAAACAGGAGACAAACAAAATTACAGATTATAAAAGGAGGGTGAGGTTAAAGACAAAATTACACAATCAGATGAGAGATACGAAGTGACTAATAAGTTAGGTAACAATGTACTGAGTTGAACTCAAATCATAGAAACAAGAGACAAGCAAAATTATAAAAGAGGGTGAGGTTAAATAAAGACAAAGATTACGCAATCAGATGGGAGAAAAAAGACATCCAGTTACCAAGGCAAGGAAAGACTAATAACTGATTCTTTCTGAACACATAGATCTGGTTTCAAACGTTTGATAGAAATTGCTTCGGCAAACTTGAGGAGAATGGAGCTCATTTGTCTATTGATAATTTTGAAGGATTTCTCGATTTCCACCTCATGACCCGTGTCGAGGAGATGTCTGGTAATAGCGCTGCTATAAGAGTTTGTTCCCTTGAGACGTAGGCTTTTCGGCACATGTTCAGAAAATCGGAGGTTACCCTTCTTTCTGTTCTCCAAATGTAACTGCTCCCGCAGATACACGTAAATTTGTATACACAGTTGGAGTTAACATGAGAAGAGTATCTGTCGACTTTTGACTGCACCAAAGAGCATGTTGTTCGGGGGACGGGAACCAACCTAGCTGCAGGATAGGCTGTGGCTAGTGACGTCCTCAGTCTTCTGTTGACCATTTCTGCAATGTCTTCACCTTTAAAGTCTAGTTGAATGAAGACAGGCTTTTTTTCGACTGTGATTTGTTGAAATATTATAAGTATTGTTTCCTTTAGTTCCTAGAAGAACATGCGGTTTCAGTCGCACGTCTCCATTGGCTTCGGTTCTCCACCAACGTTTTCACCGCCTAGCTCCACGTCTGCCCCCACTTGCTTTCATATCCTCTTCACATCACCTCCTCCATGTCACCCTTAGACTGACGACTAATTACTATTATTAACTCACCGCTTTACATTCGGGTTCCACTCGAGCGATGACCTGGTATGTGAAGGATGTATGTCACTTGATGGTTTGTTTTCTCGGAGTATGGCCAATCCATCTCCATTTCTTCCTGCACATTTGTTGTACGGTTGGTTCATTCATTGCCAGAGATCCCGGTTGCTGACTTTTTCCGGCGGACCATCTGATTTTGAGTATTGAGCGAAGACAGCTGTTGATGATAGTTTGTAGTTTGTTCAAAGTGCCCTTCGTGATGCGCAGCCAAGTCTCTGATCCGTATAGTAGCAGTGACTGACTTCACATTGGAGTTGGAGATCCGAATCTTGTTGTCATTTTCATGCTGAGTGCTGCTGATCTCCATACAGACTTGAGGTAAATGAGAGCTTGGTTCGCTTTCCGGATCCTTGCCTTGATATCCTCATCAGTCCTGTTCGCCTACATTTGAAACGATGAGTCCTTGGTAGGTAGTTAAATGAGGTTGCTTCTTTCAGATTTCTCCCATTTAGGCTGATTGCTGTCTGTTGTTGTGGCCGTTGC
Organism: Trichobilharzia regenti; assembly: GCA_944472135.2. NCBI lineage: Eukaryota > Metazoa > Platyhelminthes > Trematoda > Strigeidida > Schistosomatidae > Trichobilharzia > Trichobilharzia regenti. The sequence continues at coordinate 39,057,735 of OX235267.1, forward strand.
TGTTGGCCAGGAATCTTCATCACCTCTGTTTTATCTATGTTCACCTGAAGGAAGTCCTATCTTTGATGCTTCTTCCATCGCCAACTTGTTGCTTTTCACTTGCATATCTTCCAGTTTGTGGGAATTCTGACATATATCATCGGCGAAGTCCAGATCCTTCAAGGTTTTTGTGGGTCTATTTTAGACCTGTTTCTTCGCTGTCCTGTTTCCGTTGCATTTTCCAGTCTACAGCGGTCAGCAATATCATTGAAGATAGTAGGCCGCCTTGTCTTACTCCCATCGCCACCTCGTAGGATTCTGTGAGTTTCCCGACTGCTTGATGGGTCAATAAGTCCGTCTATTTACTAAAAACCTACCTGCAGAGGACAGTATCTTAATTACCACTGTTCGGTACAAAAGAGCCTCAGTAAGGCGCCTCTTCAGTAGAATCCAGCGAATATGCACTGAAGACACACTTGATGAAAAAGAAAGAAAGCTGACACAAAATCTGGTTGATAATAATTATCCAGACAAGTTCATCAGGAGATATAAAGTAGTTAGAACACCAATACCTAATCTCGAGCTCACCCATAAGAAAGACGTGTACATCAAGCTATCCTATATGGGGGATTATAGCAACTTGATAAGCAGACAAATATTGAACGCCGAGGTTAAAAAACTTTTTATGCAGCTAATATCATAATAATTCAGAATGTGAAGCTAATATATCCATCTAAGCCCTTTGAATATGAAAAAAATGATGTCACATTCCACTGTATTTACCAACTTGTACGTGTGGACACACATACTTAGAAGGAAGGACTCACCGATCTCTACATGTATGGGCTGGCTACAGATAATATTCCTAAATGACTCCAGAAGCAAACAGAATCACCAGAACCCATTAATGGTGAGAACAGGAGACCTAGCTCCTCTATTGCGAAACATTTTATAGAGACAGGACATAAAATCGATGTTTACACGTCTTTTAAACCTATCTACAGAACGAGTTCGAAGCGTAAAGCTTGTAGAAGCTCCAGCTGGTAATTATGAAGTTTAAACCACCTTCAAGAGTTTAAAAGCAATTCGTCATAACATTAAACCTTCCTTCGTAAACTTTGTTTTGATACCAGCCAGGGTAAATGTACTCTTACCTTTCTTTTTTGGTTTAATGATCTTCATTGTTATTTTGACCTTCAATATGTCCTTTTAGCCTGACCCAAGTCTATTTTCTCACCTTTTAACTCTTTATTAATTACACATATGTCTATTGCTATGACAAGTCCGTGTATGACCAGATTGTTCGAAATGTGTTGCGTAAATGCATATTACACGATTCAAACAGATTATGTCTTCTTATTGCTTTGTCCAACTAAAATGATAAAGGGAACCAATTGTTTAAAACTATTTATTCTAAGAAAAGACTGTTTTTATTCAAAAAAAACATAAAAAAATAGAATAAAACTTTTATGATCAGGTAAAATATTTTCTTCTCTGTTGAGATAAATATGAATCATATCGACCGTCATTGACTATTTTCTTCTACATGTTATATGACTGAAGTCAGTTGGCAAGATACTCTACACCCAGACTCTGTGTTTTATGGCACTGTTCAGCAGGGTATATCTGTGACTGTGAAGGAAGTAAATCACCTTCGTAAGATCCTACTTTGCCATAGCCAGAGGTATTTTTTGAGATGGGAAGATTTTATAGTATTTTTCTTTAGGCATCAATGTCAGCTGAAGAAAAAGCCCTCAAATGTAGATAGCTTGTTCAATTTTGTAAAATACTCCATTTATTGATTAAGGTACCAGTAATTCAGAAGAGCAACAATCATTTAGTCAAGATACGTTCTTCTTTACAGCTTGCCAAACTTCAGCGAGTCATGTACAGTGCAAAATGTACAAAATAATCTCTTTAATGAAATACAATTTGTTTGGAATATCTTTCCTGAACGATCCAGTTACAATACTAATACTTATTTGAATGTTTCAGATAACTTCGTGACTACTTTCCTCTTTTCTCATAGGCTGTGTATAAAATCAAAACAAGTGGTGATTCAGCGAAGAGACACCTCTCAACGAATTTTTCAGTCAAGCTGTACAAAAATCGTTAACTACTACTACTACTTATAACAGTGTTATATTTCATCCATTATTTTTTTATTTGTCTATTCTATACTCACTAACTGTTCGTCATATCTGATTCATCTGTCAATCATTCACTCACACTAACACTGGCGTATCTTTATTCTCATCCCCACCTCCAGCGTCAACTTTTGTTAACTCTCGTTTATCTTTGCTTGAAATCTATTTCACTTCAATCTTCAATGATATATGTATGTATAATAAATCATTGGGAGAAGTGTTTTTTTAAAAGAAACTTTTTATTTTAGAGGCGATGGTGAGACAAAACTGATGTCATGATTGTTTTAATATTTGTTCAAAATTGATTAATTAATTTTAGTGAGGAATTCGTCATTAAGAACACAACATTCAACGGAGAGACTCTTTTCAACAACGAATTTTTTATCAAGCTGTACAACTGCGTATATATGGTTTTCCTTAAGAAATTATATCCGGTGAGGGAATTAGGTCAAAGGTGTGAATACATGAAATAATAACAGTGTGAAATTCAAATAAAAAATATTTTTGATTATAATCATGGTTTAATGTCAAGTGGCAAAACAATTAATGTCATATGTAGAACAATTCATAGGTTGGATAGAACTTGGAAATGGGTGTGCAATTATAGGACTAGTAGACAAATTGAATAAAATAAAAAATAAGAACGTTACGTAATATTGTGTGAAATTCGATAACATAGAATTTAATGTTGCAAAATAAAATTGATTTAAACTGACAAGTGGAACAAGTGAAACAATACCAGGGACAATTCAAAGTGAGAATAGTATTAATGACATTTGACGTAATAAAGGAAGAGCATCGACATTGAATAGACAAAATGAAAACAATTGGTAGAGCAAAATTATGATTAGGGATTACTATACGTTAGCACAGAGGGATTAAGACTATGGAAGTTGGAGGAGTTGAACGAACTTCTTCTGTATGCAGAGATCTGGCTTTTCTATTTCGATAGCCAAAGCCTCAGCAACACAGATGAGTCGGGTACGTAGGGATTTCGGTAAATTGCTTTTCTGCCTTGTAGATGAATCTATAGTCTGTAGAGGCTGTAGAGACAGGGTGGTGTTCATTATCGAACAGATGTTCAATGATTGCGCCTCTTGTTGCTCCGCTTCCATCTTTTCGCAACCATGAAGAAGAGTGTTCTTCCACCCTTTTAGACAAAACTCGAGTTGAACGACCGATATACCTAGCTCCTTACGAGCAGGTGAACTAATAAACGGGCATAGAGTTGGTTAACAGCGGGACGTTGTCCTTCAGGTAAGTGAACAGTAATAGTCAACTGGTAAAGACTCTGGTTTACCCTCACCGGATATAATTTCTTAAAATAGAACTATATATATACGTATGTACAGCTTGATAATAAATTCGTTGAAAAGAGTCTCTTTTCTGGATCACTTGTTTTGATTTTGTATATACCACTGCCCTTATGTTTCTGTTATATTACCCGTTGACTTGGTCTCTATAATTTGTCTTTATCCCTCTCTGTTTAGTGTCTAATTTGGTTGTGTGGCTGTGTGATGACATTAGTAATGTGTTGTTGTACGAAATGATTATGTTTGAATGAATCAAAGTCATTCTGACCTTGGAATGTGTGCAAGAATTGTGTGGTGTGAGATTCCTGTGACGGAAGTTTTGATCCCAGCTTGTTGGGAATTTTCTGCTTGATTCTAATGGCACTTCTTACAGTTGAATTTCGGTTAACCAATTGTGTTCCTGCAGTACTTGTTTTGTACCGAGGAATTTACCCCGTCTGTATAGCTACCCGTTGACAGTGTTATGGTAATTTTAAGGTTTTGATGTTATTGCTAAATAGATTCACATAGATTCCAACAATGAATAATTGTATTTCGCTGTCTTTTTGAAGGGTCTTGTGACTGTGTGTGTATGTATCTCAAGGAAGTTCAGCCAACTATAGAGTAGAATGCAGAAATCAGTTTCCCAAGTTCAGACCACAACAAGTCGGGTTTTGTTGTTACGCAAGAAATTTAACATTACACATTGGAATGTACATTCTGTCAACATAAAACAGTCATTTTTTGTTTTTTTTGTTTTAAAATATAGATTTATTTAGTTCTTATCAATGAGTTCAGTGTTTCAATAGTTGAAATAAGTTAGTTATCATGTTAAAAAGACATCAAGGCATCATCCATACAGAATGAAATTGATCAATTATTCACAGATTGGATCACAAAAATTTTAATGAATAAATAAATAAAAAACAGCTTTCATTCAAAAATTGAATGGTAGGTTAATTCAAATAATTTTTTGTCAGTAAGCCTTGCTTACATGAAGGTCATTAGTGTGTGTTATTCAATGTTCAATTTAGATATATAGAGAAGATTTGTAGCTCGGTGATAATTTTGATGTGGTTTTGTTCTCTGAGCTGGATAGTTAGTTTGCGAAGCTTTCATCACCTTACTGGGTGACATCTTCAGCGCATACTTCAAATTGAAGTGAGCTTTTAGGTTTCTCCACGAGTTTATTAATCATTCCTCCTGGTGACCTTGGACGTGATTGGTTGTTTATGTATGTTTTCACACCTCTAGGTTACTTGTGTTGGAACTGATTGTTTCTGTGACTTGAACTTTGGCCAATCGTGTGTGAAGTTTCTTTCTTATTGGTTGATAAATTTTGTCTATCTCGATGTGTCTATTGATTGATGATTCACTGGAATGCCAAGCTTCTAAAAATTCTCTAGCATTCTTGTTATTTCCTTTGTCTAATATTTGAACGTTGTCCCAGTCGAATTGATGTCCGTGGTTGTCTGTGTGTAGTGAAATGAGGGAGTGTATATCATGTCTTTTGACGGCTAGCTTATGTTCGTGGATACGAAGACGAAGGGGACGTCCACTTTGGCCAATGTAGTGTTTTCACAGTTGTTACAGTTTATTTTGTAGATGATGTTGGTTTTGTCTTCTTTTGCTGTTGAGTCTTTTGGTTGACATAGAATTGAGTGCAGCGACTTTGTTGGTTTGTGTACGACGTCAATTCCTAAAGGTTTGAAGAGTCTTTTAGTGATTTCTGAGATATCCTTTATATATGGTAAGGCGATTTTCTTTGTGTTTTCCTTGGTGGCTTTTGTTTTGGTAGGTTGGCTTGGGGGTATATGTCTCTTGATGAAATTCCGGGGATATCCATTCTTTTGGAAGACGTCCATGAGATACTTTTCTTCAATTTTTCTTAAGGTGGGAGTGCTGCAGTGAGGTTCAATGTTCAAATGTTAAAAGCACATGATACTACTTTTATGTTTATTGTTGATTTAAACAAAATATATTTGTTTGTTTATTTATTCTCGTAAGTTCGTGAACGATTTGTTGTCTTGTAGATAAATATGTAGATGAGGATTCTGAACATTTTGAACTCCCCTATCACAATGATGGTAGTATATAAACTGATGCACAGATGAATGATTCATTCTATGAAGCCTAGTCATAAACTTGGAATGTAATAATAAGCATATACACTATTAATTTATATATATATATATATATATATATATATATATGTATATGTATATATTCTTGTCTAAAAAATAGATTTTAGTATAATAGAAGTAGTATTTTCTATAGTTGGTTTGTAAAGGTTAGTTTTGTTTTTACGAGTTCGACCAAATACTGATATCAGTACAGTTCAATAGCATCAACATAACACTACACACTGAATATCAGACAGGAAAATTAGGAAAAATCATGATCATACAAATTCATGAATTGATAGTCTCCTCTGAAGGCGAGACAGGGCAGTAGTAGTGGCTGACTGAACTTGCTCCTTCTGCACACAGAGCACTGGTTGTCTCAGCTGAGTCGCAATAGCCTCAGCTGTATGGAGTATGCGATAGATGGATGTTTTTGACAATTTGTTTGGTACCTGATTGATGATGATAGAGAAGGACTCTTCAGTGCTGGCTTTGCGGCTGGCTGGTTTGGACCAGGTGGTCTAATATCGAATTGTTGATGGTTTTCACTTTACCTTTACTTAGCCATCCTGGGAGATGTTCCTGAATGAGCACGAGAAATCAGGTTCTTAGAACCTGATGAAGAAGGGGTTATCGAAAAGAGTATTCTTTGTTCACTAATCATTTCATTATTCGTTTTAAAACATTCTGAGGCATATCACCATTTACATCACATGATATGACATCACATGTTTCCCATGGTTATGAGTAATATTCCCGTCTTATTTGACTGAATTTTCAACACTCAGATAAATACTCACTTTCAGATTAAGTCATCGTTTAATGATTCGAACAATGCAATTGTTTCTTTAGCTTTTAATCTGCATATAGATTGTTCACTCACACTCATTCACACACACACACATATACACACGCACACAGTCACTCAAGCACGTAACATACTTGACATTCTGTGACAAAAAGTTGCGTTTCTACTAATTACTCTGATTGCGAAAAGAAACAATAAAATCAATATGTGTGTGCGCATGTGATAAGAATTTCACTATTATTACCATCATCATTAATTTTACCAACTAAAGCGTCACATTAAATTAAATCTGATACAGACTTTAGAATACAGTGAGTGATGCTAGACGTCGATTACTCATGTCGTATCTCTCATAAGTCAATCAAAATAAAAGCAAAATAATAAAATCAAACAGCAATCATCTAAGGTGGGGTAGTAGTGGATCTGATGATTGGGGTATATTTAGTTATAAGAACCATTCTTGTCTTTAAGACATCACTGTTTTACTTAGTCTCTTGAGTTTAAATGACTTCTTCATAAAAATGAGATAAAATCTGCTTGGAGACTGGCACCTAAATATAAGCCGTCTAATGTAAGAACTACTGGCCAGTTTGGAGGACACCTAACTGAATATGTTAGAACAGCAATATATATACATATATTATAAACCTGTTTTTATTCAACGTGTTCCAAGCAGTTTCATCTTCGGTTCAACTCCTTTTCCATAGCCTCGTCTTATGATTATCCCAAATATGTAAGGACTAACACCCATATTTTATTATTATTATTATTGTTTCCTTTAGTTCCTAGAAGAACATGCAGTTTCAGTCGCACCTCTCCATTGGCTTCGGTTCTCTGCCAACGCTTTCATCACCTAGCTCCACGTCTGCCCCCACATGCTTTCATATCCTCTTCACATCACCTCCTCCATGTCACCCTTAGACTGACGACTAATTACTATTATTAACTCACCGCTTTACATTCGGGTTCCACTCGAGCGATGACCTGGTATGTGAAGGATGTATGTCACTTGATGGTTTGTTTTCTCGGAGTATGGCCAATCCATCTCCATTTCTTCCTGCATACTTGTTGTACGGTTGGTTCATTCATTGTCAGAGATCCCGGTTGCTGACTTTTTCCGGCGGACCATCTGATTTTGAGTATTGAGCGAAGACAGCTGTTGATGACAGTTTGTAGTTTGTTCAAAGTGCCCTTCGTGATGCGCAGCCAAGTCTCTGATCCGTATAGTAGCAGTGACTGACTTCACATTGGAGTTGGAGATCCGGATCTTGTGGTCATTTTCATGCTGAGTGCTGTTGATCTCCATAGAGAGTTGAGATAAATGAGAGCTTGGCTTGCTTTCCGGATCCTTGCTTTGATATCCTCATCCGTTCTGTCCTCCTACATTTGAAACGATGAGTCCTTGGTAGGTAGTTAAATGAGGTTGCTTCTTTCAGATTTCTCCTATTTATTACTCCTATAAATTTCGACTTTAACGTTACAAAATTTTTTGAAAAAAATCCCCATCCAAACGTTACTACAAACAAGTTGTTCACTGAATGAGTTTTCTTTAGCTATACAATCGCATTTATATATGATGAAAGATATGAAACAGAACAGATTGAGAAACAGCTCTCTAATGTACTCAGAAGAATGAAAACTGAGCAGTTAATCAGCCATGAAATTTGTGATCATATATGACTTGAAGCATCAGTACTACTAGGATTATATGTTTTACCAAATATGCCCAAATCCGGTCTCTCGCTGCATCTAATTTTAGACATGTCAATCTCCCCATGTCATTCATTAGAGAAATAGTAAGCTAGTACTTTAGAACTTGTAAGAAACCAGATGTGCCGCCATTCACTTCATGACACCCTCAATTTGTCAATTGTATTAAAGATATCAAATGTTTCGAGCAAGAATGTATGCTCTCTTGACACTAACCCACTATTTACCAACGTTTTACTAATGGAAACTGTCTTTAATTCTTGTCAATACATAGACAAAAACCGGCTGAACATTAGATTACCAACAGTTTTTTTCTTGGAACTACTACTGAGATGTATCGTTAATGTGCAATTGACATTGAACGACATCATTTACAAACAAAATGGAGGGGTCTCAATGAGATCTCGCCTTAATCTACTGTTATCAGACCATTTTATGGGAAGCATCCAGAAGTAACCCCCCTGGTAACTGGATGTCCTTGTTCTCTCTTTCATTTGATTACGTGATCTTTGGCTTCAACTTCACTTCTGTGATACAGTGTAATTATGCTTGTCTCTTGTTTCTATGATTTTAGTTGAACTGAGTACATTGTTACGTATTTTATTAATCACTTAGCATCTTACGCATCTCTCGTCTTTATTACGTAACACCTTTACCACTGTATGCATACTTGGATTTTATTTAAACTTGAACTGCCTGTGTAAAAACTACATAGGCGTGATTTTCTGAGCACTGTTCCCTAACGCAGAACCTTCTGTCAACTGATATTATGAAAAAGAGATTTCTGTACATAAATTTAATAATAATTTATATAGACTGCAAGCAGCTGATGAGAAGCCAACGAAATAAACAATGATGGTAGGATATTATTCTGCACAAACCACCACTGTTGCTTTTGCTTTATTCAAAGTCTAATATCAAGCTTTAATGGTGTGTTATTTGTGTATAGCATAATTGACACAGCTGGTAAGATGTGGTTCCTAAATATAGTAAAAAAAAACCATCCTGTAATAAATAGAAGTAATGGGTTTTTAAAATTTAATAATGATGAATTCCATTATTAGCTGAGAAACAAGATAGTTGAGTGTCTACTTAACAAACCTGAGGATGGATGAGAACAAAACACCGAATAAGTTGAAATGCATAAGAAATAGCGACACATGAGGATGGCAATAGGGATTACTTACTTAAAACAGAAGCAAATGAGTGGTCAGTAGATTAAAACTGTAGTAGAATAGGAGAGTGAATAAACTGTATTTGCAGACTGACTTAGGTGTTGCGTTCACGAAGAATCATTCGTGTCGGAAATTAACTTTTGTTGTAACTATTGGGCTCATTTAGTAGATAGTGCTGAATGAGGACTCTGTTTAAGCCACATTGGGGGGGGGGCGGGTACTTCATCAGTTGTGTGACAATCTTCGGTTTCCTCCTAATAACCATACCCGGTAGTGTTTTAAGATGAGTTTGGGAAGTCTTCACCTGGCACAGTCAACATATCCGGCGGCTTACGAACAAGGGAATTTATAATAAGAAAGTAAGGTGTCCCAAACGTGACAATCTGAGTTTCACACATGCGTTTGTTATTAACTGACTGTGGAAATTCATTTGTAACTCAGCCAAGGAAAATGACTTCTCCAAATGATATAGGTAGGTAGCGTTTAAATTTAAAACGTTTACTTCCGTTGTGTCCGCCGACAGTTATACACCTCATCCAAAATTTGTACGACAATGCTGCATAACAGGTAATCCATAACGGAAAACTTATGGAAGCCTTCGAAGAAGTGAGGACGGGAGTAAGACAAGGCTGCCTACTATCACCAATTAGTTTCCTGATTGCAGTAGATTGGATAATGAGACTTAAAACGGGCAATGAGGAAACAGGCATAAAATGGACTCACACGAAAAACTTGGAGGATCTGGACTTCGCCGATGATATATGTCTGATTTCCCACAAACTGGAAGATATGCAAGTGAAAAGCAACAAGTTGGCGATGGAAGAAGCATTAAAGATAGGACTTCCTTCAGGTGAACATAGAGAAGACAGAGGTAGGTGGTGAAGACTCTTGGCCAACAGCAACAGCCACAACAACAGACAACAATCAGTCAACATAAATGGGAGGAACCTGAAAGAAACAACCTCATTTACCTACCCACCTGGGAAGCATCCTTTCCAATACAGGTGGACAGAACTGACAAGGATATCAAGGCGAAGATCAGTAAAGCAATACAAGCTTTCATTACTCTCAAGTCTGTATGGAGATCAACAGCACGCAACATGAAAATGACAATAAGATACGGAATTTCAACTGCAATGTGAAGTCATTCACTGCTACTATACGGATCAGAGACTTGGCGCGTCATGAAGAGCACCTCAGACAAACTACAGACCTTCATCAATAGCTGTCGCCGCTCATTGCTATTCAAGATCAGATGGCCCGCCAGAAAAGACCAGCAACAGGGATATCTGGAAGCGAACCAACCAGGAACCGACTGTGCGACAAATAAGCAGGAAGAAATGCCGTTGGTGGATTGTCCATACTCTGAGGAAGCTATCAAGTGACAGTCCTCGGGTGGAACTCGAGCGGGAAGCAGCAAGTTGGTCGTTCAATAGTGACTTGAAGGAGGTCATGTGAAGAGGAGATGAAATCATGTGGGCAGACTTGGGGCCAGGTAAAAACTTTAGCAGAGAACCGAACGCAATGAAGCCCTATACTTCCATTGTGTAGTTAATTATTATTTGTTAATTTAGCAAATGTGAATACAGTTGCACGGTTACCGGAGATGGATGCTTCTATAAAAAAATTTTATTCTCTTAACTGCCTTTTATTGTTTTCATGACTTTACGAATATTTACTTCATAAACGTCCAGAATGGGAAACCCATTGAAGCCTTTACAGTGAATACAGGAGTAAGACAAGATTGGCTTCCATCCCTCACAATGATATTCCAAAATGTGATGAACTGGATTGTTTGAGAGACTGTGGGGACGACGAAGACAGGAATACTTTGGATTGATATGAATACTCCAGAGGATCTACACTTCAAGGTTGATAAAAATTAGAAAAGTTACGCACAAAAACTAACAAGTTGCAGAAGACGCTGACGGCGAAGAAACGTCTTTAAGTGAACTTAAAGAAGACAGAAGTGATGAAGATGACCAACCAACCCATAACAACAAGCATTAATCACTATCAACTAAGGAAATTTAAAACATCTCACTTCCTTCACTTATCTAGACACCATTTCGTTAACTACAGCAGTCGCCACAGATAAGGATATTGAAACCAGCCAGATCGGAAAGGCAAGGTAGTCCTTCATCAGCCTGAAATCAGTTCGGAAGTCCTCAGCACTCAGCGTATAGAGTTAAATTCGGATTTTTAACACAAATTTTAAGTCACTCAGTGCTATTTTGTGGTGAGAGCAACACAAAAGCACTTCCAATGGTGCTCTGCAGATGTTTAACAATAGCTGTCTTCGCTCCATGGTAAAGATTAGATGGCTGACAAGAAAGAATTAGGAACAAGAAACTCCGGAAATGAACCAATCCAGAATCTTCATCTCAACAAATATGTGGAAGGAAATAGAGAAGAACTGAGATCTTCCTCAGGAGACCTCGAAGTTACATCGTATGTCAGACGGTCAAGTAAAACTAGAGTGGAAAATGACGAGTGAACATTTGTTAGAGGGTGGCGTAGAGGTGATCGTATGAGAAGTCGTAGGGAGCTAAAGGGGCCAGCGAAGAGCACTGGGAGGAACAGGCCAAAATGCAGATGTCCTTTTGAAGCCCTATTCCACTTAGAACCCCAGGGTAATGATTATAATATTTTAAGATGCCTGATTAATACGTGTTATACTTAATCTTTTTATTTTTAGAATTTGTGTTTTCACAGTTCTAAAATACAGATTTTTGGGCATACTTCCCTTTTTACAAAAAATATATTTTTTGTTTATCTAACATTTAGCGAATATTTTTTTATATTCCTGCTTGTAATCAACTGGCACTTAATTTTGTCCAATATCAGGTTTGTGCTAATTAGCTGCAGGTGATTCGATGCAGACCAATTAGTCGGCAAAATAGATGAAAACATTGGGGGGAGGGCAGTGTGAAATATTTTTCCAGAACCGTAAACACCTTTAGAAAAAAAGAGGAGATAAAGTGGGGAAGAATTATCTTCAAAACCTGTTTAGTTAAATCGACATTGAAAAGGATAGTAGGCAGTGCAAAGGTGCTTGCTAATGACTTACTTTAGGATGGAGCTTCCTCTAGTTAGTTCTAGTGAGAAGTTGTGACCAGTGAGGTTCATCCAGTCAAGTGAGGATGCATTTCCAACCGATGACATTGGTTGGTGGTCAATATAAATCATCATTTGGGAGAAGTAGGAATTTATGGGCTAACTATTGAATCGGGTCCTAGTGGCTGAATGGTAAACGAGGTGGCTCTGTAACCGGAAGGTCATGGGTTCGAACGCTGATGGTGAGTGCCTACTGCCGATGATTCGCAAGCTAGGAAGAAGCAGGTGTCCAGTATTCTTTGCTGGCTTTCACTGGTTCTCTAACTGATATCGATCCCTGGTCAAACTCGTAGAAACAAATCTAGTTCTTACAAAACAGCTCTTGACAAAGATTTTAACTGAATTTTTCGTGATCAAATTTCTTTTTGTTATATTGTTGTAATATAGCTCTAATTTTGCCTGATGACTACATTTCGCAGGCTGATATTAGCGAAGGTTTGAACCGGCCTGAATAAATCATTGGCTGGATCATAGTTTAATATCTTCATGACTTTGGTCTTTTCTATGTCCATCTAAAGTCCTATCTTCGTTTCCTTTTCTGTCAATTTGCAGGTCTTTACTGGTGTATCTTTTGGTTTATGTGACATGAGACATAAGCTACCTATGAGATCCCGATCCATTTTTAAGTTAGACTAAATAAAACTGAAATAATGGTATACTCCATTTGAAGTCGATGCTTCATACATTTATTCCCTTTAATGAATTTGAACAAAGCAAGAACTACAGTTTTAGCGGAATAAAGTGGTACCAACACTGTTCTCGTTAGCCCCTTACAGACTAAAGACATTACTAAATATATCTAGAAAAACAATTTTAACATACTTGCACAGAGTTCATTTTAAACAAAAAATCCAATCGACCAATATATGCATACAGTAATTATATATATATATATATGTAATATTAAACACTATTCCGAACAATAATAATCATACACAATGGAAACTTTTCAGCATTTTGCATTCGGATGAAAGAGGGATGAAAAATATCCAGTTACCAGGCAGAGCAAAGAAAGACTGATAACCGCTTCTTTCTGGACGCATAAATCAGGTTTCAGGCGCTTGATGGAAATGGCTTCAGCAAACTTAAGGAGAATTGAGCTCTTTTGCCTACTGATAATTTTGAACGACTTATCGACGTCCACTTCATGACTCGTGTCGAGGAGATGCCTGGCGATGGCACTGTTTAAAGCATTTGTTCCCTTTAGACGTAAGCTCTTTGGTACATGTTCAGAAAATCGTAGATATCCCCTTCTTTCTGCCCTTCCAATGTAACTGCTCCCGCAAATACGTGTGAATTTGTATATACAGTTGAAGTTAACATAAGAAGGATATCTATCGATTTTTGACTGCATCAAAGAGAAAGTTGTTCAATAGACGGGAACGAGCTTAGCTGCAGGATAGGCTATGGTTAGTAATGTACTCAGCCTGCTATTGTTCATCGTTGCAATGTTTTCACTATTATAATCAAGCTGAATGTAGATTGGTTTTTACCTACCTTGATTTGTTTTACATTTGTGACTTCAGGTCTTCCATACTTGTTGATGAACCTTTGAGGGTACCCACTGCTCTTCAATATCTTTTCAAGAAACTCAATTTTTTTCTCTAATTTCTCTATAGAGCATATTCTCCTCGCTCTATAGTACAGAATCTCGACTAGACCACATTTAAAGCTGTTTGGACAAAAGCTAATAAAATGTAAGTAAGTATTGTCTTTTCCATGTGGGCTTTCGATAAATTGACTTTTGAAGACAACCGTCTTCTAGGCGTTCGATGGCGATGTCGAGGAGTTGAAACTTTCCGTCACTTTCATATCCCATAGTAAACTCAATATTGATGTGTGCATTATTGAATAATCTTAGTAAGTAAGTGTGAAGCATGACTTTCATTTTTGCACACTATAAATGTGTCATCAACATAACAACAGCAGGAAGATGTTTCGTCGATTGCATGCTTCAACTTTGTTCTTTCAAGGTTTGACATGAATATATCTGCTAAAACAGGGCTAAGTGGACAGGCCATAGCTACACCATTTATTTGGTGGTAAAGGGTGTTGTCAAATTGGAATTGCACATCCATGGTACACATAAGCAGTAGGCTTTCGAATTCTGACTCTGGGAGTGGGAGAAGATCAGACAGCTGACAAATGATCTCAATAGTTTCGTTGATTGGAATTATTGTGAACAGAGAGGTTACATCAAATGACACCATTAACTTATTTTAAACATCCATGTGGTTCACATTTTAGAGAAACGAAATGAGTCTTTCATAGTGTGCACGCCTAGCTGTTGACGAATAGGTTCCAACTTCTCCGCAAGCCAACGTTCCACCTTATTTTGGGGCGATTTGATCATTGAAAGTATAGGTCTCAGGGGGACTTGTTTTTTGTGTATCTTTGGAAGGCCATACATGTGTGGCAATCGTGACCCTCGGGGGTTCAAATCATCGTACATATTGATGTCAGTCAATTTCTTCTTTAGAAGATCTCTCAGTGTGTTTGTGATGCGGCTCTCGGCTGCATCTGTCTTATCTTTTTGGCAATTGTTGATGAAGTCGATGTGTCCGATTTTAAGGAACCTGTCCTTTAGATGCGTGTACACATTAAACGGTGGAGAAGTTTAAAAGTAATGTGAAACAGATAACTCATTAACGTTGAAACACACTAGGAAAGATTTTAATGTTTAAGGGATCCTTTACTTACTTACTTTTACATATGATTTGCTGAGCGATCGGGTCTTGGTTGGTTTGTTTCCACAGTTTCTTGTCACTTATTCATTCTGGACATTCGATGTCCAGTAAACAGCCAACCAGTGGAG
Source organism: Trichobilharzia regenti (assembly GCA_944472135.2). Taxonomy (NCBI): domain Eukaryota; kingdom Metazoa; phylum Platyhelminthes; class Trematoda; order Strigeidida; family Schistosomatidae; genus Trichobilharzia; species Trichobilharzia regenti. The sequence goes on from OX235267.1 coordinate 39,072,901, forward strand.
GCAGCTGTTGATGAAAGTCTGCAACAGGCTGTTGAAAATCCTTTTCGTGACACGAAGTGAAAGCTTCTGACCCGCATGAAGCACTGACCGATTTCACATTGGTGTTGAAAAGGCAAATCTTGTTCCTTCTGCTGAGTACAAAACATTTCCAAACTGGTTTCAGGTTGATGAAGGCTTGTATTTACTTAAATAGCATCAGATCAATAATAATATCGATAGATTACAGCTAAATAGCATCAACATAATAATACAATGAGTATCAGAAAAATTAGGAAAGATAATGATACGAATTCATAGATTTATAGTCTCCACTGAAGGCTGGTCAGGGCCAACCGAAGGCTGACTGACATTTCTTCTTCTGCTCTTAAAGCACTAGGTGTTTCACGCGAATCGCGATAGCCTCAGCTTCATTGAGCATGTGGTACCTGTATGTTTTTAGCAATTCATTTGGTACTCGGTAGATGATGATAAAGAAGCAGTCTTTAGTGCTTGCTTTGTGGTCGGGTGGTTTGGACCAGGTGGTCCAATATTGAACTGTTGATAGTTTTCACTATACCTTTACTCAGCCATACTGGTAGATGTTCCCGGGTCTTTACTGAATTTTTTGTGGACTGAAGAGGATCGAAGCTATGGAAATGTATATATTGTACTGTTTATGTGCTTTTCCTATGCAAATTTCCCTTTATACTACTAACTGGTTTTCTTGTAAGAAGGACATCCAAGATGGTGATTCTATTTCGAGATTCCCATTTTTGCATGTAAATTTCAAAGCAGAATGTACTTGAATTGTGTTATTATTGTGTCCCTACCCGAGTCATTATCACCGCAAAAAATAAAGATGTCATCCGTAAGCTGGCAATTCTGATAAAGTTGAATTTTCTGAAGTATGTGTTATGGAAAAATGTTTAAATACTGAAGGGTAAAATGGATCTGTTGTGGAGGTCTAAATACGTTTATATTAATTTGTGTATTGGATATATCACACACACACACACAGTGAACTAGGTTTATTCACTGAATCACGAAATGTCAAGCAAAGTTTATTGCTGGTAATCACATCCTCAATTGTAACTACACAGTTTGAAATCCTGACTTTGTTACATTTATCTTTCTCAAGTATTGGTTTTGTAGGGATTTTGTTTGATTTAATGGAGGATTTCATCAGGAGCTGATATCAGTTAGAGAACCACTGAAAACCCATTAGGGAGTACTGGACATCTGTTTCATCCTAGGTTAGGAGTCTTCATCGGCACTCACCTGCTACAGAGGGTTCGTAACCAGGAGGTTCCAGCTACACAGCTAGCTCGTAGACCACTGAGCCACTGGAACCCGATCCAATGGCCAGTCCATGAATTCTACCTTCTGCCAATTCACTACATAGCGTGGCCATTTCGCGATGTCCTCTTCGAAGGGTTGCTGCTTCATTTTCAGCCTGCTGTACCCTACTGGTCACGGCTTCCCACTGGAACCCCAGGTTAACTGCCTGAATAGGGTCAGTCACTAGTGAGCATCAGATTAATTTTCAAGTATTCTTTTTGTAGGGATTCGTTTTGTTTGATTGGATGGAGGATTTTTGTCTTCCCTATTGTCTTCGGTGTAGTAGAATTATCTAAATGTCTGGGTGGACGACAGGTATTGGATCATTTTTATTGCACGTATTTACCTCAGTTGATTCTATAAGTACAGCTTCATTCCACTTGGGTCCAGTCAAAATGTGGGTTGAAGAACATTATCCCGCATAATTGTAGAAACCTAGCATCAGCTGTATAACAAGTGAAATAATTGAACGCCTTGTAGACACTGGTCACTCTACCTCAACAAACGACTTTAAGGTGATCTACAAACTGGAAAGTAACCTGCGTGTGATGGTCATCTTTCGTCTCGGTTGCACTGTTGAAACTCTAGTCAATCGGATAGAGAAAACGCGCGATTCTATTATCCTATTACTTTCAACCTAACCTATTCTGACTCATCTCCTCGTTACGACTCACTTACTAAATTATTTATCTCATTACCTAGTTGTACCACCCTTATTCAGTAGTAACTGTTACTCCGATGACTCATCATTTTCTTACTATTTACCTTAGTATGAAGAAGGAATTATATACAAACTCGATTGTGTAGAGCTAAAGAAAAAGAACTGGGTGGAAAAAAAGAGACGCTTTGTTGAACTGCTTGTCTTGTTTTTATTAGAGCTTCGGTTATAAATCTCTCCATCTGCAGTATTACATTTGATTTAAGGACTGTCATCTTATTCCATCTTATGGTAGGATTTTATGCAACTGCTTGTTATGGCATAGCTGAGTTATTTTCTAGATTTCTTGTCATATTAGGGCCGAAAAGCAGACTTAGCCCGTCGTTCCAATTTCGTCTATGTAATTTACCTTGCAATCATCGCATGGAATTAGATAATCCAGTCTAGTGGATTGTTGTTATCAGTATAAAAGGCATCAAATGCAACAGTACAAAGTTTTTTTGACAAAGGAACACAGAAAAGATCTAAACAAAATGATAAATTATGAGAGACTGATAATCGCAAAGACTGATAAAGTATCAAGAGTAGTCCTCCTTGATAGAAATGACGATATTAAAAAGATGAATGATATATTGAAGGACACACAGAAGTTTCAAAAACCTGAGGAACAAAATATAAAATGAATGAATTAGCCAGACGTTTGAAGAAACTAAGGGAGGAGCAGATATTTTCTGAAAGTTTATATGAAGAAATCAGGTCAGCGGGCACGTATACACCAAGATTGTATGGCCTACCTGAAGTGTATAAACCGAGGGTATCGTTAAGATCAATACCTGATATGCAAAATTTGCCCTATCATGCTCTAGTCAGATGGTTAGCAAAATATTCTCAAACCTTTGCATGAGAAGACAGTGAAATATAGAGTCAGAGAAGTATTTTAATCCGTGGACAAGATCAAAGATAATAATATGAAGGACAAAGCCATGATATCTCTGGACAAAACATCATTATTCACAAATGTACCTCTAGTAAAACAGTTAATTACATATGTGAACGAGCGGACAACCAGTCGATAAAAATTGGCGTCCGTACTGATATCCTAAAAGAATTGTTATTAAAGTGATGTGCGTCGGTGGCACAGCGGTTAGGACGCTCGCCGACCATGCGCATGGTCCGGGGTTTGATTTCCGGCCGACGCACTCCTTTACCTCACTAAGCCAAAAAATGATTCTGGTAGAGAGGAAAGGTGTGGGTAAGAGGCTAGCAACCCTATCCTGTAAAATAAACACTGCTACAGAAACTTCAAGCCACTAGCTTGAAGCCCTATGTTCCACTGGGAAAGTGAAGGAAAAAAAACACTTCACGGATAAATGAACGGGGATCCGCATTGTGTCCCATTTTGACAGATTTGTCTCTAAGTGAACAAAAAAATGGACCTCTGAACAACTTCAACGGAAAATTCTCATCTTTATGCCAGGAACATGGATGACACATTTATTTTCTGTGATAATGATCTGGATAGGAACACAATAATAACTCAGTTCAATGAACTACATTCTGCTATGAAATTCACTTGCTTAGAGAAGTCCGAAAATAGAAGTAATTGCCTTCACAGATGTCCTCCCTACAAGAAAACCAGTTGGTAGTATAAAGAGAAGTTTGCGTAGAAAAAGCACTTGAACAGGACAATATATGCATTTACATAGCTTTGTTCCTTTCCAGTACAAAAGAAATTTAGTAACGACCCTCAAACACAGGGTTAGATCTTTAAGCTCAGAAGAAGTAATTGAAGATGAATTAAGCATTGTACATAATACTTTGATCGAAATTGGCTGTCCTGACAAATTTATCAAGAAACACATGACAAAGAAAGCGGAAAGGTCTACCCACTATCTGTAAACAAGAAGCCTTTATACATACGACTGCAATTCAAGGGGGATATATACCAAGTGAGATAATTACGAGGAAATTAAGAAAATCAATTCAAAGAAATTTTAGTGATGGCAAACTATACGTCTTATTCTCTACGCGACCGATGGTGATTCCTCGACTGAAAGTTGAAGTACCTAGACTAGCCACTTCAAATTCTATCTATCAGTTCAAGTGCGCTTGTGGAGCGAGTTATATTGACCGTTGCTTTATGAACTTGATTTTTTGTGCTTGCTTGGCGACATCTCCCACTATGGCTAAGTAAAGGTGTAGTGGAAACCATCAACAATTCGATATTAGACCATCTTGTCCAAACCAGCATGGAAGAATCCTTCTCTATAATCTACCGGGTGCCTAAGAAATTGCCAAAATCATCGAAGCACCAAATTATTCAAACAGCAGAGGCTATTGTAATTCGCCTTAAACAACCAGTGTTCTGTGTTCAAAAGAAGCAAGTACAGCCCCTACTACTGCCCTGACTGGTCTTCAGTAGAGACTATAAATTCATGGATTTTTAATATTATCTCTCCTAATTTTCCTGACATTCAGCTTATTAAGAAGACAATTGTAGCGAAGAAAATTTTCTTTTCGACGAAGTCATCATCTAGTCTGTACATTCGTGTATTTATATCAAATGGATAGGAAAGTTCCAGAACAATATCCGGTCAAGGGTCAAATGACTTCGTCGAAAAGAAAATTTTCTTTGCTGCAATCGTCTTCGTAATAACTTCTATGACACAATGTGCGTATTGCGTGATTTGAAGAGAAGCAAGGACCTTTCAACGGTAAAGGAACTGAATAAGTTTCTACGTTTGTCCGTCAAGCTTGCTGAGGCGAACGCAAAGATTTTCTTCTTCAAGAATTGTCTCGAGAAACATGAATATCCCAAAGTATTTTGGAAGCATCTCAGACGAAATCACATATCCCCTAACTCACGTACGCTGAAACGACACACTCTGAATCACATCGATGCAGTGCGATCAAGACTACCTGAGCTAGAGCAGAATATCTCAAAAAGCTCCCACGTCCCTATGAGTTATCTGAAGACGAGAGAACAGCATTCGAAAACTACTCCAATACGGTTACAAAGAAAAGAGCAGATGATGTTATAATGAAACTAAACCAAAGCCTAAAGTCCGTTACAAAAGAAACCGTCTTTCCTACTTGTCCAGAAAAATACGTGTACAATTATTCTGATGTTCAACTATCTCCAATTCAAATGCAAATCTTAGCACTTGGGCCTAAGTTTTGTGATGCAACGTCAAAAGTGAATGAACTCAACACGAAAGTGCAATTTGAGAATTTAATCGACCAGACGAAAGATCTCTCCTCAATCTCATATGAGAATGCAGAACTTTTCAAATCAACCGTTTTAAATTGCTGTCTCGATTACATCAACAAAAAACCCAGCCTCCGTAACGTCCTTTCCAAAGAACATCGAAAGCAGCTGAAAGAACTGAAGGATAATGAAAACTTGATCATCACACGACCAGATAAAGGCTCCGGAATCGTCCTGATGAACAAATCAGACTACCTAAGCAAACTCTCGATGATACTATCCGATGATAAAAAGTTTCAGAAACAGTCTCCACAGAAAGATCCCACTGAACAGACGGAGCTCCAGCTAACAAAGATATTGAAGAAAATGAAAGACGAATCCATTATCAGTTCAAAGCTATACGAACAACTGCGCCCATCTGGTTCTACAACGCCGCGCATGTACGGCTTACCTAAAGTGCACAAACAAAACGTCCCACTCCGCCCAATACTAGATATGATAGATTCCCCATATCATACAATCGCAAAATGGCTGGTGGAAATTCTCGGGCCGGTGAAAGAGAAGCTGTCAAGACACAATTTCCGTGACACATTCGACTTTGTTGATTCAATTAAGAATGTCAATGTGGCAGAAAAGAAAATGGTCTCCCTGGATGTCGTGTCTTTCTTCACCAACGTTCCACTGACAGAAACCGTATGTTTCCTTTGTGACTACATTCAATCCAATAGCATCGATGTCGGTATATCGATCCATTACCTGAAAGAACTGTTACTTCAATGCACCTTCAACGTATACTTTAGTTTCAACAAGGAGATATACAGGCAAGTAGATTGAGTAGCAATGGGTTCTCCCTTAGGACCCCTTCTAGCCGACTGCTTTATGGCTAGCTTAGAGAACAACGCCTTATCACCAACTATCAACGACCTCCATCTCTACAAGAGATACATCGATGATACTTTCATTATTTGTGATGAGAATTGTGATGTAGAAAAACTACTTCAAATCTTCAATAATGCCAACCCAAACATCGACTTTACACTTGAGACTGAATCCGACGGAATGTTCCACTTCCTCGACGTCCGTCTGACAAGAAACGCCGACAACTCCATATACAAAAAGCCTACATGGAATGAACAATTCATCAACTTTCAAAGCTTCGTGCCCCTAAGCAGAAAGAGGAACCTGATATACGGTCTTTCCTTGAGGATTCGAAAGATATGCAGCGAGGAAGTGGTTGAAGAAGAACTGCGTAATCTTCGAAACACCCTGATGGAAAACGGTTTCCCGCCCAAGTTCATAGACAAGAATCTCGAATCTAAGAAGACTTCCGAACAAGTCCAATCCGATCCAAAGAAAATAATTCTGCTTCATCTAGAAGTCAAAGGTGATATTGAAGCGGAAATCCTTCGCAAACACCTCTCCAAATCTCTGAGGAAAACATACTTCGCCACAAGACTACGACTGACGTTTTTCTGCAAAAAACTGTTCAACCAGAACGCGAAGGACAAGCTGTCGCATTGGGCCACCTCAACGTGCATATACCAGTTTACTTGCTCTTGTGGAGCTGAGTACGTTGGCCGTACCATGCGCCGACTTGAAAAACGTGCTCGTGAACACTACCCAGTCTGGTTAGTAAAAAGGAGACCGAAGGCGTGTATACACTTCAGTGACAGAACATCTGGTCAATTCAAGACATTCAGCACCTTTCGAAAAATCCTTCAAAATAATATACAAGATTCAATCAAACCTATCAAAGAGAGTGAAATCAAGACATCTGGGCATAGCCGAAGCGCTAGCTATACAAAAGCTCAAACCCACTCTTTGTATCCAAAAGAAATACGTCCAACCCCTGTCCCTGCCATGGCCATCACAAACACGCAATTTTTTAGTACTGACCATCCCATAGCCTTTCTTATCTAAACTTCCTGTTTATTTTCAAGTGTTGGTTTTGTAGGGATTTGGTTTGATTGTATGGAGGATTTAATCATGAGCTGACATCAGTTAGAGAACCACTGGAAAACCTGGGAGTACTGGACAGCTGTTTCGTCCTAGTTTGGGACTCCTCATCAGTACGCACCCACCCGGTGGTGCGTCCCAAACTAGGACGAAATAGCTGTCCAGTACTCCCATAAACAATTATTCATCACATTAGTTTTATCCAAACATCCTGTCTATTTTCTTATTTCTACATTTCTAACCCCTAATTGCACAATGTCAATCTTCTTAGCTATCACGATGTTACTTTGTTTGTTTTGTCCATCCCCTGTTTATTATGGCATTCTAATTCCTAATTTTAATTTTTAATAATTTGACCGTTGGTTGGATATTATTCTGGAACTTTCCTATCCATTTGATATAAATACACGAATGTACAGACTAGATGATGACTTCATCGAAAAGAAAATTTTCTTCGCTGCAATTGTCTTCTTGATAACTCCTATGATTCAGCTTGTTGTTATGTTGATGCCATTGAGCTGTAATCTCTCAATATTATTGATTCGATGTTATTTAAACAACATTAATGTTGTTCATAACACTAATTCATTCATTCATTCATTCACTATAATGTATATATGACTGTAGAGGCTGATGAAGAAGGGGTTATCGAAAAGAGTATTCTTTGTTGAGTATCCATTCTTTCGAAAAATTTTAATGGGCAGTTTTAATCAGTTAAATTATTTTGTTTTGTGGAGTCTAAAGCATTCTTTAACATGCGTAATTTGTTTCTAAGTGAGTTTGTAAGTTCCAATGCTACTTTTATTCCTTTTTTGTTAAGAGTTCTACGTGAAGTTTCAGTGATCCCTTCTTTGCATGGAAGCACTACTGATGTTTTAAATTCCCTGTATATAGTCGCTATTATCATTAATAATAATTTAACTCATAGAATTTCTGATGCACTTCCTGATAAATTTATCAGGGTAATTATTAAGTTCTAAAGTCTCTCTTATATGTCTCACTTTCTGTCTTATATTTTCCTATTGTACTTTTCAGTTTTTCTGCAATATTATTGTTACGACCGGAAATGTGACCTATTATACTGTGAGCCAATGCCAAATTAATACTCTAACTAATTTGTCCTAATCTCACGTAAACAACAACAGCAACAACAATAAGACTGCTGGCATGCAATGGTATGAGAAAAGACTGGACATAAATAAGAAAGAGCTTTTACTGTCTCAAATAACAGTCAAAATGCTGCACGTAGACTCTGCATATAAACATTTAGAAAGACCTTGAAAATTCAGTAATTCAGTGATGCATTAAAAGTAATAACAGCCAATAAGAATCCAGCAGTCCTAACAGAGAAAAAAAACGAAGGGCTATTACGACAATGCTGCATGCCAAGTAATCCACAACGGGAAACTTACAGAACCCTTCGAGCAACACCAACAGCAACAACAACAACAGACAACAATCAGCCAGCATAAATGGGGGAAATCTGTAAGAAGCAACCTCCCTTACCTACTTGGGAAGCATCGTCTCAACTACAGGCGGACGGAACTGAAGAGGATATCAAAGCGAGAATCGGGAAAGCAAGACAAGCTTTCATTACTGTGAAGTCTGTGTGGAGGTCAACAGCCCCACTCAGCATCAAAAATAAGATCCACATTTTCAACTCAAATGTGTAGTCAGTCACTGCTACTATACGGATCAGAGACTTGGCGAGTCATAAAGAGCATCTCAAACAAACTAAAGACCTTCATCAACACCTGTATTCGCTAAATACTACTGAAGATCAGATGGCCAGAAAAGATCAGCAACACAGATCTCTAGCAATGAGCAAACCAACCCAGCAGGAACCGATTGTGAAACAAATAGGCAGGAAGAAGTGGAGATGGATTGGCTGGCCATACTATGGGGAAACAAGCCATCAAGTGACATCACTAGACAAGCCACTGATCCAGTGGAACCCAAAAGGGAAGCGGCGAGTTGGTCGTCTGTATATGGGTGACATGGAGGAGGTGATGATGTGAAGAGCAGATGAAAGCATGTGGGCAGACTTGGAGCAGGGTGAAAAAGTTGGCAGAAGACCGGAGGCAATGGAGACGCGCAGCTGAAGCCCTATGTTCCTCTAGGAATTAAAACATGTAATAATAATATAATAATACACCAGTACGCAAAAACTCCTTAAAATAGATATTTTAAGGTGCACATAACGATTACTTAAAAATGTCACTAATCCTACTTTTATTGACATAGGATGAGGTGATCAGAAATTCAAATATCTTTGTGAATGTGTGTCGGATTCCCGTCAATACTAGTGTTTACATTGCCATCTTGTTTCACTTTAATCGTAAAATCTTCATGACTTTCAAATTTACAGGTGTATTGAACTGCTTCTACCATTAGAGTTGATGTGTCTGGAAAATTTATTTATATATTGTGCTTTCATTACTGTGAATGTGTCATTTACACTATAACCTAGATAGAATGGAGAAGATACGTGGCTCAGGTGGATGATTTTGATGTGGCTGTGATCTCTGAATTAACTCGATGGTTTTGCTTACGAAGCTTTAATCGCTCTACTAGGCAACATCTTCAGCACATACTTCAATTCGTTGAAGTGAGCTTTTAGATTTCTCCACGAGTTTATCAGTCATCTCTCCTAGTAGGTGAACTTGAACGTAATTGGTTATGTTAGTGCGTTTTCGTGCCCTCTAGACTACTTGTATTGGTATTGATGTTGATTGTTTCCTTGACTTGAACTTTGACTCTTTGTGTGTGACATTTCCTTTTTATCGGTTGATAAATTTTGTCTATCTTTATGTGTCTATTGATTGAAAATTCACTGGAATACCAGACAGGCTTCTAAAAAGTTTCTAGTATTCTTGGTGTTTCCTCTGTGTAATATTTGAACGTTGTCCCAGTCGAATTGATTTCCGTGGTAGTCTGCATGTAGTATGGTGATATGAGGGAGTGTATGGGATGTCTTTTGATGGCTTTTTTGTGTTCATGGATGCAAAGTAGGTGAATAGCACGTCCCTAAAGAAAGCACAAAGAAAATCACCCTACGGTATACATATGGCACCTCAGAAATCACTGCAAGGCTCTTCAATCCTTTAGGAATTGATATAACACACAAACTAACAAAATCACTCCAATCAGCTTTATGTCATCCAGAAGACTAAACCAACATCATCTACAAAATAAATTGTAACAAAAGCGAAAAAGACCACACTGGCCGAAGTGGACGTGCCCTTCGTCTACTTTGCATCCATGAACACAAAAAAGCCATCAAAAGACATCCCATACACTCCCTCATATCACCATACTACATGCAGACTACCACGGAAATCAATTCGACTGGGACAACGTTCAAATATTACACAGAGGAAACACCAAGAATACTAGAAACTTTTTAGAAGCCTGTCTGGTATTCCAGTGAATTTTCAATCAATAGACACATAAAGATAGACAAAATTTATCAACCGATAAAAAGGAAATGTCACACACAAAGAGTCAAAGTTCAAGTCAAGGAAACAATCAACATCAATACCAATACAAGTAGTCTAGAGGGCACGAAAACGCACTAACATAACCAATTACGTTCAAGTTCACCTACTAGGAGAGATGACTGATAAACTCGTGGAGAAATCTAAAAGCTCACTTCAACGAATTGAAGTATGCACTGAAGATGTTATCTAGGAGGACGATGAAAACGCAGAGAACGCAACTACATCAGAAACACTATCACCACCAGGATACTGTACGAAGGTGGGGTCCAATATTTCAGTCACCAAGCTTTCTCACCTATCCATAAATACTATCACAGTGCTTAAATTTTACACAATATACTCAGTAAATCGAGTTGATGAAACAAAGCAAAACTCAGCTGAATAAAGCAAACTTTCTCATCGATAAATGTCTAAAATGAAATACAAATACAAACAAGGTGTTAATGACCTTTTATTAGAAATCACGATTTATTTTAGTTTTGAAAAACTGTAATCACGTATGTTTATCATATAGGCAGGTAACTGTCAATATATGGATCAGTCTGCTCTTTCACACACACACAATTCGTTACTTGGTTTTTTAAAAACAGTAGCATGGATAAATTTCAGTTCAAAGGCATTTGTAGTCGCGATGATTTGCATAAAAATGTAGTATTAAACTGAACATTTGATAAATTAAGAAAATTAGTGGAGAATTTATGAATATATAAATTTCAAGGGAGGCCAGAGTAACGACAATGACTGTCTGGAATTGTTTCTTTTGCACACATAGAGCATCAGTTGTTTTTAAGAGAATTCAGATGACCCTCAGTGTATGAAGTGTTAGGTACCTAGAGGCTTTTGAAAACTTATTTTCTATCCAATAGATGAAAGAGAAAGATTTTTTAATACTCCAGAAGACACAATAATTCAAATCAGTTGTCCTTGAAAGGTTCCTCACTAAACATACCACCGAAAATGCAGAAAAGAACCCTTCCGCGTCGGTTAACAAGAAGCCCTTATATATTAATGGCTAATCCCCATCCAGGCATTAATGAAAACAAAACACTTAGTTCAGAGAAGAGCCTTTTTTCGGCGAATTCATTTTCTTAGCTGCACAATGGCAAATATATATATATATATATATATATATATATGGGTTATTTTGTATGCAGATATATAGATAAGAGCCATCTCATTATTGGAATACCAACAACATATTTGAAAGAAATACTACTGCGACGCACTCTGAACGTCTAGTTCACTTTCAACGACACCATCTATTGACAAAAGGATGGTATTACAATGGGATCTCCGTTGTGTCCACTACTATCAGACTGCTTCGTGGCGAGCCTCTAGAAAGGTCCACTGAAGCCGAGCATTGACAATTTACGACTGTATAAAAGATACGTAGACGATATATTCATTATTTGTGACAACAGTTATGACTCAAATCTACTGCTGAAGACATTTATCTGTTGCCATCCGGCAATAAAACTCACTCTTGAACTAGAAAACGTATCAAAAATTCCTTTCCTTGATGTGGAACTAACAAGATGAACTGATGGGAGCCTGAGAAGATTGATCCACAGATAAGCTAAATGGAATGGTCAACTAACAAGCTTCTATAGCTGCATACCAATTCAACAAAAGCGGAATTTAATTAAATCCCTTGCCATCCGCATCCAACGCATCAATAGTTCCGATGTTCTGGAAGCAGAATTAGATCTTTTGAGAGAAATCTTCCTCAAAAGTCGATACCCATCAAGATTCATTGACAAAAATTATCAAACCAAGAATTCGGAGAAACGAAACTTCACTTGTGCCTAAAAAGAAACTCTACACGATCTTGGATTTCAAGGGAGATCAAGCAAGTGATATTCTCATGAGAAGGATCACATCACCTCTGAGAAGAACATTCTTTGCAGCAATGCTAAGAATAATTTTCTTCATTCGCCAGCTGATCGGAAGAAGACTTAAGGACAAGATCACTCATCTGACGACTTCTGTGTGCGTATATCAGTTCACCTGCTGCTGTGGAGCCAGGTACATTGGTCATTTGACGCGCATCCTGTCCAAGAGGATTCAAAAACACTATCCACCATGATGGCAAAAAGGCATTAGTGGTGCGATAAGGAGTGCGATAATTGAACAACTGGGCAACACTGATCATTCCATCTCAACAAACGCCTCCTGCTTCAAAATAATCTACAGAGTCAAGAACAACCTACTAAAGGCAATACGGTTTCGTCTTCTTTGTATCACTGAAGCACTGGCCATTCACATAGAAAAACCGTAGGTGTGCAGACAAAAGAGAATTACTCAACCACTTCTACTGTCATGATAACAACTTTGTTGATTTTTGATGACTTAATTTTGTTTCTTTGTCTGTTTTTTGTATTCACTTAAAACTCTTACGTAATTTGGTATCCTCTACTTTGTTCTCATGTGTATCATGAGTAAAACTCAGTCATCGAACTATTCGTATTATTGCGCAACTCCTTTTTAACAACTGTTTGTGACAACTCATAACCTTTCTTAGTACCCTTATTTAATTAACACCTGATTTTCTTGAACATTCTTGTATTATGTAACTCCACCCAAAACTTACAAATTCTCACCTGTTTAGTTAAAATAACCATAACCACTTGTATTTTTATTCGACAAACTTAACATAAACATACATACAAAATAACTAATATATATTTGCGATTGTACAGATAAGAAAATGAATCCGCCAAAAAGGGACTCTTCGCTGAACTGCGTGTTCTGTAATTTATATATATATATATATATATATATATATACTGACATAACTACAATCCAAATGTGATATACCTAGCGAAATAATAATCGACAAGTTGACAGACTTGAGGACTTTTAATACCGGTAAGCTGAATCTTATATTTTCCATACAACGGACTGTGATTCTGAAACTGAATGTTGAAGTTCCTATGTTTAAGGAACTTAGTCTTTTGTTCTCAGGAACACCTACCATTATGGCTAAATAAAGGTGTGGTGAAAAATATCAACACTCCTGTATTGAAGAATCTTTCTCTACGATCTATCGGGTATGCAATAAAATACCAAATGCCTCTTAATACTCGATGCTTCAAACAGTAGAGGCCACTCCAATGGAGTTGAATAAACCGGAATTCTGCGGGTAAAGAAAGCACTTCCTGGGGTGCTATCGTACCCATAAGCTGAAATAAATTCTGTGTTATTTTCCTCTCAGCATACCTGATATTCGGTTGGTTTAAAGTGGTGTTAATGCACATTAACTCGCTCTTACTGGCACTACTTTTCAGAGGTAATCTGTAGACACTAAATATTGATTTATTGTATTCAGTACTTGTAACAGTAATAATAATAAGAGCTGTACACATTATAAAGACAGAAGAATGCTTCCCTTTACAATGCGTGGTGTAAAAGTTACTGTTTTAAAAATAATGTACACCATACCAGATTATTGTAATAACATTCTTTTCCAGACACATTATTTTAAATTATCATTTTACCTGTCGCATGAAGACGACTTTTCAATTGGTCTTTGATGATTTATTCTCTATTTCAATAGATTAGGAGGATGACGAAAAATCTTCACTTGCTGAAAGGTTAGATTAGAATTTAGGCACAGTATTATTGTTATTATTATTACCATAATTTTCCCTTGGGTTTCGAGTGGAACATACATCTTTAACTGGACATCTCCAGTTTGTCTAATTCTCTACAGTCCTCTTCAGTTGGTTCCACGAGTTCCTCTTCACATGATCTCCTTTTATTCCACGCTTAGACCGATAGGCGACTCGTCGTTCCTCAGTCGGGTTTCAATATAGCGACGGTCCTGAGCAAGATGCCACTCGATGTTCTCTGCAGTGTTTGTCTGATCCACCTCCATTTCTCTGGAAACATTTGTTGAACGAAAATTACTTGCATATTGCATAAATTAATTTTAAATATCACACAGAGATTCAGTATTAACAACTGGTTTATGTTTCGAGCATAAATTATTGCTGCTCATAATCATATCAATTTTAGTCACACGGTTTCACAATTTGCCTTATATACTTGTCTCTCCAACTTCCCTTTGTTGTTTGTTGCCAATTTTCATATCTCAAGTATAGGCGTTGCATCATTCGGATTGCATGATGTGTGGCGTCGAATCGATAAACAAAGCTACAGTGATTAGCCTCTCTGTCTCTCCACCTAACTGCACTACTTTATACCACCCTCAGCTTGTCTTACTCACTCTATTTCGTGATTATATGCAAGTGAATGCAGTACAATGCAGTGACTGAGCTTTTATTCAAAAATGTAAGAAGAACCACAGAAAAATTAAGATTAACGATAAAAACGACGAAAATAACGAAATTAATAAAGAATTCAAACCCTCTGCAGTACTGCCGCATAAGGAAGATATGTTAAAGGCCTCAGGGAAGATTTTAAATGAGGCTGGAATTAGTTTGGCATTTAAAGCAACCAACCAAGTCATTCAAAGATAAACCTTTTCGACTTAAGCACCCGATAGATGCAATTGAGAAAAATAATATAATTTACTAAATGCCGTGAAATGACTGTCAGTGAGGTGAATTACATAGGTCAACACTATTAGGTCGATGTCTATTAGATTACTGGAACATAAAAATGTAGATGGACCCAGAATAATTGACTCTGCTAAATTAAATAACCTAGAAAAAAAGGTCAACTCTTGCACAGCATTCACCTGTATGTAATCACAAAATAGGGTGGGACAGTGTGAAATTATTAAGAAGTTGTATAGTTAGGTTGAGAGAGAGAGAGAGAGGTAGCTTTTGTTTATCGACTCAACAACTCACAAGTGCAGTCGGAATGACGCAACGCAACGCAACGCAACCGGAGATATGGAAAGTGGCAACAAACAATAAAGGATAGTTGGAAAGACAGAATAGAGATAAAAATGGTGAAACTGTAATGACTAGAACTGATATGATTGGGAGCAGCAGTAATTTGTGCTTGGAGCGTAATCCAGTTATTAATACCTCATCACTGTATGATATTTAAAATTAACATTTCTAGTATGGAATTATATTCTCCAGCATAGTGCACAAGTTCTACACTTACAACACATTTCGGATTGGTTTGTTCCCAGAGTCTGACCTCTGTTAAATCAATTTACTTAACCTTCACAGGTGTTGTTGATTTTCCATCACTCTTCAATTCCCAAAATGTGTTCGTAATACTACAATATTCTTTATTCATATTTTCCGTACATACTGACTAGATTAGTAAGAACAACGTTTATTCTTTCCTATTATGCAAGACAAGCTTTCATTACTCTCAAATCTGTGTGAAGGTCAACAGTACTCAGCATCAAAAATAAGATCCGGATTTTCAACTCTAATGTGAAGTCAGTGCTACTATACGGATCAGAGACTTGGCGAGTCATAAAGAGCACCTCAAACAAACTTCAAACCTTCATTAACAGCTGTCTCCGCTCAATACTCAAGATCAGATGGCCAGAAAAGATCAGCAACAGGGATCTCTGGGAGCGAACCAATCAGGAACCGATTGTGAAACAAATAGGCAGAAAGAAATGGAGATGGAATGGCCATACGCTGAGGAAACCATCAAGTGACATCACTAGACAAGCCCTCGAATGGAACCCGAAAGGGAGGCGGCGAGTTGGTCGTCCAAGGGTGACTTGGAGGAGGTCATGCGAGGAGGAGATGAAAGCATGTGGACAGACCTGGAGCAGGGTGAAAAAATTGTCAGAAAACCGAAGGCAATGGAGGTGCGCAGCTGAAGCCCTATGTTCCTCTAGGAACTAAAGGATACAATAATAATAATAATTATGCTGTTCAATTACGTGGTATTAATAATATTCTTTGCATTTAGGAGTGTATGTAGCTGATAACGAACCAACGAAATATAACGATGTTGTCACTTTATCCGCTGTCTGATGTATTATTCTTCTTCTTGCTTTGTTGTTCCACTTCAGTGAAGGTTAATCACTGTATGAAGATTAGAAATAGTTGGTCAGATGGTATAATAAGAATAAAAGCGAACGTGTTTGAAGACCACGTGTAATACGCATTTTTGTACATGCTGATTACACATGTGACTAATGGTCACAATCTTTTACTGTTGTAAGTTTTTATTTGTATTTTTTCTACAATTACTTTGTTACCTCAGACATATTTTTAACATAATCAATTATATTTTATAAGCTTGATAAGTGATAAATCGAATTATTTTCATTTGTGAGGTCTAATCACTTAGATCAGCCATATTTATCGTGATCTGAGTTGTATTATTCGATCAAAATAAAAATAATTGTCTGTTGTCTTGAAGAAGTTTGGTAAAATTGACATCTACAGAAGGCGAGGCGACTTATCAAACCATTTATGGGTCTTTTCTTTAGAGAATGGATCTAGAAAATCCCCCCCCCCCAAGCTGTGCGTAATTTCAACCATGTTCATCGTGCATTTACTAACCATCATCCATCCATGATTAGGCAAAGAAAGGACTACAGGCTTAGCTCTAAACATCATTTGATATCTAGTGTTCTACGAGTCAAACTTGAATATACAGCATAGGGGATTGGAATCCATCTGAATAAGTCAAACCTGCGTGTCCAAAAGAAGTTTGTACAGTACCTTTCCTATTGGTGTAACTATCTTCATAATGCGTAGAGAGTCCTAAAAGCGACCACACCTATTCTTGCAACCATCGACTGATATTACAGTTATTAATATTAATATTAATTTCCTTTAATTCCCAGAGGAACGTAGAGCTTCAGCCAAAACGTCTCAATTGCGTTCCGTTCTCTGCTAGAGTTTTCACCTGGCTCCAAGTCTGCCCACACGCTTTCATCTCCTCTTCACATCACTTCCTCCACCAAGTCACCCTCACACTGACGACCAACTCGGCGCTTCCAACTTGGGTTCCATTGAAGCAATTGCTTGTCTAGTGATGTCACTTAATGGTTTTCTCAGTGTATGGCGAATCCATCTCCATTTCTTCCTGCCTATTTGTTTCACAATCGGTTTCTGGTTGGTTCGTTCCCAGAGATCCCTCTCTGTCACTGATCCTTTATGGCCATCTGATCTTGAGTATTGAGCGAGGACAATTGTTAATGAAGGTCTGTAGTTTGCTTTAAGTGCTCCTTATGGTGCACTGGCCAAGTCTCTGATTCGTAAAGTAGCAGTGACTGTCTTCACATTGGAGTTGAAAATCTGGATCTTGTTGTCATTTTCATGTTGAGTTCTGTTGACCTCCACACTGACTTCAGAGTAATGAAAGCTTGTCTTGCTTTTCCGGTCCTTGCTTTGACATCCTCATCAGTTCCATTCGCCTGTAGTTGAAACGATGCTTCCCAGGTGGGTAAAGGAGGTTGTTTCTTTGAGGTTCCTCCCATTTATGCTGGCTCACTGTTGTCTGTTTTCTGTTCCCATAGATTCCGATTAAAATGGCTTAAGCAGCACATGTCCATTTCATCCTGTTCTGCTTGGTCCTTTTCACTTGGCTTTCATCTATTCTCGACAACATCTCCTTATTGCCACTCTATGACTGACGCTTAAATCGTCGTATGCCATTCAAGTTCCACTGGAGAGCCTCCTTGGGGTGTGATGTTACTTAACGGTTTCCTTGAAGTATGTTCAGACCGTCTCAATGTTTGTTATAACTCCGTCGCCTAATATATTCTAACAGAGTGCTACTGATTTGTGGTTGCCGTACAACTTGATTATAATTCGCCTCTAGACACGACAATATAACCAGATGACCATTTGAAAATATTCCCCACACTGAGATAGACACAATATCAGATTGAATTGTGACAAGTACGTCAAAAGCAAAGTTTTATTATTCACAATACAAGGTATATATGTATATATATCATTTACAAATCCACAGGAATTTAAAGCGTGAATAAGTAGTCCGGAGGAGATCTTAATGTGAATGACAAGCTTATGATTTCTTTTGGTGTATCCTCCTTGTTCACCAATGTACTGTTGATGGAGACAATGGATTTTATATATAATGTGACTACTATGAAAAACAAAGACATCCACATTTCTGTATCCTCCTTGAAGGAACTTATTTTAAGATATACAATGAATTTCCATTTCTTATTCCATAAAGAATACTATAGACAAACTGATGGTGTGGCTATGGGTTCCCAGTTAGGTTCAATTCTAGCTGGTTTTTTCCTCGCTTAGTTAGAGAATAGATCACTGAAGGAGAAGTTAAGAAGTTGGATTTTTATTGTCGATATACATAGATAATACATTTCTGGTTGTGTAAAACGACAATGAAGCAATGAGCATCCTCGACAAGTTCAATGATGCACATTCAGCAATAAACTAAACGTCTTCCTGGCAAAGAAAGATGACACACTAAGAAGGAGTGCGTATAGGAAACCTACAACAACAGGTCAGTACACTCATTTTTTGAGTTTCGCACCTTTGAGATATAAACGTAACCCCGTAAAGTGTCTGAATCACAGAGCTAGGTTATTCTAGTCAGACGACTGCCTTAATGAGGAGCTTAAGATTATTGGAGAATTACTTAGAAGAAATGGTAATCCAGATAAGTTCATTGAGAAAAATATGAGTTTAACACCAAGGAGTGTCAGTATGCCAACAGCACAAGAAAAAATCATTGCTTACGAAAGTGCAGTTCCTCGGTGACAAAACCAGCGAAATAGTAACACAGCGCCCGAAGAACGCAGTTAAAAGAGCCTATTAAGCAGCAGAGGTAAGTTGTCTCTTCACAACCACCCCTTTTCTACGTTTGAGTAATAAGGATAAATTACGTTAATTTGCCTCTTCTACGTGTACCTACCAGTTTGACTGCAGCTGCGGAGCCAGCTACATCGGGCGTACAATTAGGCAGGTTCATCATCGTGTTTCCAAACATGACCCTGCAAATGACAAACAAGGCCTTTTCATAGCTCTGCTGTAGCATACCTTATAGAAAGTGAGCACAAAGTTGATGTTAAAAAACCATTTAAATTACTGATCGCGTTCATATTAATCTTAATTTTGCTTGACGATTTCGTCTTATGCATACAGCTGAAACAATAGGAATTAACTTGAAGATTACATACCTGTGCGCCTAGACAAAATTCGTACAGCCAACTTCCTTACCTTGACCATCGTTGCATGAGTGTATTAACCGAACTACTTCACTCCACTCCCCTTTAACCTTTAAAAAATTATAATTGTCCTAATCATTATATTATTCTTCTATCTACTTCATCTTTAACTACATGTTATTGTTGTTGTTTTAATCATTTCTTACCTTTAACTGTTTGAATTATCCTTACTGGTGATTATCAAACCACGTGACTTGTTGATATTGATCAATTATTGTTGACAAACATGTCAGTGCCACTGGATTGGTAAATTGTTGTGTAGTGTATTAAAAAGGTTTTATTTTTTTAGAGTACAGCCAGATATGAGGATCTAATTGAAAAGTAAATATTTCTTCGCTCAATGTTTTTGCTTTCTAAATATCTGATTGGTTGTATGACCTTGAAAATCCTATACCAATAGACCAATCAACAGCTGTCCAATCCGATTATCATATCAGTGCATGCATTGACCTTAACTTCACGGCTAACAACGATACATTGTTCGTCCTAACAAATTCCCAATGTATATTTGTTGCGTGATAGGTTCTCGGGGATTCATTTTCAGATTTCCTTGTTAATAACTTTTTCTGACTATCTCATCTTCAGTATGAAGCTAGCGAAGATAGCTGGAGAAGAAAATCCTCCTTCGTCTGTTTGAAATGCTTATGTTGACGCGCTGACCAACTCTCTCAAACCATCCAGAATTACTTATGCGACATCAGCCTTAGAAATCTGAATTTCTTCCCTTATGTTGATGTCAGCAAATTTCCACGGTGATTTCAGGATAATGTAAATTTGTCTTGCTTTTCCGATCCTTCCTTTGATCTCATTTTGCTTGTTGCCTTAAGATGAAACGATGTTTCTGGGTAAGGTGATTGACAGAGGTGAATATCTTCAGATCTCTGTCGTTGGAAGGGAATGGTGTTTGTTGCCGTTGACATAATAGTAATAGTTATTATTTCCTACACTTGGTTCACCTGATAAGTGTCGATAGAAAAAGAAAGACTAGATTTGCAGAATAAAATGATATCAGCTGCTGCAAACTACCTGAAATTATAATAAGTATAAATAATGACACTTCATACTTCAACGTTTGAAAGGTAATAGAGAAAACAATATAAGATGAACGCATCCGGAATATAAGTAATACAATTTTTAGTTCAAGTTACCATCAATTTACATGCTATCAGACTATGAAAAAAAGGGTGAGTGGGTGACAGAAGACAGAAAACTCTAATAAATAGTGAGCTGAGCTCACTAGTGTTTATAACTAATCAGTGTGATGAAAGTAATATGGTTAACGTGGGAGTGAGAGATTGACTACACTCTCTTTCTGTGCGCATAAATTTGGTCAGAAACATTTAATTACGACTTCTTCGGCAAACCGTAGTAGATTCGCTGTCCTTTGTATGTTTTTTTTTATTTTGAAGGAATTGAAAATCTCGACAAAATGACCCGTATCCACAAGGTGGGTGTCTGGTAATTGCACTTTGTAAATATCTGTTTCCTCTTAAGCATAAGTTTCTTGGAATACTCCCTGAAAGCCGATTATCTCGAAAAGACGCGACTGAGTGATACTATCAATAAAACAACATACTGTCGCCGATATGTCAATGATACGTTTGTTGTTTGTAACCACATTAGTCAGGAATCTGTATTATTTGACCACCTTAATGAGATTCATGCAAAAATTAAATTTACCATAGAATATGAACACAACGACGAGTTCAATTTCTCGGACCTAAATGTAAAAAGAAGAAACGATGTAACAGTTGAAAAGTTCATCTACAGAAAAGAAACCTGGATTGGACCATATTTTCACTACAACAGCTTCTGCCCTATAAGCTATGACAGGGGATTAGCAAGGACACTGTATGACAGGGCCAGGAAGTCATGTTTGCCTAACAAGGTAGAAGAAGAATAAAGCTTTGTTGAAAAATGCATTTAGGGAAAACGGACATCCAAAAAGATTTATCCTAGAGTACAGCAAAGGAAAATACGATAAAGTGGAGTAACCAATAGTTGAAAAGAAGAAAGTGTTCATTTGTCTCCCATAAAAAGGAGAAGCAGTCTCACAAAAGATTGACAAGAGGATGAAAGGAGCAGTTATGAGATGGATCCCTTCAGCTGAGCTGGTGACACTATCCACCACACTACATGCTCTACAAGACAATCAAAACTGGATAAGTACCCTGCTGATGTTATATCCGACTGCATTTATACATTTACGTGTACCTGCGGCAGCAAGTACATTGGAAGGAGAGAAAAAAGGGCTTCTATGAGGTTTTCAGGGCATCTTCCAAGAAACTAATGCTTAAAAGGAAGCAGATATTTACAAAAAGGATACGGGCCATTTTGTCGGAATTCCCAAATCCTTCAAAATATTAAATACAGAAAGGACAGAAAATTTTCTGCGATTTGCTTAGGCAATTGCAATCATCGGCTTATTTGTTGTGCAATATTTTGCTGAGTATCCTTGTTGAGTATCTTTTTGCTAACTCTTTCTGGAAAGCCATATGATCTTCATTATACAACCGGCAAAGGGAGCTGTGGTTAACTGTTGGAAGTGCTTTCAGTAACGCGCTCGCTAAGTTTCTGGTTGATATAGACGAACTTTATAACTCAAAATTGGTGTTGAAAATCAGAAATTCGTTGTTTACCCTGGGTGAAAAAGATTTCCAGATTGATTTCAGAGTAATGAAGGCATGTCGATTCTGGTTTTAACATCTTTATCGGTACCGACTGACTGTAGCCGGAAGGATGGTCCCTAAATAAGTGAAAGAAGCGACATCTTCCAAATTTCTTCTGTTGATAGTTACTTGTGTTTGTTGTTGGTGTTGTTGATTGGTTATCTTCACCATCTCCATTTTTCTCCATGTTCGCTTGGGATATTGTCTTCGCTGCCTCCATTTTCTGTCAATTTGTTGGCTTTCTCCAGCAGTTAGTGGAGTTTATGTAAATCGTCCAAAATGTCCAGTTCTTCTGGAGTTTTTCTATCGGCTCAATGTATCCCTGCAATCTCGCCCCCCCTCTAAAATGTGTTTTCTGCAGAATCTAGTTCACCAAAATTAAGAATACCATCGTTGACAGTAGACAACCTTGTTTTACTCCTGCATTGACTTCAGAATCATTTCTGAGTCTTCCGTTGTTTAAACCATTGAGTTACCTCAATTCACCTTCAACATTATATACCTACCTTTCCCTATATCTAGCTGTTCTGATCTTCGAGTTATGTACATTACGTCACAACGTGACCTCACAAAAATTAACAATTGCCTACAAACCTGATGCTTTGGACTTCACGAAGAAAGTGCAAGAAAAATCTCGCAGGGAATCGATTTTTTCAGGCACAAGAAATATTAACTTGAAGATTGTTTACGGCGGCGGGTGGGAAGTAAACATTTTGCAAGAAATTACGCTGAAAATTCTGTAATGTATATCACCAAGCTTTCCAGAATAAATTTGGCATTATTCTTATTCTTATTACCAACTCATTGTCCATGAAGTATGCGGTAAAGAAAGAAAGCGGATTAAACGCACTCTAATAAGACTTTTGAGTGATATCGTACACCAAGAAGATGTTAATTTGGAAGGTGAAGGAGCATCAGTGAGTTAGCCTTGGATCTCAGGGTGACATCGAGGAAATCATGTGAAGAAGAAATAGAAGTTTGCAAGCATTCCTGTGGTCGTCTGAAAGTAGGCCACTGAAAACCGAGTACAATGGAGATGTGCTGTTGAACAGCCTTATGTTTCACTCGGAACCTAAGGGACAAATGATAATATGAAACCACTGAGTAGTTGGTTTTTTGTTTCATATTCACGCTGATATCTTTAGCAAATTGATCTATGCCACAGAGTAATATGATATCTACAACAGTTATTTCAGATATGAATTCTTAAAACAACCGAAAAGACTTGGAACTCAGACGGCAGAAGCTTTACGTTTGGTAGGCTTCGCCAAGCTATAGAGATAGTCTGTTTTCCACATTATTTTTATATAGCAATATAAATATTTTCTGGCAGAAGAGATTTCGTTTACACTTGTTGGATACTGTTGGCTAACAGTGACAGTAATGGCTATCCGACAAGCGAGCATTACGCCTTCTGGTTTGATCTTTTTTGGTGTGTAGCGGTATTTAGACAGTCTTGGAGAGAAGGCCTACACCATGCAGTTAGTTGGGTTTGGTATCTGTTTAATTATTTGTGGGTAGACTGGGATTTATTCCCAATATGTCCATTATGAATTTTCCTCATATATTTCCCCTTCTGACAACAGATACAATTGATGAAAGAGACACAAGTTCACTCTCTGCTCCTATATACATTTGTTTAGAATTTATTTTATCTAAAATGTTTATGGTTTCTTGAATAACATCTAGTTTCCATAAAATTTAAAATCAGAAAATAACTACAAGTGTCTTTTATCCGGGAACAAGAACATTTTCCATGTTATTTTTTTTTGCAAAAATAGGGGACCAAATTCCCTTCTTCTTTTTTTTATTGTTCCTTAGACAAATTTCATCGTATTTCTGCACTTTCGTCTTTTCCAATATCATGATTTTTTTGTCTCGAGTGATATGAAAGTGGGCGATGTTGGAGTAACTTAGACGACTGCACAATAATTCACAGTCTTATTCGACAATGTCCTTATGTTTCTTAACAATATTTGTTTGAGAGATCCACTTAAATACTGGATATTTGTTAGAACTGAAAACCTACACCACAGTTTACAAATTAAGAACCAGTTTCTGATTATGTGTTAATCTTTCCACAAGAGCCACGTTTCACCAATTCTTATATCAAAGAGTTCACTTGTGACGTTGATATACTGATGTTAAGTCATGGAAATGTGAACAAACAGTTCAGTGAAGAGTCATTCTCCCCTCCAATGGATGCAGTTAGTTGAGAAATCTCGATTATTATAATTATTTTTGTATGTGCGTGTGTACATAGCAGAAGAATGAAAAATTAGTTTTGAATGTTGCTCATATTATCAAATAAAATATTTTAAAACAGTGAAAAGCGGTCAAGTTGTAACTAGGCGTAGGGTGAAAATTAGTGAGTTTTGACTAAAGGTTAAGTAATATGAAAAACATTCAGAAAAACTGAATGTTAATCAAGGAGTATATCGAATCCATCTCCGCTTACTTCTGCATAAGTTTTAGGCACTAGGGTTGTTAATAATAAAAATAATAATAATAATCTCAGCTTTATCCTAGAAATTCTACTTCCATTATTATAACGATTTCCTTCACTTCTTAGAGGAAAAAAAGGCTTCAGTTGAACGTTTCCATTGCCATTGGTTTTGATGTGGTTATGTTCTCTGAGCTGGATAGTTAGTTTGCGAAGCTTTCATCACCTTACTGGGTGACATCTTCAGCGCATACTTCAATTTGAAGTGAGCTTTTAGGTTTCTCCACGAGTTTAT
The DNA here is from genome assembly GCA_944472135.2 of Trichobilharzia regenti. Classification (NCBI taxonomy): domain Eukaryota; kingdom Metazoa; phylum Platyhelminthes; class Trematoda; order Strigeidida; family Schistosomatidae; genus Trichobilharzia; species Trichobilharzia regenti. The sequence goes on from OX235267.1 coordinate 39,098,062, forward strand.
TAATCATCTCTCCTGGTGACCTTGGACGTGATTGGTTGTTTGTGTGTGTTTTCACACCTTCTAGGTTACTTGCATTGGAACTGATTGTTTCTTTGACTTGAACTTTGACCCTTTGTGTGTGAAGTTTCTTTCTTATTGGTTGATAAATTTTGTCTATCTCGATGTGTCTATTGATTGATGATTCACTGGAATGCCAAGCTTCTAAAAATTCTCTAGCATTCTTGTTATTTCCTTTGTCTAATATTTGAACGTTGTCCCAGTCGAATTGATGTCCGTAGTTGTCTGTGTGTAGTGAAATGAGGGAGTGTATATCATGTCTTTTGACGGCTAGCTTATGTTCGTGGATACGAAGACGAAGGGGACGTCCACTTTGGCCGATGTAGTGTTTTTCGCAGTTGTTACAGTTTATTTTGTAGATGATGTTGGTTTTGTCTTCTTTCGCTGTTGAGTCTTTTGGTTGACATAGAATTGAGTGCAGCGACTTTGTTGGTTTGTGTACGACGTCAATTCCTAAAGGTTTGAAGAGTCTTGTAGTGATTTCTGAGATATCCTTTATATATGGTAAGGCGATTTTCTTTGTGCTTTCCTTGGTGGCTTTTGCTTTGGTAGGTTGGCTTGGGGGTATATGTCTCTTGATGAAATTCCGTGGATATCCATTCTTTTGGAAGACGTCCATGAGATACTTTTCTTCAATTTTTCTTAAGGTGGGAGTGCTGCAGTGAGTCCTTGCTCTCTTGAATAGTGTTTGTATGCAATTCCTTTTGTGTGTTATTGGGTTGTTGCTGTTGTAATTCAGTATTTGGTCTGTGTGAGTTGATTTCCTATAAACTTGAGTTTCTAATTCTCCTGTAGTTGTTCGCCTGACTAAGACGTCCAAAAATGGTATTTTGTTCTCGGATTCCTCTTCTCTTGTGAATTTGATGTCGTTGAAGACGTTGTTTATTAAGTTGTGAGTTTTATCTAATTCGTTTCTTTTGATTATTACAAATGTGTCGTCGACGTAGCGTATCCAAATCTTGGGTTTGATCTTTGGTAGAATTATGTTTTCGAGTCTTTGCATCACTGCTTCTGCAATCAAACCTGATATTGGCGATCCCATGGGTGTTCCTTTGACTTGTTCATATATTTGGCCGTTGAATTGGAAGTATGTTGTTAGGCATAGATTTATGCATTCCATCCAGCTTGTGTGTTGCATTTTTGATTGTTGTGGAAGTTGTTCGTCGTTGCTAAGTAATTGCTCCATGGTTTCTTTTGCTAGTTTTGTCCGATAGAGGTATATAATGCTGTCACGTCGAATGATACCATTATTTCTTGTTCATCTATTTGGATGCCTCTGATTTTCTCTAGGAATTGGATAGCAGAGTTGATGGAGTGATCGCAAGATTCCGTTAGGTGTTTTAGTTTTCTGTATAATTCTTTGGATAAATTATATGTTGGAGTTCCTGGGAGTGATACAATTGGTCGTAACGGGATATTTGCCTTGTGTATTTTGGGTCTGCCGTAGAATCGGGTAGGACTGGTCCATTGGATTTCATTCGCCATTGGTCTTGTTTTGTGATCTGTCCAGTTTTGCTGAGCTTGTTTAAGGTCCTTTGGATGCGGTTGTCCAATGTTTGTATGGGATTTGTTGGGAGTTGTTGATATACATCTTCATCTTTGAGTAGTTCTTCAGCTTTCTTGGTGTATTCTTCTCTGTCCATGACTACTGTTGTTCTTCCTTTGTCGGCTGGTAAAATGACGATGACGCAAACTAACCATCCAGCTAAGAGAACAAAACCACATCAAAATCATCCACCTGAGCTACAAATCTTCTCTATCATATTTAAATCTTACGAGCGAGATACGCTTCTCTATGTTCGAAAGTGGGAAGACTTCGCCAAAAGGCAAGGATCCACCAGAGAACAATTATTCTTTCTCCATGAGTACCTTCGTCATTCAATCCTACCAAACAGTGTAAGATACAAACCACCAGTCAACTGCCCATTAGGATGGAAATTGGCCGAACAATGTGGAAGACGAATGGTCAAATTGATGATTACAGAGGCACATTATCGGATCAACAAATTATAGATATCCAGAAAGCAAAATTAGAGAAAACCCTCAACCAGGAACACCTGTCAACGCTGATCACCGCAATTACACTGTCAAGTGGAAAACACAGAGAACAAAGACGAAGAGTCCTCAAGACCCTTGTTTTCCAAAAAAAAATAACATGGAAAATGTTCTTGTTTCCGGATAAAAGACACTTGTAGTTATTTTCTGATTTTAAATTTTATCGAAACTAGGTGTTATTCAAGAAACCATAAACATTTTAGATAAAATAAATTCTAAACAAATGTATATAGGAGCAGAGAGTGAACTTGTGTCTCTTTCATCAATTGCATCTGTTGTCAGAAGGGGAAATATATGAGGAAAATTCATAATGGACATATTGGGAATAAATCCCAGTCTACCCACAAATAACTAAACAGATACCAAACCCAACTAACTGCATGGTGTAGGCCTTCTCTCCAAGACTGCCTAAATACCGCTACGCACCAAAAAAGACCAAACCAGAAGGCGTAATGCTCGCTTGTCGGATAGCCATTACTGTCACTGTTAGCCAACAGTATCCAACAAGTGTGAACGACATCTCTTCTGCCAGAAAATATTTATATTGCTATATAAAAATAATGTGGAAAACAGACTACCTCTATAGCTTGGCGAAGCCTACCAAACGAAAAGCTTCTGCCGTCTGAGTTCCAAGTCTTTTCGGTTGTTTTAAGAATTCATATCTGAAATAACTGTTGTAGATATCATATTACCCTGTGGAATAGATCAATTTGCTGAAGATATCAGCGTGAATATGAAACTAAAACCAACTACTCAGTGGTTTCATATTATCATTTGTCGCTTAGGTTCCGAGTGAAATATAAGGCTCTTCAACAGCACATCTCCATTGTACTTTCAGACGACCGCAGGAATGCTTGCAAACTTCTATTTCTTCTTCACATGATTTCGTCGATGTCATCCTGAGACCCAAGGCTAGCTCACTGATGCTCCTTCACCTTCCGAATTAACATCTTCTTGTTGTACGATATCACTCAAAAGTCTTCTTAGAGTGCGTTTAATCCGCTTTCTTTCTTTACCGCATACTTCATGGGCAATGAGTTGGTAATAAGAATAAGAATAATGCCAAATTTATTCTGGAAAGCTTGGTGATATACGTGTCAGAATTTTCATCGTAATTTCTTGCAAAATGTTTACTCCCCACACGCCGCCGTAAACAATCTTCAAGTTAATATTTCTTGTGCCTGAAAAAAGTCGATTCCCTGCGAGATTTTTCTTGCACTTTCTTCGTGAAGTCCACAGCATCAGGTTTGTAGGCAATTGTTAATTTTTGTGAGGTCACGTTGTGACGTAATGTACATACCTCGAAGATTAGAACATCTAGATATAGGGAAAGGTAGGTATATAATGTTGAAGGTGAATTGAGGTAACTCAGTGGTTTTTAACAACGGAAGACTCAGAAATGATTTTGAAGTCAATGCAGGAGTAAAAAAAGGTTGTCTACTGTCAACGATGGTATTCTTAATTTTGTTGACGTCTATTTCTTCCTGCATATTTTTTGCACATTCGGTTCCTGATTGGTGCATTTGCTCCCCGAGATCCTTTTCACTGATCATTTCCGGCCACCTTAGCTTGCGTTGTATTGCAAGGAGACAGCGGTTGATGAAACTCCGTATTCTGTAGTCTTCAAGCTCTATCCTGATAATCCCACTTATATTAATTACACAATTCTCAGCGTAGTTTCTCACAAAATATCTAATTCCCTCGCGAGAATCTCCAATTAAATTTTCATTCTATTTGGAAAAAAGACTCAATCTTCTACAACAATTCTCCTTAATACTCTTCTTGGTGTGCGCAGCAGTAGGTTGGAAGTCAGTTTAACGTTTACCCGAGTTCATGTTACGACCCAGTCAGCATTAACTGGAAGCTTTAAACACCATGAAGTGAGGAAAGGTTGGTGTTTTATATACTCGGGTTGTGGCTTAAGCAGGCCAGTTTGCTGTCTACCAGAGTCTTGTCTGTTGTTTATCCCTTTTTGATCGGTCATCTGATTTTTGCTGATGAGTAAATACGGCAGCCATTGGTGAAGATATGCAGTCACACCGGCTGTGGAGGTGAATCTTAAGGTAGTGAATGACGTTAGACACTTAACGATACCTTACCGTAAGTAAATTAATTAATTAGTTACAGCGAAATAACTTTTTGGAATATCCCTCTTGAACGATCGCATTACAATACTCGCACTTATTTGGATGTTTCACCGAACTTTGCAATTACTATCCGCTTTTCTCCTAGGCTGTATACCATGGTTCTGATATTTGTAAATCACATGTTGACCTGATACTTATTATTTGTCTTTGTTTCGGCTTAATGTCTAATGTCAATGCCTCTCTTTGAGGTTGTATGATACATCGATGATGTGTTGATTTACAATGCAATTTGTTTTTAATGAATAAGGGTGATTATGACCCTGGACTGTCTTCTAGAATGGTGAGTGTGTAATTCTTATGGATAGAGATTTTAATCTCATCACGCCGGAAATATTCCACTTGATAATAAGATACTTGCCACGGTTGCATTTTGGTTTACTAATTTTGTTCTACAATACTTGTTATGTACCTAGAAACGTACCATGTTCGTATAACTGCCTAACGGTAGTGTTGAGAATCACATAGACTGATCGATATATAATCGCCTTTTTGGTGTTTTTTCGGAGGGTTTTGTGATTGTGTGTATCCCAAGGAAGATTCGGATGGCTATATAGCAGGACACAAAGATTGGTTCTCTGCGTTCGGACTACAAGCAGTCGCTTATATGGTGGTTTCATTGATGAAGGAAAAAGATTACGATGGAATGCGTATTTGTCATATTTTATTTTTAAAAACAGAATCACCTTCAGCAAACCATTTAAAAACAATCTAAGTCCACACATACTGGATTGTATTCAGAATTTCATCATGAACTGAAAGTGGTTACGGGACCGGAGTACTGGAAGGCTGTTTCGTCCTAGTTTGAGATCTTTCACAGTACGCACCTTCTGAGATTCGAACCTAGGACCCTCTAGTTACTTGCCGAGCTCGTAGACCATTAAGATACTGGGAACTGATCCAGTCTACATTGAATGACCTTGGTGGCCCGTTTGAACATTTTTGGCTACCATATTCCATGTACATTTTGCATCTATTTACTCATATTTTATTGGTGTTTACGTATCACATTATGCATTCTAATCGTATTATTCACTCCCGGGATTTTATAAAACGTTTTAAACCCAAAAACTTTATTATTTGCGATAAACTCAAGAAAAAGCATCATGGTGGTTGGCAGAGTGCTTTAAAATCTACACCCATACATCACACCACTGTTCCGGTTATCATTAGTACCAATTGCCGGTTCCTGCCTAACAAAATTCTGCATTTTCAGTCCCTGTTGGCGTCCGGAATTTACCACAATACTGGTATTGTCACTCTACAAGAAACCTGGTTCCATGACTCATATGATGACAATATAGTGTCTCTAAATGATTTTAATGTATTCCGACAAGTCCGTGTTTGTTCCAAGAAAAAATGTGGCGGAGGTGTTGCAACTTTTATTCACTCAAAATGGTCCATTTTTAACAAAGTTTCTTTCAAATTCTCGAATGACTTCATTGATTGCATCACTGTGAGATGTCGCCCGAAACACCTGTCAAAATACAAATTCATTTATATTTCTAATGTTTATGTCTCTCCTAGCTGTTCCATATCGGATTTATCTATGTTCGCTGATGAATTCACCGCTTTTGCCGCAGCTTGCTTCGAGAACTCCTTATCAGTAGTAACTGGTGATTTTAATTCATGCGATCACTCCTTCCTTATATCACTTGGTCATGACAATATTGTTAACTTTGCTACTCGTCTTGGTAAAACACTGGATCTAGTATTTATCAATGATGTTGGTATATATGAAGCTCGCAAACGTGCTCCTTTACTTAACTCTAGTCACTGCATCATACGTGTACTATCTAAAATATATTCCAAATCACACAAAGGTGTCCTCTCTCACCTCTACAGTAAAGTTCAATGGAGATGCTGCTCACAAGACAACCTAGACAAGCTCAGATGCATGTTGAAAGACACTAACTGGGATTCATTTACAGAACAAACACTAGATGACACAATAACAAACACTGCTGATTATCTTAAATTCTGTTTCGAAATATGTTGTCCTAAAGAAACATTATTCATTCGATTTGATCGCTTCTCTTCGCCATATCTCAAAAAGCTACGTAGAGATAAAGAACTGTTGTTCAAAACAAATGATAAGTCAGGTGTAAAAAAGTTGCATACTCTGATAAATCTCGAAATGAAAAGACTACATGTTTTATATAATCAAAGATTTTTGTCATGAAAAACCCCTTCTAATTTGTGGAAATTTTGGGTGGCTAAATCTAGGCATGCAAAGAATGTCTAACGATTGATGTAGCCATGCTGCGTTGCTTAATATCACTAAACATTTCTAATTGAGAGTGTGTAAAGTGCTCGTGAGGTGATCTTACAGTATAACCACTGTCAGTATTGATCCATTATATGTGGTGAACTTCATTACAACTTGCTTTTTCAATATAAAAGCACCATCGGTTTGTTCAGTACTTTGGAAGGTATCTATATATAGTGGAGAGAAAAGAGGAATCTCAGTAAATAGAAGTTCCTGGCGATTTCATCCTCTAAATCCATTGAACATCATTTTCATACATTTGTATAAAAATGCCTTATTTAACTTTGAAAATGTCATACTGCATCTGTCCTTGTCATATCTGTCTTCCTGTCTACAACAAGCTTAAAATTTTAAACTGTTATTTTTTGTTTATACTCTTCACTTTTGAGTACCTTAAAGAGTTGGATACATGATGGATCATGGATCTTAGCCCTTGCGCTCTAACAGTTACTCACTACTGAAAAATCTAAAACTAGAACGGAAAAGCTCTTCAATAATTCCTATTTTTCAATGTCTATATAACTGATCCTCGACATTACTAATTCGCCTTATCACTGTACAACCCAGTTGTAAGTAGACCTACTACAACCAATCAGGAGAAAAGTTTACTGCCACACAGTTCTAAATTCATTTGACTTTATTGACTCAGTCGGAAACTTCAACGTATCAAACAAGACCATGATTTCACTAGATGTCACTTCATTGTTCACAAACGTCCCACTGACTGAAACAATATGCTGCATATGTGAACTTATTCATTCCAAGGGAATAAACATCGGTATACCCACTGAGCGTCTTAAAGAACTCCTACTTAAATGTGCCTTGAATGTTCAACTCTCTTTTAACAATGAGATATATCGCCAAAAGGAAGGTCTAGCTATGGGCTCATCACTAGGCTCATTGCTTGCAGACTTCGTCATGACAAAACTGGAAAACACATGCCTAGAGAAAATGATCATACTTTAGAATTCCACGAAAGTTACGTGGACGTCACCTTCATTATCGCCGACAATGAAGAAAATCTAGATGACATCTTAAATTCCCTTGACAACTGCCACCCTGCGATTTAGTTCACCTTAGAGAAATAGCCTAACTCCAAAATATCCTTTCTCGACGTTCAACTAACAAGACGGAACACTGAAAAGATCAGTCTACAGAAAGTCGACGTGGAACGGACAGCTTACCAACTTTCACAGTTGGGTACCTCCATATACCTCCGTTCACTCAACTACAGAGTTTGCTGAATCTACACCCCGGATATCAAAGAAGCCGAAATGGTGAATCTCAAGAGAATCCTTTTCGAGAATTGTTATCCAGAACGATTTATTGCAAAATCCATGAATAATAAACGGCAAAAGCTACGCACGCCTAGCGTCCCGGAAAAATCCTCTGCATGAACCTTCAATTCATTGGAGATTCGTCTGTGGAAACACTGAAAAACCGAGTGTACCGTTCACTTAAGAAAACCTACCTCGTAGCTGAACTACGATTGACCTTCTCCACAAAACCTATGATTCGTAAAGACGTGACCACTGCTGGCCTCATCAGTGTGTATCTACCAATTCATGTGCTCGTATGGAGGCAGGTACGTCGGCCGTACCCAGAGTTCGTTTTCTAAACGTATCACCGAACACTTACCAACATGGTTTTACAAAGGAGAAAAACGATGCCTCAACAGCTCCATCTTACAACATCTGATATAATCCGGACACTTAAATTGCCGTCCAACTAACCTTGTTTCTATATTAGATCATTCTTGTATTACCTAATTAATTATCTAAACTTGACACACTCATGTACACACACAAAAAGAAGAACCGTATATAAATGCGATTGTACAGCTATGTGAATGAATTCGCTGAACGTCTTCTCTTTTCATATGACCCAATGGGGATTTTTAAGCTATCTTAACTGATATCAAGTGTTAGTGTGTAGGGATTTGATTGGTTACAGGATTTCATCATGAGCTGACATCGGTTAGAGAACCATTGGAAAACATGGGAGTACTGGACAGCTGTTTCGTCCTAGTTTGGAACTAATCATCAGTACACACCCACCGGGTTCAAACCCAGGACCTCCTGGTTGCAAGGTGAGCTCGTCGACCGATAAGCTACTCAGACCCAATCCAATAGCCAGCCCACGAATTCTAACTTCTGCCAATTCACGACATAGCGCGAGTATTTGTCCTCACACCCGACCTGCTGCACCCTACTGGTCACGACTTCTCACTAGAACCCACCCAGGTAACTACCTACCTGAATACGGCAAGTCGCAGTGAGCATCTCATCGATATTCACGTGTTGGTTTGTAGGGATTTGGTTGACTGGTTACAGGATTTCAGTTTGTGATATCAGTTTGTCATCTACTGAGATTATACTGCAGCATACAACCTAAATGATACAAATAGCATTGACTTTGGTGGATTTTCATATGATTATCAGTCAAATTTGTATGTTCCGAATGTTTATTCCGAAACTACGATTTATTCAAACATATATATTCGAGAGTAACACCACTTCGGTCCCAAAGTCCATGTAATATGCTGTGGGATATTACGGATCTCCAGAAAAAACTCCACCTCTTTTAGTTGAGTGTTTTTGCTCTATCTTTGTAATTTGTGAACCCTCTCTCACACAAATTTGTGAAAAATTACACAGTTGGATAAACAGAATTGTTTCAGTTTAGTAATGACAACCGCACCAATATTCGATATATCTACATTACGTATGTATAAGTGTCTCCATGTGTCTCACTGATAATACAGGGTGGGATGTGACGTAATCGCCCACACGGTGATGCAATTCACACTGGTGGTGATGGCGGTAGGCGTGGAGCACTTATCTCTTGTTTGTTTTTTCCAGTAACTATAAGTTGGAGTTTACTATCTCTGTTTTTCGACAACAATTTTTCTAAACTGTAACATTATTTTACTCCCTGAACGAAAATTATACCACCTATCTTTCTTTTGTAAAGTTACTTCGAACGGCAGTCAACGTTATGAATAATAATAATAATGATAATCATTACGGCTTTATTCCAAAAACAATTTTGTTCAATACAATGTGGAATTTTTAGCGTATATAACACACAATTGTATCGAATTTCTCCTTAACATTTACATAGTAAGGAGGGAAAATAACAGAAAGTTAATAGTGGTTAATGGCGATAACAATATATATGAATCTTCATGCATTTATTCCCCTTGATGAATTTTAATAAAAGAAGAACAACAGTGTGGTTTGTGCAGAATAAAATGGTAACATCCTGTATTTATTTCGTTGGCTTCTCATCAGCTCTACTGCTTACAGCCTAAATAAATTATGAGGTTTACTTACAGAAACCTTTAAACATACTTGCAAATTTCTTTCCTTCTGTCAATTGACAGAAAGTTCCACAATTAGTGAATAGTGCTCAGAAAATTGCGCTTATATAGCTTTTTACACAGGCAGTTCAAGCCTAAACAAAATAAACGTATGCATAGATCGGCAACAGAGTTAGGTAATAAAGACGAGATATAGTTGCTTCTATTCCTGCCTGATGACATCCAAAAAGAGATTCGCTTGAAGACAGGAATGTCAGACACCGATTAGATTTTATTTTACTAATTTCTTGCGTAACCTGAAGTGTCTCTGCACTACAGTAATAACGAGTTGGCTTAGATACTACCCACGTGCCCTGTTAATTGCTTTTAGTGTCCTATGCAGTGTAACAAAGTCTTTCTTAAGTAATCCATGAACGATTAGGAGATACAAATAAAGGAGAATATGTAGAATGCAAGAATTACCATACTTTGAAAGTAGAGACTGAATGATACCAGGCTGTCTTAACTTCCTTGCATTGAAGGTTAGAAAAAATATCTTTCCAGAAATTAGCACGATTTCGAGTGGGGGTAGAAGGGAACACCAGGAATGATCAGAGGAAAGACATAATCCAAGGATAGTATTTCACATTTGACTTAGTTTTCACTTCAGTGTCTTCTACAATAAAAGAATCGTAGGAACGAAGCAGTTCATGAAAGTCATATTTATATCTGAGAGTGAAATTAACAAAATGACATGGAAGCATTTTTAGAACATGATTTGTATTCAAATCAGGAGAGAAATCATTATCTCAAAGTGTAGCATGTGAAATTGTAACATAAGCGTGACAATATATGATGAATTTATTAGGCGTGCCAGAATGAAGTGAAGAATGACCACCGTTAATTTGCTTTGCATCACTAGTTCCCTTGAACAGTCTCCACACGTTTGAAAGCGTTCCACATGATAGGAATTTTTAGTCATGTACTACATTTAGTCTCTAAATTTCAGGCATGATTGAAATGTTGAGTCATTTTACACCGAGATTATCTTCCATTTTAAATAATCTTTCCTCAGTTCATATTAGATGGTTGGAGGCAATCGTCAGTAAGCCTTACCTGACCCATGTTTCATGCTAGCTGGCATCCACTTGTCAGTAAGGCGTATCTGCAACTAGCTTGAAGGAACTCGTGTCTCTTCTGCGATTCAAACCAGCGTCACTCAGTGCTGTAGTCAGAGATGTTACCAGTGAGCCATTTGGGTTCGCAATTGAACTCCTATAGGACTGTATTGGATATTTTTGATTGGACACCAGTCAGTAACTAGTGTAATGTATGTGCCTGATAATTTGTTTAGTGCAGACTGAATTCTGCCAATTACGTTTGCAATATGGCCACCATGCAAGGTGCCTCGCCATAACAGTGCACTTTTCAATGTTGGTACTAGATGCCTAGAAGCAATCGGAAGGAAACCTTGGACCTAACTATCACGAAACCTAGGTCCAAGATCCAATCAAAAAAGGCTTTCTTTTTGTCGATGAAGCCTATTGAGTTAAGAAGAAAAAATCTAACTGCAGATTTTCAAGCTGGATGTTTGTTTTAAATCACTGAGTCTGTTGTTCAGTAATAAAAAGCTTGACAACCGAGCAGGTGGCTAGGACCTTGATTCCCAGTCAATTCACTCTTAAACTTCACCTATTTTACCAAGTGATAGATAGTTGACCAGGAGAGGAAGGAAGGTAGGATGGAAGAATAAGACTTCAACGGTACAAACAATGATACTCTGTGTCTCACTTGCAGCGCATTACAATGGACGAAGTTACTATTCACCTCGATTCAATGACTTATACTTCTAGAAATATACATCAGTCAGTATCTTACTGTTGTCATCCAACATATATGTGTATAGTGTCATCTAAAATCTAAGACAATAATAAAATTGTCCTGTCAAGTGAAGCTGTCCCTGAACCTCTAGTTTTTCATTCAGTGGAAGTTTGTTAGACACAGTGGTATGAACAGAAACGAAAGTTGATTTTGACTTTTTTGAGAGGATCGAGGGAGAGGTTAGTGGTTTAAAATTCTGATCTTTCAAATGCTATGAGGGTTTACAGGAGATTAGCTGCCTATTAAGTCCTATTAAGTGTTTTGATTGAAAATCAGTCAGTAACTATTGTAATTTGTCTAGTCCTATCTTTGATGCAAACTGAATTCTATCAGTCAAGTTTGCAATGAAGCCAGTATGCCACTAGGCGGCTCGCTATCAAGGTGCACTGTGAATTGTTGGAATTAGATGGCTGAAGGCAATCGGTAGGAAGCATCATCTTACCTAGGCTTCGTGCTAGTTAGGTTCAAGTCTTCCTGCCGATTGCCTCAAACCATATAATATCAACAACTCAAAATGTACCGTGGTGGCTGGGCACCAGAATGCTGGGCACATTGCAAAATTGCTTGATAGAATTCCGTCTGCATCAAAGATAGGACTAGATACATTACACTAGTTACTTACCGGTGTCCAGTCAAAAGTAACCTTTCTTTTTTCTCAGAAAAGCCCTTTTAAGTTGGGGAGAAGAAAGCGGACTGCAGAATTTCAAGCTATAGGTTTCCTTTATTTCACTGCGTCTCTCGTTCATTAGTAAAAGCTCACCAACCAGGCAGGTTTCTAGGAGTTTGATCCCAGCTGCTGCAGTCTAATGTTTCACCTAGTTTACCAAGCGGTAGTTAGCTAGGAAAGGAAAGTAGATCAGATGGAAGAATGAAACTTAAGTGATACAATCCGGATGTTCTGTGTCTCACTTGCAACGCATTAGAATGGAGCAAGTTACTATTTACCCCGAATCACTGGCTTCTAATTCTAGAAATACACATCAGTCAGTAACTTACTGTCATTATCCAGTATGTGTTATTAGTACAGATACATCGAATTCTGTTGAAAAGATATCATGTGTTATGTTGGCTAAAATCAATGACAATATTGAAATTGTCTTGTCCAGTCAAGGCCTCACCGAACCCCTAGTTGTTCATTCAGTGGAAGTCTTTTAGACCCAATGGTATGGACAGAAACAAAAATTGATTTTGACGTCTTTGAAATCATCGGAGAAAGGGATTGGTGGTTTAAAATTCTCATTTCCCTTTGAATTTTAAACACCGTTTATCCAATGCATTTTGATTCACCAGATGAGAGATACTCATGTTGGATCCTGTGAGAGCATGACATGGGTAGAAAATATCACTCATTTTAAACTGATCGAAATAACACCCGTCTTTTAACAAACAGGGTAAAACACTAACACAGTAAGCCAAATCATCAAACCTCAGAAACAAAATTCTGTCGGCTGGATGACAAGAACGTCAAACCAGTAAACACCAGCCGACCATGACTTTGTGTTAACTCACTTCACCACCTCAATGGAGGACATTGTGTCTCATAAATAGAAAATAAAACCAACACGAAGCATACCTCATGCATCTTTCACACCTGCACCTAATTACTCTGAAAGTAGAATCAGTGTTATGCAATAAAACTCATTTGAAAATCGATAGTATCAAGTGCATTTCTCTCAATAAAACATAAAGTAAATTTTCAAGTGTATTTGTTTCAGATCAACAAATAAACTCAATAGTCAGGTGTGAGATGGAAACTGAAACCGATGAAATCTGATATTGTTCTAATGATAATAAGGAAACGAATATAATTTATGATAACCGAAATTGGAAACTAAACCAGTGATAATCTCCCAATACGTCAGTTGAATATCTCGATTTATTCATTCCAACGTCAATGTGATATCACCTAACAAAAGCGTCAAGTGATTCTCACGATAGTCAGCTGTAAGGGAGACCACAATCACACTGCAAGGGAGTGCTTCCTCATATTCTCCACAAGATCATTCTTCAGTATAACGCAGATGATCCAGAGTTAAACATCACAGTTACGGAATAAAGAACAAACAGTTCATAAAAGAGTCTCTGTGTTTTGCCAATTCATTCACTTCGAAGCACAAGTGTATATAATTACTTTTGTATGTGTCTGAATATGTATGCACAGTACAAGAATAGAAATCAGTCTGGAGTTTGTTTAAATCATCAAAATATTTCAAAACACTGATGAATAGTCAAATTGTAACTAGACGATGGAAATTAGTGAGTTTAGACTAAGATTGGATACTATGAAAGACGTCAGAGTTGAATTGGATGTTATAGTTAGAGAGCGTGAGGACAAGCACCAAAATAAATTGCATATCAATCAGTCCACTTGCTCTTGAGGAGCGAGATACATAGGTCGTTTAATAAGTGTTGTGTCTAAAATAGTCAATGAATACTATCCAACTTGATTACACAAACATCATAATGAGTTAATACAAAATGCTATCAATGAACATATAATTCATTATGTGTAGGGAAAATGCATTCAAAGTCAAAAGAAACCTCTTGAAAATAGTATGCTTCCTTATAAATTGCATTTCTGCGGCTTTGAATATTCGTATGAAAAACCCTGTACACAGAGTGCATCAGTGGTATCACGGTAGAATGCTCACCGACGATGCATGTGGTTCGGAGTTCGATCCCCGACCGACGCATTCCTTTACTTCGCTAAGCCGGTAATTATACTGATGAAGAGGGTAGGTTGAGGATGAAGCTAGCAACCTCATCCCGTAAAAACAAATAAATACAACTGCTACCGAAATTTCAAGCCTCTATCTTGAAGCTTTGTGTTCCACTGGAGAACGTAAAGGACTAAACAAAAATGTACACAGAAGAAACTTCTCTATTTCTTCCGATTACCGTGAGTATAATTTCAAGCTCAAGTGTTATCAATGTACTTTTCGTATGACGTTTAGCATCATCATTTTCTTAGCCTAGTCTTTTATTTACTCCCTTCACCAATTGTACAACTTAAATTGGTGCTTGCCTTCATTCTGTCTCATGATAACATCCAATTCAACACTAACATCTTTCATAGTATTCAATCTTAGTCTAAACTCACTAATTTCCATCGTCTAGTTACAATTCGACTATTCGTCAGTGTTTCGAAATATTCCGATGATATAAACAAAACTCCAGACTAGTTTCTATTTTTCTATTTCTAATTATATACACTTGGTGTTGTACTGTGAAATGAATGCATTGGCAAAAGACAGAGACTCTTCTATGATTTGTTTGTACTTTATTGAATAACTGTGATGTTGAACTCTGGATCATCTGCACTACATGGAATAATGCTCTTGTTCTCTCCTCTAAATGCACACAGAAAACGAATGTGAAAGGTGAACAAATGCGAGGAAGAACTCACTGTTAGTGTGGTTGTGGTCTCTCTTACTGCTGACTATTATGAGAATCACCTGCTGCTATTGCTTGCTAGGTGATATCATGTTGACGCTGGAATGAATACATAGAGATGTCCAGTTGACATATTAGGAGGTTATCGCCAATGGTTTAGTTTCACACCTTTTTTATCGTTAATTATATTCGTTTGTTTAAGATTAGAACAGTATCAGATTCTATAAGTTTCAGTGTTTATCTCATACCTGACTATTGACTTTATTTGTTGATCTGAAAAAAAAATTCACTTGAAAATTTATTTCATGTTTCATCGAGAGGGATGCACTTACTACAATCGATTTTCATATGAGTTTTACTACATAACATTGGTGTAAAACAATTAGTCCCTTTTATAAATTTTGATAGCGTTATTAGAAGACGGAGACTATCTGAAAAATGTGATGTATTAGCTCTATACATTTCGAACAATCTGATCCCTCACACATTTACTTGTCAAGTCAATATATATAGAAAGGTTCAATTAAACAAAGTGAGAGAAAAAGGAATTAAGAATAATTAACACAAACGTTCGGCAATCCAATCAAATAAGGATTAACAAGGTAGGTTAAGAGTAATAACAAACTGTTTTTGAATACACAAGGGGGGCTTAAGTCTATGAATACCTATAGCCTCAGCGTATTTCAGTAAACGCCCTTGACCAATTTTATAGATGACCTTAAAGGCTGAGTTAACATCAATCTTATGGTTCATCTCGATTAGATGTTTAACTATAGACAAAGTTGGTAGTCTGACACCTGCATCTATTGGCTTGTCACGATTCATCTGTTTTTCTAACCATTTTGGGATATGCTCTACCACCCTCACGTGCAAAGCGCGATTACTCCTCCCTATGTACGTATGTCCACACACACGAAAATTGGTAAATTGTGTGGGATGTGATAGAATCCATTACGTCCAATTCTCTAAATGTGTAACTCTCCTACACATAAACTAGCAAAATGGTTAGCTGATATTTTAAGCCCAGTACGCAATGAATTATGTAAGTTTACTTTGAAAGATACTTTCGAACTTGTTGACTGTCTTGTAGATATGAACATAAAAGATAGGAAAATGTATTCATTTGATGTTAATTCTTTGTTTACTAATGTACCATTGATTAAGACTGTTGATATTCTTTGTGACTATATATCTTCTAGTTGTTTTTCATTCCCTTTCCCTTTAACTTATTTGAAAGATTTATTATTATTATTTACTGACAACGTCCATTTCACGTTTGAAGGCGAACATTTTCGACAAGTGGATGGCGTTGCTATGGGGAGTCCATTAGGACCTTTGTTAGCGGACGTGTACGTGTCTTATGTTGAAAACTTATCCCTTGATTTAATTTCAAAATTGCCCTTCTATAGGAGATATGTAGATGATATCATTTTGATATGTGACGATCATGAAGATGCGAGTCGCCTATTAGACAGACTTAACTCTGTACAAAATCATATTAGTCTTACATGTGAGGAAGAAAGTCGCAACCAGCTAGCATTTTTAGACATACTTCTGAGTCGAAGAGATGATGGCTCAATAAGACGGTCTATCTACAGAAAGCTCACTTGGACAGGGCAATACCTTAATTTTCACAGCTTCTGTCCATTACAGTATAAGAGGGGCTTGGTGAAGTGTCTATTCAAGAGGATTCAGCGTATTTGCACGGCTGATGTTATGGACAGAGAAAACGAAATATTAATGGATACTCTTGTTGAAAACGGATATCCTTTGAAATTTTTAAACAGGTGTAGAAGTCAACTAGCCTCTAAACCTACAATCCACACCGTCCCTAAGAAAAAGGTTTTTATCAAATTACCATATAACGGGGAAATAAACAGTGGGATTGTGAGACAAAGGTTGAATTCAATCATCCGTAGAACCTACTATGCAGCCCAGCTTGTAATTGGTGAAGAAGCTAAAAATATGCTTCACTGTAAACCTCAAAAGTGCACAAGTGATTATATCACATCCCACACAATTTACCAATTTTCGTGTGTGTGGACATACATACATAGGGAGGAGTAATCGCGCTTTGCACGTGAGGGTGGGAGAGCATATCCCAAAATGGTTAGAAAAACAGATGAATTGTGACAAGCTAATAGATGCAGGTGTCAGACTACCAAATTCGTCTATAGCTAAACATCTAATCGAGATGAACCATAAGATTGATGTTAACTCAGCCTTTAAGGTCATCTATAAAATTGGTCAAGGGCGTTTACTGAAATACGCTGAGGCTATAGGTATTCATAGACTTAAGCCCCCCTTGTGTATTCAAAAACAGTTTGTTATTACTCTTAACCTACCTTGGTAATCCTTATTTGATTGGATTACCAAACGTTTGTGTTAATTATTCTTAATTCTTTTTTCTCTCACTTTGTTTAATTTAACCTTTCTATATATATTGACTTGACAAGTAAATGTGTGAGGGATCAGATTGTTCGAAATGTATAGCGCTAATACATCACATTTTTCAGATAGTCTCCGTCTTCTAATAACGCTATCAAAATAACATTGGTTCTTTTTCGGAGAAATTAGCTACAAGTGTGATATATGCAGGAGGCATACTTCGAGTTTGTCTTATTTTCTATTTATGACACACAGAGTGTCCTCCACTGAGGTGATGAAGTGAGTTAACACGAAGACATAGAAAGCCATCTGTTTACTGCTTTGATGTTCAAGTTATTCAGTTGACTGAATTTTGTGACTAAGGTTTGATTGCTCGGTTGTTTTAGTGCTTTATCATGTCTGTGGAAAGGTAAAGGTGATTACACGCAAATGTTTGACAGTAATTTTTTTCTATGCTCTAATACATATTTCTTTCAACTAAGATAGGAATCTCTAAATCATGAAGTATTGGTTTTTGTAGGGAATTCTGTTTGATTGGTTGGCGCTGGTTAGAGAATCATTGGAAAACCTGCAGGGGGTACTGGACTGCTGTCTTGGTCATAATATAGAACTCTTCACATTACGCACCCATCAGGGTTCCATCTTAGGATATTCTGGTTACAAGGCTGGCGAGCTCGTAGACCATCGAACCACTGGGACCTGATTCAATGTCTCATGAAATCTAACTTCTGCCATTGCTCTCTGGTCTTCTAATGACTTTCTGACTCGTGTCAACTCATGATGAAATCCTCCAGCCAGTCAAACAAAACCTCTACAAAACCAATGCTTAAAAATTAATCTGATGCTCACTAGCGGCTGGCCCTATTCTAGCAGTTAACTTGAGGTTATAGCGGGAAGCCATGACCAGCAGGGTGCTGCAGATTGAAGGTGAGGTAGTAACTCATCAAAGAAGACATCGCGAAATGGTCGTGCTATGTCAAGAATTGGCAGGTTTCGGAATTCATGGGCTGGTCATTGGATCGGGTCCCAGTTGCTTAATGTTCTACGAGCTAGCTCATCTTGTAACCTGAAGGTCATGGGATGAAATCCCAGTGGGTGCGCACTGACGAACCGCGCCAAACTAGGACGAAGCAGACGTTCAGTGCTCCCAGTTGGTCTTCCAATGGTTCTTTAACTGATGTCAGCTCGTCATGAAATCCTCCGTGCAGTCGAACAAAATTCCCTACAAAAGCAATTCTTGAAAATATAATATGCAAATTTCAGAACAATGATTCACAGTCAAGGAGAAAAGGGAATAATATTTAGCGAATTTTGTTGTACAGGAAGAATTTTCGAGACAAGTATTCCGTCACACCTCACAACCTCCTAACAACGTAAAAATCAACTTATGTTTCTGCACATACTTCTAAGTCTAACAGACTAATACTTAGTGATACTATCGATTCAGAGAGGGCTTCACTGGACAGGACAGTAATAACATTTTCATAGTTTTGCAAATACAACACATAAGAGAATTATGAAATGTCTTTTCGACAGGATTTGATTTTACAGTGCGCCAGATAAATCGAGTAGTGACATTGAGATATGGGCTAATACATTAGTATAAACATAGGTCTTTGAATCTGAAGAGATAAAACTTCCTTGATTGATTTGCCTTCCAAGTGGAGTATAAAGCCACTGTTATCCTATTGTTTTTTTTTGGAATAAGGTTAATGGCACCCGCTCAACTATCCTACTTCCCCTGGTTTATTGTCAACTGGCAGAGTGAGTAAGGTTCAGGCGCGCTTTGGGTGGAAATCTAACTCCTGTCCGCGTGGGTGACTGAGGAGCTTCCGTTTGTTCGACTATTGACGCACCACTTCAAAACTGCAGAGATTATTCAAAAGAATTACTAATGGAAAGCAAATAAACAATCTTCTTCAACTGATTCTGGTACGTTTAATATGTCCATCATCTATCGTTTTGTAGATGTTATGATTTGGGACCCTACTACAGAAAAAATTAATTGCTTCCCTGGTTGTATTACAAATGATATTCCCAAAAGTTGCCAGTCCTTAAAACCTACCTAATCTCCAGGTCTGGGTGGTGTGACTACTATTGTGATCAGAAGATGTGCGTATATTTCATGTCATCCTCTTATTGACGCTTTGAATGCATCATTTCCCTGAAATATTTTGCCCGCTTCTTTGAAGGATAGTAAAACTCCTCCGGTGACTAAATTATCAAGTAGAACACGCATAAGATCAATTGTTGTAACATCGAAAATTTTGAAAATGTGACGGAAACCTTCATTGAAAGATTATAATGATCGCATATTACTCGTTTACTGGTAAGGTAGGCCTACTTTAGGTACCATTGTCATTTTAATTTATACCACTGTCCTCAGTTTAGACAGAGGTGGCAAATGTGGGCGGCATGCTTCCATACATTAAATGTTTGTCTTCATCTCTGCACCGAAGCCTCTTTTGTTAAACAAACTTACTGTGGAACAAACAGGATGGTGCACTAATAAATGGTTCCATTCTTGCTTTTATGATCATAGGAATCAAGTGAATTGTATTTAAGGAAAAAATCTTGCACTGCTTTACCTAATGTAGTGGATTTTCCTCAAGTTGCTGCCCTATTATCATGAGGCCAGTTCCATTAAGTATCCCGATTATTTCTGTTTCAGTTACTTATCAGTCAGATTGTTCCAAAATTAATAACTTTCTACTAAAAATTGGTCACTGGTAGTTGTCGATTAGTATTAAGCTCAACGAATCCCTTGAAAAATTAGATTGTTAATTTTATTTTCAGGCACAAGAGCAACTGACATGAACTGGTTCGTTCTCACAATTCTTGTATCATTGAAGATATTGGAGTTGAAATCAAGTTGAATGTTAGATACTATTCGTGGATTATATGTTTCCTTTTATCTTCTATAAAGATATTTTTTGATTGAACACTAGTAACCAGTACGATGTGTCTAGTCCTTTCTTCGATGCAGACTGAATTCTATCAGTCAGTCAGGTTTGCAATGTAGCAGCATGCTAGGTGCCTCGCCATCACGGTGCACATTGATTTTTATGATATTAGATAGTTGGAGGTAATTGGCAATCGATATTCCACATGAAGAAGTTAAGATAGTCTAGCATCACTTAGTTTCTACTTTGACAGTTTGTTAGTTCTCGTATTCTACCTATTTTTCTTCATTGCTTCGGCACCTTAATCTCTCCTTTACTACTTAAGTTAGACTTTGTAACACTTCGACGTGAACTAAAAGCTGTCAATGAGGCGGCTGTGGTGTTGTTTCACCAACCTGGTATTATTTCCGTAGTTAGACAAGTGGACCTATATCAGAAACTAACAAATATTATCCTTTCGAACCCAAAGCAGCCTCTGTTTACTCAGGGTCTCCCCCTTGCATCTCATCAAGTAGGACTATGACCAATTATAAAAGACTTGGCCCTGTTCTAGCAGATATATTCATGTCAAACCTTGAAAGAACAAAGTTGAAGCATGCAATCGACGAAACAACTTTTTACTGTCGATATATTGATGACACATTTATATTGTGCAAAAATGAAAGTCATGCTTCACACTTACTTACTAAGATTTTTTTTTGATTACAGCTTGATTCCACACTGTATTTTTGGTACAAGTATGGAATTTTCAGCGTGGATATCGGTAGCCCAAATTTTGCAGGCCAACCAAAGATATCAGGTGTGCGTCGGTGAGGGCTCGAACCCCGGACCATGTGCATGGTCGGCGAGATTCCTAACCACTGTGCCACCGACGCACACATCAATATTGAGTTTACTATGGGACATGAAAGTGACGGAAAGTTTCACTTCCTCGGCATCGCCATGGAACGCCTAGAAGATGGTAGTCTTCAAAAGTCAATTTATCGAAGGCCCACATGGAAAGGACAATACTTATTTACATTTTAATAGCTTTTGTCCAAATAGCTTTAAACGTGGTCCAGTCAAGACTCTGTGCTATAGAGCTGTAAAGAGAAATTCGAGGAAGAATTTGAGTTCCTTGAAAAGATATTGAAGAGCAGTGGGTACCCTCAAAGGTTCATCAACAAGTATGGAAGACCTGAAGTCACAAATGTAAAACAAATCACAGTGGAAAAAAGCCAGTCTACGTTCAGCCTGATTATAGAGGTGAAAACATTGCAGCGATGATCAACAGAAGGCTGAGTACATCACTAGCCATAGCCTATCCTGCAGCTAAGCTCGTTTCCATCTATCAAACAACCTGCTCACTGGTGCAATCAAAAATCGATAGTTATCCTTCTTATGTTAACTTCAACTGTATATACAAATTCACATGTATCTCTCGGAGCAGTTACATTGGAAGGACAGAAAGAAGAGCGTATCTACGATTTTCTGAACATGTACCAATGAGCTTACGTCTAAAGGGAACAAGTGCTTTAAACAGTGCCATCGCCAGGCATCTCCTCGACAGGGCTCATAAAGTGGACGTCGATAAGTCGTTCAAAATTATCAATAGGCAAAAGAGTTCAACTCTCCTTAAGTTTGCTGAAGCCATTTCAATCAAGCGCCTGGAACCTGATTTATGCGTCCAGAAAGAAGCGGTTATCAGTCTTTCTTTGCTCTGCCTGGTAACTGGATATTTTTCATCCCTCTTTCGTCCGAATGCGAAATGCTGAAAAGTTTCCATTGTGTATGATCATTATTTTTCGGAATAGTGTTTAATATTGCATATTTATATATGTATATATTTTTAGTGTATGCGTACATTGATCGATTGAATTTTTTTGTTTAAAATGAACTCTGTGCAAGTATGTCAAAATTGTTTTTGTAGTTATATTTAATAATGTCTTTGCCCTGTAAACAGCTGACGAGAAGGCAACGAAATAAGCAGTGATGGTACGATTTTATTCTGCTAAAACTGTAGTTCTTGCTTTGTTGAAATTCATCAAGGGGAATAAATGTATGAAAAGACTTTATGCTCGGACGACTAAGTATAAAAATCCTACAGAATCTTATTGAGTACATATTTTGTTTGATAAAGGAAGATTTGGGTATGAAATCATGAGCTTTCCGTTAGATACTCAATAAACTGGCCTTTTTGATTTTTTTTTTCAGTCATTATGATACTGATATCACTATTTCTACTAATGTTTAATATTAATTATTTCTATCCCTCTGAATGTAAATATTAAGGGGAAATTCGATACAATTGTGTGTTATATACGCTGAAAATTCCACATTGTATCCCACAAAATTGTTTTTGGAATAAAGCCGTAATGATTATTGTTATTATTATTATTGTTTATGACGTAAACTTCTGTTCCAAATAACTTTACAGATGGGAGACAGGTGGTGTAATTTTAGGACAGGGAGTGAAATAATGCTACAGTTTGGAAAAAATGTTGTCGAAAGAGAGAGAGAGACAATAAACTCCAACTTATATTTACCGAAAAAAAAACAACACACGAGATAAGTTATCTACAACTACCACCACCACTGCAAAAATCAACACCGTACACACAATGACGTCACATCCCACACTGTTTTTGTCAGTTTACATATGAATGTAGGTAGACAATAGAACACATGGAAACACTTTAAAATATTGTATGTAGACACTAAATGTTGGCGATATAGCTTCTAGGCGAAGACGCTGACGAAATGCAGAGTCTTCTAAACACCTTGAGCCGCAATCTACGAATGTTTGGCATGTGATTCACTCCCGCCAAATGCAAAATGATGTTACAGGACTGGACTACATCAACGCCTAGTTTAAAAATAGGAAGTGAAGCGGTAGAGCACGTTGACCGCTTCACTTATTTGGGAAGTACTATCAGCCCCAATGGGCTGATCTCTGACGAAATCTCAGCACGAATACAAGGGGCTCGTTTCGCATTTGTTAGTTTACGCCGACTCTGGCGTAGACGAGATGTTCGACTATCGACCAAAGGGCGGGTGTACTGCTCATCAGTCCGCTCCGTCCTCCTTTATGGTTGTGAGACCTGGTCACTGAGAGTGGAAGACATGAAAAGACTAGCTGTCTTTGATCATAGGTGCCTGCATTCCATTTCCCGTGTAAAGTGGCATAATAAGGTGAGCAACATGGAGGTTAGGCGTCGAGTTCTAGGTAAACAGGGGAAATCAATCGACGAAGTCGTGAAGTTACAAAGACTGAGATGGTTAGGACATGTGTTACGTATGCCAAGCCATCGCCTCCCTCGACGAGCAATGTTAGCGGATATAGGGTCAGGCTGGAAAAAAGCTAGCGGCGGTCAAACAAAAACTTGGCATCAGTCAATGAAATCCACAACAGTTGGTCTAAGCCACGTAGGAAGGTGTAGACTTCCAGGCTGGGGTCCTCGGGACGGTAAAAATCTATTGTCGGAAACAATTGGTGACATGGCTCAAAACCGTTCTCAGTGGCGCAGATGCATCCACTCCCTGTGACTTATGATCTTCAATGAAACTGTTTTGTATTTCTTTATTACTCCTTTGTCTCACACCTCTGCTCACTGTTTCTATTATGTTTTTCTTGTACTTTCTTCTCTTGCTTCGCGTGCTACACGGAGTGTGGCGACTTGAACTTCCGCACATTTGTGCAAAGTTCTATGTCGAAAACAGACAGACAGACAGACAGCTGTTATTTTTGGCAGTGTAGTGGAAGTTTAATAAAAATGGATTTTGTTCTGGAAAGCTGTAATATCTTATACGATATATATATATATTGCATGGAATTTGAGACCAAGGGGAGCAATACTTTCGAATATACATACCTTTAAAAAAAATCATACCATGCATAAAGTTTTGGCAGTTATGAAGTTGAATAACAATCAGATGAAAATCTATGAGAGGCAAGGTTAGTTTGATTAATTAGGTTGTATTTTGCACTGATCCGAAGAGAGATCTGTGTACGTACCTTACGCTTAAGGATTCCAGAAATCTGTTTAGTAGGTACGATAGAGAATGAGTTAAATTCATTACGTGAAACCCCAATGGAGAACGGTTATCCATCAATATTTAGCGACAGAAAAAACCATGAAGGAAAAGCCTCTGTTGCCAATAATCACAACTGTTCCTAAGAAGACTCTCTTCATGAGCCTGGAGACCAAAACCGACATTCAGGAAGAAATTCTTAGGAGACACAATTCTAAGCATTTGAAGAAGACACTTCAAGCAGTCACCTCACGCATCACATTCTCTAACAGACATTTAATCCAGTCAAACGTTACGTATAAGATGCTGCCTTTGGCCACCTCGATGTGCATTTATCAGTTTACTTGCTTGTATGGAGCAAAATATATTCGTTGTACTCAATGTCAAGAGCGCAAACGTATTCTAAAAGACTGCCTAACTTGCTTAACCAGACGGGAAAAGAAGAATAGTAGTGTTTAGAGATACCCGACTGTAGCACTCGATGATGGATAAAATTTAATTTTGATAAATCACACAGTGTTGTGTTATACAGTAATATTAACCGATGACGTTCCGAGCACAAATTATCGCCGCTCATAATCATATCAAGTTACTCACACAACTTTATTGCTTCATTTTTATACATTCAAAGGTCAAAAACAAAATAAAAATAATTGTGAAACTAGTATTGATGACATAAATAGGAGAGAATATAAGTCATCCACTGTTATACTATATAAAGAGGGGAAATCATAGTTACTACGTAGGATCTTAATAAAGCAGGAATTAGGGTGGTATTCAGACCTAAAAACTCACTCAGAGACAAGCTCTGTAGGCTAAAAGACCAGGGAGACCCAATTAAACAAAATAATATAATTTACAAAATACTTTGGGATGACTGTGACTTGAGTCAACTACATAGGTCAGACTAGTAGATCGGGGGTAATCCGAATGTTGGAGCATAAGAATTTAGCTAAGGTAAGAATGGTTGACCCCGAGAAGATAAATAATTTAGAAAAAAGCTCAGCAATTACACGTCACGTATTAACAAACAACCACGCACAAGGGTGGGTGGGTGGGAGAGGGTTAAAATTCTAAAAAGTAATCTAGGTAGGTGGATAGAGTTTGATTACGGAATTCTGGTTCATCGAGTCTACACCCAACACATGCAATAGGAATGATCCACTGTAAATATCAGAGATATGGAAGACATTATTACTACCAGTCAGTCAAATCAGAGGAGGATAATAAATAATCTTGAAATATATTCAATTCACATACATCATAGCATTCTAACCAGTCGCTTATTATTTTTACTATAAAAACAACTTATTTCCCATCTGGTTGTATTTGATCGATAACGCTAATATCATTTCCGAATGCATTTTATCTCATATTTATTCTTTTCAAATGTATAATCAATCTCAATTCATGGGTATATATGAAGCAAGGAAGTTGTGTGAGTAACTTGATATGATTATGAGCAGCAATAATTTGGGCTCGAAACGTGGTCGCATCAGTTAATATTACTGTATAATACAACACTGTGTGATTTATCAAAATAAAATCTTATCCATAATGCATTTATACTCTGCCACACAGTGGCTAAGTTTTATCCTTTTGTCAAGCCACTGTAGAAGTTGACAAATTTTCGAAGATTTATTCTGTCTATGTCTAGCATAATTCTTCACCGAAAAAGGATACCTTTCAATTAAATCGCCTTACCAACAGGAAGTGGATTACAGTGGAATAGAAGAGGAAAATCTGCCAAATCTCTTCTAAGTAATCTGCATAGCTTGGATACAGTAAACTTTTAAAATTTGATCATGGAGTGGCTTTAGTTAAAGAAACATTGACAACCATCAATCAGTATCCTATATATGTTTTGTCCTTGTCTGAAACTCCTCAGCAATACGCACTTATGGCTCTACCAGGAATATAACACAAGGCTTGAAAGAGGTTGCAAAGCTGACTTGCTGACTCTTCGTTAACTGCGGCCGAATACAACGGTCAGTGAATTATAATTTCTTTAAAGACCATGATGAGGACAAGCGAACACACTTAGTTTTGATAAAAAACACATGTGTACACCTCACAGAAAAAATGTAAGCTCAAGGTATTTAAAAGCCTACATGTCGCATAGAATATTTTGCCAAGTAGGGTAGGAAACACGTCCACTTTATTAGTTCGGTAGTTTTCCAGACAGTCTCAAGCCTCGGAAAAGAGGATCTGAGGGCAGCAACCCTACGCTGTAAAATCAATCCAACCAACACAGAAACTTCAAAGCGCAACGGAAATATAAGAAAAACTTACTCTTAGTTGGAATTGGAGGGACGAAAAGACGCGGGCCGATGAAAGTCTTCAGGAAGCCAGTCAGTCGATTGGTATCCTATTTCGATGATAGCAAAAATAAGTATTGGGATGTGGAATGTTCGTACAGTATACAGAGCTGGGAAGGCTACCAAAGAAATGGGAAGATATGGCATGGACGTTTTTAGGAATATGTCGGAGCAAATATGGCCTCGCCAAGTGAAAAGTAACAAGTTGGCGATGGGAGAAGCATCAAAGATAGAGATTCTTTCAGGTGAACATAGAGAAAACAGAGGTGATGAAGATTCCTTGCCGACACCAACAGAAAAAACAAGAGACAACAATCAGCATAAATGGGAGGAACCTGAGAGAAACAACCTCCTCTGCCTACCCACCTGGGAAGCATCGTTTCAACTACAGGCAAACGGAACTGATGAGGATATCAGAGCGGGGATCGGGAAAGCAAGACCACCTTTCATTACTCTCACCAAGTCCGTGTACAGGTCAACAACACTCAGAATGAAAATGAAAACAAGATCCGGATTTTCAACTCCAATGTGAAATCAATGCTATTTTATGGATCAGAGATTTGGCGCATCTTAAAGAGCACTTTAAACAAACTACAGACCTTCATCATCAGCTAGCTGTCTTCTTTCCATACTACTCAAGATCGGATGGCCTGCCAGAATGGATTACCTACGGGGATCGAACCAACCAAGAAGGAACCGATGGTGCAACAAACAGGCAGGCATAAATGGAGATGGATTGTCAGTACTCTGAGAAAATAAGCCATCAAGAGTCATCCATCACACGCCAGGCCATCGCCTGACTGGAACCTGGCCAAATGGGAAGCGGTGATTTAGTTATCAGTGCGAGGGTGACATGGAGGAGGTCATGAGAAGGGGAGATGAAAGCGTGTGGGCAGACTTGGAGCGGGTGAAAACGCTGACAGAGAACCGAACGCAATGGAGACATTCCTCTAGGAATTAAAGGAAATAATAATAAATCTTTAACTGAGCTGTCGACAATCTAATCCTTTCACTCAGACGACAAACTCAAGCACACTGAGGGACTGGCCGCTATGATGTGTCTGGCAGCAGGCAAAACTCTGAATCTCATCCAGGATCACGGTAGCAAGATTCAATTCAAAAGGAGGGAAGGTTATAATTATCCAGTGCTACGCATAATGCTTAAAATAACTGGGAACAAGTGGAGAAGGAGGATTCCTATAGGCAGTAACAAACAGTAGTGGATAACATCTCAAACAGTGACATCAAATGGTCAAGGGCGATATGACTACCTAACGAACTGTGAGCAGATAATACCGGAAGAGAACTAATCGTCGGTCGAGAGCCTCTGGCTCGGCGAAGTAATCAGAACGGAGAACTCTTCACGGACTTCTGCGCCTTCAGTGATTTGGTGGTCGGAGGTGGCCTATGCAAATACAAGGATCTGCACAAGGCGAACTAGATTTTTCCTGAGGAACACAGAGGAACTCAGATAGACTTCATCACAATGCTGCTCAAGAAAGCGAGGACAAAGTTTGCTAGATATGAAATCGAAAAGGTGAGTAGATGTAGGCTCAGACCATTATATACTTTAAGAAACCTTCAAAGTCAAGCCAAAAAACCTTCATAGCAGCTGGAGATTGACCACAATTCTAGTGAGACACTTTAAGGAATAACACTGGTAATCTATGAAAACGATGTTAAGAAAACGTGTACAACCGTTTTAGGAAGAAAGCATAGATAAGACAAGTAATGGCTTTCTACGAACACATGGAAACTAGTTGGTACGTAACACAACTCAATGAAAAGATGAACAATAGATGGAGAAGCTTAGCACATCTCGCTGAATAAAGAAGTGAATAAGATTGCTAGGAAAGACAAAAGACAGTGGAAACTTAGTCAGAACAGGCTGGAGGCTAAAGAAACTTCAGAACTTCATATTGGATAACTAGGTCTGATACACTCTAGAGAGACCGTTAAATAACATCTTACATCAGTCATTCGAGTGGAACCCGAGTGGGAATGACGAGTAGTTCCGGGATGCTGGATTGGCATAGAGGAAATCGTGTGGGGAGAAGATGAGAGACTATCGGCGATTGTAAGGTTAGCTAAAGAGGACTTCACTGGGAGAATATGAGAAACAGGGATATGTGTTATTGAAGTTCAAGAGAATAATAATGATATAGAAAGTACGGTAGACTTAATTGGTCACTTCTTCTATCGAATTCACTCGGAGTTAGAGTAGAATATTGGGATATTGGGGAATTTGACCAAACTATCATAATTCACTTGGACATCACAGATAAAAAAATTTAGAGGCTGGTTTGGAATCAAAATCTAGTTTCGTGTTGTATTTTTCAGTCATAAATGAGAAAAGTTTGTGTCTAAAATCTCTTAAATTCCTTTTATATATCATAAAATAGTATGTATAGAAATAGAAGTTTTCAATAGACAATACATACTACTCACTGATATATATCAGTAGCTTATCATTCATTCTAATAAATAGCTGTGGTGTCTTCAAGTATTGGTTTTTGTAGAGAATGTAGTTTGATTGATTGGAGGATTTCATCATGAGCTGACATCAGTGACAGAACCATTGGAAAACCAGGTGGGAGTACTAGATAGCCGTTTTGGTTCCAGTTTAGGACTCTTCATCAGTATTCACCCACCATAAGGGTTTCGGGCCCAGGACCGATAGCGCGGCTACTTCGCACAATGTCTTCTTCAATGAGTTACTGCCTCACCTTCAATCCATTGCACCCTACTGGTCATGGCTTCCCACTAGAACCACAGGTTAACTGACTGAATAAGGCCAGTCGCTAGTGAGCATCAGATTAATTTTCAAATATTGGTTTTATAGAGATTTATTTTGTTTGATTGTTTGGACGATTTCGTCATCATCATCATCAAAAGCTTTGTTATCTATTTAAATCTCCCGCGCAGTTTACCTGTATTTAACGCTTTATAATTCAATCAAACTGGTTTCAGTATAACCTGATAACTGGGTGAAGGATAGTTAGCGAAAATTTCTATTCTATGCTATGAAAACACACATTGATACGGTGTAACTTATTTGCTGATGACATACGTTTCCATCATAATTTATTGCTGTTCATTATCCTATCAAAGCATTCACATAACTTTCAAACAGTGATTATATGGCCACGTCATTTCTTATCCTTTGGTTTTATTTGTAGCGTTATTTTCTATATGTCTGGTTTGAAACAAAGTTTGGAAGCTATGCGGGTGCCTGGATCTAAATATGAGTAATAAATTGTGCTCAAAACGTTATCAGTAAATAACCTACACTATATCAATGTGTACTTTATATCAAATATAATTATTCTGTGATGAAATTACACTCTACCACAGGGCTGAAATTCTATTCTAATATAAAAGACATTGACGTGACTGTGTGGAATAAAAAACGGAAATGTTAAATGAACTAAGTTCGTCTTAACTGAACACAGAATACAACTATTCTGCTTTAATACTGTCCACTTGATATCGTTATTATTGTTTTCCTTAATTCCTAGAGGAACATAGGGTCTCGGAAACACGTCTCCATTGCATTGGTTTCTCCAACACGGTTTTAATCTTACTTCACGTCTGCCCGCATGCTTTCATCTCCTCTTTCCATGACCTCATCCCCCATTTCACCCTGACGCTGATGACCATCTCGGCACTTCCCACTCGGTTGGCTTCCACACAAGTGATGGTCTAGCGTGTGATGGATGTTTTATTGATGATGGTTTGTTTTCTCAGAGTATGGCCGGCCAATCCACCTCCATTCATTCCTGTATATTTTTCGTACAGTCGGTTCCTGCTACGTTGGTTCGCTCCCAGAGATTTCTGCCTGTTGCTGATCTTTTCTGGCCATTTGATCTTGATTACTTAGCGAAGACAGGTGTTGATGGAGGTCTGTAGTTTGTTCAAAGTGCTATTCATAACGCGCTGGCCAAGTCTTTGATCCGTGTAGTAAGTAGCACTGACTTCACATTAAAGTTGAAAATCCGGATCGTATTTTTGATGCTGAATGGGGCTGTTGACCTCCACACAGACTTGAACGTAATCAAAGTTTTTCTTGCTTTCCCAATCCTTGCTCTGATATCCTCATCAGTTCCGTCCACCTGTAGTTGAAATGACGCTTCCCAGATAGGCGGTTAGGTAAAGGAGGTTGCTTCTTGCTGGTTCCTCCCATTTATGCTGATATTTGTCTGTTGTAGTTGTTGCGGTGGCTGTAGCTGTTGGCCAAGAATCTTCATCACCTCTGTTTTCTCTATGTTCACCTGAAGGAATCTCTATCTTTGATGATTCTTCTATCGCCCACTTGTTGCTTTTCACTTGCATATCTTAAAGTTTGTGGTAAATCAGACTTATGTCATCGGTGAAGTCCAGATCCTCCAGGTATTTCGCGTGGGTCCATTTTATCATACCCTCCACTTTGCGAAGAGGCAAACTACCCTGTCCCTTCCATTAAAATAATCCTCTTCATGCTGGAGAAATTTAATTTCAGGTTCTGTCTTACTTATCTCAGTAGTCGTTAACCTAAAATGTTGATTCGTTTCAGATATTACGGACACTAAAGTGTTTCTGATGTTCCTTGAACGCGTGGTGTGTGCGTCCGTGTGTGTTTGACATCAAAGATGTAAGTATAATTATTTTATGGCTTTCATTATACGATGTATTGTATGGGTGTGAGCTTGTAGACCATTGTTTCTATTGATTTGATGTTTGTGACAACTGGTGTGTATGCTTGTTTGAAAGTGTATATGTGGATATCAGTAGCTGAATTTATCATTTCCTGATCTCATCACTATAGGACTTTATTTAGAGAACCACTGAAAACCAGCAAGTACTAGACAACTGTTTCACGCTGGTTTGTGGCGCCTCAGCTGTACGCACCCGTGACCCCCCCACCCCCATCAGGAATCTAACCAAAGACGTTCATGTTACAAAAACAGCTTATTAACCATTCAGTCAGTGGGAAAAAAGAATCCACTGATCCATCAATTCTAACGTTTCACCGGTTCGCGCGATTCATGGCGCCATCGTCAGTGGCTGTCGTAATAAAGCCTTTTAATAGTTCGACTGACCTTCACTACCTCCGTGTCCTCCACTCTAGGCCCCACAGTTGTTCTGTAAAATCTGTAGGTTAGAGTGAGAGTATAACTTCACACGATTCCTTGATGTTCCATTCCTTGTTTTTTCTGCTGACATTGGTTTGCGTTCTTCCTCAATTATTTCTTACAAACTTAATACGTGAATGTCATTCCCTTAATCGCTAGGGATCGAATCAGCATACAACCTTCCAGATAATTTTAGGTGAATAATGTGATCTGATTAATTTGATACGCCAGTCACCATCCACCAAAAACCAAGGATGAGAAAGCTGTAATATTTTTGAAATAACAGAGAAAATTTGTAGCGCAGGTGGATGATTTGCAATTATTGGTGTTCTCCAAGCTGGTTGGTTTAGTTGTGAAACTTTCGTCGCCCCCCCTTCTGGACAACATCTTCAGCGCAAATTTTTTCGCTAAAAGTTGCTCTGAAGATGTTGTCCAAAAGGGGGACGACAAAAACTCCGCAACTAAATTAACCAGCCCAGAGAACACTATTAATGGCAAAGCTGTAATATTGCTGATAGGTGAGAGTTTTAAACTGTGAGGTAATTGATTCCAAACTACCTTCTAACTGTTTGTTCAACTAAGAGGAGACATCTGTTCAGAGCTGCCTGATTCGCTAGCGTTTTGTGAATGGTATTGGTGTTCAACGAGAACTGCACTAAAATCAATAAATAATGGTTGATGCTTTGCAACTGAAATTGTTTAAGATGAAGTATGATCCTTTCAAATTACTGCATTTAAATGATTCTTTTTTATGTGTTGCAGGTGCTTCTGTTTTCAATAAACATTCCTTCATCTAATGATTACAGTTAAATGAAAATATAGTTGACGTTGTTTGGATAGAATTATAGAATGAGAAAAAAAGCTGAGCACTATTTCAAATTCTAATCGAAGACTTATGATAGCTTCGTTTTTATCAAATATTCTTATTGCTTAAATAAACAAGATTGCAGAGATATTATCTCAGTTCTAATGCTTTGCTTAAGTGGAACTTTTTAAGTGATTCTAAGCAAACTGACTTTTAAAACAGATGCCGTCATCTTCAGGGAAACATTCACTATTGCATTGAATTTTTTTCAAGAAAATGTCAAACGAAAAGGGAATCTTCAAATGTTGGTGATTTTTATCAGCAACTGGTTGTATACAGAAACTGTCCTGCAGTTCAAATGAAAGTATGGGACTAGCAAGGTCCACCAAGTCGGGTAGTAGAACAGTGACTCGCTGATAACACTGGCCGCCGTCGAGTCATATATCGCTAATTAGCAGAATTTGGAAGTCATTGATCGTTGGATAGCGCCTCAGTGGCTGAATTGCCTAATAAGTCATCTTTTAATCGAACCCCATCGGCAGATACTGATGAAGAGTCCCAAATTAATCCGGAGCACCTGTGTAGTACCTCCTGCTGGTTTCCCAGTGTTTTTCTAGCTAATGACAGCTCGTAATGAAATCTTTGACGAAGGAATCATTGTAGGGCCTTGAAACACAAAACATTCAGAGACACACCATAGATAAGAAGTGGAATGAGGTTTAGCGAGAGTCTAAAATTATCAATTAATTCATTTTATGAATGTAATAAGAGCTAGTTAGCTATATATACTAAACTGTTTGATATTTCTCATCAATTTTTAGTAGTATTCATTGCAGTTGGCAGCCATATTTTTCTGCCCATTCAAATGTGTTTAAATTTCAGAATATGGCTGCATTTTATTAAAAACTATCATCACATTCCTTATGCAAGCAGTAGGAATCTCACAGATGCATGACGTTATATACTAGCGATAGACTGATATAAGCGACTTAATGTCACTCGCATTGACTAGTAATGCCCGCTGGCCAGCCAGATCAAAGTAATCTAAACATAATGCTGGCAGTTTGTTCACTCGAAGCTAGCCCCATAAATCATCTGAACATTTTGACTCAGTTTAAACAGCTGAATAAGTTAAAGACAGCTAAATTCTAGATGGCTGTTCCGGCGAACTGGTTATAACATAACCCTCTCTCTCTCTGTGATCATTCAAACTGTGTACACCAGTGATGAGCTTGATCTTGAATAAGAGGAATGCCAGTTCGGTATTTTTAGATCACTTCGATCCGATTGGCCAGTGAGAACAACTGGTCAATGTGGGACTTTTTACTTAAGTGTGGGTTTGTGAGGATTCCATCATCATGAGCTGGTGAGAGAACACATACTCGCCAGCGATGACGTTGGCTAGTGGTTGTGCCATTTCGTGAACTGGTAGAAGTTGGAATTCATGCAGTGGCCATTTGATCGCATCCAGTGGCTTAAGGTTCTACGAGCTTGGCTTGTAGCCGGTAGGACCTGGATTTGAACCCTGGTGGCGTGTATGTACTGATGAAGTGTCTAAGCTAAGATGAAACAGATATTCAGTACTCCTGAATTTTTCAAGGGTTCTCTAACCGATGCCAGCTGATAATTAAATTCTTTAAGACCTTTTACATTTATCTAAAGCCAAACAGGTAAGTGGAATGTTTAACGTGGAACTCAACAAAAGAAACAGTTAGAAATAACGATAATAACTCATTGGTTTATTGACTTAACGTTCCATCATTACGGGTGACAAAATGCTGATCGATTGGCTTAAAATAAATGGACTGTTGAAATTGGTTTTACGCAAAACTTTGAGTAATTATCTTCCAGAGTTAATACCCAATGTGTTCATCTCTTCCTTCTCCACAGTAAATTCTGATATCTAATCTCTGAAAAGACTCATATTTCATTATATTTCAGTTTGCTTATGAAACTAAATAAAATTCCTTTGAAAAATTACGCTGAAATAGTCATTGAAAGAGTATCAGCAGTCAGTTTCTTCTTGATGTATACCCTTCATTATTTTTTTTTCCGTCTATAATTAGTATCATCTTCGTCGATTGTGTTTTTTGGACTTTTTCTTTTTCACTGCTACCACTGGAAGAATTCGCTTTTTAGGCTCTGGTACAGCTTCTTGATAATCTGCTGCTTACACACTTGACAGTTATCAAAGGTTATCATTACACCGTAGAATTCACCACGCCCACATTCTGTGCAAAATTTGGTACCACAGAATCGACAACGTTTTAAACTATTCAACGCTTGACATTCACCCCAATGACACATGGTAATATGTTGAAAATTAATAATTCAATATATACAACAAATCCAGTATAATAACGTTTTATTTAACAGAATTTATTATCTTCCATAAATATTGGGTGAAAGCGAAAAAAATGTCGTGAATTTTGAAGTCATTGGATATATATTTAATTCTATCATTTTGGCAGATCACGTGATCTATTACATCAAAATTAATCAATACAATAAAGATTGAAAGCAAGTTCTATTTATATGTTTGTCTGTGAAAGTTATGTGAGCAATAAGCTTCTGTTGGCCATCTTTGAGCATGTGTATATCAGGACATCCTGAATAATTTCGATTTATTTCTAGTTAATGATGCAGGTATCTGTTGAAAGGTTTCATGAAGGCTGGAGAAATAAATGAAGATAGGATTTAATAAGCTGTTAAACATTATTATGTTATTATTATATCCTTTAATTCCTAGAGGAACATAGGGCTTCAGCTGCGCGTCTCCTTTGCGTTCGGTTCTCTGCCGACGTTTTCACCCTGCTCCAAGTCTGCCAACATGCTTCCATCTCCTCTTCACATGACCTCCTCCAAGTCACCCCACCTTCGGACGACCAACTCACTGCTTGCCTTTCGGGTTCCACTTGAGCGATGGCTTGTCTACTGATGTCACTTGATGGTTTCCTCAGAGTATGACCAATCCATCTCCACTTCTTCCCGCCCATTTGTTTCACAATCGGCTCCTGGTTGGTTTGCTCATTGCCAGAGATCCCTGTTGCTGATCTTTTCTGGCCGGCCATCTGAACTTGAGTAATGAGTGAACACAGCTGTTAATGGAGGGTCTCTAGTTTGTTTGAGATGCTCTTTATGACGCGCCAAGTCTATGATCAGTATAGTAGCAGTGACTAACTTCACATTTGAGTTGAAAATGTGGATCTTATTTTTATTTTCACACTGAGTGCTGTTGACATCCACAAAGGCTTGAGAGTAATGAAAGCTGTCTTGGTTTTCCGATTCTGGCTTTGATATCCTCGTCAGTTGCGTCCACCTGTAGTTGAAAGATGCTTCTCAGGTAGGTAAAGGAGGTTGTTTCTTTCACATTTCTCCCATTTATGTAGGTTGATTGTTGTCTGCTGTTGTTGTTTCTGTTGTCCAGGAATCTTCATCACCACTGTTGTATCTATGTTCACCTGAAGTTCTATCTTTGATGCTTCTTCCATTGCCAACTTGTTGCTTTTCACTTGCATATCATCCAGTTTGTAGGAAATCAGACATATATCATCGGCGAAGTCCAGATCCTCCCGTCCTCACTTCGAAGGATTCCATAAACATATATATGTCCACACTAAGTTCCATTTTACCAGTTTGATATAAAAATTTGGGCGTCGGGTATATGACGTTCACCATATAATATAGCTTTTTTGCATTTCCCAATGAATGAAAATCAAAACTATATTCCTGTTTTTACTGACGCTTCTCTGTTTAATGCTGCTGCCAATAGCTTTATCAGAGTATCATTGTGGAACCAGAATTTACAAAATCCACTCAGCTTATATATAACAATTAAATCATCGTTTCTCAGTAAGGGGGCATTTTCGCGTTGTCAAATTGGCCGTTTGGTAACGATGATAAAATCAGGTGCAGATTGCTGGATTTGATAAGGGTGTTGAATTGTAAAAGCAGTGTGTGTTTACATAAAGAAATTGCTTATCACATTCGTGTTGATTTCGTCATTTCATGAGGGCTGGAGGTGTCCTATTCAGTCCTATTCAGACAATTTGGATTCCACTCCAAAAAAAGTGCTTCTGATATTAGACGTTCTTTGTGATTTCTGAAATACTTTTTCTGGATTATTTCAATATCGTCAAAATCAATTTTGTGGCCTGATTCTTTAGCGTGTAAACAAGCTATAACTGATGTTCCTTCAAGTTTCTATAGTTCAACCGGATTTCCCTGCTCTGCGGTGTTCATTTCTTCTGATTTTGATTTCTCTATTATGAGGTGTTTATCCGATGTATATCGCATCACATTCCAAGCATTTTATTTTATAGACACAACTCGATAGAGAATCCTTAGGGATTTGGTGTTTTATATGGACAAGGTTGCTTTGAAGTGTGTCTGATGTTTTGAAGAAAACTCTAATGTCAGGCTGATGAGTACTCTTCTGATATCGTCTGACGCTCTGCTCTATATGGAATGACAACTGTTGAGGCCCATGTTCTCGGAATGCGCTTTCGGCCATACCTAATGAAGTTCCTTGGGTAGTTTTTTTGCTTGAGAATTTCAGTAATGTTTGGTATTTCTTCTTCTTTTTCCTTCTCACCCGTCAACATCAGAGGGTGTGTTCGTCTGAGAAGACTTGAAAAAACTGAAATCTTTGCGCTGATTGAGTGTGATGATTTGAAGTCTAAATATTTATTCGAGTGGATTTTCTTCCTGAATATGGATATATAGTAAAATGTCCGTTTTTCCTTTTCTTACCTTGGCAGTCTGGAAATGTTAGTTCACCGACATCTGATTCTGCCTGTTTCCGAAGTGAACTGGATTCTGGGAGTCACATACAGTTTATTTTCTCCTGGAATGAATTGTGTAGATCTTGTTTTTGTACTACAAAAGTATCATCTACACACCTTGACCATATTCTAGGAGTGAGTATGCTTGAAAAGATGTTATTTTCAAATCTGTTCATGAAAAGGTCACCGACTGTTGTACATAGTTGTTAGCGGGATTGTATCAATTGAGAGATGGCTGACTGACAGACTGGCTAACCAAGTTTCAACAGAGAACAATTCACAAAAGTGCATCAGTCCAATTTTCTACACTTGATGTAGTACAAACATTCACCTGCACAAGTGAAGAGGATTTTCAGTCATATCACTAAAATTTTACAGCAGTTTGTTCTTAACATCCTGAGGACCCCACCCAGACAGTTTTCAACCCTATTATGGATTGACGCCAGAATTTTAGTTTGATCACTCCTCTAACATTTTTTCAACTCAACAGTGTTTGTGAAAGAAGGCTATAGCTGGGTATACGTGGCATCTGTCCTAGCCATCTCAGTCAGTGTAGCTTCACAACCTCCTCACCTGGCACTTTACAGATAACGTAACCTCCACTTTAGAGATGAATTTATTTGGCGTATACCACATGGCAATACTGTTGTTAAGTGATACATTATATGATCTGGAAGAACGGTAAAAATGACACTGTGAGGCTATATAGGAACTACGATTAAACAAATGTTAAGAATTATCCAACAAATGGTTGACACATAAAAATGTTAAGAAAAATCTCAGTATTAGACCAAACTAGACTAGTAAAGTTCAATCAGCACTAACTCTGTTTAAACCATAATGTTCCATCAGTATATTTACTACAGTGCTAAAGAATGTCAATCGCATCCCGGATAGCTCAGTGTTAACTTCTAAGACTATAACACTGGGTCAAAAGGGTTCGAATCCACTAGTGAGGGAGGAGCATCAGTTTCTTCGACGTTGCATACACATCTTGCTGACAATCCCCGGTGGGCAAGGAACTTTGTTTCACCATTACTTCCCACCTACTGCCTTCAACCACCTGGCATCATGGTACAAGTTTCCTTTAAATAAATCATGCCCTGATGAAAGTTATTTACCAGTGAATAATCTCTATCTCAGACTTTATACTATTCCCAATTTTATTCACATTGTGTGTTGAGTTGATTAAAGTTGTTGTCGGAGGTGGTAGACAGAATTTCCCTTATACTCCTTCTTCTTTTTATTCCTTTACGTTCCCAATGGAACATACGCCTTCATGCTGGAGCTTTAAAGTTTCGGTAGCAGTGATACCTATTTTTACAGCATGAAGTTGATAGCCTCATGGCCAACCTTCTCCCTTTGCCAGTCTTAATACTGACTGAGCAAGGTAGTAGAGTGCGTCAGCCGGGGATCGAATCCCGATAATCCTACTGTGCTGTACCACCGACGCACACACACACTCCTCTTAGCTTCTGTGATTCGTGTTTTTCAAGTCAAATGGACACATATCTCCATCTTCGCCTATAGACATCAATTTTTGCTTAAAACAAAACGGGTGTAAGAAAGCTTTTGAATTCGGAAATATTATGTGGCAATATTTTCACAGTGATCAACGATGGGATTAAAAGCTTACGGTTAAAAACTGTCATAAAATGAAAAGGTTACTTAGGAATGTTTTTATTTTTACTCTCGCTAAATCGATATTTGATTTGTAATAGTAACGATAAGTCTGCTAGGAAGACTCATTTTTATCGACCTTGAAAAATCGAAACTGTTTCAAAAATTTCAAAAAACATTAAACTTTCATCTGAGATTTGAGCTTATGCAATTCACTATTGAAGTTATTGATTTTGTTACTGAATTAGTTCGTGATAATAATAATATCGTAGGAATATAGAGCCAAATGAAATTGTCAAGATCTACTGTCTGATTACAGTACCTTAAGTTACAACTTCTATGTAGCTGCTGGGTCTAACGTCGAAAGTCATCTGTTCCGAGTTAGTTTATTGGAATTCCCTGCTTTCTAGGACTCAAAAAGCATCAGTCAACTTTCAGACAACACCTTACAATTATAGCTTGGAAAACATAATCCAAGCACTGGTTATTCTAAACGTTAGCAGCCCGAACCTAAACTACCTAGCGAATGGACGAATGACCTTGACAATGACAACGTTGGCTAATCAGAAGCCTTTGTAAAAATGGCGCAAAATTTAAAAAGATGGTTTACTTAAAAGTAATGCAATGTTAAAAATAGTTACAAATGATAGCGTTGGCGTATATGTTCCAAATGAACCTCCCAATTTACTATAGGATTCTTGATACTCATGTTAAACTAAATCCTGTACATAAACTCATCGAGATAACTGTGTATCATTGCATTTCTCCATCCACTCACAGATCTGATCCGCTTTTTGAGGTGACTCGAAAAACTTTCGATAGAATTAGTGTGAGCTACATCGAAAGGATTGACGAAATCATTTGTATGGTTAACGACGTGATGAATATACCCCAGGGTTGATAGCTGACTATAACTACTCCATTCATACGTATGAACAGTCGTTCCAGGCAGGACTAAGCGCTAGATAATAGGCAATAAGACTTCTGCACTGCAATTAGGAGTCGCCTCAATGTATCCTTTGTGAAGAGTGGTGTCCTATATCCCCAACACCCACTTCTGATTTGCACTTAATCTGCCTCGATTATATTTTCTTATAATCAACTTCATCTCACCCACGCGAACAATGACGCCAACTCAGTCAGATACTTGAGTCAGCCTATTCTATTCCATGATGTTATGTCTCTGCAGTACTGTTACCATTGCACTGAAGACACTTCTAAATTTTCGGACTCATACGCTATTGCTGTAACTGGTCTTCAAGCATTCAGTTATGACAAATCATTAAATTTTCCGTTAGAATTAATTTAGACATCATTACCTTCGGAATCTGTAAACTAAAAAAGAACGACATACCTTCTGGAGATGATTTTCTGGTTCGGCGCACAGTGTACTTGTAAACAAACTCATCAATGCACCTAGTGTATCTTTGTGTATGCATGACAACTCCACACCGAAAATTTTCCGACCTTCATTTCAGTCCGTTTTCGAAACAGTTATCTAAAACAAGATCTGGAGAGAATTGGTAACGCAAAAGGTGTACAGTTTCCATAAGTACCTCTGGATAATACGGAGTCACCTGATTAGTTGCTCAAGCTCATTTGACCGTTCGCTAAGTAGTTCCGGTTTGGGCTGCTGTAGTTTATAGTCACTCCAAGCACTTTGGTTTGAATACAGAAAAGCATTCGATAAGTTCTTCCAGATTGCCTACCATACTTCTGCAAGCCAATCAAAAGCCGAAATCACATTCAAACAATAACAAAGGATGCATATGGCTTGATAGAATCTGTGGTGCCATTTCGCATTCATAATTTACATCAAAAATTCAAAACTACTTAGAAGTTATTAAGAGTTTGCATTTAAGGATTTGATTTGTTCCCAGTTTGATCACGGATTGATATCAGTTAAAGAACCACTGAAAACCAGAAAAGAAAACTAGATAGCTGTCTTAATAATAGAGGTTTTTTGTATTTCCCAATGAATGAAAAAACAAAACGAGATTGTTTTTACTGACGTTTCGCTATTTAATGCTAATAGCTTTCTCAAAGTATTATTAAACCGGAATTTACAAAATCTCAGTATATATTTAACAAAGAATTAGGGGTGAGAAAAATATAGACTTAGTTCAACTTAAAAGGACATATTGAAAGTCAAAATAACAATGAAGATCGTTCAAACCAAATATCAAAGGTAATAGTATATCTGTTATTCTATCAAAATAAAGTTTACTAACTTGATCATCGTTCGTTAGTCTGGGGTCATTTTTGGTTGTCAAGTTCGAGAATAGGTAAAGGTAACCAAACTAAGTGTAGAATGTGAAATACTTGATTATCGTTCGTCAGTATGAGGTCATTTTGGTTGTCATGTTGGGGAGTAGGTAAAGGTAACTAAACTAAGTGTAGGCTGTGAAATACTTGATCATCATTCATCAGTCTGGGTCGTTTTTTTGTTGTCAAGTTAGCGAACTGGTAAAGATAGTAAAACCAAGTGTAGATTGTTGGATTTTGTCAGTGTGTAGAATTATGAAATTAGTGAGCGTTTTTATAGTGAACTTGCTCACCACATTTGCGTTGATTTTGCTAATTCATGGAGGAGGGTGTTGTAGCCAGGTTAGATTCTGTTTCAGTCCATCATTCCTATTCAGGCAATTTGGATTCCACTTGATATGAAGTGCTTCTGATATTAGACGCTCTTTGTGGTTTCTGAAGTTTTTCTGGATTATTTCAATATTGTCAAAATCAATTTTGTGGCCTGATTCTATAGCATGTAGACCTATGGCTGATGATTTTTGAAGTTTTTCCAGTTCAAATGGATTTCTTGGTGGTCGAAGAGAAGCTCTACGGTGTTCATTTCTTCTGATTTTGATTTCTCGAGATGTTTGTCCGATGTAGATCGCATCACATTCCGAGCATTTTATTTTGTAGACACAATTAGATAGAGAATCTTTGGGTATTTGGTCTTTTATATGGACAAGGTTGTTTTGAAGTGTGTCCGATGTTTCGAGGAAAACTCTAATGTCGAGTTGATTAAGTACTCTTCTGATGTCGTCTGACGTCTCTGCTCTGTATGGAATGACGACTGTTGAAGTCCATGTTTTCGGAATGCATTTTCGGCCATACTTAATGTCAGTGTTGATTTTGTTGATGAAGTCCGTTGGGTAGTTGTTTTGCTTGAGACACACAGACATTAAGTATGGCCGAAAATGCATTCCGAAAACATGGACTTCAACAGTCGTCATTCCATACAGAGCAGAGACGTCAGACGACATCAGAAGAGTACTTAATCAACTCGACATTAGAGTTTTCCTCGAAACATCGGACACACTTCAAAACAACCTTGTCCATATAAAAGACCAAATACCCAAAGATTCTCTATCTAATTGTGTCTACAAAATAAAATGCTCGGAATGTGATGCAATCTACATCGGACAAACATCTCGAGAAATCAAAATCAGAAGAAATGAACACCGTAGAGCTTCTCTTCGACCACCAAGAAATCCATTTGAACTGGAAAAACTTCAAAAATCATCAGCCATAGGTCTACATGCTATAGAATCAGGCCACAAAATTGATTTTGACAATATTGAAATAATCCAGAAAAACTTCAGAAACCACAAAGAGCGTCTAATATCAGAAGCACTTCATATCAAGTGGAATCCAAATTGCCTGAATAGGAATGATGGACTGAAACAGAATCTAACCTGGCTACAACACCCTCCTCCATGAATTAGCAAAATCAACGCAAATGTGGTGAGCAAGTTCACTATAAAAACGCTCACTAATTTCATAATTCTACACACTGACAAAATCCAACAATCTACACTTGGTTTTACTATCTTTACCAGTTCGCTAACTTGACAACAAAAAACGACCCAGACTGATGAATGATGATCAAGTATTTCACAGCCTACACTTAGTTTAGTTACCTTTACCTACTCCCCAACATGACAACCAAAATGACCTCATACTGACGAACGATAATCAAGTATTTCACATTCTACACTTAGTTTGGTTACCTTTACCTATTCTCGAACTTGACAACCAAAAATGACCCCAGACTAACGAACGATGATCAAGTTAGTAAACTTTATTTTGATAGAATAACAGATATACTATTACCTTTGATATTTGGTTTGAACGATCTTCATTGTTATTTTGACTTTCAATATGTCCTTTTAAGTTGAACTAAGTCTATATTTTTCTCACCCCTAATTCTTTGTTAAATATATACTGAGATTTTGTAAATTCCGGTTTAATAATACTTTGAGAAAGCTATTAGCATTAAATAGCGAAACGTCAGTAAAAACAATCTCGTTTTGTTTTTTCATTCATTGGGAAATACAAAAAACCTCTATTATAATGGATATCATATACCCAATGCCCAAATTTTGTCAAACCGTTAAAAGTGAACTTGGTTTGGATATATATAGATAGCTGTCTCCTCCTAGTTCAAGACTTGTCATCAGTATACGTCAGCTGTGAGAGTTCCATCTCAGGAAATTCCGGTTACAAGGCAAACTATGATGGAGAAGATTTGTAGCTCAGATGGATGATTTCGATGTAGTTGTGTTCTCTGAGCTGGATGGTTTTGCTTGCAAAGCTTTAATCGCTCTACTAGGCAACATTTTCAGTGCATACTTCAATTTGAACAATGCTCTGAAGATGTCGCTAAGTGGGGCAATGAAAGCTTCGCAAGCGAAACCATCCAGCTAACTCAGAGAACACAACTTCACCAAAAACAAGTCAAGCTCGTAGAACATTTAGCCACTGGAACCTCACTCAATGACTAACCCATGAATTCTAACTCCTGCCAGTTCGTGATTAGAGAGCGACTGACATCAGCCAATGTCATCGCTAGTTAGTATTTTTGTCCTTACTCCCATTTGGGTGAACCTAACTGGTCACAACTTTGCACTAGAACTCTAAGAAACTTTGACCTGCAGCCGGTCACTAGCCATCATCAGATTAATTTTCAAGAGTTTGTCTGTAGGAATTTGATTTCTTCCAATTTTTGTACTGTTCTCCGCTTTAATTGCCAAACATTATAATTTCCTTCTTACATTACTGGTGTTTTGGTGTTAAAGTCGAGGAAAGTACATAGTATTTATTGGTACGGAGCGTCTTCGTAACAATAGGAACTTAGGGATAAGTTCCTTGACAGACCAGGGAGTACTGGACAGCTATTTCGTCC
Source organism: Trichobilharzia regenti (assembly GCA_944472135.2). Taxonomy (NCBI): domain Eukaryota; kingdom Metazoa; phylum Platyhelminthes; class Trematoda; order Strigeidida; family Schistosomatidae; genus Trichobilharzia; species Trichobilharzia regenti. The sequence continues at coordinate 39,142,290 of OX235267.1, forward strand.
TAGTTACAAATCACCGTCTAGTAGCCATACAGTTTAAAAGTTCCGAAGACACAAAATACGCGACTGACCAAATGCAATCCTGAATTACCTGAGAATCAATGAGACGATTCCCAAATAGGCAGGATTGAATATCTATCTGCATGAATCAAAAAGAGAAGAAAATAAGCTCCCTAAATAACAGTCCATGGTCAAGTAGTTTCCTCCTGGGGCATAACCTTAACCTCATTCAAACAAAATCATAGTCAAAAATATTCATTCAGACATCTATAAAACCCAAAATAATTGAGCGAGGAATATCCTTTTCGATAAATTCCTCTTCTGGCTCTGCAATTATATGCATATGTTTATATACATGGAATATTCTAGAATAGTATCCAGTAAAAATATGAGTGTTTTTTAAATAAGATCGATTTGTTAAGTATGATCAATGAAGTTATAGTTCATTAAACATTCTTAAATTATAATAATAATAATAATAATAGAATAGTAAATAGAATATCAGCTAAATTAAGGAAATTTCTACAAAATGTTAAGGATCATTCTAACCTAGATGACCAAGGTACGGATAATGTCTGAACTAACTTCTTTTGGACGCATAAATTAGGCTTCTTAATGTGGATCCAAAAAGCCAGCCACAGTAATATTTAGTAATCGAACTCTTAAGGGAAGTTAAGATGTGTTGGTATGCGGTGAATGACTTTGAAAACTGTCTGGTTAACATCAATCAATCTTGTGTGTACCTGTATCCACAAGATGAGATAGAATAGTGCTACGAATAGATTTTGTTTGTTTTTTACTTAACCACACAGGGTGATGTTTGGAAATTAGACGAGAAACACGCCTAATTGTACTGTCTATGTAACTGGCTGCATAGGAGCAGTTAAATTAGTAGATATACACAACACATTATCAACACTATCATACAACAACAAAACGAAGCATCAACCAAAATCAAAGAGTAATAGTCAGAACTAAGTGAGTGAAAAAACGATTTGCAAATATTATAACTTTGATATACAGGTGAGGAAAAATGCTGGTAATTACAAATATTCAAATGAATATCAATTAATATAGGCACATCGTTCATGAAGGGATTTTCAGATCAGCAACAGCTGAAGGATTCACTAGCAAAATATTAGTTTGTCAGCTTACGCCACAGAATATTAAATTTCACAATTATAAATTTTCAAAACAGTGACGATGAACTACATTGTCGATACATTCAAAAGTCCACATTGCGCATAGAAGATAGACAGATAGGTTGACGAACAAATGGTGCTGAGTTTTCACACATGGATTTCCTATGGCTCAACTCATCACTGTACGCCAAACAGTATGTTCACTAGTTCGTTTAAAAAAAAACACCATATACACTTCCTCTGTTAGCTGTATAGGTTCTAATTAGAGAAATCACAGTGGAAAATAAGCCTATCTTCATTGAGCTCAACTTTAAAAGTGATAGACTTGCAAGATTAGTTATCAGAAGATTGAAAACGTCTCTGGCCCAAATAAGTTCCCGTTTATCGAATAACAAACACTTTGATGAAATCAAAAGGTTGACAGATAGATCCCCTTCTCATATTAACTCTAATTGTGTATACAAATGAATGTGCATCTGAGGGAGTGGTTGCTTCAGGAGAACAGAAATGACAGGGGTTATCTCAGGTTCTCTGGACATCTATCAAAAAGTTTGCGTCTCAAGGTAACAAATGCTTTGAACAGTGATATTGTCAGACATCTGGTTGATATGGGGGGTCATGAGGTGAACAGTGTGAAATCTTTTAAGATTGTTAAAAGACGATATAAGTCAATTCTCCTATAATTTATCGAAGCAAATGCCGTTGTGAAATGTTTAAAACCTGACTTTTGTGTTCAGAAAGATTCACTTAGTAGTCTTCTGTTATCTTGTTGACTCAACGTCTAATCTCTTCGTCTCAACTGATCACATAAACTTTCTCTATTACCCCACCTATTTTTGTTTTAGTTTAGTTGAATTTTTCTTGTTTCCATAACTTGAGTGAGACTCACCACACTACTACTAATCATAAACTTTGCTCCTATCATCTTGACTGTGCTACTCAATTTCCAGTGTATTCAACTCCCAAATTCGCATGCTTGCATTATGCTTTAACTTTGGCCTTCTCCGTACGTTGTAAAGATGGAACTTCTGAACATTCTTTATTAACATGGTCAAAGAGGATATCCTTTTAATATATGTGTAAAACTTGGGCACTGTGGTAATAAGTAATTCCATTTTAGTTTGTTTATTAGATGTATCACACAGGGAAGAAACAGTATTATTTACTGAATGATGTTTCGAAAAAAATTTATTACTGTTTACAATAATATAAATTGTAATCACACGATTTCGGGACTTCAGTTTTAAATTTCTTTTTGTCCTCTCCTATTTGTTGTCGTTGGGGTGGTAGAATTTTCCGGATACCTGGATGGACAGGTGTTGAATCATTCCTATTACACATATTTGCAGTTGATTCGACAAACAAAGCTTTTGTTATCAATCTCTCTCTCCATTCACCTTGTTACATTAGATTTGAAAAATGTCATCTTATTCCATCCTATTGTTTGGGATGGGATTTGTTATTCCAATATAAAATGATAATATTGTTTAAGTAGTATATTATGTGTCGTGTCTTTCGAAAGAATTTTCAGTAGTGGAGTGACAGATTCAAGTGTACAGAAGAGAAATGAAGACGAAAATGGATAAAATATAGAAAGCATGAAATGGAAAGTCAAGTTTCAATATCGTGTGATTATAAGTGTTGATATGATTATGAACAATAAATTATGTTCTAAATGTCATTCAGTGAATAATACTGTTTCTTCACTGTGTGATATATCTAATAAACAAATTAGTAGGAACTGTATTTGATTGTTCTGACACTTGTATAGCATATGTTGACTTGATCCTTATTATTTGTCTTTCTCCCTGTTAAATCCCTAAATTGAATACTTCGCTTTGCAGTTGTGTGATTGATACATTGATAACTTTTTGTTTCACAGTGTCATTTTATTCGAGTGAATGAAGGTCATTCTGATCCTGGACTGTCTTTGGAAAGTATTGGTGGGTGATTGATGATGACAGAGTTTTGATCCCACGTAGTTGAGAATATTCTACTCGACTTTCAGGTGTTGCTCACGATTGAGTTATGGCTAACTGATTTTGTTCTACAGTACTTCTTCTGTACTCAGAAATTAAGCCTCTCTAGGTAGTTGTTTGACAGCACTGTGGAGCTAATTTTGAGTTTTTGATGTCCCTGTTGTAGAATGAAACAATAGATTTTGTGAAAAAATCGTCTTTTTGCTGTCTTTGGAGAGTTTATTTACTGTGAGTGTGTGTGTGTGGCTGAAGGAGGTTTTAGTCATTAGATGGTTGGGGGCAATCGGCCACAGAAAGCTCAGCCTGACCTAGGTTTCGTGCTAGTTGCCACTCACTGGTCAGGTAGGCGTATCTGCAACCAGCTTGAAGGAACTCATGACCCTTCTGAAATTCAAACCTGCGTCACCCAGTGCTGCTGTCAGTCAGAGACTTTGCCAGTGAGCTATTCGGGCTGGAGATTGACCTCCTGTAGGACAGACTGTAGTGAATATCTGGATTGGATACTAGTAACTAGTGTGATGTGTTTAGGTCAATCGCTAGACCGAATAGCTCACTGGCAAAGTCTCTGACTGACAGCAGCACTGGGTGACTCAGGTTTGAATTTCAGAATGGACATGAGTTCCTTCAAGCTGGTTACAGATAGGCCTTGTTGACTGGTGAGTGACAACTAGCCCCAAAACTACGTCAGGTTAGATTTTTTGTGGCCGATTGGCTCCAACCATCTATTATCAATAAATCAATATGCACTGTGATGGCGGGCTATCTAGAATGGTGGCCACATTGCAAACCTGACTTAAAGAATGCACTCTAAACCAAAGAAAGTACTAGACATATCACACTAGTTACCAGTGTCCAATTAAAGTTTTAGTCAGCTAAATGGTAGAGGGCCAGGACAAACAGGCACTTTACTAAATCATGTTTAAATTTCGAGAGCACCAAGCTCAGAATTGATTATATTGACCAGTCGATGTAGGTTGTATATATATATATATATATATATATACATAAATTTCATGTATGACGTATACATATATGACTGTAGAACTAGATCAAGTTACTGAGCAGAATATTTGAATCAGTCAAAAACAGCTGTTAGTTCAGAATACGATAATATCATTGTTTATTTTGTCGCCTTGCCATCAGCTGCATAGAGAGCCTATAGAAATCATTAAGTTTATATACAGAACAATTGTAACATACTTTTACAAATGTTACATAATGTCAGTTAATGAGAGTGGACCCCAAAAATGAATAAATACTGCCCACAGATTTCCCAGAAAGTTAAAGTTTAAACAAAGATGAAATTCTTGAATTCAGTGGCAGTGGATGACAAGCACATTTATTATTCTTATACAGAAAACTTTTTTATTGTGGTATGTGTTAGTGTTAACATTGTTTAAGTAGTATATTATGTGTCGTGTCTTTCACAAGACTTTTCAGTAGTGGAGTGACAGACTCAAGTGTACAAAAGAGAAATGAAGACAAAAATGGATAAAATATAGAAAGCATGAAATGGAAACTCAAGTTTCAAAGTTGTATGACTATAACTGTTGATATGATTATGAACAATAAATTATGTACGAAATGTCATCCAGTGAATAATACTGTTTCTTCACTGTGTGATACATCCAATCAAACTAATATGAAAGTGGACGTCCTCTTTGCCTTTATATCCACGAACATATGCTAGCTGTCAAAAGACACGACATCCACACCCTCATATCGCTGAACACAGACAGTCACGGACATCAATCCGACTTGGGCAACGTTCAGATATTAGACAGAGGAAACACAAAGAATAAAAGAGACTTCTTAGAAGCCTGGTATTCCAGTGAATCACCAGTCAATCGATACATCGAGATGGACAAAATTTACCAATCGATATTAAGAAACTCTAATATACAAAGGGGCAAACTTCAGGTTATTGAACCAATCAAGTACCAATAAAAGTAGACTAGAGGGTGTGAAAAAGCCGAAAACACAACTATGACTAATAAACTCGTGGGAAAATCTAAAAGCTCACTTCAGAAAATTGAAGTATGTGCTGAAAATTTTGCCTAGTGGCGGGGCAAGAAAGCTCCACAAGTAATACCATCCAGCTAACTCAGAGGACACAACTACATCAAAGACATGTGTCTCTGTTCACTAAAATCCTATTGAGCTGTGCAAGTACGACTAACCTCTGTGTACATTTAAATAATCAACTTTTAGGTTGAGAGCAGCTGATGAAATAAATCATGGCCTCATATTATTCTGCACAAAAATTTGATTTTGCTTTGTATAAATTCATAAAGAGGAACAAATGTATGAACATAGAGAAAAGTCTGTGATTTAGATGAGCTAAGAAAATCTATGAATAGCCCAGTCTAAAAATATCTAATTGACTCAGTATATCTCGAATGCCATTAAAATAATAAAGAAACATGCAAACTGAAGATTCTTGAAGATAGCAGACACAATCGCTATCTAATGGTTAAAAGGTGACTTACTTATTCAGAAGAAAACTAAAGTTACTCTTTCCCTACCTTGGTAACTCGGCTATTAACCTTAAGTGATTAGTGTCATTCTTTGTTAAATGTAAGTGTTGATTAGTTTTCACTCTTGGTCACAACATCATTTACTGAACATCATGTTTGATATATCTAATCAAATAAGCTGAACTTGGGAAAAGTTTCACATATCATTTATTCAATAACAATTTTAAATAAGTAATGTAATTTTATAATTTGTATTCCTTATCATCTTGTTGATAGCCTTTATTCCTCCTATTCTGTGTTTTATTCCAGAAAGGTCGATCGAATTACACATTTAGGTACAATGGTAGTTTTATATTTTACTAATTTAACATTAGGATTTTCCTATAAACCAAGATCATTCCTGATTATTGTGCTACTTTTTTATCCCTGACGGCTGAAATTAGAACTCTGCACATATGTGCAGCAGTTTGAGCTGTCACACTTCATGTAGAACACAAAGCGAGAGAAGAGATTACAGATAGATCTTGACCCTGATAATATTTAGAGATGCGTTTGGAAAGTGTGCACCACTTAACCCAGAATACACAATGACGTGAACGGCAAAGTATGATTTATACAACAATGTTTGGTTCAAAATACCACCCAAGACATGTCAAATAGCTTATAATCATAATTATTAAAGTAGTGGGCGACGTTTTACGTAGACCAATTCCTATTGGCTTATTTTCAGACTCGATATCATCAATCAGTTACGTGGGCCAAACTCTGATTGGCTTATTTTCGGACTGGACATCCATCATCATATCAGTATCTGACATATTTAAAAAAAATCACTCAGTATCAATAAATTAGCGGATAACTCCATTATGGATAAGATTTTATTTTGATAAATCATACACAGTGTTGTACAGTTATATTAACTGATGACGTTTCGAGCACAAACTATTGCCACTCATAATCATATCAAGTTACTCACACAACTTTGTTCTTTCATTTATATACATGTGTAGAATCGATTAGATATTGGATTAAAAATCAATGTGAGATAATGTACATTCAGAAATAATGGTACGAGTGTTGTTGATCAATTGCAGTTAGATGGGGAAAAAGGACGAGTGTGTTTTACAGTCATAATAAGCTTCTTGTTAGAATGTTGTGTTTCAATTGAAATAGAATTTTAAGATTATTTAATATCTTCTGATTTGACTGATGTCAATAATACGAGTGTTATTGATCAACTATAATCAGATGGGAAATACGACGAGTGTTTTAATAGTCATAATAAGTTTTTATGTTAGAATGTTGTGATGTGTTTGAATTGAAATAGAATTTTAAGATTATTTATTATCCTCTTCTGATTTGACCTGCGGTAATAATATCTTCCATATCTCTGGTATTTGCATTGAGTCATTTCTGGGTGTAGACTCGATAAACAAGGATTCTGTGATCAACCTCTCTTTCCACCTACCTAAATTACTTTTTAGAATTTTAACCCTATCCCACCCTATGTGTGGTTGTTTGTTATTGCGTGAAGTGCAATTGTTGAGCTTTTTTCTAAATTACTTATCTTTTCAGGGTCAACCATTCTTACCCTAGCTAAATTCTTATGTTCTGATAATCTGACTATCCCTCACCTACTAGTTTAACCTATGTAGTTGACCTCACAGTCATTGCAGGGTATTTTGTAAATTATATTATTTTGTTTAATTGGATCCAACGGGTCTTTTAGTCTACAGAGCTTGTCTCTGAGTGAGTTTGTAGGTTTGAATGTCACCCTAATTCCTGCTTCATTAAGAATCCTACGTAGGGCCTCAGATGTCCCTTCCTTATATGGTATAACAGTGGATGATTTATATTCTTTCTTATTTGTGTTATCATTAATAGTTTCACGATTATTTTTATTTTGCTTTTGGTCTTTAATGATCTTCCTAATGAATAGGATAGTTATTCAACACCAACGCTTCTTCTATCTGCTTAATTTCGTCATTTAGGTCTTTTCTTGTGCTACTTAGTGCTATGGCTCGGTTTGTTAGACACTTCACTAAGCCTGCCTTAACAGTTAACGGATGAGAAGAATTAAAGTCTAAGTATCTATTAGAATGAGTTGGTTTTCTGTACACACTAGTGTGTAGTTTGCCTTCTTCTCTTCGTTTTATTTTACAATCTAACATAGCTAATTCTCCTTGTTCATTTTCTGTTTCCAATGTGAATTTTATTCCCTCTACTTGTGAGTTTATATGTGTCAGGAAGCTAGAAATATGTTCTGTTTTTAACACCGTGAAAGTGTCATCCACATATCTCCACCATATTTTTGGAGTAGGGTTAAACGTATTAAGAGCACTATTTTCCCAGCTGTCCATAAATATGTCTGCTACGATAGGGGATATTGGTGATCCCACTGCTACACCTTCTGTTTGTCTGTGTATTTTGCCTTGGAATTTGCAGATGGTAGATGTGAGACATAACTGAATCCCTAACATAATTTCTTCAATGGGCAGCTTTGTCCTATGATTCAGTTGAGGATCCGCAGTTAGTTCTTTTCTAACTGCTTCTAAGACCATAATGACTGGTATATTAGTGTAAAGACTAGTTATATCAAAACTAACCATTTTTTCATCATTCTGTAGTTGAATGCCATCTCACCTTGATTTTAATTCAATATCTAACTGATTCTACACATGTATATAAATGAAAGAACAAAGTTGTGTGAGTAACTTGATATGATTATGAATGGCAATAGTTTGTGCTCGAAACGTCATCAGTTAATATAACTGTACAACACTGTGTATGATTTATCAAAATAAAATCTTATCCATAATGGCATAGTTATACTCTACCACCTTGCCTATGTTTTATACTTATATCAAATTAGCGGATAACTATGGCATTTAAATCGTTCATTTTTTACAATGAAAATAATCCTCAATATCCTTGTTTATCTTTCATCTTATCCTCCTGGACTAAATCACCTTATCAGCGTAAACAACAATTCCTTCTTCTTTGACATGTTTGTTTAATTGATTCAACATCTTGACGTGTCGATTTCTATCTTCACATACAGGTGGACAGTTCATACAATTATTACAACACTACTCTACTAATTCTTTCAAGTAAAGATTGAAAAATAAAACAAAAATGAAATAAGTAGGAGTAATGAAAAAGAGAAGAAATCAAAATAAATTCAAGTGTGCGGTTGTTATTTCTGTTTGATATTGTTGTTTTTTTTAATTTCAGGTGAGTTGAACATATTAGAAATGATTGAGTAGAGAAGATTTAGTTGAATAGTTTCGGATACTGACATGTGACTGATGGATAACGCTCATCCTATATGACAGATTTCAATCTTTTTTTTGATGAAGGATTAAAATTCAAATAATGCTTAATAAATAAATGTGTTGTTCTACTTTTTTTTGACTATTAGTGATACGTAAACCACAAATTTATGGAAAATTTGTTGATGAACTGCACATTTGCTTTTTTTTGATTGATGTTAACTAGCGACGGAATCCAGGGTTACACATTTCGTCCTATTTCTGACGCTTCATTTAGGGGTGTATCTGCACTCCATACCAGTAATGGTGATGGTATTCTTAACAAGACTAGAGTTCAGCAGCCATCTTTGCCAGTTTAGCTGGTGAGGAGGGCCAAATCCGGTTCAGTAACCATTAGAGATGATTTCAATGAATCCATATCCTCTGCCCACAACGAAAAACTCAGTGAAGTCATTAAAGTGAAGAAGGGAAGTAAGAGAGTGCTGCCTAATATCACGGATGATAATCTTGACTGTGGTGGACCGGATCTCGCAACAGACGATAGATAGCGAGGAAAAATAAGTGTTGTAACAGCAGAAGACAAGGCACAAAGGCCAAGATATATTTTCAGCTGATCTATACAGTTTATATTCTTTAGCCAATCCTTGAGTGTGTTCATATTAAACGACATGAAATAGAATGTTCAAATAAACATAGTAAGTATACTGTTGCTACACATTATTGAACTGTGGGAAAAGTATTTAGATGTTGACATCAGCAAACACAATGATTCTTATTGTGAGAATAATCTTGCGTTGGAACCCATTGTCTGTATCACACCACCACAGTATGACTAACAAACTGTAGAAGATATGGATTTCGTGGCTGATTCATATCTAATGCCACAAAAACGAGAAGGTCGATGGTCGAAAATTAACAAGTCGGTACTCCAGTGTTGGTTTTCAATGGTTCTCTAATCGATATTAATCTGTGATCAACTCAGAAAAACAAAACTTATCCTTTCAAACCAACTATAGATATGCGAATGTTATCATTATCTTTCATTTTGAACAGAATAATAAACCCCCCTCACCCAACCCAAGGATCTACTTATGATATTGAATACACTAACAACTGTCAGTTCACGAAAATAATATTCTTTGATTGACACTTATAATCACTATGGTAATCGTTTACACTTACATGTGGATAGTATATACCTCACAGTAACTTTATTATCATTAAATGAACAATAAAAAGCAATAAATATTGGTGGGACAATGAAAACGCTGAAATGATTTTATTACCTTATTCACTTATCGACTGAAAACCAAGAATAGTAGGGTTTTATTCCTGTCCGTAAACAATGTCATGTCAGAGACACTGTCGTATATATGTATATATATATATTTATGTTTATAGAAGAGTTTACTTTATTTGAATAGTGTTTCACTAATCCTCCCTAACATACTGGGTGGTAAATACAAGCAATCAGATGAAGAAATGTTTAACACATACTGAATTAGAATCATTTTGGTTTTCAGTATTGAAGGAATACACTGACAAAAGATAGCGGTTTACAACAGTTAATAATCTTGGGTATTTGCTTTGTTTTACGTTTTACCATTGAAAATCAACTAGGGGATACTGGAAAGCTACTTCGTCCAAGTTCGGGGCTTATCAGAAGTATGTGAGCACCGGGGTTTGAACCGAAAACCTTCCGATTATAAGACTACCATTCAGCCACTGGAAGCTGACGCTGTGGTCAGCCCATGAATTTTAAATTATACTAATTTGTAGTTTTAGTACGACTAATAGTGGGTGCAAAATGTCGAAGAGTCAAAAATTAAGAGAAAAAAGCTTTCCAGTGCTCACTTGTTCGGGGTTTGTGATCAAAGTTGAAATCAGTCACATCTTTCCAAACCAACACTTAAAAGTTAATCTATGCTCACTAGGGGGAAAATACAGGACAAAGTTGACTGGAGTTGTAATGAGAAGTCGTGACCGGTAGGATCCATGCAGTCGGGAATGAGGCTAAATACTCGCTATCGATAACACTGGCTATTGGCTGCCCTAAAATCACGAAGTTTTAGATGTTAGACTTCATAGGCTGGCCGTCGAGTGAGGTTTCAGTGGATGAATGGTCTACGAGTTTGACTTGCGACGAGAAGGTCCTAGGTTTGATCTCTGGCCGGCGGGTAGGTGAGTACTGCCAATTAGTCCTAAACGACGACGAAACATCTGTGCAGTACTCAGTGATTTACACTGGTTCTCTAACTGTTGCCAATATCATACGTCAAGTCCTTGGTGTTGGGATAGACTGAATTCTGCCAGCCTAGTTTTGCAGTGTACTTACGAAGATAAGTAACTTTCCATTATTGCAAATTTGTTCGTATTTTATAAATTAAAACTTCTCAAAAGCATTGTTATTGAACAAAGAATATTTTTTTCGATAACCCCTTCTTCATTAGGTTCTACAGTTATATATACAAACATAATGGTGAATAAATTAATGTTATTAACAACATTAATGTTGTTTAAATAACACCGAATCAATCATAATTTCAATAGAGTACAGTTCGATAGCATCAACATACCAATACACATTGAATATCAGAGAAATTAGGATAAATGATAATAATACAAACTTATGAATTTATAGTCTCCACTGAAGACCGGTCAGGGCAGTAGTAGTGGCTGAACTTGAATGATATGTCCAGTTAAACCAGTTAGCTAGCAGGAAATTTGGCGGTTTGAACTGATTAGACACTCTGAGCTTAATCAAACCTGGTACACCGCTGATGAGCTGTCCGCAAACGAGCGAAATGCCAATCCGGTGTTTAGATAACCTCAATCTGGCTGTCTAGAAGGCACTACTGGTTGAATGGAATGGTTTGCAACGACTAATCTCAGTGTAACCAGTAGGTTGCAACAGGCTGAGTGTGGGGACAAATACTCGCCGAAGACGTTGGCTAACGGTTGCGCTATATCGTGAATTGGCAGAAGTTAGAATTCATGGGCTGGCCATTGGATCGGGTCCCAGTGACTTGATGGTCTACGAACTCGCTAGCCTTGTAACCAGAAGGTCCTGAGTTCGAACCCCAGAGGGTGCGTACTGATGAAGAGCCCAAACTAAGACGAAACAGCTGTCCAGTACTCCCAGGTTTTCCCATGGTTCTCTAACCAATGCCAGCTCATGAAGAAATCCTGTGACGAATCAGTAGTATGTAGTTTTGTACAAGTAAGTCTCTCTGAACAACAACTGATTGTGTATCACAGTCCAGTCTGAGATGTGCATTTTACGCCTGCCTTAAATTTATCTTCTGAGAGTACTTACATCTAAAGTCTAAATTGGGAATGACTAAATAATGACTACAATTATGGAGTAAGAGTCAACTCTCAACTGCAACTTCCTCGACTCTGAGAAGGCTTTCGACAGCATCGACCATGAAGTAATCTAGAAACTGATTCAACACCTGGAGTGCCATGCTGCAATCACTTGCAAACCAGATTTAGCAGCTGTATAATGATGCCAAACGCCAGGAGATTCACAACGGAAAGCTCAGTGATAACTTTAAAGTGAAGACAGGAGTAAGACAGTGCTCCTTACAACCACCAATGAAATATCTGACTGTGGTATACCGGATCACTCAACAAATTTTGCAGAACAGGAGAAAATGCATTCGCTAAAGCGACCAAAAGACTCTAAAAGATGTGGACTTCGTAGACCATCTATGTCTAATATCTCATATACTCGGAGATATGCTAGCGAAATCTAACAAGTTTGCAGAAGAGACTGTTAGCAAATACAGAACTTCAGGTGAACTTAAAAAAACACAGAAATGCTGGGGGTATCTAGTCAACAGTGACGAAAACCCTTCACTATCAATGGAAGAAATATAAAGTAACTCGGCTGTCTGTTTCAATTACTTAGGCAGTATCAAACGGCACAGATGACGACATCGAAGTCATCATCGGGAAAACAAAGTAAGGAAATTCATTTGATTCAGCATAAGGAACAAGATCCATGCTTCCAAAGTTGATGTCAAAGCATTCATCACCTGTATATGGTTCAGAAACTTGATGTACATATTGCTGAAAGCATTTTCAACAACCAGCTGCAGAATTTCGTCAACAATTGCTCCTTTTACTCGATAATGATGATACGATAGTCAGCTGGAAATGTTAAAAACAGGAAAGGATGCTAGTAGTGAGTCAGTCGGCAACCAAGTACTCAGCAATACCCAAGAAAGGAGTTAAAATAGATAGGATATTGGCTGAAGTGGTATCTTTGTAACATGACACACCAGCCATACCTTCAAGTGGAACCGGAACTGGGGGGCGATGAGCTGGGTGTAGGAGTGTGGCGAACAGGACATTGTGTGAGCAGTTAATGAAAGCTTGTGATCGATCATCTGATCGACTGAAAAATACTTCAAAGAACAAAAAGAAATTGCAATGTACGTCTGAAACCGTATACTTCTTTATCGGAACCCATGGTAAGAATAATATATGCTTCTATGTTAACATACAAAAAAAGGGGAAAACATTTTTAAAGGAAAATTGAAAAGGACCACTCACTCCTTAAAAAATCTTTGGAAAAAAAATCTTCTTCCCATTATAAAATTATTTGGGGTATGAGAAAAAAGGATTTTTTTAATCAAAATTAAGGAAAATTAAAGCCCGTTTCACGGGGGGTAAATAAATTAAAAAAACATCCTTATTACTTCAGCCAACTTTGCAAAAAGGTTCTTTTTTCGAGAATTTCCTCTTTCCCATGAAAAATTCTTGTTTTTTTTTTGAAGTTTAATTATTTTATATTTATATTTTTAGTGTATGCGTACATTGATCGATTGGATTTTTTGTTTAAAATGAACTCTGTGCAAGTATGTCAAAATTGTTTTTGTAGTTATATTTAATAATGTCTTTGCCGTGTAAACAGCTGACGAGAAGGCAACGAAATAAGCAGTGATGGTACGATTTTATTCTGCTAAAACTGTAGTTCTTGCTTTGTTCAAATTCATTAAGGGGAATAAATGTATGAAATACCTAAGTTACTTATTTGCTATAATAAGTAGTATAATGTGCATTACTAAAATATTGTTGGATTAGAGAAGTTCGAATGGTGATTATATTAAAAATTTTAGCATTGATTCTCGTCAATAGTGAACAATTATTCACATAGCTGCATTCACTCGCTACTGCTTAAATTTATGCGCATCAGGAAAGATAATTTTGCAGCATTTATACTGCTATCTAGAATAGTATTCCCGAAGTTGTTGTTGCAATTGTTTTGGATAGATAAGCCAATCGAACGAATGAGAGTCTAGTGCTGCAAACACAGTGGTCGGTGAATTTCATTGCTCTGAAAAATACAGACGACACGGTTCAGGCTATGCTCAAAAACGTCACAGGTTCCTTGAAGAATATTGGGAACGATATATATTTTAACTGTTTTTATGATGAGCAATTAATCAGAGTCTGTCAAAGTTTACTGTTGATATTTCTGAGTTCATACTTCCTTCGTTACTTTGAGTTTCAACACGAACATGTGGCTATATGATTGAATATTCAGTAGCGGTCCGTTCTGGTCTGAACGTAGGAAACTGATGTCTGGATTCTAACGAATAGCTTCCTTGTAGCACACACAGTTACGAAAATCTAAAAAGAGAGGAAGCACAGGGTTATTCGTAGTTTGAATCTTCATGGTTCTATTCCACTAATAGTAAGAACAATATCAAAAACTCAAAATTAGCTCAACAGTACTGTCAGGCATCTATACAGATAGGGTAAGTTTCAAAATACAAAACAAACTTTGTAGAAAAAATTGATTAACCAAAATTCAACCACAAGTAGTACCCGAAAATCAAGTTGAATATTCCCAATAAGATACAACCAAAATTCTACCTACAAGAATTACACACCGATAGATATTTCTCGAAGACAGTCCAATGTCCAAATCACCTTGTTTCACTGGAACAAAATCACATCGCAAGACAAAGCACATTATCAAAGATTACACAAGCGGAAATGGAAGCATTGAAATTAAACAATAAACAGTCCTAAAAGACGAATAATAAGGATTAAATCACAATGTGATATACCAATATCAAAATAATGATGTCCAGTCTTCGAGAAAAGAGGAAAATGATAACAAAGTTTGTTGAAATATTCAGATGAGTACCACGATTGTAATTAGATCATAGTGGAGGTGGTAACAATTCTAAAGTGTAGAGCTGCAAACCATACGTCAAACCTTCCCTATCTTCACTAAGGTTATCATCGGCTGGACAACTAACTGGGATTTAGGGTTGCGTCAGCAGGGATTCTGCATTGCCTAGGAGCGTTTTACGACCAAACTTTGAGTTTGTATAATCTCACACATAGCTTACTAAGTTATTTCAGAGAATAAATCTACTATTTTCGTCAGGCATGAGTTTTTAGGGAATTTATTGATTGGTTACAGGATTCCATTATGAGTTGACATCAGTTAGAGAACCAGTGGAAAACCTGAGAGCACTGGACAGCCAGATGTTCCATTCTAGTTAAGGACTCTTCATCGGAAGGCCTACCACAGGGTTTCGAACCCAGGAACTTCTGGTTACAAGGCGAGCAAGCTTGTAGACCACTAAACCACTGGGACTCGATCGAATCCAATGGCCAGCCCATGAATTCCAGCTTCGGCCAATTCACGATATAGCGCGATGATAGCCAACGTCTTCGGTGAGTATTTGTCCTCACACACAATTTGCTGCACCCTACTACTCGCGATATCCCACTAGAACCCCAGGTAACTACTTACCTGAAAAGGGACAGTCACTAGTGAGCGTCTCATTGCAATTTGCTGGTGGTTGCGCTATGTCGTGAATTGGCAGACGTTTGAATTCATGATCTGGTCATTGGAATGAGTCTCGGTGGCTGATTGGTCTACGAGCTCACCTTGTAGATAGAACGTCCTGGGTTGGAACCTAAGCGCTTGGTAGGTTCTGACGAAGAGTCACAAACTGGGACGAAACAGTTGGCTGCCTAGGCCTCCTATCTGTTTTTCCTAAGGCTCCCTAGCCGATATCAGCTCACGATGAAATCTCATTTTTCTGTTCATCTAGATTTCTGAAGACTATATATTTCTGAAGTCTAAATGGACCCTATCTGAAATATAGTCATTTACTGACTAACTTTGATGGTATTAGATGGTTGGAGGCAATCGGCAGGAAGCCTTGGACCTAGGTTTTGTGCTAGTTGGCACTCATCAGCAAGGCATATCTCCAATTTTGAAGGAACTCATGTGGTCACATTACAACTTGACTGATAGAATTCAGTCTACACGAATCAGAGGACTAGACGCATCACACTAGTTACTAGTGTCAAATACTGACTAACTTTATTTTTGAACAAGTATTTCAACGTCGAATGAAAGTAAAACGTAAACCATCGTTTGTTCTTTTTTTATACTTTAATACAAATTCCCTTTAACATTTCATTAATACATAATTAGGGTTATTATTTGTATTCACATTACTGCCTACCTTAATTCAGTGACCTGTAACGAAAAGTGATTACAAAATCGATACACGCATATAATTCTCTATGCTTGTATTAATTTTTTAAAAATAATCAATAAAATTACTATATATAGAATACAGGATTATTTATATAGATTAAACGTTCAATGAAATAGGAAGTGTATTAATCAGATTGAACAGGTTCAATAAACACATTAACTGGTTAGTGTGAGTGTGAGTGCGTATGTGTGTCCGTGTGCGTGTACGCACGAGCGCGGTTATTTGAATGCTTTCGTTTCTTTTTTTTTAACAAGCATTTCCTCCTTTACACCTTAAGTGAATTAACACCTAATGATTAATTAAAATATTAATTAACCTTGATTGGATTTAATACACAGATAATATAATTGTAATAATTATATGAATGAAAGGCATTGTTTAAAAACAATTTATGTTTCTATTTTCGAAGTATCTTCTAGGTCACAAATCATATTGTGTGTGAGTTGATCAGAATTGATGGTTATGATACTTCAATGAATTGTTGACATTTTTCCTAATATATAAATGGGAAATTTTGATTTTTGTTTATTAATGAGTGTTATTCAAAGCCTAATCTGTTTCACTGACATTGATAAAACGATAATGAGGTTTTCAAGTGTTGGTTTGCAAGGGATTTGACTGGTTTCAAGATTTCATCATGAGCTGACATCAGTTAGAGAACCACTGGAAAATCTGGGATTACTGGACCGCTGTTTTGTCCTAGATTAAGACTGTTCATCAGTACGGACCCACCGGGATTCGAACCCAGGACCTTCCGGTTACAAGGCGAGCTCGTATACCATTAGGCCACTGGGACCCGACCCAATGGTCCATTCAATTCTAACTTCTGCCAATTCACGACATAGCGCGACCGCTATCCAATGTCTTCGGTGAGTATTTATCCTCATACCCGACCTGCTGCACCCTGGGTGCATACTGCTGCAGAGTCCCAAACTAGGACGAAATACCTGTCCAGTATTCCTAAGTCTTCGAATGGTTCTCTAACCAATGTCAGCTCATAATGCAATCCTGAAATAATGAGGCTTTTGCATAAAATATTATTTGTATGAGGCCGTAAAATGACCGACAAAATAATTTGATGATATTAGATGGTTAGAGGCAATCGGCCACAGGAAGCCTTACCTGACATAGGTCTCATGCCAGTTGGCACTCATTCGTCAGCAAGGCCTGTGGTGGACCTTTTACTCTGTTAGCTTAGTTACCCAAATTCAAGTAGAAAATAAAATACCAAATCAGTTTAGTTACGGGAAGAATATATTAAAGTTTCGTTACTTGGGTTTACAAAGATCCAAAATCCACAATAAACGTAATAGACTCCGGAGGCGCTGCGGGAAGACTGCTCCAGTACTAATTCTCCAATGTTGACGTTGCCGGAGGTCGACCAAAGTACGTAGGAAGAAACTACGGTGCTCCTGCAAAAATTTGAGATAGAAAGCAGGTGATTAAAATTGATCGACGGCAGTTGAGATGGTGGAGAAGACGGAGAGTCGAAGGCAGAACTATATATTTATTCAAAACCCGAGGTAAAGTTCAAAGTACAGAGTTTATGGTTAAAACAAAGTGATGTACAATATGTTCATTTCTTACATAGTAGTAAAATTTGGATAAGTTTATTTTTGAGGACTCCACAGGGCTCCCCCTCTTAGAGGTCCGGAGGACCATCAGTACTGTCCTCGTGGACGATTACATGAATATAAGCAATATAAATAAGGGACAATGTCAACAATAAGGATAACAAAAAATAACAACAACAATAAGGATACAAAGTTAGATCAGGATGTATGGAATGCATCCGTGTCGTATAAAGTTTAGCACATACAAGCACATACAGGAATTTAAAAAAAATCAAAACTTGTTATAATTTTAAATAAAAAATTTATGTACATAATAAACCATGACATGTTCGTTAACATTTGTGAAATTCATATATAAATAGATATATACATATACTTGGTGAATGCGTGTGCTTGCAGTACAGTTAACGAACAGCAAACAATAATACTAATAAATATTTATGGTTATAATGAAATGAATCTCGACAACAATAGTAATGAGAAGAATGTCTAAATGAGGTTAACGTACTTTTTTTATGTCAGTCAATAAAATGAACATAGCGGGCAGGTTTACAGATCTGCCGTCCACTGCGTGTCTGTACAGGGGGAAGTGTGAAGAGCGGGAGAGTTGGAGTTGCATTGACTTTCTGATTGTTTATTGGTGCCGGCGTTGCTAGTGTTTCATATTCGCTGTCGGTGTACGCTGGTTTAAGACGGTCGATAGAAACAGTCTCCGGTTTACCATGTTTGTTCAGCGTGAAGTATTTATCGGTGCGTTTAAGTACTAGAAAAGGACCTTCATATGGATGTTGTAAACCTTTTCTAATGGCATCGACGCGAACAAATACAAATTTGCTAGT
This sequence comes from Trichobilharzia regenti, assembly GCA_944472135.2. NCBI lineage: Eukaryota > Metazoa > Platyhelminthes > Trematoda > Strigeidida > Schistosomatidae > Trichobilharzia > Trichobilharzia regenti. The sequence goes on from OX235267.1 coordinate 39,161,111, forward strand.
GAGTAGATTCTTATTAACTTGAGCTTTCTGAAGTGATTGGCGAGGGGCTACTGGTCGAAGCTGGAGCATTTGCTGGGTAAGGCGGTTGGTGAAGTCGGAGATATTTACTTCAGTTGAATCATTAGACGGAACTAACTGACCAGGCAATGTGAGGGTAGTACCATACACAAGTTGAGCTGGTGTACATCCCAAATCTTCTTTTACAGTTGATCGGATACTGAGAAGAACTAATGGTAGGTGTTCACTCCACTTAGATGAGTCAGCTTGTGCCATAAGCGAGCTTTTCAGTTGTCGATGGAAACGTTCCACCAGACCATTCGCTGCAGGATGATAAGCTGTAGTGGAGATATGGTTCACTCCAAGGAGTCTCGTAAACTCTCGAAACAGAGTTGATTGAAATTGAGCTCCTCGGTCTGTTGTAATAGTTGTGGGTACTCCGTAGTTTGACACCCAGCGATCTAAGAAAACCAAAGCGATATTTTCTGCAGATATATCGTTGAGTGGACAAGCAATAGCCCATCGGGTAAATCGATCAATCGCAGTAAGTATATGAGTAAATCCTCTGGATGGCGGTAATGGTCCAATAATATCTATATGAACGTGTTGAAATCGTTTATCCGGTAAATTGAACTGTTTTGGAGGTGTGACGGTATGATGATGTACCTTGGATCTTTGACATTGCAAGCATTGGCGGGCCCATTTCCGAATATCGGAGTTCATCTTGGGCCAAACAAAACGCTCGCTGATTAACTTGACCGTAGCACGCACTCCAGGATGAGACAATGAATGTAGATGTTCAAACAAAGGTTTTCGACAACTTAGTGGAACAAAAGGTCTATGAACGCCCGTTGAAACGTCGCAGACGATAGTTGTATCAGACAGGGGAATAGGTACATCCTGCAACTGTAGGGAGGAGTTTCGTCTACAAGTATGGAGTTCGGCGTCATTTTTCTGCAGCTTGGCAATATTGTCTAAGCTAATATCTATCGAAGATAGGTGATTAACGTCACATCGAGACAAGGAATCGGCTACGATATTGGAATCTCCTTTGATGAACTGGATGTCTGTTGAGAATTGTGAGATGTAATCCAGTTGTCTGGCTTCTCTCGGAGAGTGTCTGTCCAACGAAGTGGTGAAAGCATAACAAAGAGGCTTATGGTCGGTTAAGATAGTAAAATGTCGACCTTGTAGTAAGAAGCTGAAATGTTTCACTGCTAGGTAGATGGCTAACAGTTCTCTGCCAAAAGTGCTGTAACGAGTTTGCGCAGGTTCCAATTTCTTGGAGAAGAAAGCAAGTGGAGTGATGTCATTATTGAACTTTTGTTGTAAAACTGCTCCCACTGCTACCTGCGATGCATCTGTACATAAAATGAGTGAAGCTTCTGGGTTGATGTGAGATAACATTACAACGTTGGATAAGGCATCTTTTGCATTATTAAATGCTGCTTTTGCTTCTTCAGACCACTGAAATTTCTTCGAATTGCATCTAAGTAGGTCGGTCAGTGGCTGAACTATGGAGGCACATGATGGAATAAAACGTCGGTAGAAGTTGAACATCCCGAGAAAACGTCTAAGTTTCTTTAAGGAATCAGGTTCGGGAAAGTTCTTAATAGTTTTTATCTTATCTTCGGTAGGTCTGATGCCTTCGGCAGTTATTCGATGTCCTAAGAATTCAATGGAAGGGGAACCAAAAATACATTTCTTTGGATTGATAACAACTCCAAATTGTTCAAACCTTTGAAATAACAGGCTTAAGTGTTCCATATGTTCTTCCATCGATGAGCTGGCAATTAAGACATCGTCGATATATACAAAGACGAAATCAAGACCTTGGGTAACTTGGTCCATAAAACGCTGAAATGTTTGAGCAGCATTCTTTAGTCCGAAAGGCATTCTCAAGAATTCGAATAATCCAAAAGGCGTGATAATTGCTGTTTTTGCAATGTCTTCTGGAGCGACTGGTATTTGATGATATGCCCTGACCAAGTCAACTTTAGTAAAAACGGTCTTTCCATGTAAGGTCAAGGAGAAGTCGTGGAGATGAGGTATAGGATAACGGTCTGGGACCGTAGCGTTATTCAAAGCGCGATAATCTCCACATGGTCGCCAGTCATGATTAGTTTTAGGTACCATATGCAAAGGTGAAGACCATGGACTGTTAGATGGTCGTATGATACCTAGCTGCATCATATGTTCGAATTCCGACTTAGCTGCTGCTAGTTTATCGGGTGGTAACCGTCGTGGACGTGCCTTCACAGGTTGTCCTGTTGTGATGATCTTATGCGTAACTGTATGAGATATATCTTCGACGTTGTATGATGGTTTAAGGATTTTAGGAAATCGTTGCAATAAAGCAGAGAACATTTCACTCTCCGGCTTTTCTATACAGATGCTATGAACAGAGTAGTCACATGTAATACCGTGGATCTTGAGTTGGGTGCAATTGTCAACCAGTTTTTTCTTGCTGATATCAACCAACAGATTGAAGTGACTTAGGAAGTCTGCACCTAGTATAGCGTGACGTACGTCAGCTACTATGAAGATCCATGTGAAACGTCGGCGTAGTCCTAGGTTTAAAATCATTGACTGTTCGCCATACGTCTGTATGTTGGTTTGGTTGGCAGCACGAGTGAAAGTTTTCCAGGTATTTTGGCTGATCGCCTGGATAGTGAGGGGGGAATAACACTGACCTCGGCGCCTGTATCTACCAGGAATAATGTGCCGGTAGTCAAATCCCTCACATAGAAAAGGCGACTGGGGTGATTGCCAGTAACAGCCGTCGCCATTACTGTCTGGCTGGGGAGTTTCCCTGAGTTGAGTTACCACTGTTGTACATACACGGTCGAAGACACTTCAGGGCATTATGCCCATACCTCCTATGATACCAACAAATGTTACGGCTTTGAGACGGTGTTCTAGAACGTCGTCTAGATCTTGATCGCCGTTGCTTGGATACCGTATGTGACTGGTTCCTTTGTGCTCGAAGCTCAGACACTTCCAGTCGTAAGTCTTGCATTTGAGATGTTAACTGGGAAAGTAACCAAAACAGTGGTGCGTCCTTCATAGATGTGGAATCCGGCAAGGCGGTAACAGAAGAGTTCTGTATCACTTCGCCTTTATGAAGTTCTTCGGGAATAGTGATACGTTTATATGGAGCCATTGTCAAAAAATATTTAAGTATAGAGATATACAAAATAGCAAAACTTGTGGTAACAAAAATTAAAGCAATGCGAGTTTATAAGGCCAAAATAGCAACAAAAATGTTCAAAACGAGTTAACTATCGAAACAAAAAGGTTCGAAAACGGGTTAACCATAAAAAAAGGTTCGAAACGGGCTCACCAATTATTGTGGTGGACCTTTTACTCTGTTAGCTTAGTTACCCAAATTCAAATAGAAAATAAAATACCAAATCAGTTTAGTTACGGGAAGAATATATTAAAGTTTCGTTACTTGGGTTTACAAAGATCCAAAGTCCACAATAAACGTAATAGACTCCGGAGGCGCTGCGGGAAGACTGCTCCAGTACTAATTCTCCAATGTTGACGTTGCCGGAGGTCGACCAAAGTACGTAGGAAGAACTACGGTGCTCCTGCAAAAATTTGAGATAGAAAGCAGGTGATTAAAATTGATCGACGGCAGTTGAGACGGTGGAGAAGACGGAGAGTCGGAGGCAGAACGATATATTTATTCAAAACCCGAGGTAAAGTTCAAAGTACGGAGATTATTGTTAAAACAAAGTGATGTACAATATGTTCATTTCTTACATAGTAGTAAAATTTGGATAAGTTTATTTTTGAGGACTCCACAGGTCTATCTTTAGCCTTGAAGGAACTCAAATTCTTTCCGAAGTTTGAAGCCGCGTCAACCGTTGCTGCAGTCAGAGACGTTGTCACTGAACTATTCAGGCTCGCAAATGACCTCCTGTAGCGCTGTAGTGATCATTTTGATTGGACACTAATAACTAGTAACACCATTAACGCCTTACTGACGAGTGCCAACTAGCACGAAACCTGAGTCCAGGGCTTCCTGCCGATTGCCTCTAAATATATTATGTCACGAAATCAGTGTGCACTGTGACGGTGAATTTCCTAGAATGGTGCCTCCATTGCAAACCTGACTGACTGACAGAATTCAATCTGGACCCAAGGAAAGACTAGACACATCACACCACCTACATCAAAGTAACCAAATATTGATTTGAAATGGATGTCTTCATTATGACATTGTAGTCCAATAGGTGTGTCAGTAACACAGTGGTAGAAGGCTTGTCAATCATGCAGGTGTTTGGGGTTCGACTCTCAGCCATCAACGCACTCCTTTACCGTGCTAAGCCAGTAATACGATTGGTAAAGAGGGAAGTTTGAGCATGAGACTGACAACTCCATCCAGTAAAACTCCGAAGCTCCAGCTTGAAGCTCTATCTTCCAACAGGAACGTAAAGGAATAAAATAAGAAAATAATTACCAAGAAATGCAGCAGAAATACCCATGTAGACATTCCGAAGAAAAAATTGTGTTATATACTCCTAATTTTTCTAAATTACTACATTTGTAATACTTTGATAAAGCTATTAGGAGCATTAAATAGCGAAACCTCAGTTAAAACAATATCGTTTGGATTTTCATTCATTGGGAAATACAAAAACCTTTATTATTACGACATTTTTCTTTACAATTCAGTGCCGAATTTATTCCCTAGGCATCCATTTATGATCTTGAGACCTTATTGGTTGTTGGCCCTTTTTTAATTTATTAATGTAATTATCGTCTCTCAAGGCCATTCATAGAGCCGCTGTCAACCTTTTCCGCTGGTGACTTAAAAAAAAATGTGAAAGCTCTCTATGTCATCAGTCCTTCTTCTTGTTTTTATGCGTCAGCGGTTCGATGGTAACGTTTCCTGTCGTTATGGACGCTGATATTCTTCATGGTGGCTAGAAAAATAGGCTTGTAAATCAGTTAGGTAGATATTAACGGTCATATCAGAAAGATTTAAAACCTCACTGACTTCGTGGAAATATCATAGGAAGCGCCAAAAGAAAAAACACCTTAAGTTTGCAGTTAAATGAGCATTCAGTGCAGCGAAAGTATACAGTCTCCTCATAATCACTACAATTTCACCTTCGAAAATTAGGCTTAGACTATACACTGCCCCACGTGTTTATCTTCAACCACTAATTTGACTGATCCCACCGGGCTGGTTATATTAGGCGCACAGTTATGCAGGTCATCACGGGATTTATGAACACCATTCTCTGCTTGTTTAAGTCAGGAACAGATACAGTTTATTCAGAGCGCCGTTTCTAGCTCACATGAAAACAAGGTGGATATTAAAAAAATTGGTAGTTAAGGTTAGCTATGATATTCCTACCAATCATAAATTTGCACCACCAGTTCTTCTTCTACTTATATTTGAGGACGTCAAAATACTCCTGAAAAAGTCAAAATAATGTCTTCGGAAATAGTTAGTACAGCCAATTTCCCTGCCTAAATCATCACCACCTCATTCTAAATTCTGACACTTTCCCTTCTACCCAACCATTTCACAGGCTATCACTCTGTCAACTAGCCTCAATTGTCGTTCAATGTTCCCTCATCATTTAACCTGATGTTCAACTCATGAATATAGTTTCATGCATGCTATCAATGAGACATGCTTCCCATCTGCAATCCACTGATCTTAGCAACTCCATGTTTTGTGAACAGAAACATTGATCTCGTCAGTAACGATCACTCTTGAAACAGTTCAAGTATATAACACTCTAGAACTATTGAGATGAGGAAATTATCGAGGAGAATATTCCTAGCTCAGTGACCGTCCACCCATCAAGATACACAATGAATCCTGTACGGATGAGCACGTGGGTAGTTCAGAATCAAGATCACCAACTCAATTACACATCATGCAAGTGACTGTCATATGCTGACTGTGGGGTATTTTGAAATTCCAGGTGTAATAATAATGACGTAATTAGGATTGAGGATATAACCACTGACAGTAAGAGAAATAAATCAATTTCATGGTTATAATCATAGATGTCTTCTGTAACTTTCTCATATCAGATGAAGCACAATGATAGGCTTTAATGCGATTAAGTTTAGAATGTTTGGTGAAGTATTGTCCACGGCGGAGATGCCTTTGATATATGCCGTGTACTTCAAACTATCCACTTTCTTTGTTGATGAATGTTTGTAAAAGTAAAATTAAGGGTAATGATCTGATCAAAACAAAACGACAGCTGATGAGATCATTGAATTTCACTCTTGGTCACATAGGAATATGAACGAAATATTCCCATATCACCATTCTGTTACTGTTTATTGATAACATTGCTTTTTCATACAGATTTTATACAAAAAAATAAACACTTTATAGCCTTTCCACCAATTGCTGTCCATTTCACATGAGCTTATTCATAAATCATTATTTCACACTTATTACGTCATGCCAACTTCTGTCTCCTTTCTAACTTACAATTAGTCATCCCTTCTTACACCTTACATTATGTAATACAATTTTTCAAGGACAAAATTTACCAGTACCTGATTGGTCTAAACATTTCTTTGTTAATTATAATTACGATTGTACAGCAGCTTATGAAAACGAATCATCGAAAAGAAAAATTTCTTTGCTGTTTGTGCCTTTTTCTTATGACATTGGAATATGTAGACTGGCCAGTTGTATCATTTGAAAATCTAAGAATCAATGCTTGAAGAGTCCCTCTGGCTTTCACGAAGTCTGACAAGCTGAATAACTGCAGTTTTTTGAAATGTCCTAAGTCAATGTTTGACTACTCTTCACTGAATGACTTATTTTACATCCATCTATTGTTATAATACCTATTTAAACAATACGATGAAGCCGGTTTGAGTGAGCCAGTGAATAAAATTAACACTAAACACAACTACAAGTCTACAAAACATTTTCTTATGACCTATTTATTCAAAGATGTGAAAGCCTCGTGGGATTAAGGTTGCATTACTGCACACAATACTACATTTTGTGCACCATCCTACTGTAAATTTGCGGCAATATTGAAGAATAGGTATCGGAGTCAAACGACCTTGAGGCAGATCGTCAGATCGTTCAGCATTACAAATAGATGGTGTTCATAATCCTCGTTCCAAGTTCCACTCAAATTTGGTTTTTGACTTCTCTGTGGAAAAATGAGTTGATAGGGAAAGGGGACTAAAACACGCTGCATATCTGAAAGGATAATGACTCTTTATCAGAAGTACAGTCATGCTGTTGATGGCTGCGCGTTCAGATGCAACTGTTATCATAGCAGAAAGTTTGTAAGAGTTGGTAATTCATGTGTAATAGTTTTTAAATGCTTGTTTCCCAAAATCGAAGCTCTGCTCTGTGTATATGCTACAGATGGTTACTGAAACGACCAGTATCTGGTGCAGCTGAGGAAACAGAATACTTCAGTGTTATTAGTACAGTGGTATTGTGTGAGAACAGGCCGTGAGAAAATATGAGCAAGGCTGATTCAACAACGAATCACGGCAAAGTTAACGTGGCAAAATATGATTCGCAACTGCTTCAGAAAAGATCAATGGAGATGCTTGTGTACTTGAGGGAATCGCTGTCATCATGCGTACTGACGTAACAGTAATTATTAAACGAAAAATGAATCGTTGCCCTGGGTTAAGAGAAAACTATGTTTGGGTGCTGGGACTGTACAATACAAATTTTCGAAAAATGTTGGTAGAACGCATCCCCTACAGAAGTGCCAATGGTTTAACACCAATAATACAACAACTAGTCCTCCCAGTCACTACTATTAACACAGACGAGCGGTAAGATTATTCGCAACTAACATGATTAGGCTATATTCATCATAAATGCACTCATTCTTCTGAATTAGGGAATCCTACAATTCGTGCAAATTCTATTGAAGGATATGGCGCCTATCTAAAAAATGGTTGCTTAAATACCCTATAAGATGTTGTTGGAATAACTCAGCCTTACAAGAACTATTCTCCATGATTCATACTAAGCAAGTGCCTGACTCAATTTTCGTTCCAAGTCAAGTCTACATAGAAAGTTTCAAAGAATTATGCTTTGAAGAGACAAAGTAGTCAGTTTTGTGTAAATAGGATGCATTTAGTTTCCCGTCTGCATACGTTTTAGACAACGTATAGAAATTATTTCAACCAGGCAAAATGAAACATCAGAGAGAAACTCCTCATAAACTTTGACGTCATAAACCACAGTGCTTGTTATCCAACAAATCAAACGTCATAACAAAAAAGACGAAAACAGAGAAGAAAGATTTCGTTTCGACGATTTATTTTCATAAGCTGCTGTCCAGTCGTGATTATAATCAGTAAACAATTCATAAAACCAATCAGATACTGGTGAAATTTGCCCTCGAAAACGTATCACGTAACGTGAGACATAATGTAGAAGAGCTGATTAATTAAAAGTTAGAAAATGGAATGGAAGTTGGCATAACGTAATGAACTTGAGGAAACCACTGATCAGTATAGATGTGTGGAGTGGATCAGCACTGGTGTAAAGACGATAAAGTTACAGCGATACAGTGATAGTAAAATAAGGATAATGAAAATAATAATAATAATAGTGAACTGATAATAAAATGAAGCAAAATAACAGTGAGAACATTACTCTGGCCACAGTAGGGCGACTGACATTCGTCAGCAAGCTAGGAGATGGATTTTTCCATATCATATATACCCTGAGCATGTCTATCATTGATCCTTCACAATTTCGTCGTTAAATTCCACAACCTTACCAAGCACTCCACGCCTGACCTCATTATTAGCCAACTTTGTGCTTCATCTGACATGAGAAACTTTCAGAAGACATCTATGATTATAACCATGAAACTGATTTTTTTCACTTACTGTCAGTGGTTATATCCTCAATCCTAATTGCATCATTATTTCACCTGGGATTTCAAAATGCCTGACAATCAACCCGTGACAGTCATTCACTTGATGTGTAACTGAGTTGGTGGTTTTGATTCTAAAATATCGACCTGTTCATCCGTACAGGATTTACCGTGTATCTTGAGGGGTGGACGGTCACTGAGCTAGGAATATTCTCCTCGATAATTTCTTCATCTCAATATTTCTAGAGTTTTTACACTTGTACCGTTTCAAGAGTGATCGTTATTGACGAGATCAATGTTTCTGTTCTGATAGTCTGTGAAAGGGTTGGATGAAGGGAAGATTGTCAGATTAGTACAGCTAGGTGATGATGGCAAACGTAGAGAAATTATCTGTGTTGACTGTCTCGGAAGGCATATGTTTGACTTCTTCAGGAGTATTTCGACGTTGTGAGAGTTACGTGTAGGAAGAACTGGTAAAGTAACGTTAAGATTAGTTGAAATGCAGTGGGCACTTCGTTAATATCAGTTGTATGTTCACCATGTACATGGTGAGCAAAGACGGAGGTATTAACAGTCCTGGTGTGCCTCCTGCTTGACCATGAAGTATGATATCGAGAAATCCAAATTTGAATATATCCAAGTGTATATCTAACCTAACCAGTTTTTCAGAAGTGGTCAGATCGTTAGATAAACGTTAAGAATGCCAGATTAAACAGTTTATTCTTATTCTGCAAAGGTGAAACTTGGATGGTTGTGAAGATACTCCATACTTCTGCTGTAGTGAATCTCCTTTTAAACTGTATTCTTTATGCGTTGTGTTATTATTTCGCTGATGTTATCACCAGGGAACTGCCGATTTAAGAATATAATGTATTTTTTAGGACCGCTGACACACTAGCTTGCCTTGCTCGTATATTCATACTTTTCTTGTGAATCAACTTCTCTCTTTATCCGTTTTCGTGGAAGAATTCCCATCGGGTCTTGAAGAGATCAAAGCAAGTGATTCAGCGTAGAGTCTATTTCCAATAAATTTGTCACTGACCTGCAAAATCATTTATGTGTGTTTTTAAAAATGATAGTAAGAAATGTGAGAAAAATAATTTTCGAGAGTTGTTTTGTAAGGACTAGAATTGTTTATACGAGTTTGATCAAGGTTTGATATCAGTAAGAGAACCATTGGAAAACCTGTATGGAGTACTGGACAGCTGTTTCGTCCTAGTTTCTCGGGAATCACCGTCAGTACGCACTCACCTGGTAGTGGTTCGAACCCAGGATTTTCCACTTACAATCTAAGCTCATATACCATTCATAGCCACCGGGACTCAAACCAAAGGCCCATGACTGCTAACTTCCAATGGTTCTTTAACTGATATCAATCCATGATCAAACTCGTAAAAACAAATCTAATCCTTACAAACCACACTCTTGATAATTAACCTGATGCTCAATAGTGAGTGACTTGCCACAGGACGCAGTTTCCTGGAGTTCTAGTGAGAAGTCATAACCAGTGAGGTTCATCCAGTCAAGTGTGAGGATGGAAATCCCACCGATGACATTGGTTGGTGGTCACGCTTAATGCATCACGAATTGGTAGAAGCTAGAATTCATGCGTTGGCCATTGAATCGCGTCTCATTGGCAGAATGGTATACGAGTTTGCCTTGTAATCGGAAGGTCCTGGGTTCGATCCCCGATGGTGGATGCATACTGTCGATGATTTCCAAGAATGAAACAGGTGTCTAGTACTTCAGTGCTGGTTTTCAATGGTTCTCTAACTGATATCAATTCGCTGTCAAAGTTGTAGAAAAATATAATCGCTCAAATACTTTAAAAAAAAATGTTCATGGAATGTATAAATCTCAAAGTGAGGTGTAGAAATATATTAGGAATATTTGGCGATTAAAACATCACACAATTATAAAATGATGACATCGCAAACATTTTAACGAATTTATTAAATAACGATGACAAGTGACATAATACTGAAAATAGTCCGAAATGAAATTAACAATATTAGTAGTCATAGTAATAGTGGGATATAGACAAAATGAAATATAAATATACTAAAAGTATGCATGGGGATTAACATACTTTAGGATAGATGGATTAAGATCGGACAGTTGGAGTCGTTGAACAAACCCTTTCTGCGTACGTATAGCTAGTCTAAAAATTGTTGCGCTGACGTCAACAATCCAAAGTTCTCACTTGTGCAAAGAGGGTATGTCAATGACAACTTTATTATTTATGATGATTCCGATTTGAATAATTTATATAAAGCACATTTAACGGCTCCCACTCGAAGTGGGGGACTCGCTGACGTTCACTTTCTCGATGTGAATATATATATATATATATCATAACGGAGGACTGACAGAACTCTGAAGAGATCAATTTGTACAAAAAGCTGTCATGGAGTCGACAGTTGATAAATTTCTGCAGCTGGCTACCTATTTGTCGAGAAAAAATGTGATCTCGTCACTAGCAACTTGCATTTTCGGTGTATATATGTAGTCCTAATGCTGTGAAAGAAGAGTTAAATCTCATTCGTGAAGAATTATACGAAAAGATCAGACCAACAGAATCTCTAATACCAAGACTGTATGGTCTACCGAAAATACACAAAGCTGGAGTTCCACTTCGCCCTATCTTGGATATGTCTGGATCGCCCTATCATCCAGTAGCTGGGTGGTTAGCTGAAATCCTCGAACCAGTCAGGGGGCAACTATCTAATCATTCCCTTCGGGACACCTTCCAATTTGTTGAATGTATACAGGATATAAATGCGTCGAATAAACAAATGTTGTCTTTGGATGTAGAATCCTTATTTACGAACGTTCCACTGACAGAGACCATATGTTTTATATGCAAATATATTGAAGACAACAAATTGAATATAGGGATACCCACTACAGATCTTAAAGAACTACTTTTGAGATGTACATTGAATGTACAGTTTACTTTCAATGAAACAATCTACAGGCAGAAGGATGGTATTGCGATGGGTTCTCCCTTGGGTCCTCTCCTTGCAGACGTTTTTATGTCCAGTCTAGAAAATGGTTCCCTGAAGCCTATAATCCAAAGCTTTCAAATATATAAAAGGTATGTAGATGACACCTTTATTATTTGTAATATTGATTGTAACCTGAATAATATATTAAGTGTATTTAATGAGTGCCATCCTGCGATAAAATTCACACTCGAAATGGAGAACGAGTCTAGCATTCATTTCCTCGATGTGAACTTATCAAGAAGGACCGATGGAACTCTGAAGAGATCGATTTATCGTAAGCTGTTATGGAATGGTCAACTGACAAATTTCTACAGCTGGGTACCTATTGGTCGAAAACGAAACCTGGTCCGGTCGCTTGCCACTCGTATTCGACGCATATGTAGCACTGATACTGTGGAAGATGAGTTATACACTTTGAGGAAAATCCTAATGGAAAATGGATTTCCACCACGTTTTATAGATAAGAATATACATTTAAAGCCTACAAAACGTGACTTATCAACCGCTCCCAAGAAAATACTTTACATGAGCTTAGAATTCAAAGGGGACTTAGCTTCCGATATCATGAAACGAAGGATACCACAGTCCCTGAAAAGAACATTCCCTGCTGCCTCTCTGAGAATAGCTTTTACTAGCCGACCATTATTGTTCAATAACCTGAAGGACAAGATCCCAATGTTGACCAACTCTATGTGCGTTTATCAATTCACCTGCTCTTGTGGAGCTAGGTATATCGGTCGTTCGACTCGAGTTTTGTCCAAGAGGGTGCAAGAACATTATCCTGCATGGCTACGAAAAGGTGGAAGTGGAGCAATAAGAAGCGCGATCATTGAACATCTGGTCGATAATGATCACCCTATCTCTATAGCCTCCGCCTTTAAAGTCATCTACAAGGCAAAGAGCAATCTACCTAAATCCCTACGTACCCGACTCATCTGTATTGCTGACGCTTTCACTATCGAAACAGAAAAGCCAGATCTCTGTGTACAGAAAAAGTTCGTTCAACCCCTCCAACTTTCATGGTCTTAATCCTTCTATGCTAAAATATGATAATCCCCAATCATATTTTAGCTCTACCAATTTTTCATTTTTCATTTTGTCTATTCAATTTGTATACTCTTCCTTATTAAGTCAATTGTTATTATTACTATTCTCACTTTGAACTGTCCCCGGTATTATTTCACTTGTTCCACTTGTCATTCTAAATCAATTCTTTTTTACAACGATAAATTCTATGCTATTAAATTTCACACAATATTACGTAACGTTTTTGTTTTATTCGATTCGTCTACTAATCCTATAATTGCACATCCTTTTTCAAGTTCTATCCCTCCTATGAATTATTCTATATATGACATTAATCTGCTTTGCCACTTGACATTTAACTACGATTATAATCACAAACATTTTAGTTTTAATTGAACTTCATATGATTATTATTATTTTATGCATTCACACCTAAGATTCAATTCCCTCACCGGATATAACTTCTGAAAAACCATATATATACGACTGTACAGCTTGATGATAAATTCGCTGAAAAGAGTCTCTTCGCTGAATCACTTGTTTTGATTTTCTAAATGTTACAATGGGAATTTTTCATGAGTACAAGAATATTATCCTACATGGTTATGAATAGGTGAAAATAGGCTATAAGAACCTTAATATAGTTGGACATCTATCTAGACGATACTGGTCACCCCAGCTCACGCAAATCATTACGTGTCTGACTCATCTGTATTGCTCAAAGTGTTTGGTAATCAAAATCGAAAAGCCTCCTCTAGATGAGAACAGAAAACATTTGATCAATCGCTCCAACTCTCATGGTCTTTGTTCGTCTATGCTAAAATTTGCTAATACCTATTCATTCTTTAGCCCTACATATTTTTCCTATGTTTAATTCAGCTTTTCACAGTCCATATTATTATTATTATTATTAATTAGAATCACATATTTATACAGTTGAACAGTTTGATGATAAGTTACAGATTTTCATTATGAGCTGACATTGATAAAAGGACCACCTGGGAGTACTGAACAGCCAGCTACTCCGTCCTAGTTTGATACTCTTCAGCTGTACGCACCCACCACCGGGGTTAGAACCCAGGACTTTCTGGTTACAAGGCGAGCAAGTTCATAGATCATTCAGACACTGGGATCCAATCCAATCCAATAGCCAGCCCATGAATTCTGATTTCTGCGATTTGTCACGAATCAGGAGAAGTTACTTTTCACTGGACATTGGAGCAGGCCTCCGTGGCTTAGTGGTTTACAAGCTCGCTCTATAACCATAATGTCCTGGATTCGAACACCGCTGGGTGTGTACCGTGAAGAGTCCGGAATCGATCTGATAAAACAGCTTCCAGTACTCCCAACAGGTCTTCCAATGGTTTTCTAACTGATTTCAACTCAGGATGAAATTCTCCAACCAGTCAAATAAAATCATTACAAAAACCAACACTTCAGAATTATATTTTCTTAAGACACCTATTCGCACTTTATAAATTTGCATATATAGAATAAACAAAACAATTTGCATAGAATAAGTTACATTGTGTGGAATAGAAAGGAGGGTGAACGGTATGCCTACGATTGTCTGAATATATACCAAAACGACTATGCCTCAATGGAAGCAATGTGTATAATACTGCAATTACCAAATATTTCATCAATACGAGACATTTAAAATTATTTAAAGACAAGATAGTTCAATTCTTCTCAAGTCTACTTTGGAATGGACAATACTTACATATTGAATAATTTCTGTCCAAATAGGTATTAACCAGTACTGTTCAAAAGTCTGCACTGTAGAGTCAGAAAAATATGCTCTGTAGACAGACTAGAGGAAGAACTTCTGATTCTTGAAAAGGTGTTTAAAAACAATGGTTAAACCCCAGGGATTCATTAACAAGCATGGAAGATGTGAAGGCCCAAATGTCAGATAAATCACAATGGAAAAGAAGTCCATATTCGTTCATCTCGGTTTTAAAGGTGATGACATTACAAGAATAGCCAACAGAAGATTGAATACGTCACTAAGCAGAGATTGCCTCGTAGTTAAGTTATTATTACTATTGTTTCCTCTAATTCCTAGTCCTGGTTCCGCACGTCTACAATGCATTCGGTTCTCTGCCAACCTTTTCACCTAGCTCCACGTCTGTCCACATGCTTTCATCTACTCTTCATATGACCTCCTCCATATCACTCTCGGACTGACGACAAACTAACCGCTTCCTATTTGGGTTCTACTCTAGGGCTTGTCTTATGATGTCACTTGATGGTTTCCTCAGAGTATGACCAATCCACCTCCATTTCTTCCTGCATATCTCCTTCACAATCGGTTCCTGCTGACTTTGTTTGCTTCCAAAAATCCCTCCCTGTTGTTGATCTTCTGTGGCTGGCCATCTGATCTTGAGTGGTATTTAACGAAGGCAGCTGTTGATGAAGGTGTGTATTTCGTTAGAAGTGCTCTTCATGACGCGATGGATAAGTCTCTGATCCATAAGGTAGCAGTTAAGTTGGTTCCGCTTTATCCGACAACATACCTTTTTGTTCAATCAAAAGTCAATAGATACCCTCCAAAGTTAATTGTTACTGTATGTACAAATTTACTTATATCTCAGCTAAACGGTTACATTAGGAGAACAGAAAGAAGTGCACACCTCCAATTTTTCTGAACATGCACCAAACATTCTGTGTCTCTAGGGGCGGGGTATTGCTTACAATAGTGTCAATGACAGACATCTCATCAAAAGGCGTTATGAAGTGGGCATCATGAAATCCTTCCAAATTGCCGATAGACGCAAATAGTTCAATTCTCAGAAACTTTATCGAATCAATCTCTTTCAGACATCTGAGAACTGACTTACCTCTACATGAAGAAGACTTTATCAGGCTTTCCTTGCCGCTGCAACTGGATGTCGGTGGCACAGTGGTTAGGACTCTCGCGACCATGCACATGGTCCGGAGTTCGAGCCCACGCCGACGCACACTTGATATCTATGGTCGGCCTGCGAATTTTGGGCTACCGATATCCACGCTGAAATTCCACACTTGTACCAAAAATACGGTGTGGAATCAAGCTGTAATCAAAAATCAAAAATCAATGTCTTTACTCCCTCTGTCTCTCTCTCTCTCATTTGATTACATTATCTTTTGCTCTAACCTCATCTTCCCATTGGGTATAGTGTAACTTTGCTTGCCTTTTATTTCTATAGCTTGAGTTAAACTCATTATATCGTTACTAATCACCCTATCCATTAACCATATTTTCCGCAAAACTCTACTGCCGCTGAATTCAAGTGTTTCATCTTTGTTTAAACTTTAACTTTCTGGGAAATCTGTGGGCAGTATTTATTCATTTTTGGGGTCCACTCTCATTAACTGACATTATGTAACATTTGTAAAAGTATGTTACAATTGTTCTGTATATAAACCTAATGATTTCTATAGGCTCTCTATGCAGCTGATGGCAAGGCGACAAAATAAACAATGATATTATCGTATTCTGAACTAACAGCTGTTTTTGACTGATTCAAATATTCTGCTCAGTAACTTGATCTAGTTCTACAGTCATATATGTATACGTCATACATGAAATTTATGTGTATATATATACAACCTACATCGACTGGTCAGTATAATCAATTTGTGAGCTTGATGTCTTCGAAATTTAAACGCAATGTAGTAAAGTGTTTTGTTTTGTCCACTCTTATGACGACGATAATGATAGATTCTAGATTGCTTGAAACATTCCCAAGTGTAAGCGGATTCACAAAATCAAAAGAAGTGGTTCAATGAAAACTCCGTTTTCAACGAATTTATCATCAGACTAGGATGGAACGGTGGGTTGTCCAGTACTCCAAAATTAGTTTACCAATGCTTCTCTGACCGATGTCAGCTCATGACGATATCCCGTAACCAATCAAACAAAGCCCTGCAAACCAATACTTGAATATCAACGAGATGCTCACTGGCAACTGGCCCTATTCAGGTAGGCAGTTACCTGGGGTTTTAGTGGTAGGTCGTGACCAGTAGGGTGCAACAGGTTGAGTGTGACGACAAGACATCGCTTAGCGGTTACGCTATATCGTGAATTGGCACAAGTTGGAATTCATGGGCTGGCCATCGGATCAAGTCCCAGTGGTTTAGTGGTCTACGAGCTCGCCTTGTAACCAGAAGGTCCTGGGTTCGAACCCCAGTGGGTAAGTACTAATTAAGGGTCTCAAACTAGGCTCAAGAATCAGCTGTCCAGTACTTCCTGTAGGTTTTCCAATGGTTTTCCAACCGCCGTCAGCTCATGATAAAGTCCTACAACCAATGAAAAGAATATTCGTTGTTTAATATGTTTTGTTCGTCCCGTATATAAATGAGTGTCTTCATCAGAGTCCAATTGGAACATACGCCTTCAGCAGCACATCTCTGATTTATTCCGTTCTGTGCAGTCCTCTTCAAATGACCCCACAACTGACCATAAGCTGCCATCTCTTCCTCTCACACGATCGCCTCCATGTCACATTAGGATGCCTAAGTAGTTGTTTTTCATTCGGGTTTCACTGAAGTGATGGCTTAAAGCGCATTGTCACCCGCCTTTCCCCTCAGCGTATGTCTTACTCGAGTGGAACCGAAAGGGAGGCGGCGAGTTGGTCGTCCAAGGGTGACTTGGAGGAGGTCATGCGAGGAGGAGATGAAAGCATGTGGACAGACCTGGAGCAGGGTGAAAAAGTTGTCAGAAAACCGAAGTCAATGGAGGTGCGCAGCTGAAGCCCTATGTTCTTAGGAACCAAAGGATACAATAATAATAATAATGTCTTACTCACCTCTATTTTCGTCAGAATGCCTCCTGAGTAATGGGTCCTTGATCGCCTTATTCCTAGAATTTTCTGTAGCTAGTTCTTTCTGGTCAACTATCTGATCTTCAGTATGGAGCCAGAGAAGGCGGTTGTTGATGGAAGTCTAGAGTGGCCGGTTGGAAATGACTTTCCAAGTCTCTGTAGCCTATAAAGGCAGAGGCCGACTTAACATTGGTGTTGAAAATCTGGAATTTGTGCTTCTTGCTGAGCGCAGAAGATTTCCATAGTGATTTAAAAGTGTTGAATGCCTGTCCTGCCCTTTCGATTCCAATTTTTACATTATTCTAAACGATGTTCCGTAGGTAGGTGGAGGAAGTGACCTCTTCCAAATTCATTCCGTTGACCACACTATTATTCCTTTGGGTTCCTATTGGAACATAGGGCTCCACTTTTTCTATTACGACTATCCTCTTCAGTCGGCTGGTGCTATGACAGCTCATAATCTTTCATCTCCTTCACGTAACTCTCACACCGACAAACCACCAGCCGCTTTCCATTGGGATTCCATTCAAGGTTATATCTGGCACAGGATTTCATGTGATGGCCTCCTCAACGTATGCCCAACACAGCCATCTCCATTTTCTCCTAAATATTTGTTGAGCAATTGGCTGTTGCCTGTTATTTGGTTCCCAGGCAGAGTTTTTTATTGCTAATTTTTTTCTGGCAGACTGACCATTTGATCTTCAGAATGGAGGTGGTGAAGCGGGCAGCTACCGGTAAAAGTCCGCAGTAGCTTGTTGGAAATGGTTGGTAATCTCCATCACCTCCTTCTTCTGTATGTTCACCTGGACTCCTGTTTTCACCACCTGTCTGTTTCTTCGGCCAGTCTGTTGGGTTTCGTCCGGAAGTATTTGAACTTATGTAACACTGGACATAAATTGTCAGCAAGGTCCAGACCTTCTATAGTCTTTCTATCTAACTAATATATCACTCTCTTCTCGCTACCAATGCACAGTCTCCTGCATAATCCAGTCCACCACAATTAGGAATAACATCGTGATTGATAATACGCAAACTTCTCTTACTCCTGAGTTTTCCGCTGTGGATCACTTGACAGTTGGTATTGTCATAAAGCTGTTAAATGAGATTGATGAAAATAAAACACGTAGTTCAACGAAGAGTCTCTTTTCGGTGACGAATTCATTTTCTTACCTGTACTATCGCAAATATATATGTGATATTTTGTATGTATGTGTGTATATTAAGTTTGTCAAACAAAAATACAATTGGTTATGGTTATTTTAACTAAACAGGTGAAGATTGTTAATACAAGTCAAGAAAATTAGATGTTCATGAAATTAGGGAGATAACAAAGGTGATGAGTTGTCACAAACAGCTGTCAAAAGGAGTTATGTAATAATAATATGAATAGTTTGATGATTGATTTTTACTTTGGATACACATAGTAACGATGTAGAAAATACGAAATAACGTAAGAGTTATAAATTAATACAAGAATTATAAGCAATTAAAGAACATGCAAAGAAATAAAATTAAGTCATCAAAATAGAAAAAATATCAAATCAAATCAAAAACGTTGTTACCAAGATTTGCCCTTACAAATCAAACTATAGAAAATTAATCTGATGCTCGCTAGTGATTTGCTACAGGCTGGAGTTTCCTGGAGTTCTAGTCGTGACCACTGAGGTCCAGTTATATGTCACGTGTGGGGATGGATGTCCCACCAACGACAATGGTAGGGGTCGCGCTAAATCATGAATTGGTAGAAGTTAGAATTTATGGGCTAGCCATTGAATTGGATCTCAGTGGCTGAATAGTATACGAGCTCGCCTTGTAACCAGCTGTCCAGTACTCTCAGGCATTCCAATGGTTCTCTAACTGATATCGATCCGTGATCAACTCGTAAAATAAATATAATTCCTGTATTCACTTAGAACTCTTACGTTCCAATATCCAATATCGTTTTTACGAGCTAGTATAAACCAATTTGATTTCTTTGTGCTCGCTTCGAACTCTTACGTTATTTCGTATTGTTTACTTTGTTACTATGTTTATCCTGAGTACAACTCAATCATCAAACTATTCATATTATTACAAAACATATTTTTAAACAACTGTTTGTGACAACTCATCGCCTTTTATTTTACTACGCTGATTTCATTAACACCTAATTTTCTTGACCGAAATCGTATTACCTAACTCCGATTACCAATCTTCACCTGTTTAGTTAAATTAACCATACCGATTGTATTTTGGTTTGACAAACTCAATGTACACATACATACAAAATACCCCATACGTATATATTTGCGATAGTATAGCTAAGAAAATGAAATCGGCACTGAGAAGAGACTCTTCGATTATCTACGTGTTTTATTTTTATTAATGCCTTGATGAGTATTATCCACGAAATGAGATTGAAAGTTTTGCGTAAGAGGATGGAAGGCATAAAGTGAAGATAAGAGATTTCACATTGCGATTAACTTCTGTTCAACTTGAACGCATGAAACAGATCATTGCGTTTTACCATTTAGCTGACTACAACTTCCTTTAGCCACACACACACAGACAGTCAGTAAACTCGTCAAAGACAGCGAAATGACGATTTTTTTCACAAAATCTACTGTTTCATTCTACAACAGGGACATCAGAAACTCAAAATTAGCCCCACAGTGCTGTCAAACAACTACACAGAGAGGGTTAATTCCTGAGTACAAAAGAAGTACTGTAGAACAAAATCAGTTAGCCATAATTCAATCGTGAGCAACACCTGAAAGTCGAGGAGAATATTCTCAACTACATGGGATCAAAACTCTGTCATCATCAATCACCCACCGATACTTTTCAAAGAAGGTCCAGGATCAGAATGACCTTGATTCACTCGAATAAAATGACACTGTGAAACAACAAGTTATCAATGTATCAATCACACAACTGCAAAGCGAAGTATTCAATTTAGGGATTTAACAGGGAGAAAGACAAATAATATGGATCAAGTCAACATATGCTATACAAGTGTCAGAACAATCATATACAGTTCCTACTAATTTGTTTATTAGATATATCACACAGTGAAGAAACAGTATTATTCGCTGGATGACATTTCGAACATAATTTATTGTTCATAATCATATCAACAATTATAGTCATACAACTTTGAAACTTGAGTTTCCATTTCTTGCTTTCTATATTTTATCGATTTTCGTCTTCATTTCTCTTCTGTACACCTGAATCTGTCACTCTACTACTGAAAATTCTTGTGAAAGACACAGTACACAATATACTACTTAAACAATGTTAATACTAACACATGCCACAATGGAAAGTTTTCTATATTAGGATAGCAAATGTGCTTCTCACAATCCAGTTCACTTGGGAAGCAGGCAGAATCAGACGTCGGTGAACTACTATTTCTAGACTGCCTAGTTAAGAGAAAGGAAAACGGAAATTTTACTATGCATCCATATTCAGGAAGAAAACCCACTCGAATGAATATTTAGACTTCAAATCACCACATTCAATCAGCGCAAACATTTCAGTTGTTCCAAGTCTTATTAAACGAGCACATTCTCTGGGGTTGACGCATGAGAAGGAAAAAGAAGAAGAAATATCAAACATTACTGAAACTCTCAAGCAAAACAACTACTCAAGGAACTTCGTCGACAAAATCAACACAGACATTATTATTATTTCCTTTAATTCCTAGAGGAAAATAGGGCTTTAGTCGAGCGTCTCCATTGCGTTCGGTTTTCTGTCAACTTTTTCACCCCGCTTCAAGTCTGCCCACATGCTTTCATCTCCTCTTCACATGACTTCCTCCAAGTCACCCTCGGACGACCAACTCGCCGCTTCCCTTTCGGGTTCCACCTGAGCGATGGCTTACCTAGTGATGTCACTCCCCTAATGGTTTCCTCAGAGTATGGGCACCCAGTCCACCTCCATTTCTTCCTGCACATTTGTCGCACAGTTGGTTCCTAGTTGGTTGGTTCGCTCATTGCCAGATATCCTTCCCTGTTGCTGATCTTCTCTGGCCAGCCATCTGATCTTGAGTATTGAGCGAAGACAACTGTTAATGAAGGTCTGCAGTTTGTTTGAGATGCTCTTTATGACGCGCCAAGTCTCTGATCCATATAGTGATTAGCACTGAATTCACATTAACGTTGAAAATGCTGATCTTATTTTTGATGCTGAGTGCTGTAGACCTCCACACAGACTTAAGAGTAATGAAAGCTTGTCTTGCTTTTTCGATCTTTGCTTTGATATCCTCGTTAGTTTCGTCCGCCTGTGTTTGAAACGTTGCTTCCCAGGTAGGTGGGCGGGTAGGTAAAGGAGGTTGCTTCTTTCAGGTTCTTCCCATTTGTGCTGAATGTTGTCTATTGCTGATGCTGTTGGTGTTGGCCAGAAATCTTCATCACCTTTGTTTAATCTATGTTAACCTGAAGTGAAGTTCTATCTTTGATGCTTCTTTTGCCAGCTTGTTGCTTTTCACTTGGATATCTTCCAGTTACTGGAAAAGCAGACATATATCATCGGCGAAGTCCAGATCCTCCAAGTTCTTGTTTTGTGTGAGTCCATTTTATGCCTATTTCCTCATTGTCCGATGTCTTTCGCACTATCCAATCTACTGCAATCAGGAAAATCATTGGCGATAGTAGACAGCCTTGCCTTACTCCCGTCCTCACTTCGACATTAAGTATGGCTGAAAACGCATTCCGAAAACGTGGGCCTTAACAGTTGTCATTTATATAGAGCAGAGACGTCAAACAATATCGGAAGAGTACTCAATCAGCTCGACATTAGAGTTTCCTTCGAAAAATCAGACACACTTCAAAGCAACCTGTCCAAATAAAAGACCAAATCTCTAAAGATTCCCTGAGAAATCGGCTCTCCCGCTCATTGAAGAAAACCTTCCCTGCAGCTGAGTTACGACTGACGTTCTCCACGAGACCAGTGATTCGAATGAACGTGAAGGATAAGCTACCGCTGTTGGCCTCATCTATGTGCATCTACCAATTCACCTGCTCGTGTGGAGCCAGGTATATCGGCCGTACACAGCGTTCGCTATCCAAACGCGTCAACGAACATTTACCTTCATGGTTTTATAAAGGAGAAAACCGATGCCCTCGCAGCTCGATCCTTGAACATTTGATCGACTCTAGACACCGAGTCAAACCAGAAAAAAACTTCAAATTTATCTACAGAATACAAGGCAGTCTTGCTAAAAGTGTACGGATCAAACTTCTCCACATCGCAGAAGCAATGGCAATTCATCTGCTAAATCCTGAACTCTGCATACAAAAGAAATTCGTTCATTCATTAAATCTACAATGGACGTCATCTTTCTTAATTTCAGTCTTACTAATTGTATTATTTTGTCTTTTTCATTTTAGTTTATCATTTTATTATTTCACATCTTCATTTATATTATTCTCTACCCCACCCTTTTGTAATTTCTACCCTCATTAACATTGTTGCTAACTTGACCCACGTCCAATTTCTAGTCAACTATGTTACGTCGTCCGATTAACTTACTTATTTTCAACTGTATTATTCTCTAACCCCACCCTTATTTAATTTTAACCACCACTCATTAACACTGTTGCCAACCTGACCTACTCAGAATTCTACTCAACTGTCTTACGTCATCCAATTCACTTAATCAATTCTATTTTATTTTCTGTCTTAACGTTTGTCTCCAAGCCAAATAATACTTACATTACATAATTATCTAAACTTTATAAATCTAATGTACACACACACAAACAAATTTGTATATATGTGCGATTGTACAGCTCAGTGAATGAATTCGCCGAAAAGAGTCTCTTCGCTGAACGCCTTCATTTCTATCTAATTGTGTCTATAAAATAAAATGCTTGGAATGTGATGCGATATACATTGGACAGACACCTCACAAGAGATAAATCAGAAGAAATAAACACCGTTGAGCATCTCTTCTACCACCGGTTTTGAGGAAATGGATAAGATGAATTTTGATCGCCAGTTCATGTTTGTAGAGGAAAATAAGAAGAAGAATGCTTCCAGTTTGACTTATGTAAAGAAACTATTCACAGTTGTGACAACTTTTCATGTAGATGATATCCATTTTGTCTGCTTTCGCAGAAAGGTAATAAAAGCTTCGCGACTGAAACCATCTATAATTTAGAGAACACAAATACATCAATGTCCTCTACTTCAGATCTACAAGTCATCTCCGTCAAACCTAAGTGGCAAAATATAACTTACATAAAATATGTGGACTTTTTACTTGATGAGCAGGATAGAAAACATAAGTGTGCATAATTATCAAGTGCTGATAGTATTGACTGTTTATAGAATAATTACACGAATTTCCTTGAAAAAAATAGACAGAGTTCACAAGGTTCTGCATATACCATAAAACACGACAGGTTAGGTAACCACGGAAAACATTTTTTACAAAATAACAGACAAAAGAAAGGATAACGTAAGTGACGTTCAAATCAAACAGGAGTAGGATAGTCAAGTATTCGTTTGTAAGGTGTTTTTTGTTTGATTGTCTGGTAGATTTCATCATGAGCTGACATGAGTTAGAAAACTATTGGAAAATCTCCACAGAGTGCTGGACAGCTGTTTCGTCAGCTCGGTCTTGAACCGAAGACCTTATGGATACAATGAGAACTTGTGAGGCATTAAACCACTGGGACGCGATCCAATGGCCAGCCCATGATTTCCTACTTCTGCCAATTCACGGCATGGCATGATCCCTGGCCAATGTCTTCGGCGAGTATTTTTTCTCACACCCGACCTACTGTCTTAATGGTCTACCGGATTGCCTTGTAATCAGAAGATCCTGGGTTTGAACCCCGATGGTGGATGCGGACTGTAAAGAGTCCCAAACTAGGACGAAACAGCTGACTGTTAATAGATAAATCTAATGTGTGTCAGAGAAAGTGTTTGCTGATTTCAAATTCGTTTGAGTTCCAGCCTTATAAAAATTCAAAACAAATGATTCCTTGAAGAGAGTCTTCTCAACCAATTTATTATCAAGCTGTACAAGAAATCCTATAAGGGGATTGAATCATAGGCGTGACAGTAGTATGAAAAGCAATCAAAATATTTGTGATTGTAATCATAGTTCATTGTGAAGTCACAAAACAACTTATTTCACATTTAAAATACTTCATAGGATGGATAGAACCTGGAAGGAGTATAAAATTATAGGATTAGTATGGGAAGAGTATACGAACTGAATAAACAAAACGAAAATTTGGTAGAGACAAATTCTGATTATCGATTACCGTACTTTAGCATAGAGGAGAGATTAAGACCATGGAAATTAGAGTGGTTGAACGAACTTTTTTGTATACAGATACAGAGATCTGGTTTTTCTATTTCAATGGTCGAAGCTTCGGCAAGCTGGATACGTAGTGATCTAGGCAAATTACTTTTTTTCTTGTAGATGACAATAAAGGCGGAGGCTGTAGAGACAGAGTGATCATTATCGACCAAAGGTTCAGTGACCGCCTTTTGTATTGCTCCGCTTCCACTTCTTTGTAACCATACAGGGTAGTGTTCTTGTACCCAGTTGGACAAAACGCGAGTCGAACAACCGATATGCCTAGCTCCACATAAGCAGGTGAATTGATGAAGGTAGATAGAGTTGTTCAACTGTGAAATCGCGCCCTTGTGTCTCTGATGAATCACTTGTTTTGATTTTCTGTGGAAGTTTTCCGTGAATTTTAAAAATCACCCGTCAATTTTCATGTTTCTTTGTCCAGAATTTATACATTTTTCCGATGGAATCGGTGTCTATGGTTGCCCACATGCATTTGAATCTGAGATTAGATACCATGTTTTTTGACTAATTGTTTATTTTCGTGGATGCGAAGACAGAGAGAATCTCCACTTTGACCAACCTAACGCTTTTCACAGCTGCTACAGTTTATTTTGTTGATCATATTGGCTTTATCTTCTTACCCTTTGTCGCATATTGCAGACTGAAACGATTTCATTTTAATGTATGTATAAAACTTTAGCACTGTGATAGTATGAAATTCCGCATGCAATTACACACAACCATACAATAGGATGGATGGGATAAGATGACAGCTTTAAAATCTAATATAGCAAGTGGCAGGAGAGATTGATAACAAAAGCTTTGTTTATCGAATCGCGGGAAAACACGTGTAGTAGGAATGATTCGACAACTGTCCACCTAAACATCTGGAAAATTCCACTGCTCCTACAACGACAAATAGCGAAGAATAAAGAAAACTATGAAACTCAAGTTTCGAAGTTGTGTGATCATAATTGATATGATTATGAAAACGAAAATGTGTTCCAAATGTCATCCAGTAAATAGTACTGTTTCTTCACTGTGTGATATATGTAGTTAGCAAATTAATATGAAGCGGCTTTGTTTGCTTATGGGTGATATTTAGTCCAAAGGTTTTCAATAGTCCTAAAGAGATTTTGGACATGTTCTTCTCTTAAAGCAGGATGGTATACTTTGTGCCTTCACTGGATGATATGGAGTTGGTTAGTTGGGGTTCAGAGTTGGTATCTTGTGAAGAAATTTCGCGGATATCCATTATTCTCGAAGACAGTGATAAAATCCCGAACTCTGCATACCAAAGAAGTTTAGGTGAGAGGATTTCATCATGAGCTGACATCTGTTAGAGAACTATTGGAAAATCAAAGGGGAATACTGAACAGCCAACTGTTTCGTCCTAGTTTTGGACTCTTCATCAGTACGCATCCACCATACGGGTACGCACCTAGGACCTTCTCGTTACAAGGTGAGCAAGCTCGTAGACTATTAAACCACTGGGCCCTGATCAAGTGGCCAGCTAATGAATTCCAATGTCTGCCAATGCATGAAATAGCGCGACCAATTCGCAGTGTCTTCTTTGATGTGTTACTACCTCACCTTCAATCCGCTAAATTGACAATGAACCTTATTTTCTTAACACTGTCATCCCATCTCGACCATATCGACTGCATCAAATGATACGTTGCCTGAGGACACATTTTTACCAGTATCTGATTTGTCTTATGAATTCTTTGTTAAATATAATTACAATTGTACAGTAGCTTATGAAAATGAATCGTCGAAATGGGAAAATTTTCTCTTCGCTGCTTACGTCTTCTTATTCTTATGAGTTTGAATTCTACTTACTCTAGTCAATTATATTACGTCAATCAGTTTAATTAAATACTTTCAGTTTAATTTCTACCCGATTAAAGCTGTTCGTATTACGTAATTCTTCATCTAAAAAAATTACAAATTCTAATGATACCTTTTCGGAAATATCGCTTTTGAACAAAGCAAAAACTACAGTTTTAGCAGAATAAAATGGTACTATCATTGTTTATTTCGCTGACTTCTCGTCAGCTGCTTACGTGGCAAAGACATTATTAAATATATCTACAACAACAATTTTAACATACTTGTACAGAGTTCATTTTAAACAAAAATCAATCGATCAGTATACGCATACACTAAAAATATACATATATAAATATGCAATATTAAACACTATTCCGAACAAAAATAATCATACACAATGGAAACGTTTAGCATTTCCCATAAAGTTACTTTATGATGTCATCTTATGTAACCTCCTTATTCACAATGGTTCCAATCAACGAAACTATTGATATCATTTGTCAGCATTCCGATCTTCTCCCCCTCCTAGAGTCTGAATTCAAAAGCCTACTGCTTATGTGTACCATAGATGTGCAATTCCAATTTGACAACACTTTTTACCGCCAAATAGATGGTGTAGCTATGGCCTGTCCACTTAGCCCTGTTTTAGAAGACATATTCATGTCAAACCTTGAAAGAACAAAGATGAAGCATGCAATCGACGAAACATCTTCCTACTGTCGTTATGTTGATGTCACATTTATAGTGTGCAAAAAATGAAAGTCATGCTTCACACTTACTAAGATTATTCAATATTGCAAACGCCAATATTGAGTTTACTATGGGACATGAAAGTGACGGAAAGTTTCACTTCCTCGACATCGCCATCGAACGCCTAGAAGACGGTTGTCTTCAAAAGTCAATTTATCGAAAGCCCACATGGAAAAGATAATACTTACTTACATTTTAATAGCTTTTGTCCAAATAGCTTTAAACGTAGTCCAGTCAAGACTCTGTGCTATAGAGCTGTAAAGGGAAATTCGAGGAAGAATTTGAGTTTCTTGAAAAGATATTGAAGAGCAGTGGGTGCCCTCAAAGGTTCATCAACAAGTATGGAAGACCTGAAGTCACAAATGTAAAACAAATCACAGTGGAAAAAAGCCAGTCTACGTTCAGCTTGATTATAGAGGTGATACATTGCAGCGATGATCAACAGAAGGCTGAGTACATCACTAGCCATAGCCTATCCTGCACCTAAGCTCGTTCCCGTCTATCGAGCAGCTTGCTCTTTGGTGCAATCAAAAATCGATAGATATCCTTCTCATGTTACCTCCAACTGTATATACAAATTTACATGCATCTGCGGGAGAAGTTACATTGGAATGACAGAAAGAAGGGCATATTTATGATTTTCTGAACAAGTACCAAATAGCTTATGTCTAAAGGGAACAAGTGCTTTAAACAGTGCCATCGCCAGGTATCTCCTTGACACGGGTCATGAGGTGGACGACGAAAAGTCGTTCAAAATTATCAATAGTCAAAAGAGCTCAATTCTTTTTAATTTTTCTGAATCCATTTCCATCAAGCGCCTGAAACCTGATTTATACGTCCTGCCTGGTAACTGGATATTTTTCATCTTAATTTCATCCGAATGCGAAATGCTGAAAAGTTTCCATTGTGTATGATTATTATTGTTCGGAATAGTGTTTAATTTTACATATATATATATATATAATATATATATATATACTTTTACTGTACTAATATATTGATCGACTGATTTTTGTTTAAAATGCGTTCTGTGCAAGTATGTTAAAATTATTTTAGTAGATATATTTAATAATATCTTTAGCTTGTAAGCAGATGAGGAGAAGGCAGCGAAATAAAACATGGTACCAATTTATTCTGCTAAAACTGTAGTTCTTGCTTTGTTCAAATTCATTAAGGGGTGTAAATATATGAAATATTGCCTTTATTGATATAAGAAAAGGGCGAAATAAATGAAATTGGCGTCAACGTATCATCATCCTCTACTGACAGAACAAAATGAGTGATCAGTCTCTCAGCATCAAGGGAACTAAGCTCTAGTAAGATAAAAGTACTTTAGAAAGAACTAAATTTCAATGTAACAGTTAGTAAATTAAAAGCAGAGGATGTCATTCCTAACACAGAAGTAGCACCAGGTTCAATAGATAAGACAACAGTAGAAGAGGTTCGAGCACAATGTGCATTAGCCCTGAAAAATCAAAGCATGGTGAAATATTGCTTTTGTAGCTACTAAAATTTTCTATATATGTCTATAGGATTGTGCGGAATGTGAGTGTTATCGGTGAATGGAGTAACTCTTCGCTGAACATCTTGTCTCGCATTCTCCTCAATGTAGAAATGTCCTTGCTATCATTTTCTGCAATTATAGTGGGCGAGTCTTGACCAGTGGGTTCCATCCAGTCAGGAGTCAGGATGGATATCCCGCCTGTGACACTGGTTGGTGGTTGTGCTAAATGCATCACGAATTAATAGAAGTTAGAAATCATGAACGCCCCAATGAATTAGGGCCCAGTGGCTGAATAGTCTATTAGCTAGCTTGCCTTGTAAACGGAAGGTCCTGGGTTAGAACCAACACTCGGTGGGTGCGTACTGCCGATGATTCCCAAACTAGGCTGATGAAACAACTGTCCAGTACTCCCTATATGGTTTTATATCCTTCTCTAACTGATATCAATCCGTAATGAAACTAATAAAAATTAAGCATTTGTTTACAGGATTTCATCATGAGCTGACATTGGTTAGAGAACCATTGGAAGACCAGCTGGGATTACTGGACAGCTGTTTCGTCCTTGTTTGAGACTCTTCGGCTGTATGAGCCCACCGGGATTCAAACGAAGGATCTTTTGGTTCCATGGCGAGCTAGTTCGTAGACCATTAAGCCACTGGGACCATATCCAATGGCCCATGAATTCTAACTTCTGTCAGTTCACGACACAGAGCTATGGTTCTCTAACTAATGTCAGCTCATGATAAAATCCTGTAACCAATCAAATCCCTACAAACCAACACTTGAAATTAAGTATTTGTTCTTTACGAGTGAATTTTCTGTCTACTTGAGTGTCTAACCTCCGATACTTGATCCCTTGACAAAGACGCCTAGAAATGGAATTCTTCTTCTCTGCCTCCTCTTCTCTTGTAAATTTGATATGATTGACGATAGTTTTCTTCTTACAAATTCGAGGTCTGATTTTTGGCAAACGTAATGGTTTCAAGTCATTTGAATTGCCTGAAAAAAGTCTCCGGAAACAGCCAATCACTTTCAAACTTAACAGAAGATAGGAAGGTTGATAAACTGATGCAGAATCCTAAAAACCTCACTTCACTGAAGATGTGCTGTTTAAAATGACAATGAAAGATTTGCATTTCGCATCATCCACACAGCACTCAGAGAACACAACGATACCAACGATATCATTCTCAAAATCCATAAGAACATTCATTCTAACGAATGTGGAGAAAATTTCTGAGGCAACATTTTGAACATAAAAATCTTTCAGCATAGATACACCACACAAACTCAAACAATCACTTCGAACCAAACGATCCAACAGAAAAAGAAGATAAAATTAATACCATCTACAAAAAGTAAACTGCATGATCAGTGATCACCACTGTACTGGTCAAAGTGGGCATCCTTTTCCATTTAGAATCCGAGAACATAAATTAGCGTAGATGACACCACAGGTATTCTTTTATATCGATGCATATGAACGACAAATATGGACGCCAATTTGATCAAGAAAATGCATAAATTTTAAACAGTGGAAACACCAAAAATACAGTCAGAGAATTTCTAGAAGCCTGGTACTCAGATGAGTTCTCAAATAACAGCCACCTTATGGAGCGGGTTCCAATGGCTTAATTGTCTACCAGCCTGCCTTGTAACCAGAAGGTCCTGGGTTCGAACCCTATTGTTGAGTGCGTGCTGCTCAAGAGTCCCAAACTAGGCTGACGAAACAGCTGTCTGTCTAGTACTCCCTGGCAGGTTTTCTAATGGTTCTCTAACCGATGTCAGCTCATGATGAAATCCTCCAACTAATCCATCAAAACTAATTCCTACAAAATCAATATTCGAAAATTAATCTGATGCTCACTAGCGACTGACCCTGTTCAGGCAGTGAACCTGGGATTCTAGTAGAAAGCCGTGACCAGTAGGGTGCAGCGGGTTGGAGGTAAGACAGTAACTTATCGAAGAGGATATCGTGCCAAGTAGTCCCACTATGTCATGAATCAGTAGAAGTTAGAATTCATGGACCACTGGATCGGGTCACAGCGGCTTAATGGTCTATAAGCTCATTTTATAACTAGACGGTCCTGGCTTCAAACCCCACTGGGTGCGTACTGATGAAGTGTCACAAAGTGGGACGAAACAGCTGGCAATCCAGTACTCTGTGGTTTTCCAACGGTTCCCTAAGCGATATCAGCTAATGATAAAAGCCTAAAACGTAAGAAATACGTTTCACGGCAAAAGGTTCCAATTTCAAGTCAATAAAAAACGATTAATAAAGATGCGGAATAACAGTCAATCACAGAAAAGGTTGTTAGGAGATGCAATGTATCATCATTCATGGTTGATTCAAATAAGTTTACTTCTTCATAAAGCCTGCTCTGAAGATGCTGTCCAGCAATGACAATGAAAGCTTTGGAATAAATCATCCATCACACCGAAATCATTCCCTGTAAGCAGCAAATTTTCTCTCTTTTAGTGGAATTCAGCATTTATTTTTATTTATCACAACTCGTTTGGAATGCGGTGTGTGCTACTTATAAGATTTATCAGTAGTATGTATATAAAGAGACGCTCAACGGTATAAAAACATCAAATAGCAAGGAGATAGATTTGATATCAGAGAAAGTAAATGATATAGCCTTGCGGAGATACATGGGAGACATGAAGGGAACACAGAGAAACACTGTATGAAGTAAGACCAAAAGCAGAAGGCACAACACACAGAAGATCTGCACAAATGCTGGGGCTTTGAAGATATATGGGTATACATAATTTCGCTATGTATGGAGATATCAAGTCTCTCGTCTTCCACAGTTTTAAGCTTATTGCGTATATCACATAGCTAAGAGAACACTGACTGGGTTCTCTATCAATACATGTGTAAAACTTGGGAACTGTGGTAGCAAGTAATTCCATATTAGTTTGCTTATTGGATGTATCACACAGTGAGGAACAGCATTATTTACTGGATGACGTTTCGGACACAATTCATTACTGTTCATAATCATATCGATTATAATCAAACGACATTGAAACTTGAGTTTTATAGTTTTATTTGTCTTCTATTATTTGTCGTAGGGGTAGTACGATTTTCCATATTTCAAGGGCAGATGATGAATCATTCCTATTACATGTATTTGCAGTTGATTCGATGAACAAAGCTTCTGTTACCAATCTCTCCCCCCCTCCACACTGTGACATTAGATTTTAAAACTGTCATCTTATCCTATCCCACCCGATTTTATGGTTGTGTGTAGCTGCATGCAGTAAGTCGTATACCTGAACTATTCTCTCAATTTCTTATCTTATTTGGGTCAACTAATCTAGATTTTGCTCAGTTTTTATGTTCAGCTAGTCTGAGTCACTGCGCCTGTTCTACTAGTTTGACCTATGTATTTGACCTGACAATCATTCCAGCAGGGTATTAGACAAACTAAATTGTTTTGTTTTAAAGGCTACACAGGATTGATCATTTAATCGATAAAGCTTGTTTGTAATTGAGTTTGTGGTTGATTTAAACGTCAGCCATTTTTATTCCTGCCTTGTTAAGAATTCTGCGTAAGGTGATTTCCGAGGTTCCCTCCTTGTATGGAATTACTACTAATGATTTAGATTCGTATTGTTGGTGTTATCCTGCGCTGTGTCATATCTCTCTATCTCATATCTATCACATCCCTCTCTATCATATCTAAAAATGTTTAACGAGGAATTGAATTCATGAGTTAATCTGAGGAGACGGTATATACAACTCAGAGTAACGCTAGAGTCATTTTTCTTTTCATTGTAATAAATGTGTTGAGACATTATTATTCTAAAATTAATCTTCTAAATCTTTAAACAATCAAATTAAAATTGAGATTTTTATATTTTTGAAAACAAATGAAAGAAAACTCCAAAATTCAAACCGAAAACAATGATGATTTGTTACATTGTATTGAAACTGCAGATTTATTGATGATGATGATGATGACGATAACAGCTATCGCAAAGTTTGCTTATCTGTGTTCAGTCAACCATGAGGTATGCATGAGTCAGCTGACATCAGATGCAATAGTCAATGCTTTGATTAAGTGGGGTAAAACGATTTGAAAAAAATATTCATAGCTCAGAAACAGTGAATATCGAGATAAACAAGGCATAGTTTTAGTTGGATACTGCGTATGGTCAACAAGAAGAGTCTAGAAGATCTGAAATTCGTGAACACTTTTTGTTGAATGTCAATAAATTCGAGGACATATGGGTAGAAACCAATAGACAAACTGAAGAAGCAGAGTAGACAGGTCTTCAAGTAACTACAGAGAAGATAGAGGTGACGAAGTCGATTAACCAAAAACAGCATTCACTGTCAATAGAATGAATCTAAAAGAGGTTATTTCCGTCGTTATCTAGCATTGTTTCAACTCTAGGCAGTTGGAAAATATGATGATGTTGAAGCCAGCCAGAACCGGGCAAGCAAGACTGGCCTTCATCACTCTGGAATCAGTTTGGAACCTCCGCTAATCAACACAAATAACGAAATTCAGATTCTCAACACCATCATTTCGCACACTTTTATGAACAGATGCTTTCATTGTATCCACAATAAAGATCAAATGGCCATTCAGAAAGAATTAGTAACAAGAAACTCTGACTGGGAACAAACCAAGAAACTGAGAGCCGATCGCCCAACAAATATGTAGGAGAAAATGGAGATAGATTGATCGGGAATACATTGAGGAGACCTTCGAATGACATAGCGCTCAAAGCCGTCCATTGCTCGAGTGGAATCCCAATGTGAAAGCAACGAGTTGGCCGTGGATGCGTGGATGACATGGTGGAGATTGTGGAGGAGAAGCGGAGAGATTATGCGTAATCATGGCCTCAACCGCGTGAATAAGACAGCAGAGAATATGACAAAGTTTAGATATGTTATTGAAGGCCTATGTTCCACTCCGAACTTAAGGGAATGTTAATAATAATAATTATAATAATGCACTTCAGCTTGATCAAAACACACTGTTCGAGTTAGATGGAACTCATAGAGTTGTTTTATTTTGAATTCAATAACCAGATATATGAACAGATAGAATGAACACACACAGATTGGATAGTCTATATTAGGACTAACTGCTGATTCCCTTATACAAGGACTAGAAATGAGGGCTTTACCAATAATCAAATCAAACATATACATTTGTCATTGTTAAAAGAAATGAGTTAGAATATACCCACAAATTAATCAACTTCTGTCCTTTTGTGATTTTAGAGACAATTATAAAAGTAAATACCATTGACGAGTATTTTTTCTCACATTTGACTGGTTGGTGACCCAACTGGTCAAGACTTCTCAATAGAACTTCAGGCGACTTTGTCCTCCGGCCAGTCACCGACGGACATTAGATTATTTTCAAAAGCTAGTTTACGGGAAATTGATTTCTTTCAAGTTTGGTCACGGATTCATATCAGTTAGGGAACTACTAAAACCAGAAGAGAGTAATGAACAGCTGTTTCGTACTATTTTAGGACTTGTCTGAAGTGCGCAACCACTGGTGATAGCTCTAAAATCGGTAGAAATTAGAACTTATTGGCAATCAAGTTGAGTCCTAGTGGTTAAATGGTCTACAAGTTTGCCTTGTAACCGAAATGTTCATGTTTTGAACTTCACCGGTAGTTGCGTACTTCCAATGAATCGCAAATTTGGATAAAACATTAAATTCACAAGAGAAGAAGAAACCGCAAAGTTAAACTTTAAGCACCATTAAATACCAATCAGTGAATGACCTTGAATGTACCAATCACGTGAAGAAGTGAGTTTTGTTTATCGAAAACATATATATTTATGAAAAAATGCATAAAACCTGCATAAAAATGTTGCATAAGATACCTTTCTCTGACATGTGGTGAAAACATCCCCCAGTTTAGCACAGGAGCATCAATGGAAAAGTTAGGCCGCACTCTAAGCACATATATTCATCTAAATGACTATAAATGACATTCTTTCGAGATCCATTAATGGTCCTATCTTGTTTTTAAACCTTCCCCAAAAGCCTTTGATAGAGCTTATGTGTTTCCCTATCATGAGATCCACATAATCATTAGAATGGTTCACTCTGTGGTGAATATATGCAAGGGATGACAAGAAATTACAATCTTTCCACTCATCCACGTGTACGATGACACCTTCTTCTCCTTATAAGTAAGTATTTTTCCCCATTTTCTATGACTTGATACCTTTGCAGTGCTGGTACCACAGAACTGTTGATAGGTCGTTTTAAAATCCAATAACTATAAATATACAAAATCTTGTTCAACAACAAGTGGAAATATGTTCCTACGAAATATTAGAATAATTAGTTGACCTTCCCTGACCTTTGATTCTTATCAAGTGGAGCATATCCTCCAACTCACATGGATTAAATCCAATGGACTATTCAACGTCATTCACTGATTGGTAGTTATTGGCATTTATCATTACTCTCAAGTCTGTCTGGAGGTAAACAGCACTCAGCATGAAAATGAAAATAAGATCCGGGTTTTCAACTCCATTGTGAAGTCAGTGCTATACGGATCAAAAACTTGGCGTGTCATGAAGAGCACCTCAACAGCCGCCTTCGCTCAATACTACTCAAGATCAGATGGCCGGCCAGAAAAGATCAGCAACAGGGATCTCTGGGAGCGAACCAACGCAGCAAGAACCGATTGTGCAACAAACAGGCAGGAAGAAATAGAGGTGTACTGGGTGGCCATACTCTGAGGAAACCATCAAGTGACATCACTAGACAAGCTATCGCTCGAGTGGAACACGAAAGGGAAGCGGAAAGTTAGTTGGTCGGTGTCCAAGGGTGACATGGAGGAGAAAGTGATGTGCAGAGGAAATGAAAGCATGTTAGCAGACTTGAAGTCAGGTGAAAACTCTAGCAGAGAACCGAATGCAATGTTGTCGGTGCTTAAAGTTTAACCTAGCCGAAGAAACCGATGACAACATTCCTTTCTTAGATATTTTAATCAAGTGAACAAAAACCCGGAAATGTAGAAACACGAGCAAAACAAACAAACAACCAAACAGAAAATCACACTTTTGTCTACAATAAAGGACAAAATGTTTTATAAACTTGACATATATATATATATATAAGGCATGTACATGCGTAGAGATGATATTCCAATTGTTCTTGATGGTATATGTTCTTGCCTTACAGATCAATACGGAATTGTACCATTGTACCGTAATATTTGTGTATGGATTCTTTATTTTTTTCTTCTAAACCATGTTTCACTTCAAATTAGGATGACAAGTAGGGTGGTAAAAAGAAGGAAGAGGTAGAAAAAAGCAGAAAAGAAATAAATAAAGGGATAATACAAGCCGAAAATTGTCACAATTATGTTAAGTACACTTTTGTGTCAATGTTTAACAAGAACACTTATGTTTTTATATGAATTTATGAAGTTAGGTGTCCTGTTTTAATGACAAGATTTATCTTTTTGAAAAAGTGATAAAGGCATAATTCATGTAGATATTTTTAATTTTTAATGCTGTATGACAATACTTCTTTTTATACAGAATAAGATGGTACCATGTTTTCGTCATTTCATCGGCTTCTTATCACCTGAATATATAGCCTAGAGAAATTATAATTAAGTTTAGGCACAGAAGAATTTTTAACATACTTGAAAAGTCTATATGATGTCAGCTGACAGAAGGTTATGGACTTAGTGAACAGTGGTCAGAATATTACGTCTAAATAGTTTTCACACAGGGTGTTCAAGTTTAAATAAAATCAATGTGTGTATACAATAGTAAAAAATGTACTCAGTTCAACTGAAATCACAGAAACAAAAGACAAGCAAAATTACACTATATCAAAGGGGTGAGGGCCGGGGTGAGGTTAACGCCAAAAATTACTTAATAAAATGAAAAGAGAATCACGACATTCAGTTACCATTCAGAGCAAGGAAAGACTGATGCTAACTGCCTCTTTCTGAAGACATAAATCGGATTTTAGGCATTTGGTAGCGGTCGCTTCGGAAAACTGCAAGCAAATGGAACTCTTTCGCCTAGTGATGCTTATAAAGGATTTTGTAATGTACATCTCATGATAAGCATCAATGGTATATGTTTAGAAAGTATGAGGTATGCCCTTATTCCTGTTCTCCTAGTGTAACCTACAGTTATAATTAATATGATAAAAGCATCTGTCGACTTTCGACTGCATCTAAGAGTATGTTCTACGATAAAAAGGTAAAATCTTGAGCCCAGGAAAGGCTCCGGTTGACTATTCTACCAGTATTATTACACTGCGGAGAGCGAGGATACTGGCTTACCTTAAGCCAATGAGAAGACTCTGGAACATGCTGACTTCACTAATGATATATGTCTAATGTTACACAAACTCTAAGACTTATAGTTGGAAGCCAACAAGTCGGCAGAAAAGTCAGTGAAGAAGTGACAACAAGTGTACGTATAGAAGATTAAGGTGATAAAAATATCATACAACTGGCTACAACAAGCATCAGTTGTTGTCATAGAGGAAGATTAGAAGGGAGTCGACTTCTTCCAGTTATCTAGGCAGCATCAATTCACTTGGAGATTCCAAGAATAAAGATACTTCCTTTGGACACTAGTAACTAGAGTGATGTGTCTAGTCGCTTGTTTTCTGCAGACTGAATTCTGTCAGTCAAGTTTGCAATGTGGCCACCATGTTCCATGGCTCGGAAGGAAGCTTCAACTGACCTAGTTTGGGCACTTACTAGTCAGCAAGGCGTATCTGCAACCAACTTGAAGGAACTCATCTCCCTTCCGAGATTTGAACTCGCGTCACTCAGTGACTGATTGGTCACTCCACACTAATTACTAGTGTTCAATGAAGGATGTCAAATACAGTTTGTCCTACAGGAGTTTATTTGCGAGTATGAGTAGCTCAGGGGTCACGTCTCTAACTGATTGCAGCACTGGGTGGTATGAATTTGAATCCCAGAAGGGACTTGAGTTCATTGAAGTCGGTTGCAGATACGCCATGCTGACTAACGAGTGACAACTAACACGAAACCTGGGTCAGGTGAGGCTTTCTGTGGCCGATCGCTCCTAACCATCTAACATGAATAAAGATTTCGACACAAGGATTAGAAAGACAAGACAGATCTTGATTGCTCTGAAATTAGTGTGAAAACCCACTTCAATAAATATAGAGAACAAGATTTGAATTGTTCTATATGTTGGTGATACTTCATAAACACGTCAACAAAAGCGTTTTCATCAATCTACTTCGCTCACAGGTGAAGGTCAGTTGACCAGTTGTTAGGAATGAACAACAAAAAACCATGGTAAGCAATCAGCAAAGAATTAATAACCCAACAAATATGAGGAAAGTAACTAGGATAGACAGGACTACTGAGTGGCAGTGCGTGCATGACTTTCGAGTGGAAATGACGAATTGATTGTACGTGCAAAAGCAACACGGGAGGAATCGTGTGATGAGAAAATTAAAGCCGGTTGACAGTCGTAGAGTGAACTCATAAAGACTGAAGAGAAGACAGACACAGTGGCAATTTGCTCCTGAACACCTCCTATTTACCACAAAGAACTGAAGGGAGTCTATTGAATATTGGTCTTCATTACAGTAGAATATTTCAATAAACGTCAACATTTTCCACCTGTAAAAAATCCTACAGACTGTAAAATTTACGAATTAGTAGAAATTGGAAATTATGGTCCATAAGATCAATTCCTGGCGGCTGAATGGTCTACGAATGCACCTTGTGACCGGAACATCCTGGATATGCAATCCCAGGAGATGTGTACTCCTGAAGAGCTCCAAACTAAGAAGAAAAAAGTTTCCAGAACATTTTAGTTTCCAAAGTGTTTATTAACCGATTGAAAATGCCCATAAAATTTTTTCAAAAGAATGGTTACTGAACAAAGAATGTTTTTTTCGATAACCCCTTCTTCATCAGGTTCTATAGTTTTATATACATATTAGTCACTAAATTAGTGTGATTAACAACATTAATGTTGCTTAAATAACATCGAATCAATAATGTTAATAGACTGCAATTCACTAGCATCAAAATAACAATAAACTGAATGTCAGAAAAAATTAGGAGAGATAATATTACAAATTCATGAATTTATAGTCTCTACTGAAGGCTGGCCAGGGTATTAGTATTAGTAGTAGTGGCCAGCTGGACGTGCTTCTTTTGCACACATAGCACTGGCTGTGTGAGGAGAATCGCAATAGCCTCTGCTGTTTGGAGTATGCGGTGTTTGGCACCCGGTAGATGACGATGGAGAAGGATTCTTCAACGTGGGCTTTGTGGCCAGTTGGTTTGCACCAGATGGTCGAATATCGAAAAGAGTATTCTTTGTCCAGTATCCATTCTTTTGAAAATTATTTATTTATTCAGAAGTTGGTTTTGTACAGATACGAATTCATGGTAGACTTCATCTCGAATCGACATAAGCTAGAGAACCAGTGAATATCAGAAACCAACAGACAGTTGTTACGATACAGTTTAGGACTCTCCATAGGTGCTCAGTAGTCAAGCCACCATAATTCACTCCAGGACTATCTGATCACGAGTAGGTGGCTTTTACCAAACAGCCACTGAGTTCAGTGTAATGATCAAGGAATTCTAACTTTTTTCTCAATTGAGAGTATAGCCTCAGTGTAATCTAATCGATTCAGTGAGCGTCTGCCCTTTCCACTTGCCATCTCAGTGACACCACCTACAAATATGTCTCATTAAAAAAAATTAAGCAGAATCACCCAAATGTCCAACTTAACACCTGAACATTAACCTCCTGTTTATTTGTGATTTATTACACAGAGAGGCTTTTTGAACTTCTAGTTACAGGTAGGGTCTAACAAAGTGGTTGTGTGATCAAATAATCACCAATATTGTATGTACCTGATGGTCTAATGTCGAACTGTTAATGATTTTCACTACACCTTTACTTAGCCATATACTGGGAGATGTTCTTGAGTAATAAATCCAATCCCTAAAGATTATTTATTAAGAAAAAGATAAGAGTTCAGTGACAGTTAGGTTACATTTCGCTTGAGAACAACTATTAAACTTTCACTTTCTCTCTTTCCCTCTCTCTTGGTGGCATAACATAAAATTTCACGAGAAAAAAGAAACGATGGGGAAATGTATATAATTGTAATCCTCTTCTTATTTTCCCCCCCTTCATTCATTTCTAATTAATCAGTTTTGAATGTTACTGACCTGAACAACAGCACAGATTAGTTTGATCTGAAATCCGGCTGACCGAATAAATAAATATATAAATGCATATTCCCCTTGTAATTATTAACTCTGCATGAATTTGGCTCTCACACTGTCAGGCTAAAAACAGCCAAATATCTAATCATGAAAAATAACAAGGTTATAACTTTCTTTGCGTTTTCAAACTTCCTTTGGTTTTTTTCTTTTGAAATCTCTGTTTGTCTCTCTCTCTCTCTTTGTGTCTTTGATTATCCATCGTCTTTAGGGTTTCACCATCATCATCATCTTCAGAAGTCAATATTGTCCCTTTATCTTTTTTCTCAATGCCATAAGTTTCTCTCCTATTCAAGTGTTTGGTCTGTATATATATGTGCGTGTGTGTGAATGTATATATACAGAGGGAATAAGGTTTATTCTAGTTGTTCTATGTGCGTGCGTGCGTGCGGAGAAGGCGGGATTTCTCTATCTTTCTTCTTTTGGCTTTCATATCGATCTCTTCTATCTCTTGACCTTAAATAACCTCTTTATCCTTAATCACCTTATTAATTAATGAATAAAGAACAAATAAGAAACATTTTCTTTGAGCTGATATATATATATATATATATATATATACATATTTACCAAAGCCAGGTTGGAAGACAAAGAACCAGTATTAGTTTAAGATTCAACAGTCAACAGTCTGCCTCTTGCATTCAACAAGGTAGCATCACCTTGTCGTCATTGGGTAAGCGGTAGAACGCTCACTGTGCATTCCGCAGTTCGGGTTACCAGTCGATGCATTCTTAAGAGGGAAAGTGGAGCATGAGTGAAGCTAGCAAACTCATCCCATAAAAATGAAAGCATTGTTATCGAAGCTTCAAACCTCTAGCTTGAGGTCGTATATTCCACCTTGAAGGTGAGGGAATAAAATAAGAAAAATGAAGAAAACTATTAAGGTTGACTATATATTAGTTTGTTTATTAGATATATCACACAGTGAGGCAAACAGTATTATTTACTGGATGATACAGTTTCGAACAAAATTTATTGTTCATAATCAAATCAATTGTAATCACACGACTTTGAAACTTGACTTTTATAGTTTTCTTTGTTCTCTCCTATTTGTCGTCTTTGGGGTAGTAGCATTTTCCAGATGTCTGGGTGGTCAGGTGTTGAATCATTCCTATTACACCTCAGGTGTTTGCAGTTGATTCTATAGACAAAACTTACGTTATCAATCTCTCCCTACACCCTGTGACGTCATATTTTAAAGCTGTCATCCTACAGCTGAACTATTCTGTAGACTTCTTATCTTTTCTCCAGTCTGACTGCCCCTGTTCTACTAGTTTGACCTATGTATGTGAACTATGACTCGTCACCTATCCTTGATATCTGGAAAATTCCACTACCCGTACGACAAATAGGAGAAGACAAAGAAAACTATAAAACTCAAGTTTTGAAGTCGTGTGATTATCATTGATGATGTGTATGATTATGAACAATAAATTGTGTTCGAAACTTCGTCATCCTGGTTAACAATAATACTGTTTCACAATGTGTGATACACCTAATAAACAAACTAATATTAAATTACTTACAAACACAATGCCCAAGTTTTACACATATATTAATAAGATCGACTACAATTTAATAGACAGTCTAAGACCTTAGACGGAGGGAAGGTTAGCGAATGTTGGGTTAGCAACATATCTTCTTCCGAGAATTAATCCAAACTTCAAATCAATTCGCTAAAGAAAACATTCAGCCACTGGGACCCTGGCCAATCCTCCCCCCCCCACCAACAATTTCAACTTCTGCGAATTCCTATTGTAACTCTTACTAACTTCCATATCGAGTAATGTCAGCTGACAATGGATCAGGCTGGAA
Source organism: Trichobilharzia regenti (assembly GCA_944472135.2). Lineage (NCBI taxonomy): Eukaryota > Metazoa > Platyhelminthes > Trematoda > Strigeidida > Schistosomatidae > Trichobilharzia > Trichobilharzia regenti. Next base: position 39,203,269 of record OX235267.1, read on the forward strand.
AAGAGTTATGCGGGGGGGACCAAATTCTGGAGTTAGTCCGTTATGTTTTTGATATCTGGTTTTTGCCACATATTAGACTACAGACTGCCTAATAAGATTTCTTGAGATTCAAAGACCCAGCATTTAGATAAAACTGATGTTGAGGATAAAAGTCTTTTTCACTGACTCAGAAGCATATACGCTTTGCGACCTCCGATATCCAATATATTTCTCATGCTTTACCATGTTAGAACTCCTTCAGTCGTGAATTTCTGTTCACAAGAGAGAGACACAGAGAACCAAACCTGCTTCGGTCGGAACAAGGTGGATTCAGGAGAAACAAGTCATGCAGTGATCAAATCGCAACGCAAACAATCATCACTGAACAGAGCTTGCAATGGCAGTCACCACTTTACCTCTGTTTCATTGAATTTGAATAGGCCTTCGACACTGCAGCGCCGATTGAGAGGTGATTCAACAACTAATTCGCTACTGTGGGATGCCATTGACAATTATACATCTCATCCAACAGTTGTGCGACAATGCTGCATTCCAAGTAATCCACAACGGGAAACTTACGGAATCCTTAGAAGTGAAGACGGGAGTGAGGCAAGGCTGCCTACTACCGCCAATGAGTTTCCTGATTGTGGTAATTGGATAATGCGACAGACAGCGGTGGGCAGTGAGGAAACGAGCACAGAGGTTAGAACTGATCATGCACATGGTCCGGGTTTTGATTCCCTGCCGACGCGCACCGGATATATATGGTCGACCTGCAAAATTTGGGCTACCGATATCCAAGCTGAAAATTCCATACTTGTACCAAAAATACGGTGTAACATCAAGCTGTGAAAAATTAAATTCGCCCACATAAAAACCTTTGAGGATCAGGAATAAAACGACGATATACGTCTGACTCCCTAAAAGCTGGAAGATATGCAAGTGAAAAGCAAGAAGTTGGCAGAAGAACTATCAAAGATAGGACTTCAGGTGAACATAGGTAAAACAGAGGAGATAAAGATTCCTGGCCGACACCAACAGCAAGAACAACAACAACAGACAACAATCAGCCAGCATAAATGGGAGGAACCTGAAAGAAACAACCTCCTTCACCTACCTACCTGGGAAGCATCGTTTAAACTACAAGCGAATGGAACTGACAAGGATATCAAAGCCAGGATCGGAAAATCAAGACAAGCTTTCATTACTCTCAAGTCTATGTGGAGGTCAACAGTACCCAACAGGAAAATGACAATAAGAGCCGTATTTCCAACTCCAATATGAAGTTAGTGCTACTCACTATACAGATCAGAGACTTGGCGAGCGCGTCATGAAGAGCACTTCGAACAAACTATAGACCTTCATCAACAGCTTTCCTTGCTCAGTACTTCGCTCAAGATCAGATGGCCGGCCAGAAAAGAACAACAATAGAGAGATATTTCTGGGAGGAAACCAACTGAGCAGGAACCAGTTGTGCAACAAATGTGCAGGAAGAAATGGAGGTGGATTGGAGGGCATACTATGAGAAAAACCATCAAGTGAGTGACATCACACGCCAGGCCACCGCTCGAGTGGAACCCGAACAGAAAGCAGCAAGTTAGTTGGTCGTCAATGCGAGGGTGACATGGAGGAGGGGGTGATGTGAAGAGGAGATGAAAGCATGTGTGCAGACGGGAAGCAAGGTGAAAACATTGGCATAGAACCAGACGCAATGCAGACGTTAGGCTGAAGCCCTATGTTCCTCCAGGAACTACCCACCTGATGAGAAGCAGAGACGACGCTGCACCAGTCATACCGACAGATTTTAATGCCCTTCGCAATGAAATAAAATCTTCCCTAAGTTACCTAGGATAGGTTAAGGTGGGAGGGCAATGTGGAAGAACAGATAGAATATACGAATCAAAGGGTCGCAGATATTCATGATGAAATGATAGTATGAATTCATTGGAGATTTCATTGATGCACTTTGATCAATCGTTACTCAGAGGCACGTAATGAAGTATTAGCCATGTGAGAATGGGAGAAATATCAGTTAGCACGTTGAGTGAAAAACCGAATGGAACAGTAATGTTTTTCAGTCTGTGAGTAATTTTGTCTCCCGACCACAGAATATTTCTTCTTCTTCATTTGAAATTGTTTGTTTTTTCACCACAAAGGTCTTTCTCTTCACAAAGTAGGAGTAATGACACTGGACTACGCTAAGCACACAAACCTTGCATATTTCTCCCTAACGTTTCACACTTTATTGTCATGCGAGTATAGCAGTGCGTAAGAGTTTGGTGACTTTAAGGAATCTGTAATTCGTATTTAACCTAATATATCCGTCTTTCTAAGTGACCTCAGTTGTGATTGGTTGTTTCTGAAGGTTTTCTTATATATGTATATTGATGGATATTGATCCTTTTATTGACCTGATATTTAACTAGAAAGTCTATATGGCTTATTCGGTATAGACTGTAAAAAAAATACGCCTGAGGACAACCAATCATAGCCAAGGTCACCAGGATGGGCAGATATACAACTATCACCCATAGAGAATTCTGAAAGTCAGACAAAAGTCACATTGAAGTTAGCGTTGAAGGTGGGCTGCGAAAGGACAATGAAAGCTCCCCAACTAAATCATCGAGCTTAGAGAACACTGTAACGAAGCTGCTATGACTCTAACTATAACTAATTCATATGAGATGAAAAAGAAACTAAACGACATTCAACCAGATACCGATGAAACAATGGTTAGTTTTGATAAAACTAGTCTTTACACCAATATATGGCCTTAGAAGCAGTGAAAAGAGAACTAACCGCAGACCTTGGTCTTACTCGTAGGACGAAGATGCCCATTGAAAAAATTATGTTAGGGATTCAGTTATGCCTCACATCTACTATCTTTAAATTCCAAGGCAAAATACACAGACAAACAGAAGGTGTAGCAATGGGATCACCAATATCCCCTATTGTAGCAGATATCTTTATAGACAACTGGGAAAATATTGCTCTTACTACATTTAATCCTACTCCAAAAATATGGTGGAGATATGTGGATGACACTTTCACAGTGTTAAAAACAGAACATATCTCAAGCTTCTTGACATATATAAACTCACAAGTAGGGGAATAAAATTCACATATGAATCAGAAAATGAACAAGGAGAATTAGCTATGTTAGACTGTAAAATAAAACGAATAGAAGAAGGTAAACTGTATACTAGTGTTTATAAAAAACCAACGCATTCTACTTGATATTTAGTCTTTAATTCGTCTTATCCGTTGTCTGTAAAGTCTGGCTCAGTCAAGTGTCTAACAAGCCAAGCCATAGCACTAAGAAGCACAAAAAAGACCTAAACTATGAAATGAAACAGATAGGAGAGACGTTGGTGTTGAATAACTATCCTGTCAAATTCAGTAGGATTATCAAAACAGGTCAAAACCAAAACAAAAATAATTGTGAAGCTAATAAGGATAACATAAATAAGAGAGAATAGTAGACATCTACAGTTATGACATATAAGGAGGGGACATATGAGACCTTACGTAGGATTCCTAATAAAGTAGGAATTAGAGTGGCATTTAAACCTACATACACACTCAGGGAAAAGTTATATAGGTTAAAAGACCTTGTTGACCCAACTAAACAAAATATATAATTTACAAAACACATTTCAATGACTATGAGTGAGGTTATTTACATGGCTTAAACTAGTAGATCAGGAGTAGTGAGATTATCAGGACGTACGAATTCAGGAAAGGTTAGAATGATTGATCCCACGAAGATGAGTAGTTTAGAAAAAGACTCAGCAATTGCACTGCAAGCAATACCAATAGGGTGGGACAGAGTTAAGATTCTAAAAAGTTATATAGGTGGGTGGAGAGAGAGGTTGATTGCTGAATCCTTGTTCATCGACTCTACAACCAACACATGCAATAGGAATGGCTCATCACCCATACCAGAAATTTGGAAAATACTACTACTAATGAAATCAAGTGATAAAAAAAATAATGGAATTATCTAAACGAAGTTAGAAAATTGTGTGAGAACCTTTATATGATTATGAGAAGTAATGAGTTGTGGTCGAAACTTTGTCATCAGTAAATATTACTGTACATTAGACAGAGCAAACATCAAGAATACTAGAGAATTTTTAGAAGCCTGTCTGGTATTCCAGTGAATCGTCAATCAATAAACATATCAAGATAGACAAAATTTACCAATCGATACCAAGGAACTCTAACACACAGAAGGTCAAACTTCAGGTCAAGGAAGCAATCAGTCCCAATATAAGTAGTCTAGAAGTTGTGAAAACACATTAAAACAGCCAGTCAAGCTCAAGTTTGCCCACCAGGATAGATGAATAATAAACTCGTGGAGAAATCTAGAAGCTCACTTCAATTCAAATTGAAGTATGCGCTGAAAATGTTGCCCAATAAGGCGATGAAAGCTTCTCAAGCAAAACCATCCAGCTAGCTCAGAGAACACAACTACATCGAAAACTGTTCAGAGTTATATATATATTTCATGGATAACTCTCATCCAGGGGTTAATGGAAACAAAACACGGAGTTCAGCAAAGAGTCTACTTCCGGCGAATTCATTTTCTTAGCTGTACAATGGCAAATATATAAACGTGTTATTTGGTATGTATGTGCACATTAAGTTTGTCAAACGAAAATACAATTGATTATGGTTATTTTAACTAAACAGGTAAAGATTGGTAATTGGAGTTACGTAATACAAAGACGGCCAAGAAAATTGGGTGTTAATGAATTTAGGGTAGTAACAAAGGTGATGAGTTGTCACAAACAGTTGTTAAAAAGAAGTTATGTGATAATAATATGAATATTTAAGTGATGGTTTGGCAGAAGTTGGCAGAAGCCAATTCACGACATATCAGAAGTTAGAATTCAAGGACCATTGGATCGGGTCCCAGTGGCTTAATGGTATACGAGCTCGCCTTGTAACCGGAAGGTCCTGGGTTCGAATCCCGGTTGGTACGTACTGCTGAAGAGTCCCGAACTAGGACGAAACAGCTGTCCAGTACTCACAGGTTTTCCAATGGTTCTCTAACTAATGTCAGCTCATGATGAAATCCTGAAATAATATGAATAGTTTGATGATTGAGTTTTTTTCTCAAGATACACATAAGAACAAAGTAGACAATACGAAACTAAGTAAGAATTCTAAATGAATACAGGAATCACAAGCAATTAAAGAAGCAGGCAAACAAACAAGTCATCAAAAATCAGCAAAGTTGTTACCATGACAGTAGAAGTTGTTGAGTAATTCTCTATTTTGTATGCACAACTCCGATTTTTTTATGCCAATGGCTAGATCTTCAGCGATACAAAGAAGACGAAAGTGTATTGCTTTGTTAGGTTATTCTTGACTCTGTAAATTACTTTGTAGCAGGTGTTTGTTGAGATGGAGTGATCAGTGTTAACCAGGATTTGTTCAATTATCACACTCCTTATTGCATCACTATCGCCTTTTCATAACCATGCTGGATAGTGTTCTTGAATCCTCTTGGACAGGATGCACTTCAAACGAGCGATGTACCTGGCTGGCTCTGCAGCAGCAGGTAAACTGATATGTGCACATAGAAGTGGTCAGATGCGGGATCATGTCCTTAAGGCCTCTGCAGATTAGTGGGCGATTGGAGAACACTGTTCTTAGTGTTGCTGCACAGAATGTTCTTCTCAGAGATGATGTGATCCTTCTCTTGAGAATATCTCTTGCTAAATCTCTTCTGAAATCCAAGTTCATGTAGAGTTTCTTTTTAGGCACAAGTGAAGTTCCATTTCTTCAAATTCTTGGTTTGATACTTTTGTCAATGAATCTTGGTGGGTATCCATTTTTAATGAAGATTCCTCTGAAAAGATCGAATTCTGTTTCCAGAGCATCGGGACTACAGATCCCGTCGGATGCGGATGGAAAAGGATTTAATTAAACTCCGCTTTTGTTGAATGGGTACCCAGCTATAGAAGGTTGTTAGTTGACCATTCCAAGTAGCTTATCTATGGATCCCATCAGTTCTTCTTGTCAGTTCCAAATCAAAGAAGAGAATTTGTGATACGTTTTCTATTTCAAGAGTGAATTTTATTGCTGGATGGCAACAGATAAATGTCTTTAGCAGTAGATTTGGATCATCGCTGTTGTCACAAATAGTGAATATGTCGTCTACATATCTTTTAAACAGTCGTGAATTTTCAATGCTCGGCTTTAATGGACCTTTCTCGAGGCTTGCCGTGAAGCAATCTAATAGTAGTGGGCGCAACGGAGATCCCATTGCAATATCATTCTTTTGTTAATAGATGGTGCCGTTAAAAGTCAGCTGGACGTTCAGAGTGCATCTCAATAGTAATTCCTTCAAAGATGTTGTTGGCATTCCAATAATATGATAGTTCTTATATATATATATATATATATAAAGCAGGCCGTTTGTTCGACAAGCATAATATATAGATGCATACAAAATAACCCATAAATATAATATATTTGCGATTGTACAGCTAAGAAAATGAATTTGCCGGCGAAAAGAGACTCTTTACTGAACTACGTGTTTTGTGTCCATGAATGCCTGTATGTGGATTAGCCATGAATATATAAAAGCTTCTTGTTAAGCGACGCGGAAGATTTCTTTTATACATTTTCGGGAGAATTTTTCAGGGACAAGTGATTTGAATTATTGTGTGCCTCTTGTGCGCGTCGAACGACCGATGTACCTAGCTGACTCCGCAGTAGCAGGTGAACTGATATACGCACACAGATGTGGTCAAATGCGGGATCATGTCCTTGATATATATATATATATATATATATATATATATTCACTAGACAAGCAACAAGAAAAAACTCAAAAAAATAAACAAGCCCATCTAATTTAGCCTTCAAAAAAGAATGACAAAAACGCAAATGTAAAAAGGGTAATTCGTTTCTTGCCTAACTCTTTTCTCTATGCTTTTTGAAAAACACATCATGAGTATATACCTCAAATAGAACAAAGCAGAGTAAAGGTAGTTTATGAGTAATCATTTATCCCAGTCTCTTTCTTCCTCTTTCTCTGCTTTTACATAAACCGATTTCTACATACTATCCCTTTCTGTTTGTTTGCCTTTCTTGGTTTTAGCACAGATTATGCCCCCTCGCCTATTTTGTTTTCTCGTTTTGTTGACTTTTTCTTTCCAGCCTTATTGCTTAAATCTTTGCATTGCTTCATTCAGTTATGCTACAGAAAGAGATTATTCATTTGCCTCTGCTTAGAAATATATATCCCGTAAATCTATCTGTATAACACTGTAAAATTTGAGTGTATATACCCACCCATATATATATGCATATGTGTTGCTTTCATTATTTATGTTGTTTTTCACAAGACCAACAAAGTTGAAGGATGAAGAGGTGGACCACGAGGAACAGTGAATTTTAATTCCTCATGTTTTATGTAAAAATATGATTTCTCTGTGTTAAGCCCCCTGTCTCTGGCTCTCTCTCTCTCTCTCTGACAAAGAACAAAGACATGAAAATTTGGAGAAACAAAGTGAAATAAAATGGAGCAAGTTTTTAAAACGTTTTTTTTAAATTTTCATTTGTATTAGTAGATGTTCTCAGCATATTTATTTTGCTTTCTCTTGTTTGTTGGTTTTTGTTTGTTTATCTATTTGACTTCCATTTTTTCTCTTTAAAATTTGAATGAATATAAGAAAAACGAATCAGGTGGAACGAAAATTCTGATGAATAAACTTGTATGTCTGCTTTGAATAGTTTCAAAGCTGGTTTGGGCTTGAATCACTGGACTACTTGAATTTTTATTCACAACATGAAATTTTCTCCATTTCTGACCAACTGACTGACTGACTGACTGGTATCAGCGTGGAGCTTTGCGCAGATATATACGGCAATTTGAGAGTAACGACAGATTCAAAAAAAGGTAATAGACAGGTGTGCGTCGGTGGCACAGTGGTTAGGACTCTCGCCGACCATGCACATGGTCCGGGGTTCGAGCTCACGCCGGCGCACACCTGATATCTATGGTCGGCCTGCAAAATTTGGGCTACCGATATCCATGCTGAAAATTCCATACATGTACCAAAAATACAGTGTGGAATCAAGCTGTAAATCAAAAAAAAAGAATATAAGACAAAAAGAACAGTTATATGCAAGAACAATAGAGTTTTATTGGATATTAATAGAGAGAAGATCAGTAGTTCAGCAAGGAGACTCTTTTCGGTGACGAATTCCTTTTCATAGCTGTACAATCGCAAAAATCTATATGGTTGTTTTATGTGTGTGTGTAGACATTAAATTTTTCAAACGAAAATACAATTAGTAAGTTCAGATGAATTGGATGTTGATATATAAGAGGGTAGTGTAACAGAAGTGATGAGTTGTCATAAATGATTGTTAAATAAGAATTACGTCATGGCGTGAATAGTTCGATGAAAGAGTTGTGCTCAGGGTGTACATGGAAACAAAATAATTTACAAAATTATACAAAGGTTTTAAGTAGTTAGAAAAATAAGCATACAAACAAAAGTTAAGTGAAATCAACGGAGTGGTTACCATGAAAGTAAAAGTGGTTGAATAATTTTCTCCTGTATACACAGTTCTGGTTCCTCCAACTGAATAGCTAGGGCTTCTGCTACTCAAAGAAGACGGAATCGCACTGTTTTTGGAAGATTGTTCTTCACTTTGTAGATTACTTTGAAGCAGGAGGCGTTTGTTGAGATGGAATGACAAGTGGTGACGAGACGTTCGATTATTGCACTCCTTATATGGCCACCACTTTCTTTCTGCAGCCACGCTGGATGGTGTTCTTTGACCCTTTGTGACAGTATGTGCGTCAAAGGACCGATATACCTGGCTGCACAGCTACAGGTGAACTGATATATTCACAGTGAATTGACCAGGTTTGAGATCTTCTCCCTTGGGCTTCTATAGATCAGCGTGTGACTGGACAACACTACTCTTAATGTTGCCGCATAGAAAGTTCTTCTTAAATAGGTGGAAATTCTCCTTCTGAGGACGTCACCGAGTGGGTTACCTTTGGAGTAGAGGTTCTTATAAAGTATCTTTGTTGGCACGGATTGTGTCTCTTGCTTTTGGATTTTCTGTTTGACGTTTTTCCCTACGAATCTTGATGGGTAACCGTTGTTTGAAGGTTTCTTTCAGAAGTGTAGTTCTTCTTCCAGGATATCAGAGCTGCAGATGCGTCGGACTCAAGTGGCAAGAGAACTAATTAGGTTTTCTTTCCGACTAATTGGTAGATTGGATATGACAAACCACCAAGGAAGAATTCATCTGCACCAGGCATTGACAACGAAGATTTTAAGCCTTATCACCAGCTGGCATTGGTTCTTAGAATCTCGAAGACCCAAACCTGAAGCCTACACCTCCCTACGTGGCTGGCTTAAAATAACTGTTATGGATTTCATTGTGTGATAAAACCATGTTTTCGCTTGACCACCACTAGCTAACTCTTTCCCAACCTGATCCATCCAATATCAGCTAATATTGTCGGTCGAAGAAGACGATCGATGGCTAGGAATGCGTGACACATGTTCTAACAATCTCAATCAGTAAAACTTCACAGCCTAGTCTCTTGACTTCCCATCCTCACCTAGCACTCAAATAAGCCTGACTTGAATATTCGTAACAATATTATTCCACCTAACACAGGAGATAGAACACAGACACCTATGATAAAAACCGGTTAGCCAAAATTTTCACATCTCCACTTCCAATGGACATGTCTCACTCACAGCCATAAAGGACGACAGAGCAAACTGCTGAACAGCACACACCCCTTTGACTGATTATGGCCTGGATATCACGTCTACTAAACCAAAGATGGCATATGTTATCATATGCCAATTCAGTCTTGTGTATGGGTGCTGAGATTTCGTCTGAGAGCAGCCCACTGGACCTGGCCGATCCAACTTCACAAATAAGTGATGTGATCAACATGCTCGAAAAACTTCACCACCCAACTTTAAGGTAGGAGTGCGTCAGTGTAGCCCATTGAATTCGTTTTTCATCATCTTACATTTGATGGAAGCGAATGGCCTGCCAAACATTCGAAGATTGCTACTGAGCACAAGGTTTTCAGAAAAATCTGAATTTCGCCAGCGTCTTCATCACCTAGAAGGACTACATCATCTCCATATTCTAAGCCATTGAGATTATTTCCTGATGGTAATAAGTCAATCCGTGGGTCACTGAAGTCAGCAGTTAGGTTTAGTTCCATTAGTACATCTATGATGAAATCAAAGAGAAACAGGGACAGTGGTAGGAATCCCTGATGGATACCACTGGCTATCACAACTTCAGATGACAACTATCCGTAGGCTCTCACCTGTCTGGCTGCTTGAGTTCAAATAGAAAGCCTTGATCAGAGGGATGTATTTTCTCGGTATTTCGTTCACAGACAAATATTTTCAATAGTACCTCTCAGTCAACAGAATCGAAAGAAATATGACGATTATTGGACCTCAGTAGGTATGCTCATGTTCTCTCTTTTAACTATTTAGTTATGTTCAATGGGTTGTAAAAGTGCACTTAATGCACATTTGACCAAATACTGCATTTCAACTTGCTGGTGTGCATTTCTTCTCGAAAAAGGAGATGAGAGAAAAATAACCATAAAGGATTATTTCATTCTTCAGATAGAACAGCATTTCGTCAACTGATGTTATTTCGCATTGCTGTTTCACATAAAGATCGTGGATGAAGAGAAAATATGTCGTGAATTGCCAGAAGTTAGAATTCATAGACTGGCCACTGGTTCTGATCCCAGTGGTTTAATGATCTACGATCTCGCCTTGTAACCACAAGGCCTTGGGTTCGACCCCGGTGGGTGGGTAAGTACTTCAGAAGACTCCAAAACTAGGACGATAGGAGCAGCTTTCCAGTACTCCCTGTGGGTTTTTGAATGGGTCTATAACTGATTTCGGCTCACAATGAAATCCTTCGAACATTTATCATACTAAAATGACTTAATATTCACTCACAAATTAATCGACAACATATGTGAAGGCATCAAATTCACAAGAAAAGTAGTATGACAACAGAACAAAATCGCAACATGCAGAAACACAAATAAAGAGGAAATCAATACACATAGGTTAAAAATACTTAGCTGTAACACATCAATAATTCAATGCCTAACAAAAGAAACTGTTTGGAAACATTGCTCAAAAGATACGCTGTAATTCCCGCCCCCCCTCCTTGGATAGTCGTAAAGGGAATGGAAGAAAAGTATCTGCTAACTGTCGTCAAGAAGAATGAATAGCCATACAGTTTCACATCAGAAAATGTTTAAATTCAAATGAAAATAGCAGCAAAAACCATGTACAAAAACTACAACAAAAAATTAATCTTACCATATATATAAAGAATATCTATTAAATAGAGTCTGGAATACTGAGACCATTTAAAATACACATAGTTCATTCAAAACTATACATACCGAAATACTTAACTGCGAAAAAAGGCAGGAATAATAACATATATAAAATAAATTGTTTGAACTGCAACGAGCGTCATATTGGTCAAAGCGCATGTCCCCTTCGACTCAGATTCCAATTACACAAATTGACTTGTTCTTTCATATCGATGTGTGTTGGCATTTATGGATACCGATTTGATCGTGAGAATAAAAGAAGTTTTAAGTACAGGAAACACGAAATTGTCCAGAGAGTTATCAAAAGTCTGATGCTTAGATGAATCAATGAATGAGACATGGGAATTCACATAGCAACTTCACTTCATATAAAAGCTTGAGCTGAAGATGTTATCAAGAAGAACAACGAAAGCTTCGTTAATGAATCATCTATCTCAGATAACTCAGCCAAACTGAAGGCATCCACCTGAGCTACAAATATTCTCCATTGTTTCAAAGCTGGTATTATTATTTTCCTGCTAACGAAATACTATTTAGTAGGCTTTGTTAGTACTTATTACAATCCTATAAGAGTTCAGTCGTCAGCCTTGAATAACATAACATTGATAAAGTCACTGACTGAAGCACTGAGAGTTATGTGAATTCATTTCTGCGAGAGGATAACAGTTCTTTTTAGGTTATAGGTGCACAATGTTGGTGAAACTTAATAAACATGAAATCTAGGCTTAGGACTTCCTTACAATGACTCCCAACTACACGATGTGTAAGTACCTTGTTCCTGAAAGTATGATCCGATCTGATTATGGTTAAATTGGCTTAGAAGATACTCAGAAACGCTGATATTATTATTATTCAGATAATCTCAATAGACTAACGTATTTTCCAACTGAAAAACCAGAAACCAATCAAATCTTCTCGTTTAGAAAATAAATTAACATGAGATTCTATCAGCGTAAGGATATTGGAGTGATAAAAAAAAAACAAGTCATTCGCTTGTGAAGATAAATCCGACTTTGAATAAAGCAAGCAAGCAGTTGATGAGAAGTCAATGAAATAAATGATAGTACCATTTTATTTTTCAAAAATGTGGTTCTTGCTTTATTTAAATCCACTAAGGGGAATAAATTTGTGAAATAAATGCGGCTAGTTTACTTTCTTTGACTTTTTAGGATTTTCCCAAGGGATTACAAAGCCAATTGGTGGATGGTGGCTAGCAGTGGAATCCAGGATGCGCATTTCGTCCTAATTGGGACTCGTCAGCTGGATGTACCTGCATTTCTCAGTGAGAGATGATGTTCCCACCGAGGCTCGAACCCAGTGCCCATAGTTTCAAACGCCAAAGCGTTATTCACTAGACCACTTGGGCCACGAGAGCCACCTCTTGTGCAACGGGTCATATTAATTATTGAATTGAATTTTTGATTTTCCCGTCGATCGATTGGACCGAAGTGCTCGGTCTCGGTTTGACGTGTTGGCTTCTTGTGGAGATATTTGTGCAGATTTGTGCAGATCCAGATGACGAGTCCCGAATAGGACGAGATGTGCATCCTGGATTCCACTGCTAGCCACCATCCACCAGTTGTATACAAATCAAATCCCCAGACATCGTCGAAGCATCTGCACAAGAAGCCGATTTGTCAACCTGAGACCGAGCACTTCGGTCCAATCAATCGACGGGAAAATCAAAAATTCATTTCAAGGATTACAAAGCCGATTAAAATTTTTTTCAAAAGAGTGGTTACTGAATAAAGAATACTCTATTCGAAAACCTGATCTTCATCATCAGGTTCTACAGTTAGGTATGTTGTTTAAATAACATTGGATCAATAATAATATCAATGGATTACAGTTCGACAGCATAAACATCACCCATTGAATATCAGAAAAATAATGATAATACAAATTCACAAAATTTAGAGTCGTTACCAACTGCCTTGGCAGTAGTAGTGGCTGGACATGCTTCTTCTGCAAACAGAGAACTAGTTGTTTAAGGCGAATCGCGATAGCTTCTGTTGTTTGGAATATGTGGTACCTCGATGTTTTTGGCAATTTATTCGGCGCCCGGTAGATGATGGAGGGGGATTCTTCAATGCTGGCTTTGTGGCCAGCTGATTTAGACCAGGTGGCCTAATATCGAACCGTTGACCTTTCTAACTACACCTTTATTGAACAACATTGGTAGATAGTCCCAAGCGAGTACGAGGAATCAAGTTTCCAGATCAACGGCCAATGTAACTCATTCCACAGACGCAATTGAATTAGTAGACACGTTTAGAAGTGGCTAGTCTAAGTACTTCATGTTTGAATTGGGGAGTCACCACTTGTCATGTGAAAAATTAGACCTGTAGTTTGTCAGCACTAAAAGTCCTTTAAACTGATTTCCTTAGCTTCTTCGTAATTATTTCGCTAGGTATATCGCCTTTCAATCGCAATCGTATGCATAAAGACTTCTTGTTTACGGCTAGTGAATAGTCCTTTTCAACCTTCTTAGTCACACGTTTCCTGATGAATTCGTCCGGATAGCTAGTTTCAATCAATGCATCACATACAATATTTAGTTCATCTTCAATTACGTCTTCTGAACATATAGGTCTAACCCTGTGGATGAGGTCCCTTACTAAATTTCTTTTGTACTGGAGTTAAGCGAAGCTATGAAAATGTGTATATTGTCCTGTCCATGTGTTTTTCCTATACAAATTCCCCTTTATGCTATTATCTGGTTTTCGTGTAAGGAGGACGAACATATAGGAGGGAAATAAATTCTATTTTTGGATTCCTCCTCTCACGTGAATTTCATAGCAGAATGTACTTCATGTGTTTACATTGTGAATTCTGTTATTATGTCTTTTTAACATTGATAGGTTTTAAAACTGTAAGCATAATCGACAGCAGAGACTCTGTGTTTACCTCAGTCAACAGTGCTCTAAGTGAATGACTGATAATTTTGTTTAAATGGCTTAGGTGAGTGTCAACTTTGAACAGAAGGAATGGCAAACATTTGATTTTTTTATACGGTAACATTGTCTACATTGTCCTGCATTACAATTTCTTGGTACTAATTCACTTTTCTGCCAAGTTTTTAATGCTTAACGCAGATTATTATTATTATTACAATAGTATGATTTTATTTCGTGATTTATTTTTAAACTTTACTCTCTAGCTTTCATCACTAAGTTCTGTTCATTATAAATGAACTGTTCTCATTTTTCTGAAAGTTAGATTGTCATCGGCTTTACGCTTTAATTCACAATTATTCCGCATTGAAACTGACAGATACAACAAGCTTCCTGAAAAATGTAGTAACAAATTTTTAACCTATATATATATATCTCAAAATCACAACAAGAAGTGGCCGAAATTGCAATGTACCCAAGACAGACACTGAGCAAGTTTCTGTTTCGATGAGGCAGAGTATTCTTAAACAGTTTATTTTAAATGACGCTGATTAACACAAGACAAAAGTGTCGGTTAAGTACTTTATGGAATTAGTGGGAGTGAAGCTTATAAAACTGCTAATTCTAAGTAGGATTTAACAAATGTGAATCGCGCATAAGCTAGGCCATCTCTTTAGAGCAATTCTAAATGATAACCCACTTTGTAATTCTTATGAACTAAAACACAGATTGGATAATTTAAAATTAGATAATAAAGAAAAAATTGATAGTTTTGACATTGTCAGTTTATATACACGTATACCGACAATAAATATGGCTATAGAGGCAGTCAGAAACGAACTGATTTCTAACCAGGAACTCGAACTTAGGACAAAAGTGCCTCATGAGGACATTATGCTGGGAGTGCAGCTATGCCTGAATTCCACAGTATTTAAAATCCAAGGGAAAATATACAAACAAACTAAGGGATTGCCATGGGATCACCAATATCCCCGGTTGTAGCAGATATATTCATGGATAGGTGGGAAAATATAGCCATTGAAACGTTCACACCCACCCCAAAAGTATAGTGGAGGTATGTAGATGACACATTCACTGTACTCAGAACACAAGATATAGATAGATTTTCAAACACATCAACTCAAAGGTGGAGGCGATTCGATTCACCCAGGAATTGGAAAGTCAGGAAGCGGAGGAGCTTCCAATGTTAGATTGCAACGTAAAAAGGAAAGAAGATGGGAAGTTGAACACACTAGTGTGTGTTTACAGGAAATCCACACATTCAAACAGATATTTGGACTTCCGACCATCCAACCTATCCTTTGTCAGTGAAAATAGGATTGGTGAAATGTTTAAGTGACAGAGCACAAAAAGCAAAGTAGTAGCAAGGAAAATCTAAGACAGGAAGTGATACACATATAGAAGAAGCCTTGAAACTCAATAATCACCCTGATAAATAAGTCAGGAAATATGTAAGGAAATGTAAAAATAAAATAAATAATGATAGTAGTAATAGTGACAATAATAATAAGAATGATAATAATAATATTAATGACGACATGCATATCAAATATGCGTAAGACAACACCAGTAACCCCAATTGGACAGAATGAGTTGGTCAATGGTCCAACTGTGACATGGATTTCCACTGGGACATCTTGAAAATTTTACTACCCGTACAAGAATTATGAAGGAAGAAAAAGAACCATAAAAAATCGAGTTTCGAAGTTGATTATAGACAATAATGAGTCGTGTTGGAAACCTCCGTATCTACTGTTTCCCTTCGTGCAATACATCCAATAAACAAATTAGCATCCAATCTGCCTAACTGTAGTTGCATTTTTTAGGACAAATGTATATATTCCCATATAGACTACATTTCTTAGTTTTGAGATGGAAAAGCAGTCTTCTTCGTCGACCCGTGTTTTCTTTTTTTTTCCATGAATTATTGATAAGTGAGTATGCCATTCAAGAATCCTTATTTCTCAAATGTTTATCAAGAATTATTTATGCATTCAGTGTTTAAGAGACGCATTTTGTTTTTCGTTTTTTTACTTTTGTGCTTAGTGTAATATAACACAACTTTGTAAATAATAGAGAAAATTACTCAGGAGTGACTGTGAAACAACCCATCAATCTTTCTGTATTCAGTATTAATCTGGTGAATGCTTATTTTTGGCTTTTCTGATTTCACCTGTTCTATTCTGTACTGTGCGTTAGTTAATTAAATGAAGAACAATGAGTAGTGTAAGTTCCATGAAAAGGCGTGGGATATGAACGTACTGAGAGGCTCACTGTCTGACAATGTCCGCCGACCCATGCATGCATGTGATTCTTGGTTGACACAGTCCTAAACCTTGCATAGTTCACTAGCCGTCAGGTATTCTGCAAAAAAGAGAACGTTATGTATATCGTTATTATTTATTTTTTATTACAGCTTGATTCCACATCGTATTTTTGGTACAAATAGGAGATTTTCAGCGTGGATATCGGTAGCCGAAATTTCTCAGGCCGACCATAGATATCAGGTGTGCGTCGGTGTGGGCTCAAACCCCGGACTATGTGCATGGTCGGCGAGAGTCCTAACCTCAGCCTGTTAAAAGAAAACACCACTGTCATTGAAGCTTGAAAGCTTCCACTTGGGAATCAATGAATTGAACTGATGAACATGCTATCAACTACTCGATGACGCAATGAGCCACTTCTCTACTCAGTCTTTCTTAATTTTTGCTCATGCAAGTGTTAAACTTGAGCATTGTAGTAGAATAGAATTCCATATTAGATAAGTTAACTTCAAATATCATACAATGAGTGATACAGCATTAACAACTGAATGACAAGGTGGTTTCGAGCTAGAATTATTTCTGCTCATAATCAGATCAGTTTTACTCACACAGGTTAAAAATTTGTCTCATATATGTCTTCCTTTCTGTCTTTTCAACTTCCCTTTAAGAATTATAATAATAATTGGTTACAGGATTTCGTCATTAGTTGACATTGGTTAGAGAACCATTGGAAAACCAGGGAGTAATGGGCAACTGTTTCGTCCTAGTTTGGAACTCTTCATCAGTACGCTTCCACTGGGGTTCGAACCCGCCCAGTTTGAACACTGTAACCAATCAACCAAATCCCTACAAACAAATACTTAAATATCAATGATATGCTCACTAGCGACTTTCCTATTCATGTTGGTAGTTACCTGGCGTTCCATTGGGAAGTCGTGACCAGTAGGAGGCAGCAGGTAGGGTGTGAGGACAAATACTCGCTGAAGACATTGGTTAGATCCGGTTGCGCTATATCGTGAATTGGCAAAAGTTTGAATTCATGGACTGGCCATTGGATCGGGTCCCAGTGGCTTAATGGTCTACGAGCTCGCCCGCCTTGTAATCGGGAGGTCCTGGATTCGAACTCCTCTGGTGGGTGCGTACTGCTGAAGAGTCCCAAACTAGAACGAAACAGCTGTTCAGTACACCATTCAGGTTTTCCAATGGTCCTTTAACCAGTGTCAACCCATGATGAAATCCTGTAACCAATCAACCAAATCCCTACAAATCAATACTTGAATAATAATAATGGTTCACTTTATTCCAAAAACAGCACTTGCGCTACAGAATGGAGTTTTCAGCATTAATCATAATATTATATCTCATTTCCTCAAATTATAAATAGAATTAATCGCACAGAAACTTTTCCACATTTACAATAGGGGTAATATCAAATGCATGCAGCATATAAAATGGAAATAATAATTAATAATGATAGTTTTTCCTTCTCTCTAAGAAGCTTTTTAAGCTGAGGGAAGGAGAAACTATCAAATTTGACGAATAGTTTTTCTTTTGGACAGCAGATTTCAAAACAGAATTTCAGATAAGATGTAATATTAGAGATAGTGTCGTCAAGTGAATCATCATTAAACAGATCCCATCTTGTGTCATTGAGCATGTTTCTAAGATGACGTACGTTCTCATTTGAATAACATTTGTGAACAACTTTCTTGGACAAGTTTGAGAAGGCTTTACTGTGTAACTTTCCGTAAATTTTGGGTAAGACTCGTACAATATAGTGATCAGAATTGAAGAGCGAAGCTCTTTTGTGAGCTTTGTATATTCCAGAATCATTTATAAATACAAAATCAAGTGAACTACCTTGTCGAGTTGGGAAGTTAACAACATTTTCATGGCCCAGCAAGGTAACAAAACTGTAATCGCAGGAGTTGAAGTCATGAGTCACTACAGGCAAAAAGTTACCAAATGAAGCAGCAGCAAAAATAGTGAATTCATCAGCGAAGATCGATAGTTCCGAGGGATTGCAAAAGGTGTGCCATAGCTATTTGTGACAAAAATGAAGCTTTACTTAGATAAGTGTTTCGGTCAACATTTAACAGTTATACCATCAATATTGTCATTTGAGAATTTGAAGCAGACGTTGTTGGCAGTAGACCACTGAGAATCGATAAAAGTGGCAACGCCACCACCTCTCTTCTTCTTTGAGCTGCATCGGTCTTGTCCGTACATTATGAAAACACTCAAGGAGACTAAATTATCTTTATATGAATCGTGGAGCCAAGTTTCTTGAAGAGTTATTACACCAGTATTAAAATATACATATTTGGGTATAAATAGTCTTGTTCGATAGAGATCTGCAGTTCGTGCTCATAATCCCAGGAACAGTCACCAAATGCATTGGAGTACGCTTTAAAGCTCATTGCCACCCACCATGAAGCTTTTTCTTAAGTTTATTAGAAACTAGTAAATCAGCCGGTTGGAAATGTTTTAAATAACCGCGACAGTAAACAACACGATTTGGACACATAATTGAATGATTAAAATAAAATAAACCCTAGGAAGCAGGTGCAATATGTAGGATGGAAATTTTGGTAGCCTAAGATTTAAGCAGGCCGCCTTTGTTGTTTGTTGTCACGTTCCGGATCACCAGTATGGGCTTTGCGTCATTCTGAATACACATGTGCAGTGTTGAACTGATAAACAAGGCTTCAGTGAATAACCTCTGTGTCTCTCCACCTAACTTTACTAACTTTTTAGTACTCTTAGTCTGTCTCACCTACCACATTTTGTGATTACATGCAAGTGAATGCAGTGGAATGCCATGGTTGAGCTTTTTTCTAGGTTATTTGACTTAGCAGGGTCAATTATTCCAGTTCTAGACACATTTTATATTCCAGTAATCTGATTCTTTCCGGTCAACTAGTTCAACCTATGTAATTGACCTCACTGACAGTCATTACATGGTATTTGATAAATTATATTATTTTTCTCAATTAGATCTATTGAGTTCTGAAGCCGACAAAGTTTATCCCTGAGCGAATTGGCTGGTTGGTTTAAATGCCACCCTAATTCTAGCCTCAATGAGAATCCTACATAAGGCCTCTGACATTCTTTCGTTACAAAACAGTACTACAGAGGCTTTAAATTCCTTATTATTGACTTGAGAAGGTGATAGATCCAATTTTGAGGATAACAATATAATTAACTAAATGCCATGTAATGACTGTAAGTAGATTAAACTACATATCTGAGACTAGTAGACTCAGATCAATTCGATTATCATAAGAAATGGATTTAGCCAGATATTGGGCGGTTAATCCCGTTAATTAATTTGGAAAAACATCAGGCCACTGCAATACCTTCACTTGCAATTTATCATTACAAAAGAGGGTGGGACAGGGTGAAAGTATTAGGGGAAGTAATAAAGTTCACTGGAGAAGGGAGATACAGAGAGGTGTTAATCATTAAATTTTTGTTCTTCAGTTTAATACCAGAAACACATGAAGTGGAGATGACGCAATATGCATATCCTGGAGATATGCGAATTGGCAACAAACAAAATGGGGAGGAGTGAGACAGCAAAAGTGTATGTAAGGCAAAGTTAGGAAGCCGTCTGATTACATTCATGTGATTATTAGTAATAATTTGTGCTCAAAGCGTCATTCAGTTAACAATACTTCATCACTATATAATATTCGAATTTACCTCCCCCACAAACTGGAAAATATGCAGATGAAAAGCAACAAGTTGTCGATGGAGGAAGCATCAAAGTAGAGCTTCCTTTAGGTGAACATAGAGAAAACAGAGGTGATGAAGATTCCTGCCCGCAAACAGCAACAGCCACTGCAATAACAACATACAAAAATTAGCATAAATGGGTGGGGGGGGGAATCTGGAAGTAGCAACTTCCTTCACTTACCTATCTACCTAGGAAGCATCGTTTCACCTATAGGTGGACGGAACTGATAGGGATATCAAAGCAGTGAGGATCAGGAAAGCATAGCAAGCCTCATTTCTCTCAAGTCTGTGTAGAGGTCAACAGCCTCACTCAGCATGAAAATGAAAATAAGATCCGGATTTTCAACTCCAATATGAAGTTAGTGCTACTCACTATACAGATCAGAGACTTGGCGAGGGCGTCATGAAGAGCACTTCGAACAAACTATAGACCTTCAACAACAGCTTTCCTTGCTCAGTACTTCGCTCTAGATCAGATGGCCTGCCAGAAGAGATCAGCAACATAGAGGGATCTCTGGCAATTACCGACCCAATCCAGCAGGAACAAATTCTGCAACAAATGTGCAGGAAGAAATGGAGGTGGATTGGCTGACCGTACTCTGAGACAACAAACCACCAAGTGACATCCATCACACGCCAGGCCATCACTCGAGTGGAGCCTGAATGGGAAGCAGCAAGTTAGTTGGTCGTCAGTGCGATAGTGACATGGAGGAGTAGGTGATGTGAAGAGGAGATGAAAGCATGTGTGCAGACGGGAAGCTAGGTAAAAACATTGGCAGAGAACCGAACGCAATGGCGAAGTTTGGCTGAAGCCCTATGTTCCTCTAAAAATAATGGAAACAATACTCTGATAATAATACATGTGGGATTCCTTAGTTTTGATTTAAAAACTGTATGTCTTCACTACATAACAGCCAAAAAATGGAAGCAGACATACTGAATTCATTAAAGGCGAACTGTTGATGAGCTCCAAGTACTAGAACGAAACAGTTGTCCAGTACTCCATGGTTGGTTTCCAGTAGTTCACCAACTGATACAAATTTGTGATTGGACTTGAAACAAATCGAATCCCTATAAACAATCCCTTGAAATTGAATGCAATGTTCGCTAGTGACTGGTTTAAGGACGTAATCGCCTAGAGTCCCAGTGAGAAGTCCTGACCAGTGAGGTCCATCCGATTGTAAGTGAACAAAAATGCTAGCCAGTAACACTGGATAGTGGTCAAGCTAAAATCATGAATTGGTAAATGTTGCAATTCATGACCTGGTCATTGTGTTGTGCGAGATTAACCTGTAACTGGAAGGTCGTGGGTTCGAACCTCACTCAGTGTGTTAGTACTGCCGATGAGTTCCGAAACTAGGGAAAAACAACTGTCTACCACTCCGTACTGCTTCTGAAACCTTTCCTAACTGATATCAACCGTAAGCAAGCTTGAAGAAATAGGATTTATTTAATTGGTGGATGGTGACTAGCAGTGGAATCCAGGAAAACGCGCATTTCGTCCCATTTGGGACTTGTCATCTGGATGTACCTGCATTCCCCAGTGAATGATGATGTCCTCACAAAGGTTCTCGAACCCCGTACCCATAGTTTTAAACGCCAAAGTGTTATCCACTAGAACACTTGAGTCTCGAGAGCAACGGGTCAAAGTGGGAACATCATCACTTACTGAGGAATACATCCAGTACATTCAGATGACAAATCTCAAATAGGCCGAAATGTGCATTATGTCTGGATTCCACGGCTAGTTTCCACCCACCGATTAAATTCTAATTACATGACAAAACATTGTCGAAGCATCTGCACAAGATGAATAAAGAGGATTTTGTTGTTTTAAACATTTATGTAAAGATTATTCCCTAGGGAAAAAATAAAACACCCTGAAGGGTGTTTGACCTCTCATGCTTATTTTAACAAGTCATTTTTTCCTCACTCCTCATATAAAACAATAAAATATTGCTTAATATTGTCCTCAAAAGCAACATGATATTCAATTTTCCCCTGTCTAACCACTTCTCATTATATTCATTGAACATGTGTGTACTTTAATTATTCTCATTTTTTTGAAGAGAAGTAGGACACATTAAAAACATGTTTTTAAAAAAAACAATGTTTAATGACCTTAAGTCATAAAATTTCTAATTATGTGTCTTTTTTTGTAGGCTTATTATTAGAAAAAAAAATCAAATATGCACTGAGTGTCATTCATGTTGAGTGCTTTTTCTGTTGTAAACTGTTATAAACTCAATCATAGTTACAGAACGAAAAACGAAATAATTTTTACAGTTGGTTGCTTATCTACAGAAAAAGGAAATTAATTAATTCATTAATCATTTGTAGTTCTGATTGCGTTTACTCATAACTTGCCCTCCCAAAAGCCAATTTCATGGAGAACGGTTAGTCGAATCGATTTATTATTATTATTATTTATTATATCCTTTAATTCTTAGAGGAACATAGGGCTTCAGTTGCACGTCTCCATTGCCTTCTGTTTTCTGCCAACTTTTTCATAGCTACCTCAAGTCTGCCCACACGCTTTCATCTCCTCTTCACATGCCACCACCTCCTCCATATCACCCTTACACAGACGACCAACTCGCCGCTTGCTTTTCGCGTTCCTCTCAAGCGATGGCTTGTCGAATGATGTCACTTAATGGTTTTCTCAGAGTATGGCCAACCAATCCATCTCCATTTCTTCCTGCTTCTTCTGCCAGCTTGTTGCTTTTCACTTGCATATCTTCCAGTTTGTGAGAAATCAGACATATATCATCGCTGGCGAAGTCCAGTTCCTCCAAGTGTTTTATGTGAGTCCATTTTATGCCTGTCTCCTCGATACCCGCTGTCTATCGCATTATCCAATCTGCTGCAATCAGGAAGATCATTGGCAATAGTAGTCAGCCTTGTCCTACTCCTGTCCTCACTTTGAAGGCTTCCGTAAGTTTCCCGTTGTGGTTTACTTGGCATGCAGCATTGTTGTACAACTGTTGGATGAGATGTTTAATTATTGGCGGCACTCTGTAGTAGCGAAGTAGTTGCCAAATCACCTCTCGGTCGACGCTGTCGAAGGCCTTTTCAAAGTCGATGAAGTTCAGATAGTGGGGTGATTACCATTCCAAGCTTTGTTCAATGATGATCCGTATAGTGGCGATTTGATCAATACATGATTTGTTTCTCCTTAATCCAGCTTGTTCTGGTCGAAGTTTTTCACCCAGGTTGGCTTGTATGATTCTCTCCAGGATGATGCAGTTTAGTATTTTGCTTTCGATGGACAGGAGCATATTTTCGCTCCAGTTTTTGCATTGACTTAAGTCTTCTTTCTTTTGGTAGTTTGAATAAGTGTCTTTTCGTCCAATCCTCGAGTACTTTGCCCTCTTTCCACACCTTCTTCAGCAATGGCGTCGATTTAGTGAAGAAAAAAGAACAGCACAAAAGACAAGCAACCTAAACTGATCACTGACTCTTTTCCAAAGAAAACCATCTTCATGAATTTGGAATTCAAAGATGATCAGACTTTAGATACATTCAAGAATCATCTTTGCAGATTAATTAGTAAGGCGTTTTGTTTGCCGCAAAATTACAAATGACTTTCATCAGCCACACGTTATTCCCAGTATCTTTAAAAGCTAATCTCCTTCAACTGGCTGCTTCCATGGGCATCTGTAAGTTCACTCGCTCTTGACCGTAGCCAGAAAATGCTTTCTACACCGATAAGAGAGCACATTTCAGCATGGTTTTACGTTTTTATTTGCCTACTAATCCAGGTACTTTTACTCTCCCTCTTCCAAAATTCACACATCTTATAAACTATTCTATATATATATCAGTAGAGTTGGTGTCACTGTAGTAGAATGCTTGCCAACCACGCCACAAGTTGTCCGGGCTTTGATCCCTGGACGGAGAACTCTTTTACCTAGCTAAACCAGTTATAAGACTGGTAAAAAAGTAAGATTGAGCATGCGACTAGCAATCCAACCCCATAAAAATAACTAGCACTGCTACCGAAACTTCAAAGCTCTAACTTAAATCCGTATGTTTCAATGTGAACGTTAAGAGATATGTTTGCAGGAATCGAGACCAAGCTGCTGAGTGGTCTACGAGCCCGTCTTGTAACCGGAATATATATATATATATGGTTCAAACCCCATTCAGTGGATGCGTACTGCAGAGGAATCCAGAACTAGGACGAAACAACTGTGGAGTACTCCCTGATGGTTTTCCAATGGTTCACTGACGTATGTCACAACTTGTGATCAAACCCATTCTATACGACATTATTTGTTTTGCCACTTGGCATTTAACTATGATTATAACAACAGATATTTTGAATAGAGGAAGAATGAATATATTTGCAAGATAATATGAGCTCGATTATCGTTACGTAGATTCTCTTCAACTGCGTACATGACAAATAAATCAATTTTATGTTACGAAATAGTGTCTGAACATACCCTTTTTCATAATGACTTCATGTTATAGATAGAAAGTATAAGCAACATAATTTCAAAGATGATGTAAGTAGACAATTATCTGGCATTAAATGAGTAACTATTTATATACTCATTAGACAATAATAATAATAATTTCCTTTATTCCAAAACAGTGCTTGTGATACAGAATGGAATTCTCAGCAGCTCACTACAGTATTGCATCCAATTTGTACATTAGGAGTAAATAAAGTTCTACATAGAATTAAGGGTTATCTCACTTAGTTATGACAACAACATATTGGCATGTCGGTAGCCAGCCAAAATTGAATAGTGTTTGAAGGTGTTAGAAAAGTAGATACTACTAGCATATTTACTGGAGTAAGCGATAGCAAAATGGTCAAGATATACAGAGTGTGAAAGAACGAACAAGAATGTTTTAAGTAGAGTTAGTAAGGAAGAGAGAAACAAAACGGCACATAACAAAAATAAATACAGAAAGAGAAAAAAAAGAGAGAAAAAGTTGTACCTGTAAATGATGTGAGTTGGAAAGACGAGATCTATTTGTTCTACTGATTATTTAATAAGGTAAAGGTTTCACGCCTAATGCTTTCTTTATCGCACAGAACGCGAGCTAAGTAGGGTATGGTTGAGTTTTTGTACTTGCTGGTGCGAGCATATAGTTTTCTATATAGGCTTCTGGTTTTCCCTGATGAGATACAAGGAGAGAGTTGTGAATGAAGAGGGTGATGTCAGTTAGACAGAATGGATTTAGCCCATTTTTCACATGAGTCCAAGTGCCTGGTGACCAGAATATTAACAAGCTGGTTAAATGGCACATTGCCTACCCTGCTGACAATCTTCAACACCCTACGTAATAGGATATAGTTCTTCTTCATTAGCCCTGGAAAAACTAAGTGAGAACAATAAAGAATAATAAGCAGGATGCAAGAGTTAACGAATCGTAAGAGTAAGGGTTGGGTTATTCCAGAATGTCTTAACTTCTTGATGTAGAAGGTAAGACGGAATATTTTCTTAGAAATCATCAAGATATGAGACAACCAGGAAAGATCAACAGATAGAATGACTCCAAGATATTAAATTTTCGGCTTGGTTTCTATTTCAGTGACATCTACGTTGCACACCTGGTGAGTGGTAACCAGTTTGTTTAGGTCAGATTTATGCTTGAAGGTGAAATTAACTGTTTAACATTTAGAGGGATTTAGGGTTAGACCGTTTTCCTTATATGTGACAAATGGTGTCTGAACATACCCTGTTTACAATGATTTCAAGTAATGGATAGAAAGTATAAGCAACATAACTTCATAGATGATGTAAGTAGACTATTGTTTAGCGTTGAAAGAGTAACTACTCATATAGTAATTAGACTAGATCAGGTTAAGTTCAGATTTGCTTTGGATATAAGGCTGGACTAGAGACAAAATACAAAATAGAACAACAGAGTTAATTTATGCATGTTACGATGAAGAATTCTGGAGAATGGAGGGAATAGTGAAGTAAAATTATAAAATAGACAAAATCATTGAGTTTGGAAGATTTTCGACCTAAGTAATGAGTACAACTCATTGAGTGAAAATCCAAATTAAGATTAAATGAAATGTTTTGCAACAGAACATAACATATAAGCACACGAATAAAACAGTTATGGTTGCCCAGGGTAGTGTAGTGAGAGACTAGTCATGCTATCTTTCTGTACGCATAGGTTGAATCGAAGTCTTTTGATGATTGTGGCTTCTGCGAACCGAAGTAACTATGGTTTAGTTTGTGTATTGATTACTTTGTGAGTCGGTGGCATAGCGGTTAGAAGGCTTGCCAACCTTGCACGTGGTCCGGGGTTCGATCCCCGGTCGACGCATTCCTTTACCTAGCTAAGCCATAAATAATGTTGATAAAGAGGAAAGGTTGGGCGTGAGGCTAGTAACCCCATCCTGTAAAAATAAACACTGCTACAGAAACTTTAAGCCACTAGGTTGAAGCTGTATGTTCTACTGGAAACGTGAAGGAAAAAAAATTGATTACTTTGAAATCCTGACTAATTTCCACTACATGTTAAGTGTTAAACAGGTGTTTGGCAATCGTGCTTGATAACACTTTTCTGCTTTTCGTATAGAGGCTTTCACGAATACGTTCGGAGAATATATTAAACGCTCTCCTTTCACTCCGTCCTATGTACTTGCTGCCCCAAGTGCAGGTGAATTGGTGAACTGATAAAAATAACTCTGTTGTTCTATCTTGTATTTTCTTTCTAGTCCAGTCTTGTCTCCAAGCGAAATATGAACTCACTTCAATCTTGTTTAGTCACTATGGAAATAGTTACCCTCTCAATGCTAAACAATTGTCTACTTACATCAACTGTGAAATTTTGTTGCTTAAACTTTCCATCTATAACTTGAAATCATTGTAAAACAGGGTATGTTCAGACACTATTTTGTGAAATATGATTGATTTATTTATGATGTACGCAGTTGAAGAGTATCCATGAAACGAGAAACGAGGTCGTTTTATCCTGCCTGCAAATATTATATTCGTTATTTCTTTACTTAAACCAATAAAGAGAACCAGATGTATGAAAAACCACAGATATTTTGATTACACTTTATACTATTATTGTTTTAAGTGTTAGTTTTTAGGGAGTTGATTGGTTACAGGTATTCATCATGAGGTGACATTCGTTAAAGAACCATTGGAAAACCTGGAAGTACTGGACAGCCAGCTGTTTCGTCGTGGTTTGGGACTCTTTTTCATCAGTACGCGTCCACCGGAACTCGAACCCAGGACCTTCTGGTTACAAGGCTAGCGAGCTCGTATACCATTAAGCCACTGGGACCCGATCCAATGGCCAGCCCATGAATTCTAATTTCTGTAAATTCCCGACATAGCACGACTGGCCTCAGTCAATGTCTTCGGCGAGTATCTGTCTTCACACCCGACCTGCTGCACCCTACTAGTCTCCACTACCTACCTGAATACGGCAAGTCGCTAGTGAGCATCTTATCGATATTCAAGTGTTGGTTTTACTTATTGAAGCCTATTTTTCAAATTACTGATGAGATATAACTCCAACAAAGCCATGAGTGTGTATATATATATATGTGATTGTACAGCTTACTGATAAATTCGTTGAAAAGAGAATCTTTGCTGAATCACCTGTTGTTTAGACTTTTCTATATGTTTCAGTTGGAATATTCCACGCATATCACTTTGATCATTATTATTTCTATCTCTAAAGTTTATAAACTACACAGAATACGCAGCATATCTTATTGTATTACATCTACCTTTTTCTTGCAACATGTCCTAATAGAATGGTAATCAATGCTATGTCACCTGAGAATCTGATACAAGACTTATTCTTTTGCAGTATTTACCCTTTCGTTTCCTTGGAGAAATAGACAACAGTAGGTTGAAAGCTAATTAAAAATATGCATGAGTACATTTCGTGATGCAAAAATTAAAAAAAGCAATTGAGTGACTGGAACAATAAGATATGGAGTAGTTTTGATGTATGCATGCTGACAGGAAATTTAGGCGGCCTCGAGGATCCAAACAGAGGGGGGGGGCGGCACCAGCTGGCTATTATTTCTTATGACGACATTATGACAAAGAAGGTATTTGCAATTAATAGTGTTCTCTGGGATGCGCTGTTTAGTTGAGGAGCTTTCGTCGTCCACCTTTCTGGACAACATCTTCAGTGCAATATTTAGCATTAAGTGAAATGATTTAAATTTCCTTCACGAGTGATATAACTGCGTCTCCCGGTAACCATCTATACATATGTGTATTGACCATTTCCTATTGACTTGGATTTTAAACTTTCTGGTCGCATGATCTACTTTTTATTAGATGGTATATTTGGTCTATATTAGCGTGTTTGTTAATTGCGTGTTCGTTTGAGTACCAGGCTTCTAGGAATTCCCTGACTGCAATTTTGGTGTTTCCTCTGCCTAAGATTTCGACATTATCCCAGTCATCAAACTGATGTCCATAATTATCTATATGCATTGATATGAAACAGGGATATATATCATGTCTTTTGACGGCTGATTTGTGTTCCTGGATTCTGAGTGGAAGGGATGCTCACTTTGACCACCGATATAATGTCTGTTACAGTTCACACAGGCAATTTATTTTGTAAATGGTGTTAATTTTATCTTTCTATTTTCTGTTGGATCTTTCGGTTTGCATATTATCGAATTAGGCGATTTGACTGGCTTGTGTGCTAAATCTATATCAAACGGTTTCAGTATTCTAGCTGTTATTTCAGAGATATTTCTCATGTATTGTTCATAATCTTACCGGTGAATAGGATAGGCTTATGAAATAGTTTTCACAAGACAGGTTGGATTTATCAAAATTAGACGTATTTTGACCTGAAGAAGCAAGGCAGAAATAAAAATGCCTACGACACCTAAAAGATGTTGTAAGTTTGTGTATTCATCACAACACCATTGGAATCTGAGAGTGGATAATAAAAATTCTGTAAGTCTATCCGACACTTACATCTAATGACGACAGAAAGGAATTTATTCTACGAACAAATGCATACCTTAACCAGTGAATGTTTTAATGTGAAAGTTCATTTACTTCAATGCCCAGAGGAGAGCTAAATGAATATTAGCTCGAATAATGGATTACAGAGCTGACCAAGTGCAGCTTCGAGTGCTTTAAGTCTTTAATAGCTTAAAAATCCTCATTGAATATATAAAAAAGAGAAGACGTTCAGTGAAAAGACTCTTTTCAGTGGCGAATTCATTCACATAGCTGCACAATCGCATTTATATACAATTATTTGTGTGTATGTGTGTGCAGATGAGGTTTGTCAAATTTAGATAATTGATCAGGTAATACAACAATGATTTAATATAGAAACAAGGTTAATCAGACAGCAAATAAAGTACTCCCAGGTTTTCCAATGGTTCTCTCTAACTGATGTCAGCTCATGATGAAATCTGAAACCAATCAAATCCCTACAAACCAACACTTAAATACCAATGAGATGCTCACTAGCGACTGGCCCTATTCAGGTAGGTAGTTACCTGGGTTCCAGTGGGAAGTCGTGACCAGTAGGGTGCAGCTGGTCGGGTGCGAGGACAGATACTCGCCGAAGACATTGGCTAGCGGTCGCGCTATGTGGTGAACTGGCGGAAGTTAGAATTCAAGGACCATTGGATCGGGTCCCAGTGGGTTAATGGTATACGAGCTCACTAGCCTTGTAACCGGAAGGTCCTGGGTTCGAGTTCCGGTGGATGCGTACTGTTGAAGAGTCCCAAACTAGGACGAAACAGTTGTCCAGTACTCCAGGTTTTCCAATGGTTCTCTAACTAATATCAGCTCATGATGAAATCCTGAAAGTAAGACTGAGTTAGTTAATTAGATGACGTAATACAATTGACTAAAATGTCTCAACTAGGTCGGAATAACGAAGGAGGTAATTACAAGTAGAGGTAGAGGCTAAGTAGAGGTAGGGTAGAGAATAATGCCATTTAAATTGGGACTAAAATTGAGCCTATAGATTCGGTGACGTAACATAAATGACTGAAAATTTAGCCTTGG
Source organism: Trichobilharzia regenti (assembly GCA_944472135.2). Taxonomy (NCBI): domain Eukaryota; kingdom Metazoa; phylum Platyhelminthes; class Trematoda; order Strigeidida; family Schistosomatidae; genus Trichobilharzia; species Trichobilharzia regenti. The sequence goes on from OX235267.1 coordinate 39,233,552, forward strand.
TCAAGTCAGTAACAATGCTAATGAGGTGAAGAAATTGAATCGGGTGGGGGGTAGAGAACAGGAAAGTTGAAAATGAAAAATATTACAATTTAAAAGACAAAATGAAGAGACTGAAAGAAAGAAATAAAATTTACCTGTTGACTATTAAAATAGATTACGTCCATTGCAAGTGCATTGATTTAACGAACTTCTATCAGCAGAGTTGAGGACTTAGCAAAAGAATTTCCACTTCCTCTGCAGATCTAAGAAGTCTGATTCGTTCACTTTTACGATGAGTGCTTCTTATTCTGTAGACGACTTTGAAGTTTGTTTGGGGTGTTGCTTGCTGTTTGGAATCTATCAGATGTTCTAAGACAGAACTGCAGGGGCTTTATTTCGTTTTTGTTTTTAACAGGGACACATTCAAATGAGCTCAAACTCCATTTACACATGAAGCAAATGAAGAAAAAAACAACAATGCAAGTTGTTTAAATGAATTATTTAATGTCCTCGTATTAATCTTGGTCAAATTTAACTTTAAACATCAATGTAGGATACCAGTGGAGTTTGACCGCACACCAATGACCTTAAAACGCTCACTGAGCAGGTAAGTGAAACCTGACAAATAATATTGTAATCATGAATAAAATATGCTTAATGAAGTGTTATTTTACTAAATGGGATATCTGGGAAGTTTCAGGTTAGGTTTTAGAAAGAACAAGCTAAGGTTTTGGCTAAGACCAGGCTAGAGTTAGTTTTACCTAACAAGGGTGATATTGGGCTTCGTTCGAGTTAGATTAAGGTTAGTTTAGGACTAAGGAAAGATTATGGTTATTGTTAGGTTAAGAAGGGTAAGATGCATAGAATGTGATTGAATTGCTCAATCGATGCGCTAATCCAGGACTGAGAAGCAGTTTTGTCACACGTCAGTTGGAGAAAACTATCTTGTGGAACAGTTTCATGCCTTTCGATGCATGTATTTTATACGCAAAAGTCACCTTCATCATGTGATTTGAAGGTGATTTCAAGGTCATTTGTCCGTTGGTACTAACTGGTGCTTATAGGTTAACTTTGCCATCGCCCGATAACGATACAAGGTCGATTTTTGACTCTACTAACCTATTTGGGTTGTATTACTCGGAATTAAATTCAGACATATAATACTTATGTGTGATTATTACAATTTCAATTTTACGCATAGAAATAAGTGAAAACACAACTGCCAGTCTAGCAAGAAAAACAAAATTCTCATGTATTGGTTTTTGTAGGGATTTGTTTTGTTTGATTGGTTGGAGGATTTATCATGAGCTGATATCAGTTAGAGAACCATCGGAAAATCAACAGGAAGTACTGGATAGCCAACTGTTACGTCCAGGTTTGCGACTCTTCAGTTGTACGCACCCACCGGGGTTTAAACCCAGGACAATTTGGTTACAAGGCGACCAGTGGCTTGATGGTCTACGGGCTATCTCTCCTTGTAACCAGAAGGTCCCGTGTTGGAACCTCTTCAGCGGATGCATACAGTTGGGCTGTCCCAAAATGAGCTGACGAAGCAGCTATATCAAATACTGGCATCTGGTTTTTCAGTGGTTCCCTAACTGATGTCAGCTCATGATGAAATCCTCCAACCAAATAAAAGCGAAAGTCTTGAATGCAGCCAAACTGTTGAAGACTGCAAAAAACAGCAGTACCTGACGCAATTCCTCCTATATTACTAAAAAGGGATCCGGAAACCTCAGAGGATATTCTGATATCACCATTGTGAAATGTTTGATTAGGAGGAAAAAGTGATCGAAAGAAAGGTTACCTTGTCAAACTGTCGAAGAAGAACGATGTAGGCCTATGCAAGAATTGGTGTGGAATAATGCTGTCATCCACGACGAGAGAAAATACTAAGTCTCATCATCCTGAAGAGAGACTAGACGATGCACTGAATACAGAACTCTGCCAGCGGGAGTAAGCTGCATTTTTAGGAAAGACAAATTCGACGTTGATCAAATTGTAACTCAAAGTATCATCGTCGAACAAAGCATAGAATGGCAGTCAAATATCTATCTAAATTGCATTGACTTTCAAAAGTCCTGTAGCAATAGCACTGACTGCGAATTAATTAGGAAACTACTTCAACCTTTATGGACTACTGCAGTAGCCTTAATCTTTATCAACCTCATTCAGCCAATGATCGATGTTAAGTGATTCATGCATACCAGAAATGTCATCAAAGCCTTTGAGGTAAAGACTGGGCCAGGACAAGGCTGCTTACTATCAAGCATGATGATATTCTTAATTCTGGTGGACTGGATTATGCGGGAGACTGTGTGTCAAGAGTAAGAAGACAGGAATACCTTGGACCGATAAGCCTAACCCGAGAAAACCAGAGATAGAAGCCCTAAAACACCTTAAGAATAACAAGGATATAGTAATCACAAAGTCAACAAAGGAAATGCAACAGCAGTATTAGACAAATCGAATTATTTGGACAAAGTAAATACTAACTTGCAAACAGGACCATATGGGGAAACTGATAAATTAATAGACACAGTTATGAATAAAGTTAAGAAGTCCACAGCGGATCTTATACGCCGAATGAAGCTGCTTCTAGGTGAGTCTAAGTAGTTTCATTTAATGCCAAAAACTAATAACTCCAGTAGGATGTATGGTGTTGTTGCAAGTTCATAAGTCAAGATACCCTATTAGGCCTATAATTGATTTTAGAAATTCACCTACTTATGAATTATCTAAATATTTAGGCATGGTATTAAATCCCCTAAAAATCCACTCGAAATCTAGACTAACTAATTCTTATGAACTAAAATACAGATTAGATAATTTAAAATAAGATAATGAAGAAAAAATGGTTAGTTTCGACATTGTCAATTAATATACACGTATACCAATAAATATAGCTATTGAGGTAGCCAGAAACGAACTCATTTCTGACCAAGAACTAGAACTTAGGACAAAAGTGCCTCATGAGGACATAATTCTGAGAGTACAGCTATGCCTGACTTCCACAGTATTAAAATCCAAGGGAAAATATACAAACAAACTAAGGAATTGCCATGGGATCACCAATATCCCCGGTTGTAGCAGATATATTCATGGATAGGTGGTAAAAGATAGCCATTGAAACGTTCACCCCCACCCCAAAAGTATGGTGGAGGTATGTAGATGACGCATTCACTGTACTTTGAACACAATATATAGATAGATATTTTGAACACATCAACTCGAGGGTAGAGGCAATTTAATTCACTTATGAATTGGAAATTTAGGAAGCGGAGGAGCTTCCAATGTTAGATTGCAGCGTAAAAAGGAAAGAAAATGGGAAGTTAAACACACTAGTGTGTGTTTACAGGAAATCCACACATTCAAACCGATATTTGGACTTCCGATCATCCAGCCTTGAAACTCAATATTCACCCGGATAAATTAGTCAGAAATATGTAAGGAAATGTAAAAATAAAATAAATAATGATAGTAGCGATTGTGACGATAATAATAATAACAATAATAATAATAGTGATAATAATAATGATAATATTAATGACGACACCAACAATAAAGAATCTAAATCATATGTAGTAATTCCATACAAGGAAAGAACCTCGGAAACCCCCATACGGAGAATTCTTAACAATCCACGAAAGAATAAATTGGCATTCAAATTGCGCCCACAAACTCAATTAGAAACAAGCTTTGTCGGGTAAAGGATCCTGTGGAGCCTTTAAAACAAAACAATTTAATTTATCTAATATTCTGCTGGAATGATAGTCAGGTCAAATACATAGGGAAAACTAGTAGAATAGGGGGAGTCAGACTAAACGAACATAAAAACCTAGCAAAATCTAGATTGGTTGACCCAAATCAGATAAGATATCTAGAGAGTAGTTCAGCTATAGCACTCACTACCTGGGATAACACACAACCATACAAACGGATAGGATGGGATAGGATGACAGTTTTAAAATCTAATGTCACAGGGTGAATGGAGTGAGAGATTGATAACGTAAGCTTTGTGCTATTGAATCAACTGCAATACATGTAACAAAATGATTCAACACCTACCTGTCCACCCAGACATCTGGAAAATGTTACCACCCCAACGATGACAAATAGGAGAGGAGAAAGAAAACCATGAAACGCATGTTTTGATTTTGTGTGATTACAATTGGTAAGATTATGAACAGCAATGAATCGTGTTCGAAACGTCATCCAATAAATACTAATACTGTTTCACTGAGTGATATATCTAATATTTTCAAGTATTGGGTTTTGTAGGGATTTAGTTTGATTGCATGGAGGATTTAATCATGAGCTGACATCAGTTAGAGAACCACTGGAAAACCTGGGAGTACTGGACAGCTGTTTCGTCCTAGTTAGAAGTTAGAATTCAAGGACCATTGGATCGGGTCCCAGTGGCTCAATGGTCTACGAGCTCGCCTTGTAACCAGAAGGTCCTGAGTTCGAATCCCGGTGGGTGCGTACTGCTGAGGAGTCCCAAACTAGGACGAAACAGCTGTCCAGTACTCCCAGGTTTTCCAGTGGTTCTCTAACTGATGTCAGCTCATGATTAAATCCTCCATGCCATATATCTAATAAACAAACTGATGTGGAAACTCTAGAAGATCTGGAATTTATGTCTAATTTCATACAAAAGCTCATCATTTCACACTGGACCAACCAAAAGACCCTAGGAGATTTGAACTTTTTTGAGTGCTTTATATCTAATTCCGCACAAATCGAAAGCCAGCAAGTTGGTATAAGAGGGTATGAGTGAAGATATGAACTGAAATATAGGCAGAAAAGACAGAAGTGATGAAGAATATCAACCGGTACAAAGAAAAGGCCGATCACTATCAATGTGAGAAATGTAAGGATATTCACTCTCACTTAGCTCGTTGGACACTAAATATTGTTTCAACTATAGACGTTTGGCACAGATATGGATGTCATCGGCAGGATTTGAAAGCAAAATATAAACTCACGAATCTGTCGCTCTTAGTGTAATTAACAGCATCCGAATTTCCATTAGTAATGTCATAAAATCACTGCTTTCATCTAGTTAAGGGGCCTGGTACCTGCATCATGGAAATCATTTTCAACAGGCTACTGCAAACTTCCATCAACACGTGTTCCTCTGGCTCAAAATGCAAGATCAAACGGCTTGCCGAAAATCGTAAGCAATATTGAAACCTGGTTGGGAGGGAACCAGCTAACAACCACGTATTTACCAACAGATATACTGAAAGAAGCAAACATTGGTTGGAAGTATGCTGCAGAGATATTCAAGTAACATCACACCGACAAGTTTGGTCTCTCAAGTTTGTGTAGAGATCAACAGTACTCAGCATGAAATGTAAATAAGATCCGGATTTTCAACTACAATGTGAAATCAGTGCGTCATGAAAAGAACTTCGAACAAACTGAAAACCTTTATCAACACTTGTCTTGGCTCAATACTTTGCTCAAGATCAGATGGCCGGTCAGAAGAGGTCAGCAACAGAAAGGATCTCTGGGAATGAGCGAATCAACCCAGCAGGAACTAAATTGTGCAACAAATGTGCCCGAAGAAATCGAGATGGATAGGCTGGTCATACTCTGAGAAAACAAACCATCATCAAGTGACATGCATCACACGCCAGCCATCGCTCGAGTGGAACGCGAAAGTGAAGTGGCGAGTTGGTCGTCATTGCGAGGGCAACGTGGAGGAGGAAGTGATGTGAAGAAGAGATGAAAGCATGTGGTCAGACGGGAAGTTAGGTTGAAAACGTTATCAGCTAACCGAACGCAGTGGAGACGTGCATTTGATGCCCTATGTTCCCCTAGGAACTAAAAGAAACAATAATAATAATAATCGCATCCACACACATACACATGCAGACACAAGGTAGGTCCTCGAATGGAACGTGAATAGAAAGCAACGAGTTGGATGTGTTGTGGCTTAAGGCTGACATGGAGGAGAAAGCTTGTAGGCAATCATGGAGCCAAATGAAAAGGAATAACAGAGAGAAGAGCGATATCGCAATTCTCTTCTAAAGCGCCATGTTTCACCCGGAATAATAATGATTATTACGATGATCTACCGAGGAAAAACTGATGAATGTTTGACTCTTATCTGATCTCTCATAACAGTTTGTGTTATATGCTTAGGCTTATAATTATTGATGATAAATAGTATGAATGCTTCTATGCTTAAGGGGATGATATTTCTACTAAATCAATTTTTGAATATAATAATTCATTATTTTTTTCACAGCTTTCCCACGAAAATAATAAAATTATTACAGGCATAATTCTGTTGAATAGGCGAAATAATAGGTCCAGTTATCGACCAATAATATATAATTATATTTACGTACATACAAAAAACTTCCTTCGAGTATCACTCACCTGTTTCGCCTTTTAGATTAGCCTACACGACTGAAATAGTTGGGTGATATAAAACAGGTTATATCTCTACATCTAGTCATGTGAAATATCAACAACTGAAGGAATACGTTAAGCTTGAAATGGTGATTATTAAGTCTGGGGGAGGGGTAGAAAGTCTGAATTAGTTACTGTTATTATTTGTTCTTTAGGTTCTCAGTTGGACAAAGGGTTTTATTAGTACATTTTCATTTCACTCTTCTGATCCACTGTCCGTGGTTGTGTTAACTGGTTCCATGATTGGGATTGTTATTATTTCTGCATTGGGTTCGCAGTGGAACATACAGCTTCCATGCCGTTCTATTTTCTGCTGTCCTCTTTATCTCTCAGCGTCAACGATTGTCCATAATCTCCCAACTCTTCCTCAAACTCACACAATCTCCACGTCACCCTATCACTGACAACCCGATCATCGCTTCTCATCGGGACTGTGCTTGAAAGCCTGGTATGCTCTATTATCCAATGGCCTCCTCAGTGGCGTGTGTCAAATAAATATCCATTTTCTCCTACATATTGTTAAGCAATCGGCTCTTGCTCGGTTCTCAGTCAGAGTTTTTCGTTGCTAATTCTTTCTGGCCAGCCAGCTGGCCATTTGATCTTCAGAATAGAGTCAGCAAAGATAGCTGTTGGTAAAAGTCTGCCGGCTGTTGGAAATCCTTTCCGTGACACACAGTGCGAGTTTCTGACCCGTATAAAAGGACATTGATGGTGAAAATGATTATCTTGTTCCCTACGTTGAGTGTAGAAGATTCCCAAACTGGTTTCATGTTGATGAAGGTGTATCTGGCCTTTCCGATTCTGGATGGCTGACTGGCACTGGCATCTTCGTCCATTCCATGTGCTTGTGGTTGAAACGATGTTTCCTAGCCGGATAAATGAAAGAAGTAACCTCTGTTAATCTTTCATGTTGACGTTGATTGGTGCTGGTTGTCGTTGTTGTTGCTGTTGGCTGTTTATCTACATCACTTCCGTCTTCCCTATGTTCACCTAGAGTCACTCCTGTCTTCGCTGCCTGCCAACTTCTTCAGTCTATTTGTTGGTTTTCCCTGTAAATCTTCGAGTTTTTGTGACATGACACATATATCATCTGAGAAATCCAGATCTCTAGGTCTTTATATCGGTCATTGCATCACATTCCTGTTTTTTCACTCACGAAATGCAGTCTGCCGCATAATCCAGTTTGCCACGATTACGAATGTCGTCGTGGTTGATAGTAGGCAGCTTTGTCTTACTCCTGTATGCACTTCGAACGCCTCTCTGGGTTTTCTATTGTAGATCACCTGAAACGTGGCATTGTGTGGTGATTGACAATTACTATTTCTGTATTGTTTAAATACTTACTGTTGCTTGTCAATATATTTCTTATATGAATTGAATAATAATTCTGCTAAATACAAATTCCTTAATTCATCCCTCTCTGTGTTTTGGTTGAATTCTAGTAATTCGGTCACCTCGAAATACTAATACTACTATTACAAAAAATTACAACATTTTGGCGTTGCTATGAAACTGAATAACCTTGAAAAGTTTCCTCTAAATGGTTCACCGCGGGAAATCGCCGATTACCTCGAATGTTTCGACGCATGGTGCATGTCAAAGAATGTTCCGGATGACAAAATTTCAGCTCATTTCATTACTACTATTGGGCTAGATGTGTATAGCCTAATGAAGGCTTTGTCTTTTCCAGATAAACCAATTTCTCTGCCATATTATAAACTCAGTGAACTTCTGATAGATCACTTCCATATGACTACTTTTGAAACACGAGAGACGGCTCAGTCCAACAAACTGGTTCGTGCTCCCAACCAGAAGATTAGAGACTTTATTTTTCAGCTTCAGATACAAGATTCAAAGTGCAACTTTAAAGATCAGCCGCATACTCAACCACGTGATCGTCTAATTGCTGGAATCAATATTACTAGGTTAGAGAAAGAGTTGGTTCAAATTCCTTCCTGTACCTTTTAAACTGCTAAAGATTTATGTATTACATATGAAGATGTCAACAATGAATACTCTGTTCCCACTACGTCAGTATCTGATGTCATGCTGTCCAAAGTCGAAAAGACAAGTGTTCATGGAAAGAAATCGTAACTGTCGTCCACATGTAAGAAAATGCAGCGAGAGATGAATAACACTAAACCGTGATTTTCCTGTGAAAAGACTCATCTACGAAGCACTTGCCGTTTTCGGGGTTCTAAGTGTCATAAATGCGGTAAAGTTGGACACATCAAGACTGTTTACAGAAGTTCGAATACTTATGTTACTCAGCATTCTTATGATTCTCCCATTCTGTCTAGTAAAATGGAGTCAATGTGTCTTTCTCTTTTCAAAATACTCATTCTCATCCAATGAAAACCTTCACTACAAGTTCAGCAACTCAAGCGTGAATTGTATCACGTGTTTTTAAAAATGAGGTAGCCGAGTTACGATGCGATCTGTTTAAAACACAAAAAAATTTGTTTGAGGTTGAAGATAGTTTGAAAAGTAGCGATGAATTAGTTGGTCGTTTACAGGGAAAGAATGAACATTTGACAGTTAAAATTTCAGCTGCCGAGAATTCCTGTTTAATTTAGGAGAAAGAAATCTGCTGGCTGGTTACTCAAATCGTTGAGATGGAATCTGAGATAAGCGAAGTAGTGAAAAGATCCGTGAACTTGAATGTTATGTTGAGTCAGTGTCAGGTGTGCAAATGGATTTAGAACATCAGTGTGGAGTTTTCGGAAAAAAGTGAGTAAAATGGAAGCTGGCTGGTTGTCCATTCGTCAACAGCTGGCTGAGACGAGAAAGCAACTGATTAAGACGGAAGAATTGCTGCATATGCATATATCGCGTCTGTTGAATGCAGAGCATACAATTACCCATGAAAGTCCTGCAAAACTATTCAAATCGCGAATTCTCAGAAAGCATCTGATGTCTACGACTTCTAAAGTACATTATTACAGAGGGAATGACTATAGACGTTCTGTTGGAATCATACTACAAAAAATGGGAAATCGAATGGTGAAGATATTAGACATCAAAGATCACTCAGTTCATAACAGACACCTGGGCAAAGTGAAAATAAATGAAGTAGGTCATTCCGATTATAATTTTAATGATTCCGCTACTAATCCTGATTTTGTAGATAATTCAGAAATACGTCCAGATGATATTGATGAAAATAACATCACAGAATAAGTTAGAAAGTCACACCCACTTGCAAGCACACCAAGACATCATTATAAATACGCAAGGAGACATTCGACGTGTGGAGGATATGGTGATTGACAATTTCTATCTCTGTATTGTTTAAATACTTACTGCTGCTTGTCAATATATTTCTTATATGAATTGAATAATAATTCCGCCAAATACAAATTCCTTAATTCATCCCTCTCTGTGTTTTGGTTGAATTCTTGTAATTCGGGCATCTCGAAGTAGTAATAATACTATTATAAAAAATTACAACATATTGTCATATAGCTGACCGTTGATAAAGACTTTAGGCGACTGGCAGTAGGCTCTCATTGTTTCCTAGTTAGATCTCCCCTACTTTACCCTTGAATTCACGCCGAAACTCTTCATTTCCCATTCCAGTTATACTTGGGAATCTTGTACATGATGTCGCTCAAGAAATAACGCCATTTTATCTTCTTTGGTGGATAGTGAACTATGTCTATAATTATCAGCAGCCGTAGGTAAAGTAGACGATATTAGAAAAAAACTGGTCTCTGACCATTTTTATTACCTTTTCGTATAATTAAGTCAACAGTTCCTCCATAATCATTGCTAGTTGAATACTTTCAATCCCTATCGTGTTCTTTTCATGACTACCTGTTATTTCTCTGACAAACATTTATTTCAGACATATAGCAATTTCCCTTTATTCTTATACACCTCCAAACCAAGTTGACGTCTAACAATTTGAAAAAAATATTTGGATATTAGGTATATAATGATATTTATTATATAATAAAGGTTTTTTGTATTTTTCTCAATAAATGAAAACAAAACGATATTGTTGTGTCTACTGACGTTTCACTATTTAACGCTATTTATTGTTCTTATAAAATATGTTATCCTTAGCTTGCGTAATACTTTTAACATTATAGCTACTATATTGTTCACTCCCATAAACCACTGGTCCGCCCGCCCTAATCCTTTCCGCAATTATCTGATATCTATTCACTAATAAAAAAAACTGGTATGTTTGCATCACGCCATCGTGATTATCTTAGCCTCATTATTGTTATTTATAGAACACCATTTAAACAAGCAATTACGTATTTTGGTAAAATCTTATCAAGCTTTCCATCTACATAATGAAATATACGTCGCTGACATATGAATTATTGTGGTTAGTGAAACATTCGATCAAAGGTGTGAGTTATTGGATAACAGACGAAGTGTGCATCATTGGCACAGAGGTTAGAACTCTCGTCGACCATGCACATGGTCCAGGGTTCGATCCCTTGCTGACGTACACTTGATATCAATGGTTGACCTGAAAAATTTGGCCTACCGGTATCGCATGCTGAAAATTCCATACTTGCGACAAAAATACTGTGTGGCTTCAAGCTGTAATCAAAATAAAAAAATGTAATAATAATAATAACAGGGATAAAGTCATTCAAGTGAAGGATAAGGTACCGAGTCTGGCCATTTTAATGTGAATTTATGAATTTAACTGTTTATAATGAGATGCAGAGTTAAATATGTAGAACGACTAGGAAAGCCTACCACTATCTTTTTTTTTTTTTTTATTTACAGCTTGATTCCACACTGTATTTTCGGTACAAGTATGGAATTTTCAGCATGGATATCGGTAGCCCAAATTTTGCAGGCCGACCATAGATATCAGATGTGCGTCGGTGTGGGCTCGAACCCCGGACCATGTGGATGGTCGGCGAGAGTCCTAACCACTGTGCCACCGACGCACAGCATGGTTCAACGTGGTAAAGTAAAGCAGTCGTAAATTCAGTGAGAAGTTCTATATTGGAAAACACAGTGGATACGGAGCACATGATTGGTAAAAATTCAGCTCTTACAATTCTATACAAGGTGCCACCTCAATTCCCTAGATTTGTGAGTCTTCGGTTGCTAAGCAAACCGCCCTTAGTCTTCACCACCAACCTAAAATAGTTATCTCTCCTGGTGACATCGGATAACTGTAAATATTACGTGTAATGTATTTGCGCAACACATTTCGAACAATCTGATCACCCAAGGACTTGTCATAGGAATATATTTGAAAATAATAAAGAGGTAAGAGGTATGAAAATAGAGTTGGGTCAAGTTAGAAGGACATATTCAAGATTAAAATAACAGTGAAGACCACTAACCAAATAACAGAAGTAGTAGTACATCTACCGTGGCTGGTATCGAAACACAGTTTACCAAGGAAGGTTTAATGTGATGACGAATTGTTGCTTTGAACGCATCACGGTGGTTTAAGCTTCCTAATTGCTTCCAAAAACTTTAGAACACGATCCAAGCACGTTTTATAAGTAGGTTTAAAAGATATGTTAACGTCAATTTTATGTCCTGTCTCTATAATATGTTTCGCAAAAGAGAAGCTAGGTTTCCTGTTCTCACCAATATTGATTTCTGAAGATTCCATTTACTTCTGAAGCCATTTAGGAATATGCTCTGATCACATTGTTCAAAATGTGTTGCGGAAATACATCACACGATTCAGACAAATTACTACGTCTTCTTATTGCTTTATCTAAATTCATAAAAGGATCTAATTGTTTAAAAAATGTAAATATTACCTTGTTAATTTATTTTATTTTTAATGCGAACTGTACTACCAATATCATGTGGAGTTGTAGCTGTACATTTCAATCTGGGTTTTACACTTTGTTATTAATAGCATTATTTTATTATGTAATCGCTATGCGACAACAGTTATTTCCCCCCTCCCCCTACCCTTATTAGTATACACACTCTACCTATACACTCACTGTTGCCTAGATTATATAAACATTTGAATGAATTTATCTTTATTATTATCACTATTATTATTTATACGAGATTAACCATGGATCGATATCAGTTAGAGAACTATTGAAAACCAGGGAGTACTGAACAGCTGTTTCATCCTAGTTTAGTAACCATCGGTAGTACGCACCCGCCGAGTGAGGTTCGAACCCAGGACCTTCCGGTTACAAGGAGAGCTCGTATAAAATCCAGCAACTGAGACCTGACTCAGAGGCTAGTTCACGAATTCTTACTTCTACCAATTCGTGATACATTTAGCGCGAACACCAAGCAGTGTCATCAGTGGGCAAGTCATCCTCACACGTGACATCTGGATATACCTCACTGATGACGACTTCTCACTAGAACTAACTCCAGGCAACTTCGTCCTATAGGCAGTTACTAGTAAGCGTCAAATGTCAATCCGTGGTATAAGTTGAGAAAAACAGAAATCCTACAAAAATCATTTCATGAAAGTAAATCTGATGCTCACTAGGTACTGGCTACAGCACGAGGTTGCCAGAAGTTCTACTGAGAAGTTGTGTCCAGTGAAGTCTATCCAGTCAAGTGTGAGGACAGAGTTCCCACCGATAGTCACACTTTTGGTGGTCATGCTAAAATCACGAATTGGTAGAAGTAAGAATTCGTGTGGGGGTGATTGTATCGAGTCCCAATGGCTGAATGATCTACCGACTTACTTTGTAAAACGAAAGTTCCTGAGTTCGAACCCCACTCGGTGGGTGCGGACTGCCGATGATTTCCAAACTAAGATGAAGCAGCTGTCCAGTATTTCCTAGTTGGTTTTTAATGGTTCTGTAACGGATATCAACCTGTGGTGTAAGCTGAAATAATAATAAGCAATTATTATTTTCATTTATAACTTATCAGTCAACAGAATACATTATGACCACTATTCAGACTTTCATTTGAAGGCTAAAATAAATCATTGAGATATTGAATAGTGTTCCAGTGAATTGACCATCGCTTCAACTACTGGCGGACGGCACGGACGAAAATGTCAAGGGGAGTCAAAATCAGAAAGGCAAGATACGCCTTCATCAACCTGAAGACGAATTGGAAACTCTCTGCACTCACTATTTTTATTACTTCACGTTCCCACTGGAACATAGAGCTTCAAGCTAGAGGCTCAACGTTTCTGTAGCAGTGTTCACTTTTACAGGATGAGGTTGCTAGCCTCATGCCCAACCTTTCCTCTTTACCGGCTTTTTATTGGCGAGGTAAAGGAGTGTGTCGGTCGGGGATTGAACCCCGGACCATGAACATGGTTAGCGAGCGCCCTAACCACTGTGCCACCAACGCACAGCACTATATGGAACACTATAGGGAACAAGATATGGATTATCAACAACACTGTCAAGTCGGGTTATGAGAAAGATTTCCAACAGGTTGCAGGATTTCATCAACTGCTGCCTTCGCTTCACACTGAAGATCAAATGGCCAGCCGGTTGGTCAGAAAGAATAAGTAACATGAAACTGTAGGAACAAACCAACAAGCAACACAACATAACAACATAACAATTTCGCTTTATTCCAGAAACAGCACTTGTGGTACAGTGTGGAATTTTCAGCACATATCTACAGTATTGCATCTAATTTCATCGTACATTTAAAAGGAGTATTACAAAAAAAATAATAAATATAAAAAAAACAGTAAAAAACCAAAAAAGAAACAGAAATAACAAAAAAACAAAAGAAAAAAATGCAAATAAAAATACCAAGTAGAAAGGAAGATAAACACAAATAATGAAAAAATATTTCAGTATTGGGTAGTGGAAGCTATGATATGTGTATGCGTGGTGAACAGTAACAGCTATAATCATACAAGAAATTATGAGATGTTCTTAAAATGTTTATAGCCAAGATGATCAGTTAATTTGATTGAACAACACTAACAATCATAAAATAAACATTTCAGGTTGTGTTTTTTATTGTCAGCACTAATGCAGTGTTTGTTGTGGTAGTGTGAGTAATCATGCATAATACAAAATTTTTAAGATGGTGATAGTGGCGTTCACAAACAAGATTGTCAGTTAAATAGTGCCGAACAAAGAACAACCACAAAACTAATATTACATGATGGTTAATGACAGGACAATTTTTAATAATCATAGTGATAATATAGTCGGACCCAGTAGAATACAAAAGAAGGAATAGAGTAAAGTAAAAAAGAGTAAGCCAATGATAATAATTTTAAGTAGCTAAGTATGTTTAAGAAGGTTGTTCACTATAGAGTACAAATAAGAGAGTATAAGGGGGAAATAACAAGGGCCAAAATTATGTTATTAACAACAAAGCAAGTCATAGGTTTCACGCTTAACATTGTCTCTGTCACTTAGAACACGGGCCAAATATGGTATCGTTGAGTTCCTATACTTGGTTGTACGAGCATATATTATTTTGTACTGATTTCTGGTTCTACCTGATGAGATGCAAGGAGAGAGTTGGGAATAGAGGGGTGTTGGGGTTCAGAGAGTATGGTTTTAGACCATTTCTCGCATGTATTCAGATGCTTATCCACTAATGTTGTGACGAGCTGACTGAGTTTTACACCGCTAGTCCTACTAACTACCTTCAACATCCTTCTCAGGATGGTATAGTCCTTTTTCAGTAACCCAGGAAAGACTAACGGGGAACAGTAAAGTAGAATAGGTAGGATACGAGAGTTGACAAATTGTGAAAGCAGAGGTTGAGGGACTCCAGTTAGTCTGAGTTTCTTAATGTAGTAGGTTAGACGAAACACTTTCTTGGAAATCATTTGGATATGAGATGACCAAGTAAGGTCGGAAGATATAACTAATCCGAGGTATTTTGCATTAGACTTTGTTTCAATTATAGTCCCCTCAATTCTACAGGCATCATGAGTGCTTACTAGTGTTTGTAGATCTCGTTTATGCCTAAAGGAGAAGTCGACAGTCTGGCATTTTGAGGGATTCAGCATGAGGCCATTTAGTTTAGACCACTGACTGATGTCCGACAGGAAGCTATTTAATTTGAAGCAGTCTGACTGAGACTTAACGGGAAGCGAAACAGTCAGGTCATCTGCATATTTGACGAAGTTGATTTCGTCTGAGAGAGGTAAGTCATGTAAGAAGAAGGAAAAGAGAAACGGCGAGAGAACAGCACCCTGAGGAACACCAGCTTCAGTAAGCAAAGGAGAGGAAGCTACACCATTATATACCGTGTACTGCATCCTATTGGAGAAGTAAGAGTGCAGCCAGTTGATAGCCCAGGACTCAGTTTGTGTAAGGCTAAGCTTGTTTAACAAAAGGCCTCTAGGTACAGAGTCAAAAGCAGATGTGTAATCAAGGAAAGTACAACGGACATACTTGGCCCCTTTGTCTAAGGAGGATACAATGTTGTGATGAAACACAGCAGCAGCATCCAAAGTACTTCTACCCTGTTTGTAAGCAAACTGCTTTGGATCATTTGAGAAGCTTAGGGAGGGAATGAGTTTTTGTAACAGTAATTTCTCCATCAGTTTCAAAAAAGGAGAGGTAATGGCAATTGGTCTAAACTTAACACTATCTCCAGAACCAGACTTGGGTACAGGGATGATTTTAATATCTTTCCACAGAGAAGGTACAAATTATTAGAAAAAGAAGTATTGAAAATGCTTGTAAGTGGGTTACTTAAAATATCAGCACATTTCTTTAAAACAATGGCAGGTATACCATCAGGGCCTAGACTCTGGGAAGGTTTAAGAGATTTCAAACATTTAAGAACATCAGAAGTATTGAAACGATGAAAGTCACTGGTCGTGTTATTAGTTAAATTGAAGGCAGAAGGACATTTGGAGGGCGGATGAAAGATCTATTGAGAGTATTTACATCAATAGAAGAGGCAAAATTATTATGCTTACCACAACCAGTAATTTCTCTAAAAAGCTTCCATATGTTTTCTGAGGTTTTACAAGATAGTATTGTTTGATTATAAATGTTGTTTAGTCTCTTGATTTCAGATTTAATTTGGGTGTTTATCTTCTTAAGACCAGATTTATTCTTTGTCTTGTACAGCTTCTCTTTTTCTCTACGAAGTTTTTTGAGATGAGGGGAAGAAAAACGATCCATTCTTTTGAAAATTATCTGTTTTGGACAGCATATATCAAGACAGAATTTAAGATAGTCAGTCAAATTGGAAATAGTATCATCCAGTTTGTGTTCGTTGAAAAGTTCCCAGTTAGTGTCATTTAGCATACATCTTAGTTTGAGCATATTTTCTTGTGAGTAACACCTTTGCTGTGTTTTCTTGGACAGATTTGAGAAGATATTAAAGTGAGATCTGCTGTATATCTTAGGTAATATCCGAATAATACAATGATCTGAGTTCATGATAGGAGCACGTCGGCGTACTTCATATATTTCCTCATCATTAATGAACACTAGGTCCAGAGTTTTATCAAGTCGAGTAGGGAATTTAACAATATTGGCATGACCTAATGATACGAGGAAAGAACAATCACAGCAGTTAAAATCTCCTGTGACAACTGATAAAGAGTTTTCAAGATGTGTAACGGCGAATTCAGTGAATTCATCAGCAAAATCAGATAGATCAGATGCAGAACAGCCAGGAGTAACATAAATGTTAGAGATGAAGACGTATTTGAATTTGGATAAGTGTTTCGGGCGGCATTTGACCGTTATACAATCAATAAAGTCATTAGAGTAAGAAAAACATACATTATTTGAAGTTGACCATTGAGAATGAATGAAAGTTGCAACACCTCCACCTCTTTTCTTTCTGGAGCATAGTCGATCTTGTCTAAACAATGTAAAACCATTTAGGGAAACCAGATTGTCATCATAGAGTTCATGGAGCCATGTTTCTTGTAATGCAACAATCGCCGTATTGTGATAAGTATCAGATGATAAGAGAGACTGGAGATGCATAATTTTGTTGGGAAGTGAACGGCAGTTTGAAGTGACAATAACAGGAATGGTTGTACGATATAAAGGTGTCTGTTTAAGTGCACGCTGCCAGCCAGCGTGATGTTTTCTCTTAGATTTATTAGATGCATGAAAGTCATATGGTTTAAAACGTTTAATGAATGAATTACTGTATTTTATGCGATTTGTGATCATATTTTATTAAAATTAGGAATGAAAACATGACTATTAGATGCAATATGTAGATGCAGGGAATGGTAGCCCAGATGTCAAACAGACCGCCAAAAAAAAACAGTCGATCGCTCAACAAATATTTAGGAGCAAATAGAGATGGGTTGGTCGGCACACGTTGAGGGGGCCGATGAATGACATTGTGCGCAATTCAGGCTATCGTTCGAGCAGAATCTGAATAAAAATCGACAAGTGGATCGTCAGTGTGAGGGTGACATGGAGGAGATCGTGTGTTGAGGAGGAAGAGATAAGAGATTGTGGGCAATCTTGATCCAATCCAGCTTAAGATGACGGCAGAAGATAGGAAAAACTGTAGAATTGTCGCTGAAGCCGTATGTTCCACTCGGAACTCAACGAAATGATAGCAAGATAATAACATACAATGAATTGATAATTTACGCTAAAAAAGGACATACGATTGTTTATATTCATTTTATTTAGGATACTGAAAATTTAATCGTCATTGTTTGTTTACCTGCTATTCTATTTTTAATTGAATATTGATCCAGTGACCTTGTCTTTTTTAAGCTGAGAACTCGTTAAAATCTAGTGAATAGAATATCAACACTCTGTGGTTAGAATAGGAAAACAAAAAGAACAAAGCAATAGCTTGATTTATAAAAGCAATAACAGCAACGACAACAACGGAAGAAGGACGGAAACAGCTTTTTTTAGATTTGATATTATTTTCGGTCAAGTGTAAATAGGCTATGATAACTTTGTTTTCGTGACAGTTGATAATTGTCCAATAAGGCCTGTCCTTAGTTGTATTTTGTGTATTTTCAAATTTACAACATTTAGGTGGCGGTGGGGGGGAGTTGCCATCATTCATGCAATTCAGTTGTTCCTGTATGCTGATATGTTCTCCAGATAATATTGAAGGTCTGTATATTCTATCTGTGATGGAACTGTGAGTAAGAAGAAAAATACCAGTCAATGTCATTTTCTACTGGAGGCGTTATAAATCGTGAATTCAGAGACATTAGATTTCGTCCCTACGGTTGAATAGTCAGCGGGATAGCCTTGTAACCTGAAGCTGTCTGGTGTAACGGGAAAATTGTTTGGAAAATGCCTCCTAAACTATCCAGTTACGAGATTGTTACCTATTTAGGTAATGACTCCACATTGGATCCGGATTTTCAACTCCAATGTGAAGTCAGTGCTACCTACTATACGGATCAAAGACTTGACACGAAGTCACGAAGGGCACTTCGAAAAAACTTCAGACCTTCATCAATACCTGTCTTCGCTCAGTAATACTCAAGATCAGATGGCCAGAAAAGCTCGAGAATAAGGAGAGACCTCTGAGAGAAAACCAACCCAGGAGGAACCAACTGTGCAAAACATTTTCAGGCGGAAATGCAGGCGGACTGGCCATACTGCGAGAAGAAAATCATCAAGTGACAACCATCACACGCCAGACCATCGCTCAAGGGGAACCCGGCCGAATAGGGAGTGGTGAAGATGACATGGAGGATGAGGTAATGTGAAGAGGAGATGAAAGCATGCGGTCAGATGTGGAGCCAGGTGAAGACGGCAGAGAATCGAACGTAATGGAGACGTTCATCTGAAGCCCCATGTTCTGCTAGGAACTAACGGAAACGGAATTTGTAATCATTATCCGTTCTAGGTTAACAATAATGCATGCTTAGTAATTTCGTAGTAAATTTGCCTTAAACCAAATTGATAGTTTTCAAGATGACACCGAGATTATTATTAAAACGTGCATTTCCAAGGAGCAGGTAAATGAGTGAAAGTGTAATTAAAATGGTAGCATAGAGCGTCTACATGCTGCATCAGTGGACCGACTAGTAGACAGCTGTCAACGGGCTGACGTCTAATTGGTTAGTTATTTAATTAATGTATAGGTAATCAATATTTGTACAGTTTAAATATTAACTGACAGACTATTGAGTTGGTTTACATGTGTAAGTATCAGTATAGATAATGACTAACAAATAAAATGACAAATTTAGACTATTGACATCTTTGAGCAGTTAGTACTTGAGGCTTGTAAACTTATGGAAACCGACATATTCTAAACTCATAAATGGCTATTATAATCGATTATGGATATAATGAACATTGGAATTAATTAATCAGACCATTTGGTGAAAATCCATACTGATATTTTTCAGTGGCTTATCCAAAAGATTCATTTCAGAACACGAGGTCTGCTTAATATCATGACAGAAAATCAAGAAATCAGTATACTAGTAGTGCTCGCAATCTCCATCACTGTTATCTAGACCCTAGGTGGGCAATTCACGTGTTCAGGGTTAAGCTCATCCGTGTTGTACTCAGATCAACTCGGTCAAAGTTATGAAACAGATGAAACAATTCTAAGACTAACCAGCTAGCAATGTGATCTAAGTAATAATGTAGCAACAGAAGACAAGGGCCAGACAACAGATCGTTTACTAAGGAAATCAACACATATTTTTATATTTTCATGTACATTATTATAGCTTATTCAAGCAAACAAACACAGTCTTCTGATTGGTTGTTTCTCACAGAAAGTTGACCTTGCATCTCTTTGTGACTGTTCCTTGAATGTCAGATCATCTATATGTTAACTGTATCCGCCTATGCAAAGCCTTTGTTCTTATTTTTCTCGTGACCAGTACTGGCGACATAAACATCGACGTAAATTACTGACAATCAGTTTTGGCTAACAGCTAGATCTCACCACAACAATACACGGAACTGAATTCATAATTTCTGAACTGCGTAGTTCCTATTAAATATCAACTTTCAATTAGAGTTTCATTTGAAAGCGTTTAAGCTCGTTATCCCCATTATCGATCATTTCTGAAAGTGTGAGGTAGGTATATTTATTATTGTTGTATCCTTTAGTTCCTAGAGGAACATAGGGCTTCAGCTGCGCACCTCCATTGACTTCGGTTTTTTGACAACTTTTTCACCCTGCTCCAGGTCTGCCCACATGCTTTCATCTCCTCTTCACATGACCTCCTCCAAGTCACCCTTGGACGACCAACTCGCCGCCTCCCTTTCGGGTTCCACTCGAGGGCTTGTCTAGTGATGTCACTTGTTGGTTTCCTCAGCGTATGGCCAATCCATCTCCATTTCTTTCTGCCTATTTGTTTAACAATCGGTTCCTGATTGGTTCGCTCCCAGAGATCCCTGTTGCTGATCTTTTCTGGCCATCTGATCTTGAGTATTGAGCGGAGACAATTGTTAATGAAGGTTTGAAGTTTGTTTGAGATGCTCTTTATGACTCGCCAAGTCTCTGATCCGTATAGTAGCACTGACTTCACATTGGAGTTGAAAATCCGGATCTTATTTTTGATGCTGAATGCTGTTGACCTCCACACAGATTTGAGAGTAATGAAAGCTTGTCTTGCTTTTCCGATTCTGGCTTTGATGTCCTCGTCAGTTCCGCCTGTAGTTGAGACGATGCTTCCCAGGTAGGTGAAGGAGGTTGTTTCTTTCAGGTTCTTCCCATTTATGCTTATTGTGGTCTGTTGTTGCTGTTGATGTTGGCAAGGAATCTTCATCATCTCTGTTTTATCTATGTTCACGTGAAGTCCTATCTTTGATGCTTCTTCTGCCAATTTGTTACTTTTCATTTGCATATCTTCCAGTTTATGGGAAATCAGACATATATCATCGGCGAAATCCAGATCCTCCAAGTGGTATATATTTTTATTACCGAGTGAATGAATGTCACCACTTGAACAGTAGAGAGTGCCATGAAACATATGATAACTCAGAGTAGCATTTAAAGTGAACGCAAGAGAAAGACAAGGCTGCCTACTATCACCCACTATGATATTTCTACTGTGGACGACTAAATCATAAAACAGACCATAAGGAGAGAGAAGACAGTAATACACTGAGCCGATAAGAATATTCTAAAAGATTTGGAGTTCCGCGGGTGATTTACCTCTAGCGCCAAACAAACTCGGAAGCATACAGGCGAAGAGTAACAAGTTGGTAGGCGGTAGAAGGCGCTGGCAACCAAGAATACATGACTTCAAGAAAACACAGGGAAGACAGAGTTACATAACCAACAGTAACAGACAACAATTACTATCAATGGGAGAGACTTGAAGGAAACTACCTCTTTCGGTTACCTTATCTGGGCAGCGTCATTTCAACTAAAGGCGCTTGGCGCAGATGAGGATATCAAAGTCAGGATTGGGATAAAAAGACAGATCTTCATTAATCTGAAGTCAATGTGGAAGTCTGCTTCACTCAGCATAAGGAAACAGCATTCCAACAATAATTTGAAGTCAGCCATTTCGTTTTTGTGGTTTACAGACTTACCTAACACTAAGGAACCCTAACAGTGAACCAACCCATAACTTATTGCTTTATAAATATGACGAAGAAAGGGACGATGGATCGGACACACGCTGAGGAGACAGTTGGGTAACGCCAGACGTCAGACCACCACTCGAGTGGGATCTGAATGTGAAACGATGCACTGGACATCGGTACGATGGTGACATGGAGTAGATTTGGAAAGGAGAAGTTGCAAAGCTTATGGGAAATCGTGGAACCAGATGACAACGATTGCAGACAGTAGGACAAAATGGATATGTGCTACTGAAAGCCCCAGACTTTACATTTGCTGAAACTGCTCAAGAATAATTAATGTTTGAATTATTTTCCGTCTACTACTAAGATACTGGAATTCCCAGGTAACAATCTTCCCTGAAATTATAAACGTCACAATCGGTTTTTTTAGCCTGAAAATATGTATCCATAGAGAAAATTAGCTACAAGAAATTCTTAGAATTGTTCTCTTTTTGACAACTTGTAACACTTCAACCAAATTAATTTTGAATAAAGCATGAATAACAATTTGTGAGTACTAGTAATTATTTCGCTGGCTTCTCATCAGCTAAGCACAGTCTAAAGAAATAATTAAATTTACGTGCAGAACAATTTTAACAGACTTGCAAATGTTACATGTAGTCAGCCGCCCTCGTAGCTGCATGTTTTCATTCTCTCTCTCTCATTTGATTACGTAATATTTCTCCTTAACCTCTACCCAAGTTATCACATCTTTTAGCTTCACTTGTCTAAGATTTGAGTTTAACTCACCCTACTGTTACTCAATTTATAAGTTACCCATCATCTTACTTACTTGTTACCCTTGTTACGTAACTCCTTTACCACTGTATATACGCATCTATGGGTAAAAATTATAGAAATATAATTTCTGAACATTGTTTATGAAAGCCTCTTGTCAATAACTGACATCGTTTAACCTTTGCAAGTATGCTGATATTCTCCATTGTACATATAAATTTAATAAGTTCTTTAGGCTGTAAGCAGCTGGTAAGAAGGCGACGAAATAAAGAACGATGGTACCATCTTATTCTGCGCACACGATTGCTCTTACTTACTTTATTCAAATGCATTAAGGGGAATAAATGTACAAATGCCAAAGAACTGTAAAGTTACCCAGCTTGACCGATAGAATTCAATCTACTCCAAAGGAAAAGGTTAGACACATTCCCCTAGTTATTGACTAGGGTCCAGTAAAAAAATTTCCAATACAGTCAATCCAACAGGAAGTCAATAGCTAGCCCGTATAGAGCTCCCTGGTGACGTCTCTGACTAACTGTACCACTGATTGACGTAAATTCAAATCGCAGAAAAGGACATGAGTTCCTTCAAGCTAATTGCAGATACGCCTTGCTGACTAGTGAGTGCCGACTAACCCGGAACCGAAGTGAGGTGAGGCTCCCTGTGGCCGACTACCTCCAATTGTCTAATCAAACGTCTTTATCTGGATTTCGTGATGAACAGACACAGGTTAGAGAAGAATTAGAAAACCTGGGAGTACTGGACAGCCAGCCGTTTCGTACTAGTTTGAGAATCTTCAGCAATATGCACCCTCCATAAGGGTTCGGACTCAGGACATTCTGATTACAAGGCGAGCTAGCACGTAGATCATTAAGCCACTGGAACCTAATCCAATGGTCACTCCATGAATTCTAACTTCGACGAATTCATGAAGTGTTGTAACCGCTTAATCGAATCCCTACAAGCCAATACTTGAATATCAATAAGATGCTCACTAGCGACTGGCTCTGTTCAGGTGGGTAGTTACCTGAGGTTCTAATGGTGGGGGTCGAGACCAGTAGGGTGCAGAAGGTTGAGCATGAGGACAAATACTCTCCACAGACATTGGTTAGGGGTCGCACAATGTCGTGAACTGACAAAAGTTGGAATTATTATTTGTGTAAAACTTGGGCAATGTGGCAGTAAGTAATTCCATATTAGTTTGTTTATTAGATATATCACACAGTGAAACAGTATTGTTTACTGGATGACGTTTCGAACACAATTCATTAATGTTCATAATCATACTAACTGTCACCTTACGTCTTTGAAACTTAAGTTTCATAGATTTCTTTGTCCTCTCCTATTTGTTGTCGTTGGGGTGGTAAAATTTTCCAGGTAGATGTTGAATCATTCCTATTACACGTGTTTGCAGTTGATTCGATAAACAAAGCTTCTGTTATTAATCTCTCCCTCCATTCACCCTGTGACATTAGATTTGAAAACTGTCATCCTATCCCATCCTATTGTTTTGTTTTAAAGGCTACACAGGATTGATCCTTTAACCGACAAAACTTGTTTCTAATTGAGGTTGTAGGTTTGAAGTTGGAAGTTCATGGGCTGGCCATTGGATTGGGTCAGGTCCTAGTGGCTTTATGGTCTACGAGCTATTTCGCCTTGAAACTAGAAGGTCCTAGGTTCGAACCTCCTTGGGTGAGTGCGTATCAAACTAGGAACTAAGGAACACCTGGCTGTCCAGTACTTCCTACAGTAGGTTTTCCAGTCCTTCTCTTAACCATGTCAATTCATCATGAAACCCCGTAACCAATCAATCAAATGCCTACAAGACAACACTTGATTAAACGTCTTTAATTTAATCTAGGAATTTACAGTCTGTTTGTTATATGCGTATAAATATTCATTGCTTCGCTTCTCCTCCCCTGTTTTTACGCTGCGTATTCTCTTTTCCCTTCATTTATTCAACATACACGGTTTGTAAGTCTGATAAGGAATAGACCGATTGCATGAATGAATGCTGTGAAATTGTGTGACGTATCAAAGTTTCTCTTAAACGGCAAAACATGTGACATTCCTGTGATAAGACAAAAAGTGTTATACAGTTGTTAATAAAGAATTTAAACTTTTTAATATAAGCCACGTTGAACTAACTAATTTTGAACCATGCAGCAAACTGGTAAATCATGTGACAGAAGTTTCAACCAACTTTGACACATTTTATTTTGGAAAAAATAAATATGTATCTGCGTATGCGGAGTGACGTATACACATTCATTTGACGGCAGAGTAGGAAATTCCAAACTATCCGATCGCAGAACACTGGTTTAAAGTAAGCATACGAAATATACATCGGACAAACATCTCGAGAGAGAAATCAAAATCAGAAGAAATGAACACCGTAGAGCCGTATCTTTTCGACCAACCACTGAGAAATTCGGTTGAACTAAAAAAGCATGGGAAATCCTCGGCCATAGCTCGTCTACATGCCTTAGAATCAGGTCACAAAATTGATTTTGAAAATATTGAAATAATCCAGAAAGATTTCAGAAATAGCAATGAACATTGATGAAAGTGGAATCCAACATATTTGAATAGGAATAATGGACTTTGAAAGAATTTGACCTGGTTACAACTCCCTCTCCCTCATGAAGTGACAAAATCAATACGAATGTGATAAGCGATTTCATTATGTAAACATATACTGATCTCATGGAGTATTTTATCATCAGCTGACATCAGTTACAGAACCACTGGAAAACCAACCAGGGAATACATGACAGCTGTTTTGTCTCAGTTTTGGACTCTTCAGTAGTACGCAACTATAGCCACAGTTTTAACCCAGGACATTCTGGTTACAAGGCGAGCTCGTAGACCATTGAGCCACTGGGATCCAATCCAATGGTCTTTGAATTCTAACTTCTGCCTATTCACGACATAGCGCGACCATTTCGCAATGTCTTCCTCGATGAGTTACTGCCTTATCTTCAACCTGCTGTACCCTACTGGTCACAGCTTACCACTTGAACCCCAGGTTAACTACCCAGTCACTAGTGCTCTTACAATTTTACACCCTTATCAAATCTAACAATCTACGCTTGGTTTTGTTATCTTCACCAATTGACTAACTTGAGAATGAAATGAAAATGACAATGGAAAATGCCCCCAGGCTGATGAACGATGATCAAGTTAGTAAACTTTATTTTGATATCATAACAGACGTACTATTACCTTTGTTATTTAGTTTAGTGATCTCCATTGCTATTTTGACTTTCAACATGTGTCTTTAACTTTACCTAAGTAGTCTATTTTCTTACCTCTTAACTCTTTGTTACACATACAAGCTGAGTGGATTTTGTAAATTCTTGTTCAATAATACTTTATAGAAAATGAAAACAAGTGATTCACTGAAGAGACTCTTTTCAACGAATTTATCATCAGGCGGTACAATCATACATATATGGTTTTTAAGAAGTTATAACTGGTGAGGGAATTGAATCATAGGTGTGAATGCATAAAATAATAAAAATGATACTATGAAATGCAATTAGAACTAAAATGTTTGTGATTATCATCACAGTTAAATGTCAAGTGGTAAAACAATTAATTTAGATAAAGCAATAAAAAGACATAATTTATCTGCATCTCTGCAAGTAAAGGTTTCGGAGCATATTCCTAAATGGCTCCAGAAACAAATTGAACCTTCAGAAACCATTATTGGTGAGAACAGGTGACCTAGCTCCTCTATTGCGAAACAATATCATAGAGACAGGACATAAAATTGACGTTAACACATCCTTTAATTCTATCTATAAAACGTGTTTGGGGCGTATCCTAAAGTTTGTGGAAGCCCTAGCTGGCAATTAGAAAGTTCAAGCCACTTTTATGCGTTCAAAAACAATTTGTGATCACATTAAACCTTCCTTGGTAAACTTTGTTTTGATACCAGCCACGGTAGATGTACTATAACCTGTGCTATTTGGTTTAGTAATCTTCTTTGTTATTTTGACCTTCAGTATGTCCTTTTAGCTTGACCTAACTTGTCTATTTTATCACCTCTTAACTCTTTATTAATTTCATATCTATTCCTATGATAAGTCCGTGTGTGATCAAATTGTTCGAAATGTGTTGCGCGAATACGCATTACACGATTCAGACAAATTACGTCTTCTTATTGCTTCGTCTAAGCTCATAAAAGGGAAGTAATTGTTTTAAAAACAATTAATGTCATATATCGAATAATTTATAGGATGAATATAACATGAAAAAGCGTGTGCAATTATTGGATTAGTTTAAAAATCGAATAAAATGAAAACGTTACATAATATTGTGTGTAATTTGATAGCACAGAATGTAACGTTGTAAAAAAAAGAAGTGGTTTAGAATGACAAGTGGAACAAGTGAAATAATAACGGGGACGTCATAAAGGAAGAGAACACAAGTTGAATAGACAAAATGAATAAATAAAGCTATTAGCAGCAGCATTATATAGCGAAACTTAAGTAAAAACAATATCTTTTTGTTTTGTTTTTCATTCATTGTAAAATACAAAAAATGCCTTCATTATATAATGAATATCGCATATACCCAATGCCCAAAACACTTTTTCAAACTGTTAGAAGTGAAATTATTTGGAAATATATAAGCATGCTAGTTTGGGAATCATCGGCAGTACGCACCCAATGGAATTCGAACCCAGGACCTTCCGGCTACTAGGCAAGCTGGCTTATATACCACTAGGACCAGATTCAGTGGGTCATGAATACTAACCAGACTATAGAAAATTAATCTGATGCTCGTTAGTCATTTGCTAGAGGATGGAGTTTCTTGAAGTTATAGTGAGAAGTCGTGACCAGTGAGATTTATCTAGATGTCACGTATGCGGATGGATGTCCCACCTACGACAATGGTTAGGGTCGCGCTAAATCATGAATTGGTAGAAGTTAGGATTCATGTGTTGACCACTGAATCGGGTCCCAGTGGCTGAATGGTATACGAGCCAGGTTGCTTGTTTAAAACAAAACTAACCCTTACAAACCAAACTATGGTAAACATATAAAAGCATTACAAATTTGAATCTTGATAGTCCTAGGCCTATTACTTCATAATTCTTACAAGAAATAAATGTTGAAGTATTGGTGTCGTGGGAGGCCGTGACCAGTAGGGTACAACAGGTTGAAGATGAGGCAGTAATTCATCGAAGACATTGCGAAATGGTCGTGCTATTGGCATAAGATAGAATTAATGGACAATTGGATCGGGTCGCAGTGTCTCAATGGTCTACGAGCTCACTTTGTAACCAGAAAGTCCTGGATTCGAACCCCGGTGGGTGCGTACTGCTGAAGAGTGCGAAATTGGGACGATAGGAACAGCTGTCCAGTACTCACAGATTTTCCAGTGGTTCTGTAACTGGTGTCAGCTCATGATGAAATCCCCCATGCAATCAAATGTTGAAGTGTGCAGTGTCCAGTGAATATGGTATCTAGCATCCTTGTTGGTCAGGCAGTCTACATTGAAGGAAAGAAAGAAGATACACTTACCAAATAAAGTTTAGGAAGCCCACTAACGGAGATGTTGAATTTTGTGGAAAGAATCTCTTAGGCGAATTCATACAGAAGATTTGTAGCTCAGATGAATGACTTAAAATGTGATTGCGTTCTCAGAGCTGAAAGATGGTTTAATTTCGGAGCTTTAATCTTCATTGCTAAACAACATCTTCTGATCAGGCTTCATTAGGAAGTAAACTTACATCTCCTAGCAAATTCTTCTGTGATTGGTTGTTAATTTCCAACATTATTGATAGTTTTCACTGACTTAAAAATTCGAACTTGTTGTTGTGCGATTTGTTCTTTATTAGCTGGTAAACTTAACCCATAATAAGGTATTCAAGTATTGGTTTGCAAGGATTTCATTAGTTTTAAGATTTCATTGTGAACTGACATCGGTTAGAGGACCATTGGAAAACCAGCACTAGAGTACTGAACAGCCAGCCGTTTCGCCTTAGTTCAGTACTCTTCATCAGCAAGCATCCACTGCCAGAGTTCGGACCCAGGACATTCGAATTACAAGGCGAGCTAGATCGTAGACCTTTAAGCCACTGGGACCCACTTTATAAGGTGTCTGTTAGCTTAGGATTCATATGAGTACCAGGCTTATAGAAATTCTTTGCCATTACTTTGTTTTATGTTTCCACTGTTTAGAGTTTCTACATTTTCCCGATCAAATTGGTATACATAAGCGCCTGTATGTATCGATATGAAAGAATAAGTGTTATGCTTTTTCTAAGCCAATTTCTGTTATTTGTGGATTCTGAGTCTAAGAGGACGCGCATTTTAGCCAATATGGTGTTTATCATAAATACCTATCACCACAACTGATGATACGCAAAATTTGCCATACCATGTTCTAGCTAGATGTTTAGTATATATTCTCAAGCCCGTCCATGAGAAGATAGTGAAATATAGCATCGAAGATGTATTTGAATTTGTAGACAAAATCAAAGATATTAATATCAAGGATAAAACTATGATATTTGTGGATATAACATCTTTATTCACAAATCTACCTCCAGTAGAAATGGTTAACTGCATATGTGAACAAGTGTATAACCAGTCGACAAATATTGAAATCCCAACGGAAATCCCAAAAGAATTGTTATTAAGGTGTACTATGATTGTAAATTTCAAATCCGATTCCATACTTCACAGACAAATGGACGTGGTGGCGATGGGCTCCCATTTGGATCCCCTTTTGACAGGTTATTTTCTAAGTAAACAAAAAATGGACGTTTGAACAACCTTATCAAAAAATTCTCATTTTATTGCAGGGATGATGGATGACACCTTTATTCTTTGTCATATTGATTCGGGCAGGAACACAATAATAACTCAATTCCATAAAGTACATTCTACTACGAAATTCACGTGCGAACAGGAATCCCAAAATAGAATTGATTGCCTTCCTACATGTCCCTCTTACAAGAAAAATAGATGGTAGTAACAACACATGGACAGGACAACATACATATTTTCATAGCTTTGTTCCACTGTAGTACAGAAAGAATTTAGTAAGGACCCACAACCGCAGGATTAGAGCCATGCGCTCAGAAGAGGTAAGTGAAGATAAAGTAAGGCTTGTATATGGCACCCCTAATGAAAGTAACGATCCAAACTAGTTCATCAAGAAACACATGACCAAGATGGCAGTAAAGGACTATTCTCCATCTTCAAATAAGAAGCCTTTATACGTACGACTGCAAAGGTGATATATCTAGCGAAATAATCACGAAATAGGAAAGGTAATCAGTTCAAAGAACGTTTTATGCTGACAAACTACAGGTCTTATTTTCTAAACGACAGGTGATGATTCTTCAATTAGAAGACGAAGTATCTAGACTAATCACTTCCAATTGTATCTGCCAATTCAACTGCGCTTGTGAAGCGAGTTATATTAGCCATTGATCTAGGAACTCAATTTTTCGTAATCTCTTGAGAACATATACCAGTGTGGTTAAATAAAGGTGTAGTTAGGAGCATCAATAGTTCAATATTAGAACATTTAGTTCAAACTAGCCACGAAGCTAATATTGAAGAGTTCTTATCCTTCTCCATCTACCGGGTACCAAATAAATTGCCAGAAGCATTTGGGTACCGAATACTTGAAACAGCAGAAGCTATCGTGATTTTCGTGAAACAACTAGAACTTTGTGTAAGGAAGAAGTAAGTTCAGTCACTGCTACTACTGCCCTGGTCGGCCTTCAGTGGAGACTATAAATTCATGAATTTGTGTTATTATCATTTTTCTTAATTTTTCTGATATTCAGTGCGTATTGCTATGTTCATGCTATCGAACTGTGATCCACTGATATTATTATTGATTCGATTTTATTTAAACAACAATAATGTTGTTAATAACACTAATTGAGTCACTATTATAGATACATACAACTGTAGAACCTGTTGAAGAGCAGGTTATAGAAAAGGATATTCGTTGTTCAGTAACCATCTTTTTGAAAAATTTTAACGGTCATTTTTAATCATTTGAAGTGATTGTGTTGGTTTGTGGGATACTATTATTATTATAAACTTTAATTCCTAGAGGAACATAGGGCTTCAACTGCGCATCTCCATTGCCTTCGGTTTTCTGCCAACTTTTTCACCCCGCTCCAAGTTTGCCAACATACTTTCATCTTTTCTTCACATGACCTCCTCCAAATCACCCTTGCACTTAAGACCAACTCGCCGCTTCCCTTTCGGGTACCACTCGAGGGCTTGTCTAGTGTCACTTGATGGTTTCCTCAGCGTATGGCTAATCCATCTCCATTTCTTCCTGCCTATTTGTTTCACAATCGGTTCCTGATTGGTTCGCTCCCAGAGATCCCTGTTGCTGATCTTTTCTGGCCAGCCATCTTATCTTGAGTATTGAGCAAAGACAGCTGTTAATGAAGGTCTGAAGTTTGTTTGAGATGCTCTTTATGACTCGCCAAGTCTCTGATCCGTGTAGTAGCACTGACCCTACATTGGAGTTGAAAATCCGGATGTTATTTTTGATGCTGAGTGGGGCTGTTGACCTCCACACAGACTTCAGAGTAATGAAAGCTTGTCTTGCATTTCCGATTCTCGCTTTGATATCCTCGTCAGTTGCATCCGCCTGTAGTTGAAACGATGCTTCCCAGATAGGCAAAGTAGGTTGTTTCTTTCAGGTTCCTCCTATTTACGCTGGCTGATTGTTGTCTGTTGTTGTTGCCCAGGAATCTTCATCACCTCTGTTTTATCTATGTTCACCTGAATTCCTATCTTTGATGCTTCTTCTGCCTACTTGTTGCTTTCCACTTGGATATCTTCCAGTTTGTGGAAAATCAGACATATATCATCGGCAAAATCTAGATCCCCCAAGTTTTTTGTGTGAGTCCATTTTATGCCTGTTTCCCCGCTGCCCGCTAACTGTCTGTCGCATTATCCAATCTACTGCATTCAGGGCTATATCTTTTCTTAAATGATTTTAGTATTCTAGATTTAAGTTTTCAGAAATATTCTGTATAAGTTAAGTAGTAGGGTGAATTGTCTTGTAGTTTTTGTGGACGATTTCCTTCTCTCAAGTTTAAATGAAGTTTAGACATTGTTTTGATGAAATTGTCAGGTTATTTGTTTTTTCTCAGAATGAGAGTTCTGAGGGGTGTTTTAACTCCTTCACGTGATGCTTGCATACAATTTCTTTTACTGTTGTTATATACTAGTTTTCCCCGTTGCCAAATTGTTATGTAATCGTCGCTAAATTATTGTTATGGACTGGTCGAGAAACCAATAGTCCTGACGCAAGAAGGCGGAAATCAGAAGACCACTAGGCTTGCGATGATACTTCTATTTTCCAAACACAAGGAGAAGCAATAAGTGGTATCACACCAAAGTGGTAAGTAAGTGTAAGTCACACAAATTGTGAGAGCGAAATATATATGACAAGGGTGTGAACAATCATTAGACAGTCTTAACATGAATGGCTAATTATAATGAAGTATCGATCCATATATACATAGCGAAATATAGCAGACATGTCAACAACCACCATATATGGATATATGTCACTAAGCAACGGACTGTCAACAAACACTCATATTATATATAATATAAGGAGAATATACATTGTTAAAGGAGACAGGTTCATACAAGTGAAATGGTCACAGACTAAGAGAGCAAACAGAAAGAGAGACCAACATACACACACATAAATATATATATGTGGATACATATCAACTGTGCTGTTATGTTTTTGCTATTACAGTTGAATATATTTGATCTGCATACTCGTGTTTCTAGGTCTTTTGAGTTTATTCCTCCTGACTTAGTACACCTGTTTCTTCTTCTCTGATGAACATACACGCACACAGAGATTATGATAAATATGTTGACCACAAAAAGGATCCAGTTTATTTTTTGGTTTTATTATTAGTAAAGCTATTACCTCAGTCGTCTTTATTTTTTGGCACAAATATAGTTTGCTCACTAACAAATAGTTCACAGTATAACGGACGAAAAACTATTCAACACTGGCTCCCCTTCAATTATGTAAGCCTGAAATCTAAGTTTATTACTGTCTCATGAAAGCACATATCGAGTGAGTAGCTTTCAACCTAAGTGTTTAAACTGTATGTCTTCATGCATATAATAATAATGGTATGAGTAAGTTACTCGGTTGACAGAATGATGTAAGCTACGGTTACATGAAATCGCCAAAACTGCTCACCACTTCATCAGGCAGTCGGGATAAAAAAAAGTAAAATAATGGGGTTCGGTTATTGTTATTATTATTTTTATCCCGGTTGATTCCTAGTAGAACAGCGGTCACTTTGATTGAACACTAGTAACTAGTGTGATGTGTCTAGGCCTTTATTTCGGTGCAGACTGAATTTTATCAGTTAGGTTTGTAATGTCGTCACCATTCTAGGTAGCTTGTCACCACGATGCACTGTGAATTGTTGATGTTAGATTGTTGAAGGCAACTGACCACAAGGGGTCTCACCTGACCTAGGTTTCGTGTTAAGTGGCACTTTCTAGTCAACAAGGCTTATCTACAACCAGGTTGCAGGAACTCATGTCCATTCTGAGATTCGAACCCGCATCACCCAGTGTTGCAGTCAGAAACGAGCTATCTAGAATGGTGGCTACATTGGAAACCTGACTGACGGAGTTCAGTCTGCACCAAGGAAAAGACTAGACACATTACACTAGTTACTGACAAGTGCTCAATCAAAAGTATCTGATACAGTCCTAAAGGAGGCCAATCGTGTGGTAATGTCTCCGACTGATTGCACTATTGAGTGACCTGGGTTCAAATCTCAGAAGGGACATGAGTTCTCTGAAGCTGACTGCAGATAGGCCTTGCTGACTGGTGAGTGCCAACTAACACAAAACTTAGGTGAAGTCAAGCTTTCTGTGGTCGATTTCCTCCAACTATCCAATAACAGAGGGCTACAGCAGAATACACCCCCATTTCATCCTTTCCTTTGCCATCTTATTCAACTGGCTTTAAGATTACACATAAGCTTCGGTCTCCTCCTCTTCCTCACTTTATCTCCTGAATATCACCCTCTGACTGTCAACTCGCTGCTTTCTATTCAGATTCTACTTGTGGGCCTCTCTGGTGAGCAGTGTCGCTGTACGATCTTCTCAGCCTCTTCCTCCATATGGAGGAACAACAGGTTCTTGACTGGTTCGTCCACAGAGTTATTTGCTGCTAATTTTTTCTGGATGGCCATCAGATCTTCAGTATGGAGCTAGCCAAGGGGAAAGTTGTTGATAAAAATCTGCGATCCATTGAAAGTGGTTTTCATGGCTTGCCAAATTTCTGATTCTATTTGGAAGAGCTGACTAATTTAATATTGGTGCTTAAAACACAGGAATTTTGTTATTTGTGCTGAAACGGGAGAAGAATTCCACATTCATTGAAGAACAAAACAAAGATGCTTTCTCCACAGATAACTCTGTCAACCTGAACGTTGAAGTATTAATTTACTGGCATTCCTTTTTAAATTTAGAGCTTTAACCTCTACTGAATAACAATCGAAAAAGGTTTTCACCCATCAACAGAATTTATGAATATAATGGAATAAAGCCTTATCATATTCGTAATTAGGATTCATGCGGTCATGCACTGTCATGCACAATAGAAACATACTGTGATAGTATGTAGTTAGATTTTCTAGTAAACTTTTGCGCGGTGCTACTTTCATATGCTGGTTTCCATGCTTTGTAAGCATCGAAGTTCAAAAATCCTAATGGAAGGTCTTAAAAAGTGACATGTAAATTCTGTTCTCTTGAACAAGGTTAGTTAAACCTTTTTCTCTTTCCTTGTGTTTCAAGTCGAACATAGGTCTTTAGGGCATGAAATGTTATCAACGATAATGCTATTTTTACGGGATCGCATCGCTAACCTCATGCTCAGTCTTCTCCTTTTCTTAAGGTGAATTTAAAGAGCACGTCGGTTAAAAAACGAACCTAGACTATATCTGTGAATAGCAGCAATTCTACCAGTTGATCATTCAAGCCACAAAATTGTGCGCTTTCATCCTCCTGTAGACATTTGCGAGTTTCAAAGCTAGGGTTTATCACATGTAAAATGAGAGATGGACCACTGAGCTACATCCCACTCGATGTGGCTTAGCTAATTTAGTTCATTCAGTTTATTGTTCGCCTTCATGCGTGCCTGAACAACCACCTAATGATCAAATTTGTCTTACATTAAAGGTGGATGGTGGACTTCATCATGAGCTGAAAACAATTAGAGAACCATTAGAAAACCTGCAAGAAGCACTGGACAGTTTTTTCGTCGGTCTAGTTCGGGACTATTCACAGCACGCACCCACTGCAAGGGTTTGAACCCAGCAACACCTGGTTATAAGGTGACCTAGCTTGTAGACCATGAAGCCACTGGGACCAGATCCAATCCAATGCCCAGCCCATGAATTCTAACTCCTGAGAATTCGTGATTTAGTGCGACCACTTCGCAATGTTTTCTTTGATGAGTTACAGCCTCGCCTTCAACTTACGGTACCCTTTGTCATAAATTGGCAGCAGTGGGAATTCACAAGCTGGCCATTTGATCGGGTCCCAGTGGCCTAATGTTCTACGAGCTAGCCCACTGACCCTGTAACCAGAAGTTTACAGGTTTGAACCTCACTCTGTGCGTGCGTGGTAATGAAGAGCTCGAAACTAGGCTGATGAAACAGCTGTCCAGTACTCCCATGTTGTTTTCCAGTGGTTCTCTAACCAATGTGTCATGATGAAACCCTCCTACCAATCAAACACAATCCCTACAAAACCAATACTTGGAAATTAAATTATTATTATAGTATACAGAACATTGTGTATTTACTTATTATATCCTTGAGTTGACCGCCCAATCCAAAAATCGATCGCTTTTTTATTTTTTATTTAAATTAATTAATTTAAACAACAAGATTTGATCAATACAATTTTAACTTTCAATAGAAATAGACTACATAACTTTGTGGAAAATGTATAAAAAGTAGCCTGGAAATCTATATTCTTGTACAAGTAAAACATGAGATAGATAGATAGGTAGAACCCTTCTCATTTGAAATAATTATATCACCATAAGATTAGGTTTCTTCGGTGGAGAGGGAATTTACTTTTAGAGAGTGAACACGTTCATCACACTGACAATATCAATAATTTGAAGATTAATATTGTTATAATAATAATTTTATTATTAGAAAATAATTGTATTTATTAATAGTCATATTATTATCAGTCTAGTCGTATAACATACATAGTAAAACCAGTGAAAGATATTAGAGAAGGAGACGAATTCAAGACTGCATGAAATTATTCCGACACCAAAAAAAACGAAAAAACAAAAAGTCGTTCAGTGAACAAAATCCTCCATGTGTTTCTCAATCATGCAATAGTTAATTAGCATAAAATTGAAGGAAAACAGAGCTGATATTATTATTAATAATAATAAATTTAATTAGATATATCTACAAAAAAGTTGTGCTGCACCATTAGGTGTGTAGTTATTTCTTAGGTGATGTGGAAGTGTTGTCAGTGAGTGTTGATCAACTCAATCATTAAACAGGATTGATAGTATTATGTGTATGTTCCCCAGTAACCTTCAACTGTATGCAGTCAGAAAAATCTATAGCAACATATTACTCATTAAGAAATATTATACAAGTATTTATAATGCAAAGTAGGGGAATGGACAGTTGTTACTAAGTATTATGAACACTATTCGTGGGCATTATTCTCCCTATCTCTCTCACTCCGTGTGTGTGCGTTTGTGCGTTTGATGGATGGTTGCGTCGGGGGATGGATGTGAGGTGAGTGGTTGGAGGAAGTATACTCATTATTTTTGAGAAAAATAAAAACGCGAAAAAGAGGAAAGAGAAAAATCAATCGGAAACACTGACTGATCAGAGTGATCACAGAATGGATCAAATAAAAATAAAAATCAATACACACATTTATTATGAATAAAGATAGATATGCGTAGATATTATATATATATATATATATATATATATATATATATATGTTCTATTCATCTATGTAGATATATATATATATATTTATACTTTTTTCCTCTAATATTATTATTATAATCATGATTATTATTTAAACAAAACTTTGTTCATTTTTCTTAGGTGTAAAATGTTTTCGAAAGAATTTCATTACACTGTTAGCAGGTGACTTCAATGCTGTGATTGATGATTTATGCTTTGGTGAGCCTTGCGAAGATTTTCTCTGTTGTGCCATACGATCAAGACGTGCACGTTCTTTTTGAACATTTCTTTGTTGTTCGTGTATCGCAATGAGTATACCGACTAATAAGTCATTGACACGATGATTTAGTGTAGTAGAGATTTCATGAAAACTACACGAATAGATTTGAGCTAAATTTTTACCATCTATAGAAGACAGAAAAGAAAAGAAAAAGAAGTGAGCATAATGAGGTTTTATTCTATAAAAATATTTTCGTTATGTAACATAAAGATATAGTGTTATTATGTGTACATAGCTCTCTTATTCCGATAAAGTCGTAGTCAAGCCTTTGAAACAGTTTAGTTAGAACACTGACGTCTATGAAAGATATCAGACCCTCCAAACTATTTTAATTGAAAATATGCACCAAAGTTTACTAGTAACTGTACAGACGGATGCCTTAATGTCTGATGGTATGCATATTCGAACTTACGACTAACCTCTTGTAGGTCTAAAGCGGCCATATTAATTCCCTATTCAAAGCGGTAACTTAGCGGTAACATCTCTTATAGCCACGGTTTCTTTGACGTTGAAATTTCTAATCTTCCTATTGATTGCAATTGGATGATGAGTCATCCGGTGTGGTGACTACAGTGCAAACATGATCAGTTGAATTCAGTCAGTGAGAACGAAAACATATGATATCAGTCTGCGCCAAACAGAAGGACTAGACATATGACACTGGTTACTATCCAATCGAAGTATCGATTAATTTCGTTCCTACAGGATGTCAGTCTCAAGACTCAGGGATAATGTTTGTGACTGACTGCAGTATCTATTGGGGGACACGGGTTCGAATCCCAGAAACAGCAACAGTTCACTGAAGACTGCAAAAATACCTTGTTCACAAATATCAACAAGCAAGAAATCTAGATCTACGGATTTCTGCTGGTTGCATCCAACTATCTAGTGCAGCTTCTAAAGTTTGTAGGAGCCTGAATGAAATGTTAAAGAATATAGTTCGTTGTTCATTAGGCTAAAGTCGATTTTGAATAGTTTCTTTGTTGATTATCTTAAAGGATTCCAAAGTGATCCATTTATGTTGTTACGACTAACGAAGAATAAATCTCTTAATTGAACAACTAAAATTATTTACACCCTTGAGTGGTAGACTCAATGGTATATGTATAAAACTGGATACTACTAGTGTAACAACAGAAGACAAGGGCCAGGCAACAGATCGTTTTATTATGAAAATCAACACGTATTTATACATATTTCAACTACATTATTACAGACAAGCGCAGTCATCTGATTGGTTGTTTATCAGAAGTTAGGTAGACAAACGCAGGCTTCTGATTGGTTGTTTCGGGATTCCTTGACAAATAGAGTTCTCTATCTGCGAATCATATTCTGCCACGTTAACTTTGCTGTGATTGGTTGTTGACTCAGCCTTGTTCATATTTTCTCACGGCCCATATTAGTGACCTAGACCTTAACGTAGATTAGTGCCAACCAATCGGCTAGCAGCCTGCTCTCACCACACTAGTACTACTACTAATAAATGAGATGAGTAGTTGATAACCACACCTTCCCACCAGCAGTGGTTGGTAACTACCCAGACAGATTGAAGTGATCTAGAGACCAGACGACCGTTTCTCGCACTTAACCCTGAGCTAATCAATGGTGTACTCGGTTAGAATCAGTCCCTCACCATACTAACTCTGGGTGGCTAACTAGCTACTTGAGAAAACTCCAGAATTATTTCCGGTCAGAGGCCAGGTTAATAAAGTTTACTAAGTGTAATAAACACAAGACAGGTAGTGGCACTATTCTAGAGATATTTCAGGTCAAATGTCAAATGAAACATCACAATGTGTAATCAACAGGAAGATCGAGTAGAAAAGACAAACTAGGATTATAATTACTAGAATACAAGTCAGTTTGAATGATTATGGGTTAAGGATGTAGTATTAACGAAATGATTATGAGGGTCGGACTTATAAAGATAAAAACAGTAACCAAATCTAATGATGCAGATAAGGATTTGAAAAGGTAAATATTACAATTAGCGGGAAGGTTGGACAAGAAAGGTAATAGGATAATCATTACTGGTGGGAATGACTTTTCATGATGGCCACGGTAGGGACAACGACTGGAAGTATTTCTTTTATATACACAGAATAGGCTTGAGTTTTAGGATCGCCAGTGCCTCAGCTATTCCTAGATGTTTTTAATTTCACTCACTTTGGTAGGTTGTATTGGATTTTATGTATGGCTTTGAAGGACTTCGCCTATGAGACTGGATGGCTAGAATTCAACAGATGTTTTGCTGTCGAAATGTATATCCCTCTGCCTTCCTTTTTTGCTAGCCATGCCGGATGGTGTTCCTGCGCACGTTGTACAAACGGACGCATTATACGGTCAATGTAATCAATTCCACACAAGCAAGTGAACTTCTATTTACATGTTGAGTCAGTCTCACCAATAATGATTATCATATTACCTTTCTTGTTCAATCTTCCCATTTACTTGTTATATTTACTTTTTTAAATCCCTATCTGCATTATTAGATTTTCAAAAGAATGAATACTGAACAAAGAGTACTCTTTTCGATAACGCCTTCTTTATCAGGCTCTACAGTTACATATACATTATAGTGAATGAATGAATTAGTGTTATGAACAACATTGATGTTTAGCTAACATCGAATCAATAATATTCATAGATTACATCTGAATCGCATCAACATAAAATAAGCTGAATGTCACAAGAATTAGGAAAGATAATATTACAAGTACATAAATTTATAGTCTTTACCAAAGGCCGGCCAGGGCAGTAGTAGGGGATGGCTGGACTTGCTTCTTTTGAACACAGGGCACTGGTTGTTTGGGGAGAATCTCAATAGCCTCTGCTGTTTGGAGTATGCGGTGCTTCGATGATTCTGGCAATTTATTAGGCACCCGGTAGATGGTGATAGAGAAGTATTCTTCCACAATGGCTTTGTGGCTAGTTTGAACCAGATGGTCCAATATCAAGCTGTTAATGGTTTTCACTACACCTTTACTTAGCCATTCTGGGATATGTTCTCGAGCACGACAAATCAAGTTCCAAGAGCAACGGCCAATAGATTTGACTACGGGTTTGACCTTTATATGTCTGAACCTCCTCCCCACTTCGTTAATACTACATCCTTAACCCATAATCATTCAAACTGACTTGCATTGTAGTAATTATAATCCTAGTTTGTCTTTTCTACTCGATCTTCCTGTTGATTACAAATTGTGATGTTTCATTTGACATTTGACCTGAAATATCTCTAGAATAGTACCACTACTTATCTTCTGTTTATTACACTTAGTAAAATTCGAATTGGGAAAATCAATTTGCAATTTATCCAGTTCAAGAAGGCGAGGTTTCAGCAAAGTGTGCATTTTAGAAACTAAAATTATTCACATCACACATCATTTGGATCTTTTCGATAACATACATGGTAATCAAGAAACCCCAGAACGGTATACTGTACTATACTGATTAGGGGTACATGTCATTCTTGAACTCCTGTCATCCCAGTGGAACAACTTCTGTAGATCCATAATTAAATGTAACATCTGCAGTGAAACTGTTGATCTTCGATTCCTTCTATGGAAAATATGACTTACTGGATAGATATTTATCAGTGCTTTAATCAGTATTTGTAAACAGGAAGCACTGCTTATCATAAATTTATAGAAAAGGCGAAAATAACTGCATCAACAGTACTCTTAGGCTGTATTCAATCCGAATAGTCCGTAGAAGTATCTGTTAAGAAAACGTTGTTGTGACTGCGAGTGGCGGGTACTCCATTTACTAAGTAAACCGGAGAGAATGCTATCGAAAATTCATTCCGTTTGAAGAAGAACTTCCAACATCAAGGCTTTACATTTCATGAACGATGTTTCTTTTCACTGAGTTAAATCGCTAACCTATCGCACGCGCCTCTAGTTTCTTGGAAAGAGGTGAGATTTAGAAGTGCGCTGGTGGTAAATCTAACCCACTCTCTTGAGTTATCTTATTCAATATTGTGGCAAGGTAATGTTCCTTATTACACTGCATAGTCCCTTGTATTCTGAGACCAGTGATCTGAGGATATGTAGTTTGCCTAATAAGTGACTTAACAGGTTACAAGATCTTTCGTCTTAAAGTGAATCTTCAAGTATTGGTTTTGTAGGGATTTCGTTTGATTGCATGGAGGATTTCATCATGAGCTGACATCAGTTAGGGAACCACTGGAAAACCTAGGAGTACTGAACAGCTGTTCCCATCGCCCTAGTTTGAGACTCCTAAGCAGTACGCACCCACCGGGTTTCAAACCCAGGACCTTCTGGTTACAAGGCGAGCTCGTAGACCATTGAGC
The DNA here is from genome assembly GCA_944472135.2 of Trichobilharzia regenti. Taxonomy (NCBI): domain Eukaryota; kingdom Metazoa; phylum Platyhelminthes; class Trematoda; order Strigeidida; family Schistosomatidae; genus Trichobilharzia; species Trichobilharzia regenti. Next base: position 39,274,726 of record OX235267.1, read on the forward strand.
CACTGGGACCCGATCCAATGGTTCTTGAATTCTAACTTCTGCCAATTCACGACATAGCGCGACTACTTCGCAATGTCTTCATCGATGAGCTACCGCCTCATCACCGAAAATACTTTTCCAGTGTTGAATATTGTGTGGGCTTGATAAATTTCAAGGTTTCATCACAAACCAATCTTAGCTAGAGAACTATTGACAACGAAACAGTACTAGACAGTTGCTTCGTCCTAGTTTGTGATTCGTCAGCCTTAATGAATGATGTAACGCTTTTTCGTGACTGAACACACAGCGAAGTTGCATGTTGTTCCGAGCATAAGTAATGACCAAAGAGGTTCACCAAGCTGAGAGAAAAGAAATACTCAAAGATGACATGAGTTGACGATTAAGCTATATACATCTAAAATTAATAGAGGTTAGAATTTACTGGTTACGTTGGTTGAAAGATCCGTGATATCATTCTCGTGGCCCAAAGGTTCTAGATTCGATCCTTAAAGGTGTCATGAAAATCGCACACCTAATTATTCTAAGAAGAAAACAAAATCATTATGTCAACTCATTTAAATTATCCTTCGAACCATTGAACAGAATATAAGGCGGGAATTTTCAAAAATATTTACGCGGCAAATACAAACTATGACGATAATCTTTGAAGGATAATTATTTTATTAGAACATATATATATATCTATATACCGCATAAGGTAATTGTTAAATGTTAAACGCATATTCATCATCATTATGGGCAACATTGTAATCATTGTGTGACAATTGAAGCTATCATATTTCCACAGGATATATATGTGCAGTGAAAAGTAACACTGCATATATTTTGTTCAATGTTCAATACCGAAAACAAACAACAGATAGATAAATAAATAAATAAGTGAAAAAAGATGTTTTCTTGTCAGAGAATCAGAGAGATATACACAACTGGAAAGAGAAATTGTTTTCATGAACACTAATTAAATTGTTATTGATGTCATTTTGATGTTACAGTGTGTTTGTGTGTGTGTATATACATGCAAATACATCGAAATACAAAAACATGTGTTGTTAATATGTATCACCTTAGAATCAACAGTGGGAACAGGTATCCGAAGAGAGAGAACGATAAGGACATGTATAGAGACATGGAGAAAATTACAAGGAGGAGTGGAGTGTGGGTATGGGATGATGTTGGGAGCTGGTAAAAAAAATTCAGTGCTTTGTTTTTCAAGAACACTATTATGATCTACCCTATTGATATTTTATGATTCATAGGGTGTGCGTTGTTTCTCTGATCTATGCTATGTCACATTTGTTTTTTGGTTTTTTATGTTTTCTTACAACAACAGTGAATAGGAGAGGAAGTTTATATGATGAATTTTTTATGCTGAATAAATGTTCATTTTTGTTTTCCTACTTGGAATTATATTTTCCTCATTGAAAAAAGAATGAATATTCATGAACTCTTGAAGGTTGGAGGCAACAGCAAATCTCAAAATCCTCTCTATTCTCATCCTTCATTTTCGCTATTAGCTGAAAGACTGTCTAAAAGTTTCTATTTCCACTTGACATGATCATTTTTAATGTGAAATTTGAGTATTCAACCTGTGGTTACACTTATCCGAGTTCTACTCGAGCATCTTACATGCACTTTCATTTGAGTGCAGAAAAAACTTCCCTGGTATATTAGAATTTAATTGGTGGATGGTGACTAGCAATGCAATCCAGCCAGGATGCGCATTTCGTCCCATTTGAGACTCGTCAACTGGATATACCTACATTTCTCAGGGAGTGATGATGTTTCCACCAAGGCTCAAAACCACTGCACATAGTTTCAAACGCCAAAGTGTTATCCACTAGACCACTCGGGCCACGAGAGCTGCCCAGGTCTTGTGCAATGGGCCATATTATTTATTTAATTGAATTTTAGATTTTCTTGTAGGTCTCAGGTTGACCAAATAGGACGAAATTAGCTTTATCCTGGATTCCACTGGTAGTCACCATTCACCAATTTAATTCTAATTACATTCCCAGACATCGTCAAAGCATTTGCACAAGAAGTCGCTATGTCAACCACCTGAGGCCGAGCACTTCCGTTCAATCAATTGACGGGAAAATCGAAAGTTCAAATAAATTCCTTGGTATATGTTCAATCCATCAACATTTACTATTGCATATTTGTTGAATGTCAGTTTATTGAGTAATTCACTGACAAACACAGTTCTTCTTTGATAGCATTGAGCGAAAGTAGCTGTTGATGAAAGTCTGCAGTTGTCTACTGGATATGTTTTCGGTGGCGCAGGCACCAAGTATCTGACTCACATAGAAGCCCTGAGATAAGTGGTTCGAGAATCGTTCCTTGTGATGAGTCTTATTGTATTCTTATACGTTTTGAGTAAAATATAGGGATTTGAACTTGAGCTTCGGGGTGCGTTTGCTAGCCTAGGTTTTGAAGTTCAACGGCCGTGGACTGAGCACTGGAACATGAACTACCAGCGAAATAAGTAATTGTATTGCCATGGAGTAATGATTTTTCTCTGTAGTGAGATTCAAACCTTTTAATCGATTTCGGAATGGTGAAGGTTTGTTTTGCCTGCCCAATCCTTAATGGCTTTGACATCCTCAACGATGCAAGCTGTGATTGGAATGATGCTACTGATTTCGTTTACTGAAGGTAATTGCTCTTTGTTTTTGACTGAGTGTCTTGATTATTACTGTCTTCTCATTGTCCACCTAAAGTCCTAATTTCACTGCCTTTGTAGCCAGTTTTTTTTTATTTTTGCTTGTTTATATTTGAGTTTATGAAACACGAAGCATAAGTCATCTGCGAAGTTCAGATCTTCTGGCATTTATTTTTGTAAGTCTAGATATTTCAGTATACCACAATTTGTTTCAGTATATATTTTTGAAAAATGAATCCAGAAGAGTTCAGATAGAAACGTTGGTTGATCTATTTTCAGGGTTTTGATATGTAGACACATAAACAGTTGATTATCCTTTATTAATGTTATGGTAACCATGGTCATTCTGGAAACCAACCAATCAGAATTGGCCTGCGTAAGTGATCGATGTTCAGTCTGAGAATAAGCCAATCAGAATTAGTCTACATAAAATAACACCTACTATTTTATTGATCATAGTTATAGACTAAATGATATATTCTTGGTGAATTTTTGAATCAGACATTAATGGGTAAAATTTACTGTGGCTGATATTGAAATAAACTTTTTGATTCGCGTCATTGTGCGCTCTCTCTTATGCAAAGCGGGCTAAAGAACAAGCAGCTGTCATATAATGTTGTTGGCGTAGTCAAGCTCTGTCCGTGATTAGCTCATCCGTGTCCAACTGGAACTCCCTCTTTCAAATCTCAGTGTTATGGCAAAATATTATACTGATGACATCATAACGGGTTGGTTACCGCGTCACAGTGCTAACTAACTTTATAAACTGGGAGATTTTGGTAATGCTCAATTATCTGGCTTAAAACCAACATCCTCTATACACAGCCATCAAATTGGCATGTTTATTCTGTCTTGTAACAACCCACATAGTGCTCACTTAGAAAATCGGTACAGTCATGAAGTTAATTGAAACAGTCTATAGTTTGGTCGCGAACGACTCATAATATTTCATGTCACACTTGTAAACCATTACAAGTTTCTACATAGACCAAATAAATAATAATTCTGTAAGATAACTGCTACACGAGTAATTTGTGTTAACTAAAAACTATTGTCAATTTCATATCAGTGATTCCGGAGGAATTTGTATCAATTCCAATGAGAATTTTTTCAGTAGCCAACGTGAGATAGAGGAATCCTTGAACACCAGCAAGGGGCATTTGACAGCTGATCCGTACTAGTTCGGGACTCTTCACCATAGCATACCTATGATCCAAAAGAGGATTGATCCCAAAACTGTCATCCACTTATGTCCGGATTCAGTGGCCTGGGAATTGTCACTTTGTCAGCTCATGATATGGTGATGATGATGAGCATTGGCTTCACCATGATATTGTCAACTCTAATGACCACGACTTACTTCTCCTAACAACTTCAGGACATTCGTCCAGTGAAATTACTCAAGAATAAAAGGGAAAGCAATAAAAGAAACTGAGCAGAAAATAAAAGGGTGATAATTTCACTTACCTTCACTAGTGACAACACGTGTTCTAACCAAGTCAGATTTATTAGCTGCCAAAATAATTGCACTCGACCGCTTACATTGACTTAATAATAAACCGATAATTTTACGTGCAGCATAAAATGAACTTCGATCGTCAACTGCATAAATTACAAGATAAGCATCTGCTGTGTCTATGATCTAGTTAAATTAGAGAAAAAATTTGTGAAGAAAATTGTTAAAAACAATGTGATTAGACGAAAAAAATTTGAAAAAAAAATACACGATACAAATAAGAGAGATTATAACACACATTATGAAAGATAATTGTGAAAAATTGTGAAGTATGTTGAAGTAGGCTTAAAATTGCTTCTTCTTAACACATCTGAAGTATTCCTCTCGAATTAAATTTTAAGATTTATCAGTGAATTATATTTACAAGTGTCGCGTTAGTATGATGCTTAAATCTTGAATAATATGGTATTAAAGGTAGGTAAGGAATCAATTATTCTGACCGTGATAGATGGTCGCAAAAGATTGATCGTTAGTGTTTCTGAAAGATTACGAATAGTTTAAACGAGTTCATAACGCGTATACTTTAATCCCCTGGAGAAATTTGGTGTATTTTTAACTGACGCGGGGAATCTATGATATGTATTTCGTCCTATTTCGGATTCGTCAGCTGCCTGATGTGCCTGCATTACCCATTGAGTCATCTCTTGTGTCACGGCTGTCAGTCATTAGTTATTTTAAATTCAATTTTGTTTTTCCTGTTAATTGAATGAACCAAAATGTTTAGCTTATGTTGGCACATGTTGGCTACTTTTGCTGATGCTTCGATGATAACTTAGGATTAACTTGAAGTCATTTGATAGATGATAGATGACTAACAGTGGATAATAGCTTGATGTTTGAAACAATGGACATTGAACTTGTGCCTCAGTGAGCATACCATCACTCATCACTGGAGAATGAAATACATTCAGTTGATGAAACCGTAGCAGGACGAAATCCACATCCTAGATTCTACTGCTAGTTACCACATACGAAATTACTCTAAGTTTATACTAAAACATAGTCAAAGAATACGCACTAGAAGCTAACATGTCATGACAAGTGGAATATTTGGGTTTAATGAGTCAGCGGGAAAATGAAAAGTGAATAAGAAATAAGTAGTAAGTTTGACCATTAGGCTAATGAATAAAGTTGTGCTGAAGTACAGGTGGTCTAAATGATGACTTCAGAGCCAGTTAGGAAAGGAAAGGAAAGGTAGACAGAATTAGTGACAATAATCTGTGGGAAAAAAGCAACCAAGAGCCGATAGGTCAACAAATATGTGGAGGAAAATCAAGATGGCTCGGTTGGGTTTACTTTGAGAAGGCTGTCGAATGACATCGCTCTCAGTGTAGGCCATCGGCGGAGTGGAATCCAAATGGAGAGGACGAATGGGCCGTCAGTGCGAGGCTGACATGGAGAAGATCTCACGGCGAGGAGGAGATGCGAGATTATGGGCAGTCGCTGCCGTAGCCAGCTGAAGAGGACTCCAGAGAATGGAAGGTAGTGGAGAAGTGTTGTTGAAGCCCCATTTGGAACTCAATGGAATAATAATAATAATTATTATGTCTAGATCTTTAATGTAATTTTTATTTCAATTGTGCTGTTTTTATTGTAAACAGTTGAGAAGAATCCTTGAAATAACAGAAAGATGAGCTCATACCCTTCTGGTATATATTTCCCATTCTTAGTTTCATCAAATGGCAAGAATGTTGTGAATCTCCTCTAAATGCCCAAAAGTGAACACATCGCTCATGACATATCTCTTCTGTCTAACAATAACACGATGAATTCTTTTTTATGCAAAATAATATCTCCATCTTCTAACAGACTTTAAAAAATAAAAAAAAAATTAAACCAGGGAAAAAAAATTAGGTGGAGGAGGACAAGGGGGAGAAATCCAGTAAACTTACTAAAGCGTTCAATTCTTCATCAACATCATCTGCATTGATATCTGTCTCCATAAATATTAGACTGGCTTTCAAATTGTTAATTTCAACTCGAACCGGATTTAATTGTTCCTCGTCATGAACTAGATTCATGATCAAAAAAACAAACAAATGGAAATAGTATTAATAAGCAACCAACATGGATATATGATTATGCAGGATATTACGTAAATATGCATGAATCAAGGGAAGAAAGTAACTCTGAATGTGTATGTGTGTGTCGCTATTCTATTGGAGGCATTCTACTTGTTACGATCAGACCTGACTCTTTGTGGTCTAAAGGCGGGAGACAGATCTCTGCATCTTGCTACATATCTGGCTGCAGCTTCTTCCTTGAGACATGGACACAGTCACAAAACGCTCCAATGACAGCAAAAAGACGCTTATTTCTCAATAGATAGATCTATGCGGTTCTATTCAACAACCAGAATAACATCAAAAACTCAAAACTACCTCAACAGTGCCATAAAGTGGACAGCTATACATTCGGCAGAACATACTAAGTACAAAACAGGCACTGTAGCACAAGACTAACTGATCGATTAAATATCGATCCAATGACCATTCCATGAATTCTAAGTTTTGGCAAATCGTGACATAGAGCAGCCATTTCGCAATATCTTCATCGATAAGTAACTCCCTTCATCTTCGACCTGATGTACTTTACTATTACTCTTCGTTGAATCCATGTATGGTTCTACTCAATAAACTCAAAATTACCTAGCAGTGCCGTTAGACAGCTATACCAATAATGTAGGTTTCAAAACACAAAACAAGTACTGTAGAGCAAAATTTCTTCTCTTTTCTTTTCATTCCTTTATGTTCCGCCACAGTGGAACATAGATTAGCTTCAAGCTAGAGGCTTGAAGTACCGGTAGCAGTGGTGTTCCTTGTATGGGACTGAGTCACTAGTCTCATGCCCCACCTTCTTTTTTTACCAGTTTTAATACTGGCTTAACGAGTCAAAGGAGTACGTTTACAAGAATCACATATACCAAATAATTCCCGCTAACAGTTCGTGGTCAGAATCACGCTGATTCATCCAAACAAAATCGCAATCGTAAAGCAACACATTATCAATGCAGCATCATACAACCAAAAAGAGAAGCATTACACAATAAGTGATTAAACACTGATCAAGATAAATAATAGTAAGGATCAAGTCAACAAATGACACTGAAATGTCAGATCAATGATATATGCAAGGTGTAGGAGAAAAGTAGAAAATAATTACTGAGTTGGTTGAAACATCCAAATAAGTATCAATATTTTGACTATGTCGTTCAGGAGAGATTTTCGAAACAGTTTCTCCTTGTACAATCTGTCTGTATTCTCTTTCATTAACGCCTATTTTTTATGAACTTTTTTCATAAAACTCAACTTACGGTCTAAACTCGCTAATTATCACTCTTCCCCAAGTTACATTTTGACTAGTCTTCACTGTTTTGAAACATTTTGATGAGGCAGAGAAAACACCAAGCTAATTTATTCACATGCCATATTTGACATACTGAATGTGTAGATACACACACACAGAAATAATTACACAAGTACATATATAGATATTTGTAGGAAAAATCTCGTGAGATGCTGTCCTCACTTCGTAGTTTCCTTACAATCATTTTATAATTAGAGCGAATTATCAAAACAACCTGATAACTACTCACTTGTATGAAACAAAAGTACAAGGGTCTGTTAAAATGTGCACAAAGGACATATTAATGAATATGCTATGGAGAAAACATTCAGTTTTATTGGCTAACACATATCCAGAAAACTTCATTTCATGAGATTGGCGCCTGAAAAGATGACTTCGGCATGAAAGAAAGCTGTCTCTTTTTTGGGCTTAGTTGTCTTCTGTGAACTAAGTCAAAGTCATCCATATTTGTCCTCACTTCCGATCAGATGAATCCTGCTGGTCTCCACTACTCACTAGAATTAACTCCAGATATCTTCAAACCTCTAGTCAGTCACTAACGAGTACACTTAAGATCACGAGGTGACAAGATTGGTGAAAAATACACAGGTTGGTCATTGAGTTGGATCCCGGTGGTTGAATAAACTACAAGCTTGACTTGTAAAATGAGGAAGATCCTGGATTCTAATCCCAATAAAATGGGTACTCTCTTTGATTCTCAACTATACTACATAACCTTAATTCCGGACTGTTAAAGATGATGGAAGGACTTTGGATGAATCATATTCATCCTAAATTATGTGTACAGAAGACAATATACATCAATTTTCGTCTACCCTACGATTACTTGACCTACTGAAATATGATTACACATTAATATGTGATTTCATTTTATCTGACAGAGTAATTCTCATACATTTTAATTTATTATTTTGTGGACCATGATAGTTGTAATGCGACCTCGTGATGCTTGTCATTTTAATGGCCTAATTAAATTTACCAAAGGGACTAACTTATATGTGTCCAAACCAAGTTCAATTTTAACAGTTTGATATAAAAATTTGCGCATTGGGTATATGATAGTCATTATAATAAAGGTTTTTTTTTATTCCGTAATGAATGAAAAACAAAACGAAAATCAGTCTGGTGATATAAGACGTTCAGGACAAGGAGTAAGGACCGAATTTTTAACATTCATATCAAATGGCTCAGAGATTTGATGAGCATGTCACCTAGAACATCTATCTTCCCTTGACACTAACGATTAACTTGCAATGATATGCAACACGCAACCCTGTTAGATAGCGAATTGTAATGACAGAAGCCAAGGACCAGACAACAGATTCTTTATTGAGAAAATCAAGATATATTTATAGATTTTTATGTACATTATTGTTAGCGAAGAAGCAACGTCTTCTGATTGTTTTTTTTTCTTGCAGAAGGTTATTCTGTACTGCTTGTGACCGTTTCTTAGAAAGTTAAGCCATGTATCTGCGAATCATATTTGCACACATTAGGGGTGTGCTGTGATTGGTTGGTGAATTCCTAAAAGTTATGCTTTGTTATTGTTTTTCTCATGACGCCGATTCGGGATGTAACATTCATGTAAATTGTTGTCTACAATTTTGGCTTGCAACCAGCTCTCACTACAAAATTAGTCAAGAACCTACCATCTTAGAGATATGCAGAAGAAAATTGTGATGAGTCAACTACACTCTGAGGAATTAGGTTTTCAAGAGACAGATCGACGCGTCGTAAGCAACATGTTGGGATATTCGACGGTGATACGGAGGCAATTAGGTGACATTTATTATTATCGTTCCTTTGGGTTCCTAGTGGAACATAGGGCTTCAAATGCACGTCTTCACTTGCTTCTGTCTTTTGCTGTACTTTTCACCTGCATCCATGTTAGTTCATAATGCTTCAACTCCTCTTCACACGATCTTTTCCATGTCACCCTTGCACTGACGACCCACTCGCCGCTTCCTTTTCGGATTCCACTCTAGCAATGACCTGATGCGCGATGTCACCCAGCGGCCTCCTCAGCAAGCGAGTGCCCGATCCATCTCCACTTTCTCCTGCATATTTGTTGGCTGGCGATTGGTTCTTGTTTTGTTTCTTCCCATAGTTTCTTGTTGGTGATTCTTTCCAGCTCGGCCATCTGATCTTCAGTATAGAGCCAGTGAAGACAGTTGTTGATAAAGGACTGCAGTGACCTGTTGGAAATATTCTTTGTGACCCGCCCGTCAAGTTTCTGATCCGTATGGAAGAACTGACTGACTTGACATTGTTTGTATTGAAAATCCTACCGAATTTTTTTTGTTGATACTGAGTGACGAAGATTTCCAGATTGGTTTCAGGTTGATGAATGAATGTGTTTCTCGCTCGCTATCCCGATTCTCGCTCGATTCGACATCCTTGTCCGTCAAATTAGGTGACAGACAATTAGGTGACAAGTGAATGAAAACTGCTGGGCAGCTTTTAAACCAGTTGAAGGGGATTGAATAAAACCGAGTGCAATGGCAATATACCACTGAGGGCTAATTTTGAGACTTTCAACTTTAGTTAGTTATTTTTCCCTGTTCCCCTTTGCAAATAACAGATTACACATACAGTGAAATGCATTTGAATGGCGTTTGATTACTACTCCAGTACAGGGAAAATGTAACAGCACTATGAAACTGGCATCAAAAGACAGTGAAATAGGTAGAGTGTTGAAAGACAGGAGAATCGAAATGAAACACCAAAGTCTGGAAACAGATTACTGGATTTAACCTGACTTTGTCTAATTTTTGTCTATGTAAGTTTCAGTTTTTTTGGCTGTTGTTGATGTTATCTGTGTTAGAATGGCACAGTGGAAGAATGTTCATCAAACATTAACAATGTGCTTCAGGGATCAATGTTTAGCTCTAGCCGATCACTCACATGGTCCGGGGTTCGAGCCCACACCGGCGCACACCTGATATCTATGGTTGGCCTGCGAAATTTGGGCTATCGATATCCACGCTGAAAATTCCATACTTGTACCAAAAATACAGTGTGGAATCAAGCTGTAATCAAAAATAAATAAATAGAATAAATAAAAAAAAAAAAATAGCTGACGCACTCCTAGACCTCATTCATTTTGTAATTCTAAACAGTTAAAGAGGAAACACTGGGAGTGAGGCTAGGAATCCCACCAGATAAATGTTAAAAAAATCCCACTGCTACTGATAATTAGGAATACGAAAGAAATAAAATGATAATAAAAATATATAATCCATTTCATAATTTTTTCGCAGAATTTCACTTTTAAAATCCCTTTCAATTTGTGCCGCATTCTTTCCTTCTTCTCTAAGAGGAATTCGACGCGAGGAAGGTGGATTCAAACTGGGTTAAAGATAAGTGAACGAGTGAACAGTGAAACAACCTTCATTGTATTTCCTGGTTTTCTTTATAGTTAAATCCGTAATAAAACTAATCACATAAAGACAGAAATAGAAGAACAAAAAGAACAAGAAGAACCGAAGAATGCCAGTCAGATTACATAAATGCATAGAGCTACGCAAACAAACACATTCCATACACAGACACAAACACGGACAGGCAAAGTGAAACAAACTGGAGACCTTTTTCTGTGTCCTGTTGTGAGTAAAGACAGAAATCTGTCAAATCTCCTGTACCACTGTCTTCTTTCGTCTGATTACCCCGGTACAGAGAGAGAGGCAATCCAATGTTTTGCAATGTTATAAATTTGTTGTGGAATTTTCTTGGAGTCTGTAAAACGTTAGCTGTAGATATATGTGTAAATATGTGCCTGTGTGAGTTTCTGAATCGTTTGCATAGCAGCCTGATAGTAGCTTCTAGCTACCCAGTTGATTCGGAAGTATCACGCATAATTTTATTTCCCTTCTTCTTTCAAGGATCTTAGTTGTGTTTTTTTCAATTCTTATCAAATTTGCCATTTTAAGTCATAGTTTTGCAGAAATGATCATAAAAATCAGAGAATTAGGCTCATAAATATGAATGCCATTTGCATATATTTCTCTTATCAGAATAAATTCACTGATAAGCGTTATTTTTTTAAAGTTGCCTCTGTACAGTTTATAGTCAAATTGGGCGCCAGTTTTAAAATAAACGTGTGTGTACTCAATATTCAAACAATCGGTTCCCATGATGCCTAAACGTATCTGTTCCGCTTCGAAAGTTAGCTATGTTAACCATCTAAATTGAATACTAGCAGTATAGGTACGAGAAATAGAAATGCATGACACTATATACTACTGAATAGTTGATATGAGTAGTTATGTACCACCTATATCAACCAGTAGGGCTATCTAGTCAGGCAGATAAAGTGATCTAAAAATAACTGGAAAGATAATAATAAATTCAAATTCAGAACTTTCCTGTTGATAGTAGGCATCTGTTGAAGTGTAAGATCCTTGTGTGAATGTCGCGATGATGTCACTTGATGTGAATGTGAACTAGCAATAGAATCTAGGACAACGCGCGCCTCGTCCTATCTGGGCCTCGTCAGCAAATGGGTGTTCCTGCATTCCCCAGTGAATTATATAATAAGTGATAGACATTTCCCAAGAAAAAATAGTAGCTCTTGTGACCCAAGTGTTCTATCGAAAAGCGCTCTGGCATTTGAAACGATCGGTATTGGGTTCGAGGGTCAGTAGGAACGCCATCACTGATTCAGTGGGGAATGCTGACGAGTCCCAAATAGGATGAAATGCTCATCTTGCATTCCACTGTTATTTATCATCCACCAAATTACACCAGACGGCTATTTTGCTCATCTGGGGTCAAGGTCATCAATGGTGTATCTGGTATGACGTAATCCAAGGGGCCAATTCAGTAACTATCACCTCAGTTCTATCCACCTAGGCGAACTGCAAACACGTTAAATCAGGTTTGCGATTTACTTTTAAAACTGCGAATTTCCTTTAAAGAAATATAACTATGAACAGCTGATTTTAATCAGAAATTTCATTCGATTCAGTTACCAGTATACATTAGTTTGTTAACCATGTCTATTATTAATGCGATCCTCTGTGAATATATCGAATAAAATAAGTCCTAGATCGGTGAGTTCGCATTACTTTACAATATGCATTTGCAGATGATGCAAGTCATAGTAGGCCTTTGCTATCATTCTCCTACAACATTTAACTTTCATGTGAACGTTCCATTTCTGTAAACGTTACTGTAAGTAAATAAAACTAGCAATTATCTTGAAGAAGTAAATAGTGGACTATTATAATGGTAATTCCATTTACTGCATGGGTGTTTTTTGAAGGCTAGTCACATTTATTCGCGTGACTAAATCAACAGTTTTATAACACTGTGGTGGTATTTGACAGGTGATTTATATAAAGTACTCATATCATACAGTACATTGGGAATTACTTTCTTCAAGATCAAAGGAAACTTTGGCAACTGTAGTAAGTATAACTGTCTACATGACCTGTATGTTGTTCACCTATTGAGTTTCAAGCAGAAAATAAGGCTCAGACGTTTCAACAGTACTAGTGTTGCATTCTATGGTTTGCAGTTGCTAACCTCATATCCTCCGTCTTTTCTGCGCTTATGACAGGTTAAGAGAAATTTAGCAGTGCAAGTGGCTTGGCTGCACACTTTCATCAACGGCTCTCTTCGCCCCTGTAACAAGAAAGCTTGTTTACGAATTTAATCAAGAACTTATTGCTTATCACAAATGACGTAAGAAATGCAGATGGATCGGTTACACGTTGAGGAGGCAGTAGGGTAAAATAGCACAACAGGACATCGAGTGGAACCGGCACGGGAAATGACAAGTTGTATGTGGATCCAAGGATGACATATAAAAGATCATGTGAGGAGGAGGAAACACATTGGTAGTCGTCGAGCCAGCTATTAGAATATTTCAGAGAACGAGTTGAAATGGAGATGCGCTGTTGAAGCATTTTTGTCCTGTTCAGAAACCAGGGGAATAAGGATAATGCATGTATAGCTGCGAATGCAACCGAGCCGCCGTGCATGGTTATTAAGCACTCTTTCATCAAACCATTAATGCCACCTGTATAACGTGTAATCAGTTTTTCCTTTACAGCTTTCAGTATCCGATATGACTGGACTATTCAGGTGTGAAGTCGTCACCAGGGGATTACAATACGTTGGGTTTGAGGACAAATACTCGCCTATGTAATTGTAGCTCCACATCATGAACTGGAAGATGAAGTTGGAATTCATCGACTGAAAACTGAAGCTGATTACATAGGCTTATTGATCTAAGAGTTCATGCTGTAACCAAAAGATCCTGAGTTCGAAACCCGGTGGATGTGACCACTGAAAAGTACAAAACTAACGGAGAAACAGTTGTGCAATACTCCAAGGTTTTACAACGGCCTTCTCACAGCTGTTAGCTCATGACGAATACATGTAATCAAGCATATTCCACCAAAAAAACACTTCCGGATTCCATTTTATTCCCCCCACCACATTGTCATGTATTCCATTCATTATATTTTTCCCGAAGTAGCCGGCCACAGTATACACTGTGTTAAAAACATGTTCAGACCTCTCCACTACTTACATTCGGGCATACCAAAGTAAAGCTATCCACTTAACCTTTGCAATAGTACTCCAGTGTTGAGGTCGCCTGAGTTTAGCCACCCAGAGGCAACGTGAAGAGGCAAAACATCTCGCGGTGACTGTACTTAGATCACTGTTGTGAGACTGCTGCATTTCAGGTGACAACAAGATGATAATTGATGCAGGCGTTAAGTAATTCCTCTGTTGAACACACACTTCCTTCTACATCCACACAATAAGGCGGGATTGAGTAAAACAAAAAGAATGTATTGAAGATAGGCACAGAGGGGAAGAGAGATGGAGAGACGTTAACCACTGAATCAATGTTCGTCGATTCAACACTAGATGAACGACCCAACACACGCCCTGCATATATATGTGAAAATTCAATGAAATACGAGAGGGAGTAGGCATGGTCATATTGAGCAAGTTATCAATTCGTGTAAAAACCCTGATAGGATTACGAGCAATAAACTATGCTCGAAACACCATCCAATCGTTGACACCATACCGATGTGTGTGTGTGTGTGGGTGTGTCACATCGAACAAGCCAATGTAATATGGAACTTGCATTGTTGATATATCCTCTTGTTATATTCAAAATAATTACTATTACAAAGCACGGTGAAATTCAGTTGTGTGACACCTAAATACTGTTTCTAAAAGATAGAGAGTGATATGTCTTTATTGAAAATCATATCAAACGAGATGAATGGATTCCAGTACACACTCCTCGCATACTTTAGCACTCACAATTCGGTTGATTTAGATTTCAGGGGAGAAACAGATGGTAACAGAAATCAGAATTTACGGACATCATAACTTTCTTTCTTCCAGTGGTTGGTTGACTGGTTGTTTCGTCGACAAGTTTGCTTCGCAACCAGAAGGTCATAGAATGCAGTTTCAGAGTAGGTGTGACTGGGTGTGAACTGAGAAAGACGCTGAAACTGGGCCACAACGGA
This sequence comes from Trichobilharzia regenti, assembly GCA_944472135.2. Classification (NCBI taxonomy): domain Eukaryota; kingdom Metazoa; phylum Platyhelminthes; class Trematoda; order Strigeidida; family Schistosomatidae; genus Trichobilharzia; species Trichobilharzia regenti. The sequence goes on from OX235267.1 coordinate 39,289,769, forward strand.
TGCTGAGTTCTGCGCTAGTTCTTAGTGCTTCGGTAACTAGTGACACTTCATGAACAAGCACAAATTTAGTCCACTTAGTAAATTCGTATTTTTGTATTTAAAAGACGCGCAGTTTATGTATAATTCATCTGATCACACATACAAACATTCCCTTGTCATATCAGTTTACATCAGGGATTTATCCTTCTTAATCTTTAATCTTATTTTCATTTCTCTTCATTGTTTTGACTGTTCAGTATAATCAGACAAGGATTATCGAGGTGGTGAAGAATACCATCAGGAAAGTGTTGTTTTGCACACATAGAATAGGGAAGGAGGTGATGAGGCTTAGATTTTTACAGGTGACCATCACCTCATATAGCACTGCTGTCAGATTTTTAGAAAGAAATAATCTTCAATTCTGTTTTGATATCACTGTCATGATTCATATTAATTAAGTGTTTTACCACAGACGAGGCTGGTTGTCTTTCATCTGTGTTTATCAAGATCCATGAGTTGACATGTTTTTAAAGTCGTTTGGCTATAGGTCCTCCCACCTCTACGTACAAAACCTGACTACTCACCCTCCCTCTGCAGGTATGTTCACACACACACACGTATACGAATTGGTACATAGTATTCGACATGACATAATCACATGTACAATGTTGAGGCTTGTGGTAGGGCATGTTTTTAACTTTTTCAAATTATTAAAACCTCCACTGTATAGTGACTTTTATAGTTCACGAAATTCAGTGTCTATTTCCAAATAGTTTTATTTATTTCCCTGATATAAGGTAATGTGAATACCCGTCTTTCTTTGAAAGAAAGTCTAGTTGAGGCTTTAAACTTAACTGTCCTCTACATTGGTTCAAAGTTATATAGTGCAAATTCATCGGATTTTTCAGATAAAGTGGCACAATTCAGTATTTCAGATTGTTAAAATAGAATGCATGCACCTACTGTCTGGTAATGTAACCCTGTAGTTCTTGTCTCAATACAGTCAAAATACTGAGTACTTTGAAACATGCTCTGGCCGCTGAGTGAATGACCCTCACATTCATCAGTTAAAAATTTTATTCATGTAAGTGGATCGACAGTTGACAAACTAAATGACATATTGATTTGTTCGAAGATTTCGCGGAACTGTCAACCATTGATATGGTTTTAAGGGCCTTACATTCACACTGAGTGTGTGCTTTGTGTAACTTGGTGTTCGATAAACTTCCTTCCACGAATTTCAATTTCGTTTTTCTTCTTTATTTTGAATTCCTTTGTGTTTTCAGTGTAACATTGGGCTTCGTGCTAGAGGCTTGAAGTTTCGGCAGCAGTGGTGTTCGTTTAAACTGGCTGAGGTTTTTATTCGCATGCCTAAGCTTACCTCTTTTGTCATTTTTATTAGTGGTTTAGCCAGGCAAAGGAGTGCGTCTGTGGCCGGGGATCGAACCCCGGACCATATGCGTCGTTGACGAGCATTCTGCTACTGTGCCACATATGCACATAAATTTCAATTTCTAATGTATTCTATCGTCGGAAATCGAGGAAATCTATTAACACCTAACTTTTTGAATTCTTCATTACTATTTTATTATTTCTACTTTTCCTTGAATTCAAGTGTGATCACGGATTTATGTCAGCTGCTTCGGGAAGCTTCAGCGAGATTCGAAACAAAGACCTTCCAGTGACAAGACAAGCTCGCAGACTATTCATCCACTGAGACTCGATGCAATGGCACAAGAATTCCAACTTCTCTAAAATAACTGGTTTACAGAGTGGATCCCTAGCTGATATATCAATCTGTGGTCAACTGTGAAACAAATCATATTTCGTCCAATTAACTCTTGGAAATCATTCATTCCTTGGATAATATCAACTTGTTAATCTTCTTAACTAAGGTTTCAACTCAGCATCTACCCGATTTGAAATCATTTTCAATCATTTCTGTCTATTAACACAGAGAACTAAACCAGTGCTCGTATGACTCAGAGAAGGTCAATATGAATTCTTAGTCAATTATGCATAACAAAAATCTCCGTATCCTTTTTACGGTTGAGAACAACTGAACAATGCATTTTGAAATCACTCAATAGCCTTCAAAGGTAAAATATAGCAGTACTTCAGTGGATCATCGATTGACCGCTTGCCGATCACATTTGTGATCCAGGTTCTACTCTCAACCGATGCACTTCTTAATCACTTTTAGTTCGCTAGCTAGCAGTTAGTCTGGAAAAAGAGGGAAGTCTGTGTGTATGGGACTACCAAAGCTACCAAACCTCATGAGACCCCGAAACCCCACCGCTACTCAAACTTTACAGTTCTAACCTTAAGGTCTTCTGTCGCACTCAGGTTCCAAAGGAGTAATGAAGATGGAGAACAGTAACTGTTCCATATTATGAACTAATACAGAACATTATACCGTCGACATGAAATAGTCTAACACTCCAAGAATGGCTTTGTGGCAGATTTCTTTATTATCTCTATAAGCATAATAGTTATTTGGCATTTCTGAAAGTTGTTAACACATTTCTGAGAGTGGTCTTTCAGTAAATCAAAAGGATTTTCCAGAAACTTTGTATTCAAGGATTGGTATGTAGGAATGTGACTGGTCAGTTAGAGGATTTCATCACTAGCTGACATCGGTTAGAGAACCATTCGAAAATTAACTGGGAGTAGTGGACAGCTGTTTTATCCTAGCTGAAGACATTGGCTAATAGTTGCGTTATGTCTAGAAGTGGCCACTGGCCAGCGGATTGGGTTCCAGTAGTTTTAATGGTTAACGAGCTCGCTTTCTAATCTCAATAGAGGTGTATTGTGAAGAATCGTGAACTAGGTAGAAACATCTGGCTTTCCAGTACAATCAGGTTTCCCAATGATTCTTTAACCGCTATCAGCTCCTGATGAACTCCTGTAACAAAACTTTGTATTTATTATCACATCAGCAGTATATGGGATGCGAACAGATGGGAAAATGTTATAGTCCACGTCAAAATTTAATTAGGATTTCAGTAAGTGTAATTCATGCTTGAATTTTAAAAGGTTTACACCATATTAAATACTCTTTTTAACAGTTCATGTTGGTTACAAAAGTTCTAACGCCTTAGAAAGGTCGTCTACACCTTATTATTCATTGCTTGTAGTAAATTACCCATTTGGATAAGTCTGATAACTACATAATAAGCACAGTGTACAATTTATACTGGAGACAATGAAGAATAATATTAGTAAGAATGAGAACTGTTCTATGGGTAACAAAAGTAAACAAATTAACATAGTACTATAAAACTATGATAATTGTGTCAGGGAAAACAGTTGGATTACATTGACTTTGCCTTTTAGGCGTATTGATGTCTGATTAACTGGTACCCTAGTGATTTAACTTTCATAAAACACTATAATATTAATTGATTATATCATTTCCTAAACAAATTCCACATTTAAAAACAGTTATTGACGAGTAAGGCCAAGTGGTATGACCCAATTACCCAGCTTCAGTTAAGGGAAGTGACAGTGAGGAAGTTGGTGAAAAGTTTCTTCAACAGATTTATGCCAACGTTTAAAAGCTGATTAGTTCTAATGATGTTTGTTGGCAAAGTTTACTCATGTAACATAACTTGGAATACATTTTCAGTTACTTTCTCTTATCCCTTTACGTTCCCAATGGAACATGGGGGGGATTCAAGCTAGACGCTTGGGATTGCCAGCCTCATGTATAACCTTCCCTCTTTAACCAGTCTTACTACTGGCTTACTCAGATAAAGGAGTGAGTCGGGCGGAGATCGAACCCCAGACCACTCGGCAAGCACTCTACCGTTGTACCACTGACGCCAGTTTCTGTTTCAGTTACTGAATGGGTATTACTTTCAAACATTACCTCATTCTATTCATGCAACAAGACAGGAACACTTTGAACCGACAAGAAGACACACTAGGAGTTCCAGATATCGTGGATGATGCACAAAATATCAAAGACGGACCCGCAAAAGCCACCAAATCGAGAGACAAATATGTCAGCGAAAACACGACTCCAAGTGAACACAGAAAAGACAAAAGCGGTGATAATACTCGTCCGCCAACAACAACAACAACAACAACCAGCGTTAACCTTCATCAGTGTGGACATTTTGAAGGAAGTCAACTGTGACATTTATCCAGGCAGGATCATTACAACTTAGAGAAGGCGCAGACTGGGAGGTGGCTATAAAGCCGGGTCAGGATTCGAAACGCAGGGCAGGGTTTCATCACTCTCAATATACGGAACAAGATTCGTGTTTTTAAAACTATGTATATATATCTATAAAACACAACATAATCGAGCAAAGAATATTCTTTTCAATAAATTCCTCTTCTGGCTCTACAATTATATACATGTTTATATACACAGAATATTCAAGGTTGGTAGTTAATAACAATATTAGTGTTTTTTAAATAATATCGATTTGTAAAGCAAGATCAATGCAATTACAGTTCACTAAAAATACTTAAATTATAATAGTAATAAAGATATAATAGCGAGTAGGATATCAACTAAAATTAGGAAATTTTCACGAAAATTGAGAATCATTCAAACCTAGATGGCCAAGGTAGGGACAGCGTCTGAACTAACTTCTTTTGGACGCACAAATTAGGCTTTTTAATGTGGATCCCAACAGCCTCAGCAATATTTAGTAATCGAACTCTTAAGGCGAAGTTGAGATTTGTTGGTATCCGATAAATAACTCTGAAAGCTTGATTAACATCAATCCTATGTTCTGTATCCACCAGATGAGCCAAAATAGCGCTACGGATAGATTTTGTTTGGCCTTTGCTTAACCACGCAGGGTGATGTTCGGAAATTCGACGAGAAACACGCCTAATTGTGCGGCCTATGTAACTGGCTCCACAGGAGCAATTAAATTGGTAGATACACATGGATGAGGCGAAATTAGGCAGTTTGTCTTTTACTCCCGAACGCAGAAGAGAAGTAGTCTTAAAGATACAACGTAATTCAGCAGCAGGGAATGCTCGTTTTACCGCGTTTCTAATACGCTGTGTTAGTATCTCGCTAGTGTTGTCCCCAAGGAACTGCATCTGAAAGAATAAGGCCTTTTTTGGAACTGTTGGTAACTTCGGCTGCTTTGGTTTCAAATTCATATTCTTATCAATAAACTTTTCAGGATAACCATTCTCACTTAGCAACCGTTTAATATTATTCAGTTCTTCATCAAGACATTCGTCCGAGCAAATCGCTCTTGCTCTGTGAACCAGGCACTTTATCAAATTGCGTTTGTATTTCAAGGGCACAAAACTGAGAAAATGTGTGTACTGGCCCGTTGATGTAGGTTTTCTATATACACTTCTTCTTATTGAGCCATCCTCTTTTCTGGTCATAAAAACGTCTAAAAATGGAATACTAGATTCCTTTTCTGTCTCGATGGTAAAATTTATTGCAGTATGTACCTCGTTAAATTTATCCAGGATGCTCTTTGCTTCCTTCTCGTTTTTCATAATTAAAAAAGTATCATCCATGTACCGACAATAAAATTCGAGTTCACTAATAACATCCTTCAGAGGCCCATTTTCTAGTTTCGCAAGGAAAATGTCGGCTAGAATGGGTCCCAGTGGTGACCCCATTGCCACACCGTCAATTTGTCTATATAGTTCCTTATTAAATAAAATGTGGACATTCATTGTACACATGGATGAGGCGAAATTAGGCAGTTTGTCTTTTACTCCCGAACGCAGAAGAGAAGTAGTCTTAAAGATACAACGTAATTCAGCAGCAGGGAATGCTCGTTTTACCGCGTTTCTAATACGTTGTGTTAGTATCTCGCTACGTACGTCACAAAAAGCATTCCCAAACACGGGCTTCTGCAAACTTTCATCAGCGACCACCTTTTATCCATCCTAAGGATCAGATGTCCTGTTGGAATGGAGGGGGGGAGCAACAAAGAAATCGGGGAAATAACCAACCAAGAGACTGTTCATCGCCCAGTAAATATGCCAGAAGCAAATGAAGATGGATCAAGGACACGCTGATGGGACTATTGAGCGATATCATACAACACACTGGCCCTCCAGAGAAACTTAAGCGGACATGTTAACAGTGACACGGAGGAGATTGTGTGGTGAGAAGGAGTTGAGAGTTTATGGGCAATCATGAAGTCAGCTAGAGAGGACTGTAAAGAATAGCATGAAATGGAGATGTGCTGATGAAACTCCTATGTTCCACTGGCGGGGAACTAAAGGAAATAATATTATTAGTATCTGTATACATATATATACATACATTGAATGACGGCAATTGATTCACTTCGTATCTTACAAGTAAGTTTATACATACATTTAATATTCTCCGGAGACCGATAATGAATAAGCATTCAGTCTCATAATATTCGAAACAGCAAATGGTTTGAAATTTCTTGAAATAATTGATCCTTGTTTTCAAAAAATAAACACCAATTACTAAAAATTGTCGCAAGGAAAGAATTCTTGAATGCATGTTATCAAGTGTGAGTGAACAGATTTTGCGTTATCGATCTCATTGTGTTCTAAAAGATGTAACACTTCTAGTGAAATTATTCAGCTACTACCCTATTTTGCCTAATTTCGCCTCTTCTAAGTGTAACTATCAATTTGACTGTTCTTGAGTAGCCAGTTAAGTAGTTCGTACAATTAGGTATGTTTCTTGTCGGATTTCCGAACATCACCCTGCAGAGTGGTTAATTAAAGGACAAGCATTATCTATTCATAGCGGTATTCTATCTCAACTTGTGGATACAAATACACACACAGGAATGTCGTTAACAAGGTGGCTTTCAAAGTCTCATCTACCGCATACCAACCAACTAATCCTAACTTTCCCTTAAGAGTTCCTCTACTACATATTACTGAGGCTGTTGGGATCCCGATTAAGAAACCTAAATTATGTATTCAAAAGAAGCTGGTTCAGGCGCTGGCCTACCTAGACCACCAAGGTTCAAATGATCCTCAATTTGTTGTGGAAATTTCCCTAATTTTATTTGATATTTTTTTTGCTATTATATTTGTATACCTATTATAATTTAAGCATCTTCAATGAACTGTAATTCCATTGTGATCTTACTTTACAAATCGATATTATTTAAAAAACACTAATATTGTTAATGACTATTATTCTTGAATATTCTATGTATATAAACATATTTATGTATAACTGTAGAGCCAGAAGAGGAATTTATCGAAAAGGATATTCTTTGTTTAATGTTTTGTTATTTTCTAAATGTCTGAAAAATTATTTTCGCTATATATAAAAATGAAATATGATAGAATGGATTCTAATTTCGGTCTCCTCCCAGTGATTTTTCACTCCACCATGGACATTTCATCAGCCGGCTTCAGTATTGAAGTTAGTGCAGAGGATGTTACAAAGTCTAGCGTTTCATAGGTTAGACGATCAAGGACATAAGTTCATGGAATGATCATCAAATAGTTCCCATCGCATATCATTATAGTATTTTCTAGCCAGTCAGCCAGCCAGCCACCCAGATCGATGTGATTTAAACATGGGACAGCCTTTCCGCTAGTTTAGTTACGAGCTTATCAATCATGTACTCTGTTTCACTCAGTCATAAGAGTCGAAATCGATCAAGCATCCTTATATTTTGGCAAGCTAGCTACTTGAATGCACTGGCTGTCGTGAGTGCTATCCAACCAATTAATATACATAGTTTCATTTTATTATGCGTGCTTCCTTGATTACTATTTATAGTATCAAGGGGGTTATATATTGTATGCGTGATCTAAGCAATTTCGGTTTGCAAAGGGGAATGTGGCGGTGACACCGCAGACAACATTTCAGCCCCTTGAACTCTTCTTAATTGTAGCCTCTAATTCGATTTAAATTTCCCTCTACATTGTTACCTAGATATCTTTTTTACAACCTTGATGTTTGGTATAGAAAAATGAGGATGTTATATTTGAAAATGAAAATGGAAGATATTGGCGAGTCACATGAAGATTATATCAATTAAAACAAAAATCATTTTAAACAGTGATATAAATAATAATACTGATATCTAAAACAGATTTGAAGATTATTTCTTTTTAAAAAATCTAACAGCAGTGTTATCTGAGGCAATAGCCACCCACGAAAAATTAAGCCTCACTCCCTACCTCCCTCTTCACAGTGTGTGCAAAACAACAGTTTTATGGTTACACCTTATCACCTCGATAATCCTTGTCAGATTCTACTGAACAGTCAAAACAATGAAGAGAAATGAAAATAAAATTTACGACTTGTGGTAGGATAGTCACTAATATAAATTAAATTGACAAGTGAATGTTTGCATGTCTTGTCAGATGAATTATGGATAAACTGCGTGTCTTTTAAATAACATTCCGAATTTATTAAATTGACTAAATTTGAGTTCGCTCACAAATCGATACTAGTTAAGTGAACCACTGATAACTAGGGGAGAAACGAGCATCTGTTTTCGTCCAGCTTCGACCTCTTCACAGGTTCACACCGCTGACCTTTAGTTTAACCATCCAACCCACGACTTTCTGGTTGCGAAGTATACTCGTTGACCAACCAGCCAACCAACCGACCACTGGAAGGAAGGGAGTTATGGTGTCCAGTAAATTCTGATTTCTGTAACTATCGGTTTCAAACGTGAAATTTTATTCAACTGAATTGTGAGTGCTAAAGTATGCGAGGAGTGTGTACTGGAATCCATTCATCTCGTTTGATATGATTTTCAAAAGAAGACATATCTCTCTCTGTGTGTCTATTAGAAACAATATTTAGCTGTCACACAACTGAATTCACCGTGCTTTGTAATAGTAATTATTTTGAATATAACAAGAGGATATATCAACAATGTAAATTCCATATAACATTAGCTTGTTCGATTTGATACACAGACACACACATCGGTATGGCGTCAACGATTGGATGGTGTTTCGAGCATAGTTTATTGCTCGTAATCCTATCAAGGTATTCACACGAATTGATAACTTGCTCAATATAACCAGGCCTACTCCCTCTCGTATTTCATTGAATTTTCACATATATATATGCAGGGCGTGTGTTGGGTCGTTCATCTAGTGTTGAATCGACGAACATTGATTCAGTGGTTAACGTCTCTCCATCTTTCTTCCCCTCTGTGCCTATCTTCAATACATTCTTTTTTGTTCTACTCAATCCCGCCTTATTGTGTGGATGTAGATGGAAGTGTGTGTGTTCAACAGAGGGATTACTTAACGCCTGCATCAATTATCATCTTGTTTTATTTTTATTTTATTTTTATTTCAGCTGGATTCCACACCGTATTTTTTGGTGTAGGTATAAAAATTTTCGGCATGTGATATCGGTAGCCGAAATTTCGCAGACCGACCATGGATATAAGGTGTGTTTCGGTATAGGTTCGAACTTCGGACCATGTGCATGGTCGGCGAGAGTCCTCCACTCATCGCTTCTCACTAGGATATCCCAAGAGCTTTAGAGCCTGCACTGAGCGCCATGTCATCATTCTATGGCCTACCCAACGTGTCACCGATTATTACTACTTTTTAAAATTTGTTTTTTTCCCTTCGCGTCTCCAATGGAAAACTCAACTTGAAAGTTTGAACTTTAAATTTTCAAGAACAGTAGTGTGGTAATTCTTTGACAAGGTAAAAGGTGTCATTCTCAAGCACAGCATTCTCATTTTACCGGGCTTATCATCGCCTATATGAGGTTTAGCAATGTGTAGCAGTGGTGTTTATTTTTACAGGATGGGGTTGTTAGCCTTATGCCAAACCTTTCCTCTAGACCAGCATTATTTCTAGTTTAGTGAAGTAAAGGAGTGCGGCGTCGGTGTCTGGGGATCGAACCCCGGACCAGGTGCATTGTCCGGAAGCGTCCTAACCTGTATGCCACCGACGCACAAATCTTACTTAGCTGGTATTAAATCCAACAGAGAGAGGAAAGGTTAGGCATAAGGCTAGTGACCACACTCTGTAAAACAAAGAAACACTACTACTACTACTACTACTACTACTATGGAAACTTCAAATCTCTCTTACTTGAAACCGTATATATCTCACTGGGATTAGTGTTTATATGCAAGGGAAAATTCATTAAACTTTAGCGTGTGTTTAGTTAAAATTACAAGAAATGTTTAAGTTCTTCTCTTCATTCTCTTTACACACACACTCTCTATCTATTTATCTTACCCCTTCTTGAGCTTGATATTTTGTTAACTATTCTTGGGTTATATTCTCATGAATACAAAGCTTTTCTCGGACAAAAGATAATGATAATAATAGCAATAGTAATAGTAATACTGCCTGTGAATATAATTACGAATAAATTGTTTTAAAGGTACAATGGATTTTACACTCGAGTTAATTTTTAAATCCTTTCTCTCTCTCTCTCTCTCTCGCTTATTCTTCTATAGTCACAACAAAAAGAAATTATGAGGAGATTAACACTGTCGTCGTTGTCGTCAGTGAATTCTTAAGTTGTACAAAAAGTACAATTTATTATTTGAGGATAAAAGTGAGAAAGAGATATTTGCAAATGATGTTGTTTTTTTTTACAAATAATCCAAGTTTTGATGCAAAGACAAAAGAAGATACTTCATCATTTTTCTCATAAGAACATTAACACCAAAGCTGAATGGTTATTTCCTCTGATAACCTGTCCTGGCCTTCCCAGGAAAGATATTTCCTTTGACGTCCTATGTGTAAGGAAGTTACGACAGTCTGGTATCATTCTGTCTCTATTGTTACCGTTTTGATTTGACACTAATAACTAGTGTGATCATCAAAGATAGGACTTCAGGTGAACATAGAGAAAATAGAGCTGATGAAGATTCTTGGCCCACATCAACAGCCACAGCAACAACAACAACATACAACTATCAGCCAGCATAAATGGGAGGAACCTGAAAGAAACAACCTCCTTTACCTACCCACCGAACTGCGAAGCATCGTTTCAACTACAGGCGGATGGAACTGACTAGGATATCAAGGTGAGGATTGGGAAATCAAGACAAGCTTTCATTACTCTCACCAAATCTGTGCGGAGGTCAACAGCCCCACTCAGCATCAAAAATGTGATACGGATTTTCAGCTCCAATGTAAAGTCAGTGCTACTCACTATACGGATCAAAGACTTGGCCAGTGCGTCATAAAGAGCATCTCAAACAAACTACAAACCTTCGTTTACAGTTGTCTTCGCTCAATACTCAAGATCAGATGGCCGGCCAGAAAAGATCAGCAACAGGGAGGAATCTCTGGCAATGAACGAATCAACCAGGAACTGATTATGCAATAAATGTGCAGGAAGAAATGGAGATGGATTGGCTGGCAATACTCTGAGGAAACAAACCATCAAGTGACATCGCTAGACAAGCTATTCCTCGGGTGGAACCGAAAGGGGAGAGGCGAGTTGGTCGTCATGGTGAGGGTGACTTGAATGAGGTGATGTGAAGAGGAGGTGACAGCGTGTGGGCAGACTTGGAGCGGGGTGAAAAAGTTGGCAGAAAACCGAAGGCAATGGAGATGCGCAGCTGAAGCCCTCTGTTCCTCTAGGAATTAAAGGATATAATAATAATAATAATAGCCCACAAACCAACACAATTACTTCAACTGATTAAAAATGACCGTTAAAGTTTTTCAAAACGATGGCTACTGAACAACGAATATCGTTTTCGATAACCTGCTCTTCAACAGGTTGGAGGTAATCGACAGAAAGCCTTACTTGACCTAGGTCTCGTGCAATTCAGCACTCACCAGTCAACAAGGCGTATCTGCAACAGGCTTGAAAGAACTCATGTCCTGCCTTCTGAGATTCGAACCCGCGTCATCAAGTGCTGCCTTCAGTCAGAGACGTTACCACTGAGCTATTCGGGCTCACGATTCACCTCCTGTAGGACTGTAGTGGATATTTTCATTTGACTCTAGTCTGCACCAAAGAGAGGACCAGACACATCACACTAGTTAATAGTGTCCAATCAAAATATCGACTGCTGTTCTACAGGAGGTGAATCGTGAGCCCGAATAGCTCAGTGGTAACGTCTCTGACTGCAGGCAGCACTTGGTGACGCGGGTTCGAATCTCAGAAGGCAGGACGTGAGTTCCTTTAGGCCGGTTGCAGATACGCCTTGTTGACTGGTGAGTGCTAAATTGCACGAGACCTAGGTCAAGTAAGGCTTCCTGTCGATTACCTCCAACCATCTAACAGCATCAAAACTATTACCCTTTGTTAATTCTGGTATTGTGGCTATACTTTCTTACTGTTCCTCGCCCTAATCTTTCTTGAGTTACTTAAGAAAGACTTTGTTATAGACTGCGTTGGGCATTAAAAGCCGTCAGTAGGACGAGTGAATTGTTGCTAAACCACCCAACTAGTTAGTATTATTGTATACATACACTTGGATTCCTGCAAGAAATCAGCAAATATTATCCTGTCAGACTATGAACGTCCTCTCCGTGCACAAATCTCTCCTCGTCCTATTGTAATTATTGCCCTCTGTAATAAGAAAATTAGGTGCATTATTGTATTACATGCTGTTGACAATTCCATATTCGTACCACAGAAGTACTGTTAGTAGTGAAACTAATTTCCAGTTTCTACAAGGCTAAATTGCCAACTTCCCTCCGGATCTTCGATTATTTCAGAGATTAACCATTTGTTATTTTAACTAGGCCAGATTGGGAATCGAACTGTGAACTAAATATACGTGCCTGGTGAGCGCATTCTTTCCTTGAACTATCAACTTATAAAATCCTTGACCACAACAGGTTGTCAAGTTTAGCATAACAGAATCTATGATTACAGAAATGCATAGTGATGATGAACCTAGTGAGTGAACTTCTAAAATAAAGTCATACAAGTTTTCATTACATCATGTATCCTCCTGTTTCTTCTCTTTTACCTCGAAAATTTTCTTATTTCGATTGAACGTCACCAACGTTACTCCATTTTTTTTGTTACTTCATAAAAACATGTAATTCTCGGTTACGCAATATATTCTGTTTCTAACCTAAAACTCTTAGAAATGACATTTTTCCAAAAAAAATATTCCTCTAATCATTCCATAAACAGTTAATCCTTTTACCTTTGTGTAATTCAATAACTTACGTCAATGCAGATTTATGCTTCTTATAGTTTTTATCAGTAACTGTTTATCGTTTTGAAATTGAATTCACCTACGAGATAAATTGCAGCAACTTTGAAAGTCACTGTATTAGTCAGACTGGATGTTCTCTGTCTGTCTTTGCATCTATGAGTATAAACTGGCTGTCAAAAGACATGATATTCATTCCTAGACATAAAGCCATCCGAACAAACAGGGACACTAATCCTACTGAGAAAATATTCAAATTCCTAGGCAAAGAAGACAGTAGAAACGCCGGAGAACTGCTAGAAGCCTGGTATTTGGATGAAAATGCAATCAGAAATAATTCTGCAACTGATGTCAGCTCATAATGAAACCCTGTACCCAACCAAACACATTCCCTACAAACACTAATACCTGAAAGTTATTCCTATGCTTACTAGCGACTAGCCCTATTCAGGCAGTTAATCTGGGATTCTAGTAGGAAGCCGTGATCATTAGGGTACAAAAGGTTGAAGGTGAAGCATTAAACTCATCGAAAAAGACATTGCGAATCAGTCACGCTATGTCATGAATTCTCAGAAGTTGGAATTCAAAGACTGGCCACTAGATTGGATCCTAGTGGCTTACTGGTCTATGAGCTAGTTTCCCTTGTAACCAGAAAGTCTTGGGTTCGAACGCTGGCGGTGGGTGCATGTTGTAAACAGTAACATACCAATTATTGAATTGAATTTTTGATTTTCCCGTCGATTGATTGGACCGAAGTGTTCGGTCTCAGGTTGACATGTCGGCTTCTTGTGCAGATGCTTCGACGATGTCTGGGGATTTGATTTGTATACAATTGGTGGATGGTGGCTAGCAGTGGAAAATCAAAAATTCAATTCAATAATTAATATGACCCGTCGCACAAGAGGTGGCTCTCGTGGCCCAAGTGGTCTAGTGGATAACGCTTTGGCGTCTGAAACTATGGGCACTGGGTTCGAGCCTCGGTGGGAACATCATCACTCACTGAGAAATGCAGGTACATCCAGCTGACGAGTCCCAATTAGGACGAAATGCGCATCCTGGATTCCACTGCTAGCCACCATCCACCAATTGTATACAAAGTAACATACCAAGTTGACAAAACAGCTGTCTAGTACTCTCTGCAGGTTTTTCAATGATTCCCTAATTGATGTCAGCTGTTGATGAAATCCTCTAACTAATGAAACACAATCTCTACAAAAACCAACACCTGAAGATAGATAAGATTTACCAGTCAGTAAAAATGAGTTCCAATGGACAGAAGATCAGCATTAAAGTCGATATCTCCAGGAAAATGATACTCAATAACTGTCATGGTTACTTCAAACTGAAGTCTCTTCTGAAGATGTTTTGCCTAGAAAGATCATGAAGAAAGCTTTGCAAATAAACCATCCAAAATTATACAAAAGTTTCAGTGTTGTTCAGGTTGTAACCAGTTGAAGTGAAACGGAATTATACGATTCTGATTGCGTCATACATTTTGCCCTTTTTTCTATTCTATTCTTGTTTCATTTGAACGTCACTCATGTTATTCCTTTGTCTCCTATTTTATAAAAAAAATAGCTTGTTTTTTGTCATTATGTAACCCGTAGTGCCGTATTTTATTGATTCTACCTAAAACTTTTCGAACTCTGTCTCTTTTATGAAGAGTTGGTTAATAAAGACTAAATTTAATTTTTTCGAGTTTGACCAGGGATTCATATCAGTTAGAGAACCATTGGAAACAAACCAGTGAATACTGGACAGTTGTTTCATCCTAGTTTGGGGAATCATCGGTAGTACGCTCACACTGTCAGGGATCGAACCTAGAACCTTCCGATTACACGGAAAACTCGTATATCATTCAGCCAATGAGAGCCAATTTGCTGGCCAACACATGAATTCTAACTTCTGCCAATTCGTGATTTACCGTGACCACCAACCAATGTCATCGGTGGGGACTCCATCCTAACTCCCGACTGGATGGACCTTACTGATCACGACTTCTCACTGGAACTCCAGGAAACAGCGTTCTATAGCCAGTCACTAGTAAGCATCAGAATAATTTTCAAGAGTTTAGTTTGTAAGGATTCGATTTGATTGATACGAGTATGACCACGCATTGATATCAGTTATAGAGACATTGATAACCAGCAAGGAGTACTGGACAGCTGTTTCATCCTAGTTTCGAGAATCATCGGCTGTACGCACCCAATGAACTGAATTTCCTGGAGTTCTAATGAAAAGTCTTGACCAGTGAGGTCCAACCAGTCAAGTGTGAGAATGGATGTCCCCCACCAATAACATTGGTTGGTGATCGCGCTAAAAACTCACGAATTGGTAGAAGTTGGAATTCATGGGCTGGCCACTGAATCAGGTACCAGTGGCTGAATGGTATCTGTCCTTTTTATCAAGAATATCAGTGTTATTATTCTGTAAATAGTCAATCCTTTCAACTGTTAATAATTTAACAGTTTACACCATTTTGGACATACGCTACCTAATTATAGTTTCTATCGTTTCCATCCTTTAAAAAGTTATTTTCATATGTTTTGATGTAAGTTATACTTTGGTGCGTTGATGGCATGTCGGTGGAATGCTCGCCGACCACATTTATGGTTCGGAGTTTGATCCCCGACCACCGACGCACTCATTTACCTCGGTAAGCCAGTGGTAAGACTGGTAAAGAGGGAAGGTTGGGCATGAGGCCAGCAGCAACCTTATCCCTTAAAAAAATAAAAACACCACTGCTGCCGAAACTCCAAGCCTCTAGCTTCAAGCCCTATGTCCACTGGGAACGGAAAACAATTAAAATAAAAATTCAAAATATATTTAGGTGCTTAGACGTGGCGGAGAAGACTTATGGCTCTGAAGTAGATGATATTGATGCACTTGTGTTCTCCAAATTGTGAAGCTTTTTACGCATCTAGACAACACATCATTATTGAAAGCAGGCAAAGACAACAACATGAGTCCAAGTGGACACCGTCCTCATCTTCTCATCTATGACCATAAACTGGCAAACAGAATGCACGATATACATTCCCTTTTACCAATGCATGCAGACAACTACAGACACCAATCTAATTGGAGAAAATCTACGAAACCTTAGATAAAGGAAAATGGCAGAAATTCCCGGGGATTCCTACAAGGCTGCAATCAACACACACACAACACATTGACTTAAATCTAATAATTTCTTTGACCTCTACATCACCGGTGAGAAAACCAAAGAAATGATTGATGATACAATAACGGGAGAAGATATAACGAGACTTGGTAAATGGCCTAAGGTTAAAGAAGTTCCCCAATGTGATCATTTCATGTCCACAGCCTAAACTAAAGAATTCCCCCCCCCGCCTGTTGATGCTAATTTCAGCTGCTTCCTATCAGTCTGCATCACCTGAAAGTACCATCTTGCTCCTCACAAACTGTTTTAATTGCCTTATTTATAAAAGCGAATAAATGTGTGAATTTTGACACATTTGAGATTCATCAATCAATGAAAAGGAAGTTATTTAGATGAAAGGTTACGTATCCTTCAGGTCAACAAAATAATCAATACCAATACAAGTGAGAACATGAAAGTGAGAAAATTTCCAGGACAACAAACCAATCACGTTAGTGATTAGAAGGGTGGGGATGAATGGCTGACGTGCAAAGTTAGAGTATCATGATCCAGGACTGCTAAGGCACCGGTGATCCTGAACGCATATCATTCGTTGGATAACAAGACCTATTATTATTATTATTATTATTATTATTATTATTATTATTATTATTATTATAGTGCCAATATGAACTCTATTCACGAATTAAGGTGTAAATTTCACCCAGATCCCATTTCTAAGTATTCTTTAGACAATGAGTTGATAGAATATGGCTTTAAATGTTCTTGTCGTGCTTCTGTGTACATCCAGTGGCATTTAAAAGCAAGTGATGGACATGTATTCAGGTTTACACAATTTAGGAAACGAACAAGTGTTCGTAACGGTAAGTTACACACGCAGTTCAATGTTTTCTAGGAACTCTGTTTTCTGATTTGAAACTACTGCTGGCAAATATTCTCTTTATTTGCCTATTATTGGATATTAAAGGCTGGAGTGAGAACGATGGCTGTAGAGATAGGAAATTCTTTAGTATCTACTGTGTACTGATTCCAATATTTCAGGGATATAGAGTCGTGGAAGCTGAATACTGTCACACAACTGTTAGGAGGATATAATGCTAATGCTCACATTGATGAATCAATACTCGCGAAGAAGAAATAAAACCGTGGTCAACGGTGGGTCGCCGTGGTCTGGGGTAGATCGAAAAGTAGGATAAGAATAATTAATGGGTCACAAAAGGAGCTCATTTACAGTCATCTTGATGAATATATCCATAGAAACTGGTTCAACCTAAAAACTGAAACTCCCCACAATGAGTGGGACACACTCTTACGTCATTCCAGAGAAAAATATCCTGTTTAGTGTAATTTCATGTACTTTTCTTGTAAATAAACGTCGTTTTTATGTAAATATCACTGGTTTTTCTGATTGGTTGACTGAAGCTCAGTCGTGCGTTCGCATTCCATGGATTGGGATAGGTGAACTTCGATGGCTGATAAATACGTGAAGAATTCTAGAAACCCTTTTGAAGAAAAAATTGAGGAAAGCTTCACAACTAAACCATCTACAAATGAGAGAACACAACTACAACAATATTTCAGGCAAAAATCAGCAAATTGGCTAAAGAAGTAGGGAGATAATGAAGACAGGACTTCAGGCGTAAATAGAGAAGACGGAAATGATGAAGATAACCGACCACCGCCAACAGCAACAACAACAAACAGCATTAATCACCATCAAGGGAAGAGATTTGACATCCGGCTAGGAAGCACGAATTCAACTATGAGATGTTAAATCCAGTCAACCAAAATCGGAAAGGCAATATATGTCTTCATCAACCTGAAACTGGTGTGGAAATCGTCCTCACAGTTCAAAGAGTGAAAAACATGATTTGAATTTTCAACACAAATCTGAAATCAGTCATTCAGTTCTCGTTTATGAGTCAGAAACGTGGCTAGCGTAAAACAAAAAGCATTTCCAACAGGCCACTGCAGAGTACATCAACAGGCGTCTTCGCTGGACCCTTACTGAAGATTATATGTTTAGCCAACCCGCAAGAAATAGTTAGCAAGAATAAACTTTGGCGATGAACAAATCAACCAAAAGCCAACTGTTCAACAAATATGTAGAAGAAACTGGCAATGGTTGGACTGAGTGTACATTGAGGAAGTCGTCGTAGGATACCGCGCGTAACACAGGCCGTCGCTAGGGTGTAATCCCAATAGGAAGCAATGAGACGCATCGTCAGTGTGACGGTGACGCTGAGGCAATCGTGTGTGTTTGCGAGGAGGAGATGAAAGTTTATGGGTAATCATGGGCGCAGCTGAAGAGGACAGCAGGAGATAAAAGAAGGTGAGGATGTGTCGGCGAAGCCCTATGTGTCACTCGGAATTCAAAGGAATAAAAGTAATAACAGTTTTTCAGGTGTAGTGCAGTTAAAATGAATCAAGGAAATAATAATAAAAGATTATTTCATAATATCATCGTGTTACCCTTTTTGTCATTGTTTGTTTTATCTAAGCATACAATATCACTTTTGAATAATAAATGCAATAATTTGTTAAGTGTGTGTGTGTGTGTATGTGTGTGTTAGACAGCTAACATCATACTACTTAACCTTATTTCGAAGAATCCAAATTCCTTTGGGGAAAAGCAAGCAGCCAAGTAGGTAGGTACCCTGTGCACATTTTGTTTTGTCATTCGCAGAGAAGTGCAGACAATTTTCAACAGGTTTTAATGAATAAGAAGAGGAAAAGTCTTCATGTGGGGTCTTCAAATCATATTTTCTTCAGCATAAAAAATGACAATCTACATATCACTCATATCTCAGATAGACGGAAATGAATGACGTGATAACTAATAGCCATATGGTCTGGTATATATATATATATATATATATATATATATATATATATATACAGGTAGGCAATATCATATATTACCCTATTCTATGGGAGAAAATAATGCATCACTGAAGGAATTCTTAGCTGTCTCAATGGGGAATAATTAAAATTTTGCAATGTTTTCCTTTCTAATTCCCTTACGTTACCTCGGTGGAACATAGGGAGGCCTTGAAGCCAGACGCTTGAAGTTTCTGTAGCTGTGGGGATTATTTCTACAGGATGGTGTTGCTAACCAGCCTCATGCCCTACCTTTGCTCTTTACTAGTCTTATTAGCTGGCTTAGTGAGGTATTGGAGGAGTGTGTTGGTGGCCGGGGATCGAACCTTGGACCACTTGTGGCGTGGTTGGTCAACACTGTACCACTGCGTCACCGACGCTTTGTAATATGTATTTTGAATAATTATTCTTGTAGTAAGGCAACAAGTTGAATTTTTCTACTTGACATTGATCATAACTTAAAATGTTTTTGTACTCACTATAGAGTGATGAAAACATTTCAGTAAATGGGTGGACAATTGAATAAAATTATCATGTTGAAGGATTTCATCATGAGCTGACATTGGTTAGAGAACCATTGGAAAACCTGAGAGTACTGGACAGCCAGCTGTTTCGTCCTAGTTTGAGACTCTTCACAGTACCCACCCACCGGGGCTCGAACCCAGGACCTTCTGATTACAAGGCGAGCTAGATCGTAGACCATTAAGCCACTGGGACGCGATCCAATGGCCAGTCCATGAATTCTAACTTCTGCCAATTCACGACAGAGCGCGACCCCTGGACAATGTTTCCGGTGAGTATTTGTCCTCACACCCGACCTGCTGCACCCTATTGGTTACGACTTGCCGCAGACATTGGCTAGGGGTAGCTCTATGTCGTGAATTGGCAGAAATTAGAATTCATGGACTGGTCATTGGATCGGGTCTCAGTGGCTTAATGGTCTGCGAGCTCACCTTGTAACTAGAAGGTCATGGGTTAGAACCTCGATGGGTGTGTACTAATGGAGAGTCCCAAAAATACGACGAAACGGTTGGCTATCTAGTGCTCCCAGGTTTTCCAATGGTTCTATAACCAATGTCAGCTCATGATGAAATTCTGAGACCAATCAAATCCTTACAAACCAACACATAATTATGATGTTGAAGTTGGCTTTATTTCTCTGTGTTCAAATTATCAAATTAAAATCACCTTGAGAACCATTCCCAAGCAACTGGCAAGTATTGGACAGCTGTTTCATCACCGAGTTTGGAACTCATAGGCAGTACAAACATACCTAGTGTGGTTCGATTGAAAGTCAAGCTGGTATACCATTCATTTACTGATAGCTGACTCAGTGACCGGCCTATGAAATCTAACTTCTAACCCAATTTCATCCACAGGTATTAGTCCTCACTCGCAACCAAACAGACTCTACTGGTCACAACTTCTCACTAAAACTCCTAGTAAATTTGTCCTGCTGCAAGTCACGAGCGGAAAAATGGAATAATTCTTAAGAGTTTGTTTGTAGGCGTTTGATTTGTGGTCATGCCAACTAACTAAAATCACGAGTTAGTTGAAGCTAGAATTCATAAGCTGTCTGCCTGACTTGTAACAGGAAAATCCTCGGTTCCAATCCAAGTAGCTATGTTTGTACCGTCGATGAGTCCCCAAACTAAGACGAAACGGCTGTCCAATACTCCCCAGTTGGTTAAACTTGTTTATTTAATTTAATAAATGACTACTCAGTATACACTGCCATGTAGGCATTGTAATTCATTGGGTTGACTACTCGCCAACCATACAAGTAGTCTGAGGTTCGATTCCCAGTTGAATCAAGCTCCTAAACCTCCCTCATCACCGGTAGTAAGACGCATAATAAAGGAAAGATTGAACAAGAGGGTAGCGACCCCATCCATTTCTGCTTAAATACTTCTAGTTTCGACTGGGAATATACAAAGGGAATAGAGAAATCTACTAGCGTAGTCATTAGAATCACTTGCAGTAACTCATTGGTGAGAAGAGTTAGCCTTGTTACCTGAACATTCTGAGTTCTATTCGCAATAGAAGAGGCATAGCTGTGTAGTGCTGCTGGTGAGTCGTAGGCTAGGACGAAGCAGCTGTTCAGTCTTCAGTCAGTGTTGGCTTTCAACAGTTCTCTAGCTAACGTCAATTTTATGATCTAAACTAGAAAAGTTAAGTTATTATTAGAACATTATTTATGTGAGGAGATCGATGTAACCTATACTATACGGCAGTGACGTCACTAGCTATACATTTAAGCAATGTGGTATATGGATTTCTCATTTGTCTCAAATATATATATATACGTTTGACAAGTTAAACATTTCGTTTCGATCTTTCCATTATTCCTTTTTTTTCAAATTAATTGCCATATATCGTGGTAACACGTAAAATAGAAATAATATACACTAATCACGAAATAAAGAGATGATAATGAAATAATGATGATTACAGAGAGAGAGAGAAAAAAGGATGAAAGCACACCTGTTCTCTTTTTACCGGTCTTTTGAAACAAAAACATCGAGAATTATATTAGAAAGATGCCATTTTATGAGTTGTAGCTTGGTGTTTAGCTTTCTCAATAAGGTTTCATATAGTTTGATTAGTGTTGGCTAACCATAGTAGAGTCGTTGATTACTAGGTGTTTCGTCCTACGTTAGACCGGTCAACCAGATGTGTACTTGCATCCTGAATGGATGATGAAAGAATGTTTGGTCTACAACTTGAAGCCAACACGCATCTCGTTCAAAATGTGGCAGCGTTTCACCCCTTGTACTATTTTTGACTTAACTATATTGAAAGACATCATCAACAAAGCTTGATGTGTATTGCCGATATATCGATGATAGATTTATCTTAGCTGATGGGAATGTTAACATAGACGAATTGCTGCTGAAATTCAATAGCGTTCACCCTTAGCTTTCTTTTACTTGTGAAGAGCAGCAAGAGAATGAACTACATTTTCTGGAAGTCTAGCTAAGTATACGAGAAGATGAGTCACTTGGGAGAAGCGTGTGTAGAAAAAGCACATTCGTAGGGCAGTACACACACTTCCTTAGTTACGTGCCCATTGAATATAAAAGGAATGTTGTTGAAAGGCCTTACGAGCAGAGCAAGAAAGATGTGTACGGATGACCTCTTACAAAAGGAATTTGAATATATTCATGATTCCTTGATAAAGATGGGCTATCCGAGTAGTTTCGTAAAGAAACATATGAAAACATCAGAGAGAAAACCTGAGACTCTGCCTGCACATAAAAAGACTCTAATTATCAAGTTACAATTTAATGGGGACTTATCTGGTAAGACTTTCTTCCAGGGACTTTCCAGGAGTATACGGAGAACGTTTTACTCGGCATACCTATGTCTGTCATTCTCTAGCCGACGAATGATTCGGACTCATACGAAGGATAAGCTAGATAGTTTCGCCATATCTATGTGCATTTATCAATTCGACTGCACCTGAGGTGACAGTCATGTTGGGCGTACTACTAGACAGCTTAGCCAACCATTGTGTTAGTGAATATCTCCGATCGTGGTTTGGCAAAGGACAGGCAACAAAACAATCCATAGCTCGATTTTTGTCACATTTAATTGATAGTGGTCATTTAGTGGAGAAAACGAGAGCTTTCAAAGTAATTCATCTTATCCCACCAAATCTTTCTAATAGACTTCATATTCGTCTACTGCACACAGCTGAGGCGATAGGCATTTGAAATGTTAAACTTGTATATAATAGACTAAAATGCTAATCCTCTGTTGAAAGTTTGGTTGCTAGTAACTTTGGCGTGATGTGGATTGATCTGAACTGGCTAAAATTGATGTTAACACTTTAAGTCGATAACCAGTTGTACTTGTAGAAGTTTAAATTCCTGAGGAACTTAATAATATTAAATACTTGCTCAGTGAGAATGGTTATCCTGAAAAGTTTATTGATAATAATATGAATCTAAAACCAAACCAGCCCAAGTTACCGACAGTTCCATAAAAGTCCTTATTCTTACAAATGAAGTTCCTTGAGGACAGAACCATTGCGATAATAACACAGCGTCTTAGAAATGCGGTAAAACGAGCATTCCTTGCTGCTGAATTACGCTGTATCCTCAAAACCACCCCTATTTTGTGTTTGGGAGTAAAAGACAAATCGCCTAATTTCGCCTCTTCCATGTGTATCTATCAATTTAACTGCTCCTGTGAAGCCAGTTAGGCGTATTTCTCATCGAATTTCTGAATACCACACTGTGTGATCAACCAAAAGACAGACAAAAACTATTTGCAGCGCTATTTTATCTCATCTTACGGATGCAGATACATACAAGATTGATGTTAACCATGCTTTCAGGGTCATTTGCCACATACCAACGAATTTCAATTTTCCCTTAAGAGTTCGACTACTAAATATTTCTGAGGCTATTGGAATCCATATTAACAAGACTAATTTATATGTTCAAAAAAAGTTTGTTCAGACACTGTCCTTATCTTGGCCATCTAGGTTTGAATGATCATGAATTTTTGTGGAATTTTCCTAATTTTATTTGATATTCTATTTGTTATTATATTTTTATAGTTTTATAACTTGAGCATCTTTAATGAAGTGTAATTGCATTCATCTTACTTTACAAATTGATATTATTAAAAAACACTAATATGGTTATTGACTACTATTCAAAAATATCCTATGTATAAAAACATATATATATATAATTGTAGAGCCAGAAGAAGAATTTATCGAAAAAGATATTCTTTGCTCAATAATTTTGTGTTTTATAAATGTCTGAATGAATATTTTTACTATATTGGAATTCCTGAGAAACTGGAATTCACTAGTTTGTATTGTGGACATGAAATAACCCTAATTAGATAACTTGTGAGACACCTTGAGACGACATGTTGATTACATGAGAGATAGGCGGTCTGAGTAGATAACTCTATGGCATTTGAAAAAGTGAGTAATGAGGTCTAGTAGCCATGGTAACCTTTATAAGTCATTTGAAATGCAAGTGTGTAAGGCTGATGAGTCTAAAATAGAACGAAATATACATCGTGGATTACACCACTGACTTTTTTTTTGATTTTTGATTTACAGCTTGATTCCACACTGTATTTTTGGTACAAGTATGGAATTTTCAGCATGGATATCGGTAGCCCAAATTTTACAGGTCGACCATAGATATCAGGTGTGCGCCGGCGTGGGCTCGAACCTCGGACCATGTGCATGGTCGGCGAGAGTCCTAACCACTGTGCCACCGACGCACTGCCATCAACTAAACAATTTCAAGGAATGACATTCTCAATGCGTTTATATATGTAACATTCTGTACATTCTTTTATGTATTCACATGATTGAAAATAGACTGCTTTCAATGAACGGGTTCAAAATTCCCTTAGGGTTATAAAAAGTATATCAACTTTTAATCAAAAGTAAAATATACCCTTTCTATTTTCGCTTATTATAAAGAAACATTAAAAGTGTTGGTTTGTAGGGATTTTGTTTGATTGGTTACAGGATTTCCTGATGAGCTGACAGAAGTTAGAGAATCACTGGAAAACCTAGGAGTACTGGACATCTGTTCGTTCTAGTTTGGGACTCTTCATCAGTAGGCACCCCCAGGGTTTGAACCCACAACCATCTGGTTACAAAGCGAGCTCGTAGACCATTGAGCCACTGGAACCCGATCCAATGGTTCTTGAATTCTAATTTCTGCCAGTTCACGATCAAACAACATCCCTACAAAACCAATACTTGAAAATTAATCTGATGCTCACTAGCGACTGGCCCTATTCAGGTAGGTAGTTACCTGGGTAGTTATTTCACACCAACGCTTCTTTTACCTGATATATTTCCTAATTTAGGTCTTTTCTTGTGCTCTCTAGTGCCACTGCTCGGTAATTTAGACACTTAACTAAGCCTGCCTTCACAGAGAGATAACGGATGAGATGAATTAAATTTTAAATATATATTAGAATGCGTTGGCTTTTTATAAACACTAGTGTGTAGTTTGCCTTCTTCTATTCGTTTTATTTTACAATCTAACATCACAGCCAATTCACCTTGTTCATTTTCCGATTCAAATGTGAATTTTATTCCCTCTACTAGTGAGTTTATATGTATCAAGAAGTTAGCGATATTTTCGGCTTTTTTAATACTGTGAAAGTGTCATCCACATATCTTCATCATATTATCTTTGGAGTAGGATTAAATGTTCTGTTAAGAGTCACATTTTCCCATCTGTCCATAAATATGTCACCAATATCCCATATACTTATGTTCCACTTTGAACAAATACAAAGTTAAACGGATAGTTTAATTCCCCCTGAAGGTTAGTTATCCTTGTGCCTCGGTTGTTGAATCGTAGTTCAACTCTAATCAAACACAACCCCACACATGTTCCTGTTGACATTCCCAGCCAACCAGAGCACTCTTTTACCTTACTCACCCGTTGGTAAACTCTGGTACAAAAAAGAATAAGGCCAGCTATCTCCCCCAGCTTGAAGAAAAAAACAAGATATCGTGGCCACTAGTGGAACTTTAAAGCCCACAGCTTGAAGCCCTATACTCTATTCGGAATACAAATGATATGGTCTAAATTGCCTTACTTTTCCATCTACTTACATATCGTTTAAATTTAACAATCGGTTTAAACAGATTTAAAATGTACAGGATTACAGCTATTGATTAGCATGCATATATGTATATATATATACTTTAATGAATGTTATAATCAATAAATTATTGATTAGACATTTCAAAAATCAAGGTCACATTGTAAACATGCTATTCGTGTGTTGTTGTTCTTTTTAAATAGTATTATAAACACTTAGAATAGATAGATAGTATACTTTTATTTAGTTACACTAGTAAAGGTATCAAAAGTGGGTTTACAAGATTATCTTGAAAGACTGACGGTGACTCACATACATACTGCCATTGCTAATACAAGAACAACAAATACTGCGACTACTAACACTAACAATAATGATTCATCGTGCTGCCATTCTATTTACTTCAAAATGGATTATGATATGGCCATGAAAATGAATCACTTTAATACTACTGAAAAAAAGGAATGAAACGATTATGGTTGATTGTAAGCTTTTTATTATTTAGAAAGCAATTTTCTTTGTATTGTGGTTTATCGTGTGTGTGTGTGTGTGTGTGAATGGATATGTTTAGGTGCGTTATAGCGTGTTTGTGTCAATTTTTTTGTTTAAGGGGAATGAAAGAGAAGGGAGTGAATGGAAAGTGAGTGTCTAAATAAATACCATTAAAAATAAATATGTCTGCGTAGTAAATAAACGTGTTATCAATGATAGTAGGATTAGTAGTATTATTCTCGTTGTTGTTCTGTTGTTGTTGATGATGATGATGATGATGCTCTGGTTTTAATGCATTTCATAGATGTTGTGATTATTATTATTATTATTATATGGTATTAGAATTTATCAGACAAACAGTTTTAACCCATGATGTGTGGATGAAATCAATATTATTAGTTTATCACAGATCTTAGAGAATGGTAGAAAAATTCAAAAATAGTCTAATCTCTTTTAGTTGTTTATTTTTATTTGTTTCGTAAATTTAAAATTCCATTGAAAATGAAAAGCTCTACAATACTTTAATTTGTTTTAGTTGTCTTTCAGTGATAATCAAAAATCTGTTTAGAAGGCGAATCATTCATGCCTCTTACTTGGTGTAATAATTTAGGGGTAGAAGTGTTGGGCTGTTAACCAGTAGCAGGAGATCTAAGGAGTACTGGAAAGCTGTTTCGTCCAATTTTTATGCTCTTTTGCAATACACACCCGCTGGAGTTAGAACTCATAACCTTTTGGTTACAAGGCCAGCTCGTAGACCATTGAGCCACTGGGACCCAATCCAATGGCCAGCCCATGAATTCTACCTTCTGCCAATTTTACGACATAGCGCGACCATTTCTCAATGTCTTCTTCGATGAGTTACTGCCTCATCTTCAACGTGCTGTACCCTACTGGTTACGGCTTTTCACTAGAACTCCAAGTCACTGCCTGAAAAGGGCTAGTCGCTAGTGAGCATCATATTAATTTTCAAGGATTGATTTTTTGTGGGGATTTTGTTTGGTTGGATGGAGGACTTCATCATGAATTGTAAGTCAGCCTTGTAACCAGAAAGTCCTGGGTTTGAACCGTGGCGGTGGGTGCGTACTGCTGAAGAGTCCCAAACTAGGGTGAAACAGCTGTCCAGTACCCTTGGGTTTTTAATGGTTCCTTAACTGATGTCTGCAAACGATGAACTCCTTCATCTTATTTTGATTTGTCTAGCTATCAGTGTCAGAGACTCCAATTAGTTGTTATTCAAAAGTCTATAAATTCCAAACTGGGATTTTTTTCAGTCCCATTTTACAGTTTTAGTAAATATTCTGTTATTTTTACAAGGAAGGTTACCAGCTTAACATGCAAACTTCACACTTTACCGGCCTTACTATCGGCAAGAAAACTAGGCGTGGTTGAGGAGTGTATTGGCTGAGAATCGACAGCCGATGTCATTGATCCAGTTTTCTCTAGGTTTTTAATTCATTAGGGAACCCCCCTGAACTCTATTTTAGAAACTCTTTTCCTAATCACAGTTGACATTTTCATGATATGAAAGAAATGTGGGCTTAATGCCTCCACATGCTTAGTTCTGTATTCGCCTATGTAGTTAAGGCTGGTTATAGCAGGCGATATCAAGGCAGGAATAAAAGTGTATGCGGCAGATTTAGGTTGTGCTGCTCACTGAATTTACTGGTTGTCAAGGTATCCGTTTAAACCACTGAAACAGTACACGATTAATTGTGTACGTATGCATATTTCGCTGACCATATATACAGGAGAGAATTTTGGGTCAAAACGAGGTTGAATTGCTTTGAAATGCAATCTGTCAATATTTATTCGTTACTTTTCCGATAGGTTGATATCGCATAGTGAATTAATTGTCTGGTAGTAGAAATTTCCATCTCACCACTGATCAAGTCTTGTTTGAATTGTCAAGGAAGGAAGTTCGTTCTAAGTGGAAAGCTGAGAATTATATTCACTATATAACGTCAAATTTAGATGTTAATTCATGTTATGTCAACTAACTCACTAGGTGATAAACTCTCATCTCTGAAGGGCTACTTATTCTAGCTTCCCTATTTATTGATTTGGTCACCAAAAGAAATAGAGAGGAAATCAGTGCGAACTAAAGACCGCTGATCATCTATTTCACCTGTTTTGGTATTATGCAGTGGTGTGTTCATCCAGTACTCAACAGAGGTGAAGTGGATGTCCTTCAGGTTACAATTTGAGCCTTTTAATAATTCAAATATCGGGCTCAGATATTCACTGGCCCATGAATTCGATTTCCGTAACTGTTGTTATCAGAGACGACTTCAGGTAAACTTAGAGAAGACAGAGGGGATGAAGATAGCCAGTCAACCAATAACGAAACCAAGCACCAATCACTACTAGCGCGAGAAATTTGAAAGAGGTCACTTCCCTCACTAGTTTAGGAAGCATAGCTATTACTACAGGCGGGTGACACGGATGATAATGTCATTTAAGACCAGAATCTGAAAAGCAGAGTAGACATTCATCACTCTGAAATGAGTTTGGAAATCTACCTCCCCCAGAGTAAGGAAAATAATTTCGATTTCCAACACCAATGTTGAATCAGTCAGTTATCCTATGTAAGTCAGAAACTTGGTGAGCAAGTTAGAAAAAGCATGCTAACAAACCAATGTGAACTTTTATCAACAACTGCCTTTGTTGATTCTATATGCAAGATCAGATGATCAGCAAGAAAGAATTAGAAACAAGAAAATGTGACAACTAGCCAACCAAGAACCTACTCCTTTACAAATATCCCGAAGAAAATGGAGTTGGGTAGGACGCAAACTGAGGAGACATTTGAAAGACATCAAGTGACAGGTCATCGATCAAGTGGAGCTTGGATGGGAAACGATTCGGACGCTCGACGGTGACATGTAGAAGGTAGTATGAGAAGGAAATAAGAGACTATGAGCAGTTGTTGGGTAAACTTAAGGGGACCTCACGGTGTGGTGAGAGCAGGCTGCTAGCCGATTGGTTGGCACTAATCTACGTTAAGGTCTAGGTCACTAATATGGGCCGTGAACAAGCCTGAGTCAACAACCAATCACAGCAAAGTTAACGTGGCAAAATATGATTCGCAGAGAGAACTCTATTTGTCAAGGAATCCCGAAACAACCAATCAGAAGCCTGCGTTTGTCTACCTAAACAACCAATCAGATGACTGCGCTTGTCTATAATAATGTAGTTGAAAGATGTATAAACACGTGTTGATTTTCATAATAAAACGATCTGTTGCCTGGCCCTTGTCTTCTGTTGTTACAACGGAATGAGACAAAGTGAAGGTGGGCTGTTGAAACTCTGTGTTCCACTTGGATCCCAAGGGAGCAATAATCACAATAAAGATGACCATTAAAAAATTACAAAATACGGATTAATAAACGAAAAATATTCTTTTGACTACTTTTTCCTCAATAAGTTCTAGAATTATCTCTTTCCATAACATTCATGGAAGTATTATTATAACAACATCGAATCAATATTATCCATAGATTACAGTTGAAAAAGCATCTGTAATATAATGGAGAAATACGCCCCCTTTATTCATATGAAAAGACATATTTTTGTCTTCTTTTTCAGATGTCCATTGCTTTTCACTATTGAAAAAGAGTCGATGTTATGCTACATAGCAGCGACAATGGCACACTGATAAGGTTGACCTACCCATAGGCAACCATTACATGGTATTTCACAAATTTCAAAATATGGGTATCTCTAGGTAGAAAGAGAAATCCTAAACACTATCTATGCTTAAAGAATTTGGAAAACCGGAA
Source organism: Trichobilharzia regenti (assembly GCA_944472135.2). Lineage (NCBI taxonomy): Eukaryota > Metazoa > Platyhelminthes > Trematoda > Strigeidida > Schistosomatidae > Trichobilharzia > Trichobilharzia regenti. The sequence continues at coordinate 39,319,699 of OX235267.1, forward strand.
AAGTAACATTTCTTCACTGAATAGAAATCTGTGTTTTTACTTATGAATGAAGGGGTATCCTTCATGATTATATTGATGTATATTCACATTTACAGATTATTATTATTGCTCCCTTGGGTTCCTAGTGGAACATAGGGCTTCAACTGCACGTCTCCACTTTCTTCTGTCTTCTGCTATACTTTTCGCCTGCATCCATGTTAATCCATATTCTTTCAACTCCTCTTCACACGATCTCCTCCATGTCACCCTTGCACTGACGTCCCACACGCCGCTTCCCTTTCGGGTTCCACTCGAGGGCTTGGCGCGCGATGTCACCCAGCGGTCTCCTCAGCGAGTGTCCGATCCATCTCCACTTTCTCCTGCATACTTGTTGGGCGATTGGTTCTTGCTTTGTTTGTTCCCATAATTCCTTGTTGGTGATTCTTTCCGGCCATCTGATCTTCAGTATTGAGCGAAGACAGTTGTTAATAAAGGTCTGCAGCCTTTTGGAAATATACTTTGTGACCCGCCAAGTTTCTGATCCGTGTAGAAGAACTGACTGACTTGACGTTGTTTGTATTGAAAATCCGACCGAATTTTGTTGTTGATGCTGGCTGAGTGACGAAGATTTCCAGATTGATTTCAGGTTGATGAATGTGTTTCTCGCCTTCCCGATTCTCGCTCGATTTGACACCCTTGTCCGTTCCGACTACCTGTAGCTGAGACAATGCTCCCTAGATAAGTGAATGAAGTAACCTCTTTCAAATCCCTCCCATTGATGGTGATTGACACTGGATGTTGCTGCTGCTGTTGTTGATTGGTTGGTTATTTTCATCACCTCAGTCTTGTCTATGTTCACTTGGAGTCCTGTCTTCTCTGGCTGCTTCTTCGACCAGTTTGTCGATTTTCGCTCGCTTGTAAGTCTTCGATTTTGTGTGACATCAAACATAAATCATCCACGTGCGAAATCCAGGTTTTCTAGGTTCTTCACGTCGGTCCAGGATATTCCTGTCTTCTCGTTTCCACTCACTCTGTGACGCATAATCCAGTCCACCACAATTAGGAATATCATTGGTGATAGTAAGCACCCTTGTCTGACTACTGTGTTTACTCCAAACGCCTCGCTGAGTCTTCCGTTGTGGATCACTTGGCAGGTGCCGTTGTAGTACAGCTGTTGAATAAGGTTGATGAATATTTGGGGTACGCCATAGTATTCGAGTAATTTCCAAATTACTTCACGATTAACGCTGTCGAAGGCCTTCTCAATGTCTATAAAGTTGAGGTAGAGGTTTGATTGCCATTCCATGCTTTGTTCGACGATGATGCGTAGAGTTGCAATTTGGTCAGTACATGATTTGCCTGACTTTCCTGAATCCAGCTTGTTCTGGTCGGAGTTGTGTCTCCAGTGCGTCCTTTAATCTCTCCAGGATGATGCGACTCAGGATTTTACTTGGCGTCGATAGGAGCATGATTCCTCGCCAGTTCTTGCAGAGTCCTAAGTCGCCCTTCTTTGGTAGTTTCACGAGGTAACCTTTCCTCCAGTCAGTAGGCACCTTTCCCTCCTTCCAGACCTTTCGCAATAATGGAGTCAGCATGTCTGCTGTCGTCTCTGGGTCTGCTTTCAGTGCTTCAGGGGGTATTCCATCTGGTCCGGCTGTTTTTCCAGCTTTCAGAAGTTTGATTGCATTCAAGACTTCAGCTTTCGTTGGAGGATTGGTGTCAACTAGCAGTTGTGTGTGCGCTATTGTTAATATTTCTGGATGGGTTCCAGATGGTGGTCGGTTCAAGAGTCCTTCGAAGTGATCCGCCCATTGTTCAATCTGTTTTTCTTCCTTGGTAATGGGCTTCCCTTGGCTCTCTTTTATAGATGCTTTTCTCGATATTATTATTATTACTCCCTTAAGTTCCGAGTGGAATGTGGGATTTCAAGAATACATCTACACTTTCTTCTATTTTTGGTTGTCTTTTTCAGCTGTTCAAGGGCAAGACTGTCTTTAATCCCTCATCTCCTCCACGCACTCTCACACTGGCGGCCTACTAGTCGCTTTCCATTGGGACTACACTTCAGCGAGATGGCCTGCATTGCGTGCTATTGTCATCCGACGACCTCTTCAACGTATGTGATCTAACCATCTCCATTTTCTCTCATATATTTGTCAGGGGATCAGCTTTTGCTCGGTTGGTTTATTCCCAGCCAAAGTTTCATTTTACTAATTCTTTCCGGCAGGCCAGCTGGCTATTAAATCTTCAGTATGCAACCAGCCAGTGAAGGTGGCAAGTGTTGACAAAAGTTGGAAAGACTTTTCATGACACACGGTTCAAGTTTCTGCCCCACTGAGAAGAACTGACTGACTGGTGTCACATTCATGTTGACAAACATTAGTACTGTTAATGATAATAATCCCTTAACTATTATCAATACAGATATATATATATATATATATATATATATATATATTGTAGAAACTGATGAAGAACAACTTATCATCAAGAATATTCCAATGTTCACTAATCAGTCTTACCAAATCTGTAATGAAACACCTTCAATTAAGAAAAAAAAATTCATAGTGTAGGCCTCCTTAATATCAGCCAATTTTCTAAGGTAATCTGTGATGTTAACATGACTATCTATAACTTTAAATAATATTGACAAAGTAATTAAGTAATGGAATTATTACTTAATTCAAACATCTTCAATTTCTCTTAACAGAGAAAGAAAACAACATTTCTAAACACTTTTTCTTAATATTTTTCGTTGTCGTTGATTTAATGGGATGAAAATTAAGTTAAAATTAAACAATTTATTCCCTCATTGTTGTTTTTACTGACGTTTCGCTATTTAATGCTGCCACCAAAAGCTTTATCAAGGTATGATTAAACCAGAATTTATAAAATCCACACAGCTTATTTATGGCCACGATATCATATATTGTTCTATAAGGTAGGAGATAGCTGGTCTCATTCATTTTTCTACGAGAGTTTACCGACGGCTGAGTAAGGTTAAGGAGTGAGCTGCCTACCTGAGAATGTCAACGGGAACATGTGTGACACGGTTGACAAGAGTTGAACTACGATTCAACAACCGAGGCACAAGGATAACTAGCCTTCAGGGGGGATTAAACTATCCGTTTAACTTTGTATTTGTTCAAAGTGGAACATAAGTATAAGGGATATTGGTGACATATATATGGAGAGATGGGAAAATAGTGGATGACACTTTCACTCACAGTGTTAGAAACAGAACATATCTCTCTATAGCTTCCTGAGACGTATAAACTCATTAGTGGAGGGAATAAAATTCACATTTGAATCGGAAAGTGTACGAGGAGAATTAGCTGTGATGTTAGATAGTAAAATAAAACAAATAGAAGAAGGTAAACTGCACACTAGCATTTATAAAAAGCCAACGCATTCCGCTAATAGATATTTAGACTTTAATTCATCTCATCCGTTATCTATCTGTGAAGGCAGGCTTAGTTAATTGTCTCATAAACCGAGCCATAACACTAAGTAGCACAGAAAAGACCTAAACGATGAAATGAAACAGATAGAAGTAGAGGTGTTGGTGTTAAATTACTATCCAATAAAATGCATTAGGAAGATCAGTAAAGGCCAAAAACAAAATAAAAAGTAATTGTGAAACTAGCTATGATAACATAAATAAGAGAGAATATAAGTCATCCACTGTTATACCATATAAGGAGGGGATATCTGAGATCCTACGTAGGATTCCTAATAAAGCAAGAATTAGGGTGGCTAGCAAAACCTACACACTCAATCAGGCAGAACAAGCTCTGCAGGTAAAAAGACTCTGTGGGTTGACTCAATTAGACAAAAAAAATATAATTTACAAAATACCCTGCAATGACTGTGATGTGGAGTGTAATAAGGATTCAAGTGTACATCTTCGTTTTACTCTTTTCTCTGACGTCTTTACTACCTGTCTTTACAATCGCCTTTTCTGAAAATATCTATTCGTTCTCAGACCTACATCCAAGTCGTCCTTTCGTAGTCAGGTTCTACTCAAGGACTAGTCTGGTGTGTGATGTCGCTCGACACGGTCTCCTCAGCGTGTTTCAGTTTCATCTCTATTTTCCTATTCTTCATATGTCTAGAGTAATGGCTTCTTGTTTTATATGTGTTCACCTTTAACAGTTTGAAAAAAATTCAGGCATTAGGTATATGATATACATTATATTAAAGGTTTACTTGTAATTCCCAATGAATGAAAAACAAAACGATATTGTGGCTCTTACTGACGTTTCGCTATTTAATGCTTCTGCTATTAGCATTATCAAAGCATTATTAAACCGGAATTTACAAAATCTCAGCATATATATATATATATATATATATATATATATATATATATATATATATATATACCTTGATAAAGCTACTGCCGGCAGCATTAAATAGGGAAACGTCAGTAAAACCAACAGTATCGTTTTGTTTTTCATTCATTGGGAAATGCAAAAAATAACCTTTATTACAGAACGAATATTCCCAATGGCCAAATTTTTTCAAACTGTTAAAAGTGAACTTGGTTTGGACATATATATAATCCATTATGATCATTTAAACTTGATGAATTTACTGAATTAAAACAAGATGACAAAAGTGATTTGTAATGAAATTTATCCCATGTTAACTTCGTCTCTTAGCCCGATTAAATTCCAACACACATGCACTCACCAGGAGAGAAAAGGCATTTTCTTTAGAGAATTGTTCAAATTCATTTCGAAGATGAGTGAGTAAAAATTAATTAAGAAATTGAAACGAAAAAAAACACACTGATGAAAGTGATGTGTAATTGACTTAGTGGAGGGGAGAAGATAACTGGATAGCTGGAAAAGGAGAGATCAGGGTGTGGGGATTAGAAGTCTGAAGGGTAGGTAATTGGCTGTGTTGTAAAATATATCAACACGTTATAACCTGAAAATAATTTAATTAACTCGGATGAATAGTTTAGTTAAGTATAACACACTTGTTCCACTGGTGATTCTACAACTGAAGCGTAACACATCTCAAGTGGATAATAGTGAAAATTAAATGGAGAGACAAATAATGCTAGAGGTGTAGAAATAATCAATGAAAAAGCCCTGTTTGTCTTATCTTGGAGTTTGTACTACTTGAAGCATATGAATTAGGCGTATCTTCAGCTTAGAATAAAGGAGATATCCCTCATGGTGGGTGGAACTTATGTCATCCACTAAAATTATCAGTGTATCTCTTCATTGATGATTGCCTGGAATAATTCAACTTCAATTCAAAGTAAACTTAGTCCCTTAATTCCACTGCAAACTTGACTTAGAGATGACAAGTAGTGACAAGACTAAGGATTAGACATGATTACATAAACTTATGGAATATGAAAGCACCTTTCAACAAATTCATTTTATATTCTCATAGGTATGGATATAAGTTTAGTCCTATGATTCACAGCTAATTTTCATTCATTGACGATGTGAGCAATGAATTTTTACCTGATGTTTTATCAGTGAGTAACTGTCGCTAGTGAGATGGTTTAGTGCAGATCACAGTCCCTATTAATTTGTTTGTTAGGCATATCACACAGTGAAACAGTGTTATTTACTAGAAGTTGTGTGGTTATAACTGATATGATTATGAACAATAAACTGTGTTCGAAAAGCCATTCAGTAAATAACACTGTTTCATTGTGTGATATAACCTGGCCTAGTTCTCTAGCTTGTCCCAAACCCAGGTTAAATGAGAGGGTGGAGTGTGGGGTTAGTGACCCTACCTGACGAAACTAATCACACTGATACAGAAGCATCAACGCCCAAAAAATATACTAAAAATACAAAAAATGTGAAAAGCAAACTTATTATTCCCTGGAATCGGAGAGGTGAAATGACGCAGGTTGGTAAAACCCTGTCTCTGGGAAGTCAGTCGGTCAGCAGATGTGTCTTCTCTCAGTGAAAGCAAGAACAAGGACTGAGACGTAGGGTGTATGTTCGTACAATTCACTAGGCTTGGAAGGCTGCCCAGGTAGCCAGAGAAATGAGAAGATATAATATAATGCCATATTAGTTTGTTTATTAAATGTATCACAAATTGAAACAGTATTTTTATTTACTGGATAACGTTTCCAACAAAATTTATTGTTCGTAATCATGTCAATTATAGTGTTAGATTGCAGCGTAAAAATGAAACAAGATGGGAAGTTAAACACACTAGTGTTTACAGGAAACCCACACATTCAAACAGATATTTCGACTTCCGATCATCCCATCCTATTTCAGTAAAATAGGACTGGTGAAATGTTTGAGTGACAGAGACCGAAAACTAAGTAGAACCAAGGAGAATCCGAGACAGGAAGTGATACACACAAAAGAAGCCCTGAAACTTAATAATTCCCCTGATAAATTAGTTAGGAAATATGTGAGGAATTGCAAAAATAAAATAAATATTGATAGTCGTGATAGTGATAATAATAATAATAAAGAATCTGAATCATCAGTAGTAATTCCATACAAGGAAGGAATCTCGGAGTCCACCTTAAGCAGAATTCTTAACAGTGTAGGAAGGAATAAAAGTGGAACTCAAATTGTGCCCACAAACTCAATGATTGTCAGGTCAAATTTATGGGTTAAACTAGTAGAACACGGGCAGTCAGACCAACTGAACATAAAAATTTGCCAAAATCTAGATTGGTTGACACGATTAAGATAAGAAATCCGGAGAATAGTTCAGCTTTAGCACTACATGCAGCTGAGCACAACTATACAATAGGATGGGATGGCATGACAGTTTTAAAATCTAATGTCACAGGGTGGAGGGGGGATTGATAACAGAAGCTTTGTTTAACGAATCAACTGCAAATACATGTAACAGGAATGATTCAACACCTGTTCACCCAAACATCTGGAAAATGCTACTACCCCAACGGCGACAAATAGGAAAGGACAAAGAAAACTATAAAACTCAAGTTTCAAAATTGTGTCATTATAATTGATATGATTATGAACAGTAATGAATTGTGTCTGCAATGTCATCCGGCAAATGATACTGTTTCACTGTGTGGTGCATCTAATAAACAAACTAATATGGAATTACTGACTACCACAGTGCTCATGTTTTACACACACTAGATGACAGTCATTCATTAAGCTTTATGGAGTTCAGTGACATATATAAACTAAAGTCAGGTGACGAGATTTTATGTGCTTCTCCTGAAACCTTCGAAATGATCATGAAATTACACAGAAGAAATTACTTAGCTGTCAACACGTTCTACTTTTAAAAAGAGAAGTATAAGGGGCAAGTGAGTCCAGTTGACGAGTCCTGAAGAGGACGAAACACACGCACGTTGTGGATTCCACTGTTAGTTATGATAAAGCAAGATAATTCTCCTAAAAAAAATGGTTTGAAACAAAATTAGCTGTTCAGATAGCGTAGATGTTATTGCTTCACAATCAATATTTCAAAGAGTACTGAGGAATTCTCTAGGTAGTTCAGTTTTTCTTCATAATATAATGTCAAAATGAATTCAAAGTTTTTCATGCATACTTTTTGATTACATAAAACACCAGGCAATATCATAGACACAAATTGTTCAAGATCTTTTAAGGATGCTGGAAGTAAGTTCTGTGTCTGATTGACAAGATTTTCGGATGAGACCCATGTATATGATTCATCACCTCTAGAAGGCATAGTACAGAACTAAGAACTAAGATGTAGAATTTATACTTTGCTGTGTTTGGGAGTGATTAAAGAACTATATCTCTAGTAAATTAAAGAACTTCACGTGTGTGTGTGTGTGTATGTGATTTGATTTTATTATGCACCATCTTACCAATTTATTTTTACATCTTCGTATCTACATATTTTTTTGTATCATGTCAGACACACAGTCTACAAATGAGTTATGTTCTCAAGTCTTGAATAACAGGTTTGTATGACACTGTTCACTTTCAGCGTATGATGTTTGAGAGTTCAGACAGCAGGATCCATTTGATTATGACATAATATTTTCTAATAAAATTTTGGATATTTTCCATCTTAGCAGAGTATCAGCGTTGTTATTCCCTGCTTCAAGCTAGACAGAATATCGTAGAAATCCATTAAATCCCTTCACAGTCAGCTGGTGCTCGCAACTCTTCGAATCATGAAATTTATCCCATTAATTCATAGGGAAATAGACATTACTGAAGAAATGCTTCTTTTTTCAAACGACTACATTTTCAAGACGTATACTTGTATTTTCCGTAATGCGAATAAAATTGTACAACTTGATAATGAAGTCTACTCCGAAATATCTACACCTGATATCCGGAGAAGAAAAGTCTTCTATCTTCATCCTTATTTCTGTTCAATTTCGTCTAGAATTAAGGGATAATATAAAAAAGGTTTCCTTGCGAAAATCTTCACACTCAGATACAGGACTGACTTCTAACTTCCATCTTATAAAGTTTTTGAGCAATTCAGGTCTACGATCTTGGACTGTTACCAACAATATATCGTACAACAAGGATAAAATGCAAATTCATCCAGATAAAAGGTCGGCGATAGTTACTTTAAATCATGATTATGTCCGCGAATTATACAAATGGAGCCGGTATATATTTGATAAAGTGTACTAACTGTTACACAGTTATTTAAGTGTCCGCTTGTAGGGATTTGGTTGATTGGTTACAGGATTTCATCAAGAGCTGACATCGGTAGAGAACCATTAGAAAACCTGCGGGGAGTACTGGACAGCCAGCTGTTTCATCAGCCTAGTTTGGGACTCTTCATCAGTACGCACTTGCCACAGGGGTTCGAACCCAGGACCTTCTAGTTACAAGGCGAGCTCGTAAACCATTGATCCACTGGAACCCGATCAAACGGCCCAAGTGGACGAAGTTAAATTATTCTAAAATCGAAAAATGGGATAAATGAATCGATACAGTTAAAAAAAGCACTGCACGTTCGAAAATGAACTATTTGGCAAGATGTGTGGGCGAATTAACCCAACAATCACATACCCTAATCAATGATTTTTTAACTGAAATCATCTCGTGATCTAAAACCTAAAAAGCAATCAAATCGTCACAATACCAACACTTCAGAAACTATTCATTCACACTACAGATCTATAAATCTTCAAAAACTAAAACTAAATCGTTATGATATGCATATAGGAAACAGATCTCGGCTTTCTACTGTATGGCCGAACAAAACTTCCTTCAGACACACACACACACAGTCATGACACACTCCAAGGATGACAAAAGAATGACTGTTAGTAATTGCAATCTTTGTGGGGTTCTCTTCATTAGATGGGTTTGACACACTCTCAAGACACCACCGAGTGACACTGAACAGAAGGTAGTGACTTGAATGGAAGGTGATGAAAGATTATGGACAATTATGCAGTCAGCTAAAGGGAACTGCATCGAACAAAGTAGAATAGAGGTATGCTGTTGAAACCCTGTGTTCCAGATGGAGCCAAAGAAACAATAATTCTTAACTAGAATCTGTTGAGACTATTTAGTCAACATTTACTTACTAGCTCAGTCACCATATTTTCACCGTCACTCCTAACTTTCGCAGTTCAGTTTTTTATGCAGAATTAAAAAGAAGTAGTCAATACCATACCCAGTAGATTTTGTCCGCTAGGAAGCTGTTTACTATGTCATTACTACTGGTACTTGAGTACAAGAGTACTCAGAGTGAGCTTCAGTGCCACATTTATTCGTAAACCCTTCACATTCACTTCAATTCAGGGTTATTTTTTGATAGCTCAGATCTGTTCAGTCAACTTCGACACATGGATTGATATCCGTTAGAGAAGTATAGGAAACTAAGGAGTACTGCATGGGATTTATATCTCACTTTGGGACTCTTCAATAGTAAACATCCATGAGCCCATCACTGGTAGAAACCAGAAATAAGTATCTGTTCAACACACCCTATAGTTTCAATAGTTTTCTAGCCGAAGTCAATTCGTGATCTACAACTTCAAACCAATCAAATCATTGCAACACCAACACTTCAGAAAGTATTCATTCATGTCACAGATCTATAAATCGTTATGATCTGCACATAGGAAACTCATACTGGCGTCTTACTATATAGAAGAACAAAACGTCCTTGAAACAGACAAACAGTTACTAAGCATTCCCAGGACAAAGACAAGATGATTGTTCGTCAATGAAATCTTTGTGTGGTTCTATCAACAATAATAATAATAATAACATTGTAAGTTCAAAATCATCTCAGCAGTGCGGTTAGGCGGCTGTACCGCCACAGTAGGTTTCAAGCATAAAGCAAGTAGTTAGGGCGAAGCAGAATATTCCCAACAATGTGGGATCAAAATGTCTGTGGACAAGAATTTTACACTTAAATGATCCTCACATGCAGTCTAAGGTCAGAATAATGCCGATTCACTTTAAAAAATAAGTGACATACTTAAACAGTACATTACCAAATCTATCGCACAACCACAAAGAGAAACACTTGTATTGTTGGAAATGTTTAGTAATATTTGCTTTCTCCACCTTCGGAAATTTGAGATGCAAGTATTAACATGAAGGAACTGTTAGTGAACTCATTCTACCCACCCTAACGTAAATTATGAATAGTGGCGGCTGAGACAGGGAATCTCGCTCTGGTCTCTATTTCCCAGTCGATCGTGTTTGTCGTCTATTGGGCACGGAAAACTACACCTAATAGTGTGCCTACCGATGCTCTAGTTTATTCGGTAGCTTTAGATAGCCTAATGGATCAAAAAGCCATGATAACTCGATGCCAGAATGCTCACCAACCACTCGGGTAGTCCAAGGTTCCACTCTTAGTCGACACACGCCTAAACTACTCTCAACTCGCAGTAAGCCCGATAAAGAGGGAGAGGTTTGATGTAAGGCTCAGCAATATATGTATATATATGGTTAGATACCTGTTATATATCTACTGAACACTATTCACTGACGAACACAACCTGCTAATCATCATGCGAGTATCACAAGAATTTCGAATAGAGAAACTACTCAGAAATAAAGTTTCTTATGACTTCATTTGCTTTTTTTTCCATTGAGGTTTCAAAAACTGAAGCAAAACTGGATGGCAAGTAAAACGTGGAAAAGTTTAATTAAATAAAGCTGGCAGTCACCCCCGTCTTTTCTTAACTGTTTAATCAAATATTGGTTTTGATAATTCTAGCATTTAATTAAAAAGTTTTTTTTAATTTTGAGTTGTTTCAAAATTTCATTGATTTCAGGAGAGATTTTGTCCCTAAAACTAATATTCTTTGTAGAACAGATGAAAAGCAGGAAGTAATGAACTGCCTGTAACAGGATACAATCATGAGCTGACATTAGTTAGCGAACAATTGGAAAAACCTGGAAGTATTGGGGTGTAAAGACAAATACTTGCCGAAGACATTGGCTAAGGGTCGTACTATATCGTGAATTGGCAGTGTTAGAATTCATAGGCCATTGGATTGAGTACCAGTGACTTAATGGTATACGAGGTAACCAGAAGGTCTTGGTTTCGAATCCCGGTGGGTGCGTTCCGTTGAAGAGTCCCACACTAGGACGAAACAGCTGGCTATCCAGTACTTCTTGGCAGGTTTTCCAATGATTCTCGAACTAATGTCAGCTCATGATGAAATCCTGTAACCGATCAAATCCCTACAAACCAACACTTGAACTGCCTTTCAATTCCTCGTGCAGGATTCTTCAGCAGTTCGTAATCACGCACTCGTCAAGGATTGAACCACATGACCCCTACAGACATAAAGTTTTGGCCACGCTAGCTGGAACTAAAGTTCCTGTAGGTCTTACCATGCTAGAAAGGATATGTGAAATGGCGGTTAGACTAGAATCAGATTTGACGGTAAAGTCATCCTAGTGTGGAATAGGGATCTAATGACTAGTTATGGTGCCTTTTCGCTTTGAGGAAGGCAGGAGCAGTTAAGTCATGTCATTCCATAAAATCTCATAAATCCTAACTTACTGTGTGCTTGTCCCTAGTCGACCATAAGATTTTAATACGAACACAACTCCGAAAACTACTTTAAATGAACAGTGTCTGACTGGCCTGAGGTTATGCAACACTAATGTTCCACGTATTTCAAGTATCCCAAAAAGAATTCAACTTCCAAGGAGTAGTGATCGTCCACCCGTTACGACAAACAGTCAAAGCTTGTCTGATCATCATCCGCCTTCCAACTAGTCGTCATTAATGAGTACCGCTGAAGAGTGTGAAACTGTGGGGAAACAGCCGCCTAGTGCTGCCTGACTTTCAGTGATGACCCAAATGATGTGACAAAATCTACTTTTAATTAGGAATTGGGGAAACACTAGCCACAAGTGATCATAATAAATAAGTTCATTTAGCGTAATACTCAGTGAAAGAGTATAACAGGTTATGAATGCTGTATCACTATGTTTTGTTTATATTCCACCTCAATGCTTAAACTCCACAATAAATAGGCATTAGTTTTAAGTCTCCTTTTCTATTAATTCTTCGCCAAAAAATGTTCCTACATATCTAATTTCACATTCTAACAAGTGTTAAACTAACGCCGGACTCACTTCTCCCTTACGTTCAGCAGTGTCAACAGTAAGGCTTCTTACCTGATCAATAGACAGGAAAAACTTGAATTATTTCGTAGCTAATAAACAAGCCAAGATTTGTCGCATCATCTGAGGCTTTGTTATACAGAGTGCTAAGTAGAAATGGTTATCCTGAAAAGTTTATTGATAAGAATATGAATCTAAAACCAAACCAGCTCAAGTTACCAACAGTTCCAAAAAAGGCCTTATTCTTACAGATGTGCAGTTGCTTGGGGACAACACCAATGAGATACTAACACAGCGCCTTAGAAATGCGGTAAAAAGATTTTTCCCTGTTGCCGAATTACACGGTGTCTTCAAACCACTCCTCTTTTGCGTTCGGGAGTAAAAGACAAATCGCCTAATTTCGCCTCTTCCATATGTATCTACCAATTTAACTGCTACTGTGCAGCCAGTTAGAAAGGCCCCCACAATTAGGCGTGTTTCTCGTCGAATTTACGAACATCACACAGTGTGGTCAAGCAAAGGACAAACAAAATCTATTCGCAGCACTATTCTATCTCATCTTGTGGATACAGAACACAAGATTGAGATTAACCATGCTTTCAGGGTTATTTAATGCATACCTACGAATCTCAGTTTTGCCTTAAGAGTCCCACTACTGAACATTGCTGAGGCTGTGGGGATCCATATTAACAAGCCTAATTTATGCATCCAAAAGAGGTTAGTTCAGACATTATCATTACCTTGGCCATCCAGGTTTGAATAATCCTGAATTTTTGTGGAATTTTCCTAATCTGATTTGATATTCTATTTGCTATTTTATCTTTATTATTATTATAATTTAAGCATCTTTAATGAACTGTAATTTTATGGATCATACTTTGCAAATCGTTATTATTTTAAAAAAAAAGACTAATATTGTTATTGACTACTAATCTAGAATATTCTGTGTATATAAACATATATGTATATATAGTTGTAGAGCCGGAAGAGGAATTTATCGAAAAGGATATTCTTCGCTCGATTATTTTGTGTTTTATAGATGTCTGAATAGATGTTTTTGCTATATTGAAACACTTATGTGACAAATTCATCACAAACTGCTCGAACCCCTGACAACTTGTGGCGTGGTCGGGGAGCATTCTACCGTTGTACCACCAACGAACAATATTTCATAGTAGTCTAAGGCAATTTTTAAACCTAGTAACTAATTATTTCCGTTTAAACTACAGAGTATTCACATTAGACCATAGGAAAAATGGAGGAATTACGACGGTTGCAACAAAAAAGTCTGTTGACGAAGAACTACAAAATCTCTGTAGAAGCAATCTTGATGGAAAATGACTTCCAACAAAGATTATTGAACAAGAACCTGAACATCAAAGAAAGTTGCTGAATAGGTTCGGGAAGGGCTTCTGCTGTTGAATCTGAAATCTGAAAGTCATACCTAGACGGAAAATTTCTGAAAACGGCATTGAAGACCTCTTAGTGAAACATGCTATGCTTCCAGTCTGGAAGTGAAATTTTTCCCTTCAAAAACTATTCCCTAATTTATCTAATTTGAGTAGACCGCTAAAAGTGTTTGATATTGCTGGAGGCTAGAATCAAGGATATGTGTTTCCTATCACCAGCATATATATCTGCATTCCAAGTGAGTTTAGATGCTGCCAATGAGTATGGAGCACAGCAGTCATTGCTATAAATACCAAAGCGCTATACACCAGGTTTCTGTATGTAATGGAGTAAGTGTTTAGAAAATACCTCTTGGACTGGTTTTTCACAATATTGCCACTTACTTAGACATTCCAGCTAACTTTGTAATTATTATCCTTTTTTCTTTTAGACTGCATATCATTGTTCTTACAGTTGTATCACATATGTTAACCTTATCTTTATACCATCTCGACAATTTAATTAACCATGATCTGTTACAGGATCTAATCATGAGCTACCATTGGTTACAGAATCAATAGAAAATCTGCAGGGAGTACTGGACAGCCAGCTGTTTCGTCCTATTTTGAGATTTTTCGGCAACACGCATCTACCTCACCACCAGGGTTCGAACCTAGAACATTCTGGTTAGAAGGCGAGTTAGCTCATAGAGCAGTAGGACACTGTAAACTGATCTAATGGCCATCCCATGGATTCTAACTTCTGCAAATTCACGACAAAGACCGATCACTAACCAATATCAACGGCGGCGAGTATTTGTCTTCACACCCAACCTGCTGTACCCTGCTGGTCACGACTTCCAACTGCCTATTTGAATGGGGACAGCAGCTAGTGAGCATCTTATTGACGCTCAAGTATAGTTTTGCAGGAATTTGATTGACTGGTTACAGCTGAAGAGTTCAAGACTGGGGGGGTGAAACAGCTGTCCAGTACTCCCAACTAGTTTTTCAATGCTTCTGCAACGGATATGAGTTCAAGATGAAATCCTGTAACCAGTCAATGAAATCCCTACAAACCAATACTTGAATAACCACGATCTATTAAGTCAACCTATATAATTGGATTTAAAGTCATTATATGGTGTTTGGTAAATTATGCAGTGACAAGTAATATATCCTGTTGCAATTCTACAGTCTGTCGTCCAATATTTCTGTCCTTTTGTCAGGTATTCGACACACTTGTGACTGATAAACTCTCTAATAACTTTGATCAGTGCTTTTACCTGCGTCGGTTTGGTGACTGTTCATTGAAAGTAACTTATACACGACAGAGGTAGAAATTGATTCGATCTGCTGGGAAAATGGTGACTACATTCTTTGAATCCTATTGTAAGTTGTGCAGTGTCATTCAAAATCACGGGACTTCTTAAAAACTCCGCAACGCTTCCTCTTTATCTATTGTACTGGGAAACCAACCAGTGGACGTCGTTAATTCAATGTTTAATGCATTCAGCTCCTCTTCAACTGTCATGGATAGTCTTTGTAGGGATATCTCGATAGTCGCTCACTGTACCTTCTGCTCTTACACGATGACTAACCTTTCGAATTCCAGCGGAAAAATCACTACACCTCTGTCTTTAAAACACTGCGATCTCAGCGCTAACATATTCCCCAAAGGCATAGATACTGATCTAACGGAATACTTGCTTGAAAAATCTCTCCTGAATGATCCAATTACAATAGTTCTACTTATTTGGATGTTTCTCATACCTTTATAACTAGAATCCCTTTTTCTTCCAAACTGTATGGCACTGTTCTAATCTTTGCATAAGCGTTGGTGGTGGTCAACTATGCCACAAATGGTTCGAGGTTCAATCCCCGGCAGAGACACTCCTCATCTACCTCGATAAGCTGGTAATAAGACTGGTAAAAAAAAAAGTGAAGATTCAGCATGAGGCTAGCAAACCAATCTCGGAAAAATTAATGACCACTGCTAAAGAAACTTCAAAGCTCTAGTTTTTGAAGCCCACTATGCTCCACTGAGGAAATCAAGGTCATTCTGACCTTAGACTATCTGCAAGAGCTGTTTGGTGTATGACTGTTGCTGAGAGGGAGAGAGAGAGAATAAGCCTAGCATAAACAGCTGTTTAACGGTAGGGTTAAAGTAATTTTGAGTCTTATATAATGTTATCATTACTGAATAGTACTGTCTATTTACTACGATCTGGACATATTTTTTGTACTACAAAAATATAACTCAAGTAAGTTCAAGCTACGCATACAATAAATAGAATGCAAAAAGTGATTTGCCGCATTCAAACCGTGACTTTATTTGATAGTGGGTTTTTTTCATTCTAGGTCATGAGAGCCACGTCTTTTGCATCGAGGTATCAGGTGTTTTGTTTTGGTCGATGTTGTGTATGTTGATGTATGCTGAAGTGAAATAATCGTTTCAGAGAATGAACTCACAGTTTAGCAATTAGCCTACTTCTTTTTGAATTACTTTTTGACTAGAAATAATCTAAAACTCATTCCTTCTCATAAAACTTTGTATTCAAACGCGTATAAACATATGCGTGTATACATGAATGAGTTTCAGGATGCTTTCTTTGCATAGAAGTGAAGCATTTGAGGTTGTCATATTGTCATATAGCACACAAAGGAAGACAAAACAGACGAGGGATATGTGATTCAAAAGGTTGAAAACTAGGCAAAACTGTGAGAAGAACGAAAGAACAGGAAATGGAAAAAAAATATGAGGATTGATTGATCCACGGCATCACAAGAAGTGAATGTATCTACACTACTAACAACAATTTCAAGTCATTTCAAGTGAAATTTTCAATTACTGGTTTTTGATAGGGATTTGTTTTGTTTGATTGGTTGGAGCAGTTCAGCATGCTCTGACGTCAGTTAGAGAACCATTGGAAAACCTTCAGGGAGTACTGGACAGCTAACTTCTGCGTTCTACTTTGTGATTCCTTAGCTGTACACACTCACCTCACAGAGGTTCGAGGAGTTTGAAAAGTTCTGTACTAGGAAGAAATAGCTGTTCAGTACTCTCAGGTTTTTACATCGGTTCTGTAACTGATATCAGCTCATGATTACATCCTCTAGTCAATATCACTAATAGTCTTCAGATATTGATGTTCAGAATCCTGTGAAACCCTTCCTTACGTGGCTTTCTTAAATCAACACTCAAAGACATTGTGGATTCATACCAAGTTTTGTGATGTAACAACCTCTAACTGTTCCCAGATTAATCTGATGTCAACTGGTGTTGCACGTCAAGGAAGACGATGGCTCAGCATTCACGAATTGTATCTTAGCCATTTCAGTTGATGTAACTTTACAACCTTACTTACTCAACATTACGCTAGCATATTATGTGTATATACCAACAGAGTCCAAACAGCTAGCCTTTCCATATCTTAAACTTTCAATAGTTGTGTCTTGCAGTCACACAGTGAAATCCTGTGTTAAGTAGCTAGATATTACGTCTGTGTCAGTGATGACGTAAATTGGTATTATATATACATATATATATGTATATATATTTGAAAATTCTATTTCATGTCGTTTAATGTAAGCCAAAATCACACGTTCAATGATTGGTTAACGAGTAGAATACTGTATAAATTTAAACGCCTCTTTGATCATTTAATTCGATTTTATAGATTTTCCCGTCGATTGATTGAACCGAAGGGCTCGGTCTCAGGTGGTTGACACGTCGGCTTCATGTGCAGATACTTTGACGATGTCTGAGCATGTAATCAGAAGTTGATTGATGAATGGTGACTAGCAGTGGAATCCAACCAGAATGCGCATTTCGTCCTATATGGGTCACCATAACACCCAACTGACGAGCGAGTCGCGAAATAGGATGAAATGCGCATCCTGGTTGGATTCCACTGCTAGTCACCATTCATCAATCAACTTCTGATTACATGCTCAGACATCGTCAAAGTATCTGCACATGAAGCCGACGTGTCAACCACCTGAGACCGAGCCCTTCGGTTCCATCTGTCGACGGGAAAATCTAAAATTGAATTAAATTATAAACCAGTTATTTATATCTATGCTTTTTATATTCGCTAACTAATCACTGGCGTGTGATTTTGGTTTACATTAAACGACATGAAATAGAATTTTCGAATATATATACATATATATATATATGTATATATAGTACCAATTTACGCCATCTCTGACACAGACGTGATATCTAGCTACTTAACACAAGAGTTCACCGTGTACTCCTTTGTGACTGCAAGACATAACTACTGAAAGTTTGAGATATGGAAAGGCTATTTGGCTGTTTGGATTCTGTTGGTATATACATATAATATTCTGGGGGCAATGTTGAGGCTGGGGGCGTAAAGGATTAAGTAAGTTTGTAAAGTCACATTAATTCAGATGGCTGGGATACAATTCGTGAATGCTGAACAGTCACCTTCCTTGACGTGCAATACCAGCTGACATAAGATTAAGCTGTAAAATAAAACCCGGCATGAATTTACAGCGTCTTCGAGTGTTGATTTAAGTCAGCCACGTAAGGAGAGGGTCTTCAGAATTCTAAGAATCAAAAAAAGATGGAAACTATTAGTGATATTGACTGGATGATTTCATCATGAGCTGACATCAGTTACAGAACCGATGTAAAACTGTTTCATCAGTTGAAAAAGTATACCTTGGCTTCCGCGTCTTGCCTTCTTCTGTTACAGTAGTACTACATTCTGTATTGTACTCAACACAAATACTCCTGTCTACTATTCTAATTCTTATCATTGTTATTACTATTATTGTCAAAACTACTATCATAAATAATGTCGGTAATTATAAAACAAAACACTGCTACAGTGTCATTTGTAAAAACAAAAGAAAAGAGGGTAAACATGAAAGTCACTTCAGTAAAAGACGTGAAAATAAAAACACGGAAATGAAAGGTATAAAAGGTAGGTCTATTCATCAGAATAACAGACAATAATCACCGATCTGATGACTAGGAGTTTTCATCCTAACAAAAAGTACTGAAGGTTGTAGTACATTAAGAGATAGATACACAAGGTATAGGTGAAAGAAATGGGCAGGAATCGCATCATTCAAGCGCTTTTTGTTTGATATGTGTCCTATTGCCTACTCTTGTTATTCATTGTAAGTGTTTATTGAAAACTTGACATGTAATCGATGCTGTTTGTATTATTTGTAAAAATAGTAATAATAATAATAATGAAAATATTCCATCATAGGTGTTGTGTTATTCCTGTTGTACATTGTTATGTGTAGCTTTGATGTGATAAAGACTCAGTGACCAGCCTTTTCCTTCCTGTCCCACCTCCCAACTTATAGTACTTTTTTAGAACTGTAAATGTGTCCTATCCTATTGTGAAGGTTGTAAATTAATGCATGCATTGCTAGTATTGAGTTTTCTTGCTAAAATATACATATATATATATATATATATTCATCGTTGTCGGGGTGAATCATTCGACACTTTACTAAATTCTCATCTTCTTATAATCTGACCAGTCATGATTTCAAAATAAAAATGAGTTTAGAGAAACAGGGGAAAACCTGTAAAAGAGTACTGGACAGTTTCTGGTTTTATTTTGGTTTTCGAACTCAATGTTATTTCTGAATTTCCTTACCTTATATTGATTTTATTCAAATTACTAATCATCAGTTTTCACTCATGTATATAAATAAAGTGAGTAGTGCCTTGATATGATTATGAGTGGCAGTGATAAATTGTGCTCGAAGCGTGGTCGCATTACTGAATATTACTGACAATTTATCAAAATGAAGTCTTGCCCATAATGGAGTTATATTCTCGAAATACGGTTGATTTCTGTGACTGTATCTAAAAAATATAAAGAGTATGCGTCTTTTTTCGACTTTGATATTCAATTGCGTAGTATAAACAGTGACTTGTCTCGCACTTATTTGCTCCCCGTCAGAATGCTACTTCTTTCAAGTTCAATCTCGGGTCAGTCACTTTATCCTAGATGTTTGAAAGCCTAAAACATGTTGCTGGACTATTCGCATACATACTAATACGTTCGGATTGCCGCTTACTAGAAATTCTATGTGTATCTAAATAATTTTGCAGCATGCTTTGTAATGCTGTCTGTTCTAGACTGCTTGAATCGTCGTCTTCAGTACCTAGAACATATAATAGGTACACGTCATGATGAGTTAGTCTGTCCTAAAGATAATTAGATTCATAAGGTGATTTGAAAGACAGATGGTGACTGAACATTGGAATTCCCTGCATATCCAGTGAGTGTTGGTGTTCTCACTGGGAATGGAGTCCAGTATCGATTGGCTCACAGTCCAAAGCGTTTTCCACCAGACAACTTAAGTCAAGAAAGCCACCTCTTCTACTCGGGATATGTGGGTACATCCAGAGATGACGAGCGGCAAATAGGATGAATTGTACATCTCGGATTCCACCACTGCATCACCGGCCATCAAATTACTTTGAGTTTATATCCTAAGACACAGTGGAAACGTCTGCATTTAGAGAGTTGACATTTCGACAGGGTTTCAACATTTTGGTGCAACCAGTGATTAGGAAAATAAAATTTGACTTCAAAACAAACAGTAAGTTTCATAGTGAAATTTTAGGCTGTTAATTAAACAAACTGGTAACTTCCATGTATAAACAAGCAGAATGGATGGCAATGGGATTACCAACATCTCCAACCGTAGCAGGTATCTGCGGGGGGCAAGGTTAAACTTTAAGCACCACTATCTACCAATCATCAGCGAATTACCTCGAACACATTAATCACGTGAAGGAGGCATTTTTGTGTATGGAATACATGTATTTATGAAAAGATGCATAAAGTCTGTGGAAAAGCGCTACAGAGGATGCCTTTCTGTCACATGTGTTAAAAATAGCTCTCAGTTCTAGGTTGAAGTATGAACAGAGTATAATTCCACTGTTGGTAAATTCTATTTTGATAAAGTCTCATAGTGTTATGCAGTAATATTTACTGAGCAATAAATTGTGCTCGAAACGTGGTCATCAGTAAATATTACTGTACAACAACACTGTGTGTGTGATTTTGTCAAACTTAACAGCAAGATAAACGACAACTTATCTTTTAGAAACTTGTCTAGCTTATAAAACCCTGTCTGTTGCAACACAAAATAATACAAGGGATATTAGCCTTATCAATTTGTTTCTGTACAGATCCTTTTAGATTTGCGTTTCCCATCAATCAGTCCTTACTGCAGTGAGTATCTTTTGTCAACTGCCTTCGAATATCATATAAGGCGCTATCCGGCTTCAATTGTTCTTGAAAGCAGCTTTTCCTCAGTGAAAATCAACAAGTTGGCAGAATAAGCTGCCAGACAAAAAAAAATAGGAACTCAAGCGGACTCACAGAGAAAACCAATGTGACGAAGAGTACCAACTTATATTTTGGTTCGACACTAGTAACTAGTGTGATGTGTCTAGTGCTCTCTTTGGTGCAGACTAAATTCTATCAGGCAGGTTGTAATGTGGCCACCATTCTAGGTAGCTCACCATCATGGTGCACAATGATTTGATGATATTAGATAGTTGGAGTTAATCGGTCACAGTAGGCCTTGGACCTTGATTTCGTGCTATTTGGCACTCATCAGCACTGGTTGACGCTGGTTCAAATCTCAGAAAGGACATGAGTCCCTTTAAGCTGGTTGCAGAAACGCCTTGCTGACTAGTGAGTGCCAACTAGCACGAAACCTAGGTCCAAGGCTTCATGTGACCGATCACCTCCAACTACCTAATATCATCATAATCAACTAACAACAACAAATATCGATCACTACTAACGAGAGAAATTTAGAAAAGGACACATCCTTCACTTCTCTGGCTGACGGGTATCGTTTTACCAACAGACAGTCAGCGTGTATGGGTAGATCATAATTGAAATTGGACAGACACTGATCAATTGGAAGTCAGTTCACAAATCTCCTGAACTGAGTTAATAAAGAGCAAAATTTGGATTTGCAAACACACTAATCTTAAGTTAATTCTTCTATATAGATCAAAAACTTGGATTGACTGTCACCAAAAGCATTTCCAGCCGACCACTGCAAGCTTTTATCAGTTGTGTTTTCTTCGCCAGCTCCACACTGAATAGCAGGTAGTCAGAAAAAAAAGCATGTAGATGGATCGGACACACGCTGAGGCGACAGCTGAATGACATCTCGAATGGAAAGAACCACCACAGTTGGGAAACGTCAAGCTGGACATCGATTCGAGAGAGTGACATGCAGGAGGACAGTAAAAAACTTGAGACGCACTGTTGAAGTCACGTATGCTCCATAATAATGATTTTCTACTTCACCAGTATTTCCAACTAAACTAAACAGTCGTGCTGCTTTCTTCTGAGTGAGCAGTTGACATATAAGCCTTGGTATTAATCACTAACCTGCCTTTATTTTAGTTTCACCGTAGAGGCAGAACTTCAGACATGAAGAGTTGTGAGATATTATCTGTAAGTTTACTGAGTATTATAATAAAAATTGTAATTATTATTATCACTACGACAGTTAGTGTATTTATTCATTTCTCAACGACGTTTTGAGATAAATCTTGTCAGATATGAATTATTACGAATGAAGTAGAAAGTACGCAGAGCCTGGCTGTACTACCACTACTACTACTACCAATGTTACTGCGTTCTAAACACGACAATTACCTCACACCTCACACCCTCCCAAAAATAAAACACAACAAATTAATACACTTTAGTTTGAGTACATGTATATATTTTCGTGAATTTTACTCAATCATTTCTTCTGTTGTTTCACTTGCTTATATTGTTCTGTTTTGTTTTGTATTTTCTTTCTGTTTTTTTTATTTTTTGATGATTGAAGGATAAATTCTTATCACCAATGTCTAATGTCACTAATACGTCCCTCTTGTCAACTAACTACCCTTCTTTCTTACAGATAAACAATCCATCCTAGAATAGAAATGGGTAAAACCAACCAGTCAACAGTGCATGGGATGACGTCATGTTTGAGATGTTGTTGTTATGTTTTGTTTCGTATTCCCCCCCCTTCTGCTCCATCTTCTACATCAGAGTATGGGTAGGGTGGTGACACGACATGATAGTGTTACTACTCTAAGCATGGTTGCTTTTCTTTAACATTTCAAAATACATATTTTTTTCTTCTATCTGTAACTATTGGTTTTGCAAAGGAATGATTGTCTGAAAAATCCTTTTCTGAATTAGTTTAATTACAATTTTTTCCTTCACATTACCCAGTGGAACATAGAGCTTCAAGCTAGTGGTTTGAAGTTTCTGTAGCAGTGTTTTTTTTATTTTACAGGATGAGGTTGCTAGCCAGCCTCATGCTCAACCTTTCCTCTTTACCAGAATTATTACTGGCTTAGCGACGTAAAGGAGTGCTTCGGTGTCCGTGGATTGAATCCCGGTTCATGTGCATTGTTAGCGAGCATCATAACCGCTGTACCACCGACGCACACTCTAATTACAATACTGCTACTTATTTGGATGTTTCAAATATCTTTATAGTTTAATTTAATTTTAGATTTTCCCATCGATTGATTGCACCAAAGTGCTCGACCTCAGGTGGTTGACATGTTGGAGGCTTCTTGTGTAGATGCTTCGGCGAGGATGTCTGAGCATGCAATTAGAATTTAATTGATGGGTGGTGACTAGCAGTGGAATCCAGGATGCGCATTTCTAAAATTCAATGAAATAATTAATATGACCCGTTGCACCTGTGGAAGAAAGAAATGGTCTAGTGGATAAAGCTTTGGCTGGTGTTTGAAACTATGGGCATTGGGTTTGAGCCTCAGTGGGAACAGCATCATTCACTGGCAAATGCCGGTACATCCAGACGATGAGTCCTAAACAGGACGAAATGCGCATCCTGGCTGGATTCCACTGCTAGTCACCATATGCCAATTAAATATCCTTGTGATTATGATCGTTTTTTCTTTCTCTCTGACTGTATATCACTGATCTGAAGTTCGCAAACCATAAGTTAACCTGATTTTTATTATTTGTACTTATTCCTTGAATAATCTCACATTTTAGAGATTCCTCTTTTTTGGTTGCACGATGGTATTGACAATCTTTGCAATGTTTGATGGTATGATTTTGTTTTTTTTAAAAAGAAATTAGTGCCGGTAATGTTAAATTGTTTGTGTTTAGGAATGGTTATGCTCTGACGATACTGGATGATACGATACAAGAATACTTCCATATTAGTTTGTTTATGAGACATATCACACAGTGAGTGAAACAGTATTACTGTTTACTGGATGAGATGAAGTTTCGAACAAAAATGTATTGTTCATAATCATGTTATCAATTTCAATATAGCAAAAATAAGCATTCAGACATCTTTAAAACACAAAATAATTGAGCAAATAATATTCTTTTCGATAAATTCTTCTTCTGGCTCTACAATTATATATATATATGCATGTTTATATACATAGAATACTCTAGATTAGTAGTCAATAACAATATTAGTGTTTTTAAATAATATAGATTTCGCCTCTTCCAGGTGTATCTACCAATTTAACTGCTACTGTGGAGCCAGTTAGAAAGGCCCCCACAATTAGGCGTGTTTCTCGTCGAAATTCCGAACATCACACTGTGTGGTCAGGCAAAGTACAAACAAAATCTATTCGCAGCAATATTCTATCTCATCTTGTGGATACACAGATACACACAAGATTGATGTTAATCATGCTTTCAGGGTTATTTAACGCATATCTACGAATTTCAGTTTTCCGTTAAGCGTCCGACTACTAAATACTGCTGAGGCCGTAGCGATCCAATATTAACAAGCCTAATTTGTGCATCCAAAAGAAGTTAGTCCAGACATTATCCTTACCTTGGCAATCTAGGTTTGATTGATCGTCAATTTTTGTCGAATTTTCCTAATTTTAGTCGATATTCTATTCGCTACTTTATCTTTGTTATTATTATAATTTGAGCATCGTTAATGAACTGTAATTTCATTGTGATCTTCCTTTACAAACTGATATTATTGCTATTGACTACTAATCTAGAATATTCTATGTATATAAACATGCATACATATAATAATTGTAGAGCCAGAAGAGGAGGAATTTATCGAAAGGGATATATTCTTTGCTCAATTATTTTGTGTTTTATCAGTTTCAATCACACAATTTCGAAACTTTAGTTTTATAGTTTTCCTTTTATTCTTTCCTATTTGTTATCGTAAGATTAGTAGAATTTTTCAGATGTCTGGGTGGACAGGTGTTGAATCAGTCCTATGACACGTGTTTGCAGTTAATTCGATAAATAAAGCTTCTGTAATCAATCTTTCTCTCCACCCTGTTATATTCAAGTTTACAGCTGTCATCTTATCCCATTTTATAGCATGGTTGTGTGTTATTGCATCCAGTGAGTGCTATAGCTGAAATATTCTCTAGATTTCTTATCTTATTAGGACCAAGTGATCTAGATTTTGCTGATAGGTTTCTATGCTCTGCTAGTCTGTTTGACCATGTTCTACTACTTTGCCGTATGTATTTGACCTGATAATCATCGCTGGCAAGGTATTAGATAAACTGAATTGTTTTGTTTTAAACGCTCCACAGGACTGATCCCTTAACCGAAAAAGCTTGTTTCTAATTGAGTTTTTGAGGGTTTGAATGCCACTTTTATTCCTTTACGCAGAATTCTTAACAAGGCAGGAATAAAAAAGTGGCATTCCGTCATAAAACCTCAGCTGCTAAGGGTTCTGAAGAAAGTGAAAATACGATGACTGAGTAAGTAAATATTGATTAAATAGTCGACAGATTCTAGTCAAGAATTATTACTATTTTTGTTCCTCTTA
This sequence comes from Trichobilharzia regenti, assembly GCA_944472135.2. Taxonomy (NCBI): domain Eukaryota; kingdom Metazoa; phylum Platyhelminthes; class Trematoda; order Strigeidida; family Schistosomatidae; genus Trichobilharzia; species Trichobilharzia regenti. Next base: position 39,345,443 of record OX235267.1, read on the forward strand.
GTGAAACACATGGTTTCAACAGCCCATCTCCATTCCACTTCGTTCACTCCATTCCCCTATATCTAACTGTATAGTTGTTCATAGACTGTTATCTCCTTCCACTCAAGTGACTACCTGCTGCACAATTTCACTTGGTGATGTCCTGAGCGTGTGTCAAACCTATCTGTATTTTCTTCCGCCTTTATGTTGAGCAGTAGATTCTTGACTGGTTCACTCCCACAGTTTCTTGCTTCTAACTCGTTCTGCTTAGCCATCTGACTATCATTATAGAGCTATTGAAGGCAGATGTTGATAAAATTCTGAAGTGATCTTTTAGAAATGCTCTTCGTGACGCTTTGTCCAATATTCTGACCTAGATAGAAGAACTGACTGACTTCACATTTGTGTTGAAAATCCGAATGTTTTTCTTCATGTTTAGCGGCGCAGATTTCCCAACTAAATTCAGAGTGATGAATGTCTATCTTGCCTCTCCAATTCTGATTTTGACATTGTCATCTGTGCTGTCGCCTGTATTTGAAATGATGCTGTTTCGATACGTGAAGGAATTGACCTCTTTCAAATTTACCTCATTAGTAGTGATTAGTGCTTGTTGTTGTTGGTTGGTTATTTTCATGACGTCCATCTTCTCTTTGTTCATTCAAAGCTCCATCTTTGCTGCCAACCTCTTCTCCCAACTTGTTGGTTTCCCCTTGTAGGTCCTCAGGTTTGTGGAACATCAAAGATAAGTCAAAAATACAACAAAAACTATTGGGCATTTTTCTCAGAAGATGTGTGAAATTAGGTTATGATTCACTTAACATACTTCGCCGCAAGCTTACGAAGTCAGTCGTAACCCACCAGGGTTCGAACTCAGGAACTTCTGGTAACAAGGCGAGCCAGCTCGTAGACCGTTAAGCCACTGGCACACGATCTAATGGCCTATGAATTCTAACATTTGCCAATTCACGATATAGCACAACCGCTAGCCAATCTCTTCGACGAGTATTTGTCCTCACACCCGACCTTCTATATTTCTAACTCCTAATTGCACAATATATCAATCTTCTCAGTAATTATGAGATGCTACTTTGTTTGAGTTCTATCCGCCCCTCCCTATGTTTATTATGGCATTCAAATTGCTAATTGTAGTTTTATTAATTTGACCTTTGACCGGAATGTTTCACGAAATTTCCCACCGATTTTTTTTTTTGGTCATAAATACACGAATGTTCAGCTGTCTAGCTGGTGATGACTTCGTCGAAAAAGCGAAATTTTCTTTCTTATTATTTACTTAACAGTGAACAGTCAACTGATGTTTTGGTAAGATACTCATCTGAAACTTGGATGAAGAAAAACTTAATAACCCCAGCCCCGCCACCAACACCCACAAACACATATGCAAATACACACGGATTGGTTTCAAAGCAGTATAAGCAGAAAGAAGGCGAGAATAAAAACGATCCACAACTGAAAATAAGAACGTTACAACATATGTTCCATGAAAAGATGCAATTTCACGAAATTCGTCTATTCAATGATTATATGGGGTTGGGGTGGAGGGTGGGGTGGGGAAGCTGGCACTGTAATGTCGACAGATGAATCAACCCTCGTGTACACCTATTTGCGTCCACGCTCGCATCCGCGCACACAAACACACACACACAGACATTTGTGTTTTCATATACCATTTAGAAAACGTGAAATCTGTGTCGAACAGCTGTTCGTGTAACGGTATACTACATACGGTATATTAAAAAAAAGAAAATTAATTAATTAAAAATAATATCTATTCTATGTGTGCTGAATAGTGTTCAATGATTTTTATTTTTGAATTTATTATTATTATTGCTTTATATTTGGTAGAATTACTGATAATTATATATTGTGTCAAGTTGTTAATTATGTATATAGGTAGGCATAATAAAACAACAATAACGACTGTCATTATTATTATTATTATTATGTTCTGCTATGAATACGTGTCATTTTGTATCAGCTAGACAGAAACACATTGGCAATAAAAGAAGTTGTTGTAACGCATCTACAAAATGTGTTTGTTGACAGTATTTATTTATTTGAAGTATTGGTCTGAGATATATGAAGACTGAATGGATATGAAGAAGGTTACAAACAAAAAGTGAGAGTATCTGCACTAATGACAATGATTCTGGAACCATATTACCAAGCTTTCATTGCTCTCAAGTCTGTGTAGAGAAGGTCAAAAGCACTCAGCATGAAAATGAAAATAAAATTCGGATTTTCAACTCCAATGTGAAGTCAGTGCTACTTAGTACACAGATCAGGGACTCGGTCAGTGCGTCATAAAGAGCACTTCGAACAAACTACAGACCTTCATCGATAGCTGTCTTCGCTCAATACTTCACTCAAGATCAGATGGCCAGCCAGAAGAGATCAGCAACACAGATTTCTCAGAGCAAACCAACTAGGAACCGATTGTGCCACAAAGAGGCAGGAAGTAATGGAGATGGATTGGCTGGCTATACTCTGGGGGAAACGATCAAGTGACATTACTAGACAGGCCATTGCTCGAGTGGAACCTGAAAGGGAAGCGGCGAGTTGGTCGTCAGTGGGAGGGTGACTTGGAGAAGGTCATGTGAATAGGAGATGAAAGCATGTTGGCAGACTTAGACTCAAGTGAAAACTCTAGCAGAAAACCGAACGCAATATGGAAGCGCGGCTGAAGCCCTATGTTTCTCTAGGAATTAAAGGAAATAACAAAAAGTAATATTATCGATTGTCTCCAACCATTGGTTGAGCGAATCTTAAGAACTCTAACCAGGCAATCTACATCTCCCTACCTTACTACTATAATTATTGTCCCATTTAATTCCTGGAGGAACACAGGGCTCCAGCCACACGTCTAGATTGCGTTCAGTTCTCTGTCAACGTTTTCACCTGGCTTCAAGTTTATCAACATGCTTTCATCCCCTGTTCGCTCATGACATCCTCCACATCACTCTCGGACTGACGACGAACTCACCGATTCCCATTCGACCGGGTTTCACTGGAGCGATGGTCTGTCGTGTGACGGATATCACTTGATGATGGTTTGTCTTCTCAGAGTATGGCCAATCCAATCTATCTCGATTTCTTCCTGACTATTTGTTGCACAATCGGTTCCTGTTGGGTTAATTTGCTTCCAGAGATCACTGTTGCTGATCTTTTATGGCCGGCCATCTGATCTTGAGTGAAGTATTGAACGAAGACAACGGTTGATGAAGGTCTGTAGTTTGTTCGAGGTGCTGTCTTCATGACGCGATGGCCAAGTCTCTCATCCGTGTAGTGAGTAGCCCTGACTTCACATTGGAGTTTAAAATCCGGATCTTATTTTCGATTTCATGTGGAGTGCTGTTGAACTTCTCCACAAAGACTTGAGAGTGTAATGAAAGCTTGTCTTTCTTTTCTGATGATCCTCGCTCTTGATATCCTCATCAGTTCAGTCAACCTGTATGTATGTATGTAGTTGAAGCGATGCTTCCCATGTAGATAAAGGCCCTCCCTGCTTGTCTAGCACAAATTAACATACAAAGACTTTATAAAGGGATTCCAGATATTGTTTTTGATTTGGTCACTGTCAACTCTTTTTCAAACCTAATTTTACGTCAGCTAACATTTTTTCGTTGAGGATAGTGATGATTCTCCGTGTAACAGGTGTCCTAACCATCTTCATCGACGAAGCCTCAAAACTTCATCGAGTGTCTTTCTCCTCTTACCTAACATTCTACTCCTGACTTTGTTAGTACTCACCCTAGTACACCACATAACGCCAGATATGTAACCCGTTCCGTCCGCTATCTCTCTTAGGTATAAAGCAGGACAGATCAAACTGATGCACAGTATATAAGTTGTCTGATTCACAGTCGGATATCATGTCAACACGAGTGATCATATATGTTGGAAAATACCAAACAAGTCTTTATTATCTGAGCTGAGTTTTTATGGGCGATCCGTCGATTACGGATGGCTTAATGGCTTCACTCTTTATTTTCAAAATACGTGTCAGTGCAGACCAATCATACATATAATATTGATGAACAGCATGCCAGGAATTACTGAGACCTGCGTATAATTTTAATGATAAAAAAACGAAATCATTTCTATGTCGTTATATTGGTGAATAAACAGATAAATCTCACCAATCTCTGCCTCTAAAAATTTAAACTATACTTGAGAGTGATAACCTGGAGAAGTTCAATGATCTGCTGATCAAGCTACACTATAATATATGTTTATGCTTTACGAGAATCAAATCGTGTTCAGGATTTTTAATTGACTTTCACAATGAATGACCCAGAGACAACAGCGGACTTGATGACGACATTACTGGAGAAGGTGTGGAAAGAGGGCAAAGCACCCGAGGATTGGAAGAAAGGATACTTATTTAAATTAACAAAAGAAGGAGACTTAAGCCAATGCAAAAACTGGCGCAGAATTATGCTCATGTCCATCCCAAGCAAAATATTAAGCCGCATCATCCTGGAGATGTATCCTGTTTCAATGAGAGCAAAAATAATTATTGTGGTGTGGAATGTTCGTACAGTGTACAAAGCTGGGAAGGCTACCCAAGAAATGGGAAGATATGGCATGAAAGCTATAGGAATATGTGAGAGGTAATAGGATGTATATGGACTCATCAAGTGAAAAGCAACAAGTTGGCGGAAGAAGCATCAAACATGGGACTTCAGGTGAACATAGAGAAAACAGAGGTGATGAAGATCCCTGGCCAACAGTAATAACAACAGACAACAATCAGCCAGCATAAATGGGGGGAAACTGAAAGAAGCAACCTCCATTATCTTCCTGGGAAGCATCGTTCCAACTACATACAGGTTGACTGAACTGATGAGGATATCAAGAGCGAGGATCATCAGAAAAGAAAGACAAGCTTTCATTACACTCTCAAGTCTTTGTGGAGAAGTTCAACAGCACTCCACATGAAATCGAAAATAAGATCCGGATTTTAAACTCCAATGTGAAGTCAGGGCTACTCACTACACGGATGAGAGACTTGGCCATCGCGTCATGAAGACAGCACCTCGAACAAACTACAGACCTTCATCAACCGTTGTCTTCGTTCAATACTTCACTCAAGATCAGATGGCCGGCCATAAAAGATCAGCAACAGTGATCTCTGGAAGCAAATTAACCCAACAGGAACCGATTGTGCAACAAATAGTCAGGAAGAAATCGAGATAGATTGGATTGGCCATACTCTGAGAAGACAAACCATCATCAAGTGATATCCGTCACACGACAGACCATCGCTCCAGTGAAACCCGGTCGAATGGGAATCGGTGAGTTCGTCGTCAGTCCGAGAGTGATGTGGAGGAGGTTATGAGCGAACAGGGGACGAAAGCATGTCGACAAACTTGAATCCAGGTGAAAACGATGACAGAGAACTGAACGCAATCTAGACGTGTGGCTGAAGCCCTGTGTTTCTCTTGTAATTAAAAGGTGTAACAGTAATGATTCACAGTGAATATGAAGTTTGAGTGATAATTACAGAAAATCACCAGGGGACAAGTGAAACTAATGCTCCTGTTAACCACATTACTATGACAGAAATCTGCACATTATATATAAATTATGGTGACTTTGGTAAATAAATAAATAGTCAGTGCAACCTGTCATCGTTTAGATTTTGAAGAAAATAAAAGACGAATTCAGTGAACAGAATTCGTTTTTCTTTATCGACGAAATCATCTTCAGAGACTGCACAGTCGTATTCATATTTACTAAAAATATATAGTAGCCTATTACTGGTGAGTCGGTGGCATAGCGGTTAGGACGCTCGCTAACCATGCACATGGTTCGGGGTTCGATCCCTGGCCACCGACGCACTCCTTTACCTCGCTAAGCCAGAAATAATGCCGGTAAAGACGAAAGGTTGGGCATGAGGCTGGCTAGCAACCCCATCCTGTAAAATAAAAAACACTACTACAGAAACTTCAACCCACCAGCTTGAAGCCCTATGTTCCACCAGGAAGCGTGAAGGAAAATAAGTTTATAATTGAGTAATAGGAAGTGACAAAATTGATATAATTTTTCGGAAGTGGCTATAGAAGTAAAAAAAAAGTAAAAGTTATAAATTATGTGGTACTCAACCGCAAAAAGGCAGAAAGAGTTAGAAACTTACCAAAGTTAAAATTGCTATTGAGTGAGAAGGAAGGTAGTTGAGTGTCCAGTTAAACAAGTGTGAACAGGGTGTGTGAAAATGTACAAAAGGAACATATATGAGAGTGATAATAGTGAATTAATTATCAAAGTAAAAGCAAACTAGAAGTAAAAATCAAAAAAATTTCACAGGGAACGACTAATGAAGAAACTAAGGCGATGGTAGAATAAGAAACTAGACAAACTTTCTGTATACACAGTTCAAGGACGTGTTGACGAATCGCTAACGCCCCCACCATACACAAACCTGGTGCTCTGTGTACTATCCAGCCTCACCTTGTAGATAATCTTGAAAGACGACTCTGTTGGAGCTGTGTGACTTGAATTCACCAAGTACTAGGCAATTGCGCTAGAAATCGTCTTGTCGTTTAGATTTCCCGGCTGTTAGGGTTATGCTGGATTCTTATTGGCTGTTAATACTTTTAATGCATCACTGATTTACTGCATTTTCAAGGTCATTCTAACCGTTCATATACGGGGTTTCTGTACAGAATTTTCGGACTGTTGTTTGAGACAGTAAAAGCTCCTTCTTATCGATGTTCAGTGTTTTCTTTTGTCATTGCATGCCAGCAGTGTTACTGTTGTTGTTGTTGGTGGTGGTGGTGGTGATGAAGTACCATTAGGATAGATTAGCCAGCTGACTGAGTTATTATTTGCTTATATTCTACTAGGTTGTGTTTCCGGTCATAAGACGTTAAACTGAAGTGAAACGCGTTTATCATCACTTTCACATTTCTCGCGTGATATAATGGTTTGTTTTCTACACCTGATTTAATTCTCTCTTAGTTAGATGTTGCAATATCAAACCAAGCAGAAGTGGCTAAAAATAAAATGGACAACTCATTTTTCTGATGTCATTTTGGAAAACTACAGCATTCAGCTTAGGGGAAAATGTTCAGATGCTTTACAAAAATTATTTAAAATAGGGTATTATAAACTTACAACAACACAGTGGTTAGGACTCTCGCTGACCAAGCAAATGGCCCGGGGTTTGATTTCCCACCGATGCACACCAGATATCTATGGTCGGCATTCAAAATTTGGCCTACCGATATCACATGCTGAAAATTCCATGCCTGTGCCAAAAAATGCGTTGTGGAAGCAAGCTGAAATAAATAAAAAACACATTCCTTCCCTGGTTTCCTATTGAAGAACAGATGCCCAGCAGGAAAGGAGTGTAGGAACAAAGAAATCTGATAACAAATCAATCCAACAAATAGGCTGAAAAAAAGTGCAGATGGACTGGATACAGGCTAAAGAGACTGTTGAAAAACAATTACACTCTTCATGATGACTTTTTAGTGTAACCGGATAAGGTGACAAAGGCAGAGTAGAAATTAGTGAGTGACTCGGCAGACATCATGTAGTAAGGAAATCAAAGCTTATGAGCAAAAGTGGAGCCAGGTAAAAAAAAGCTTTTAGAGAACAGAGTAAAATGATGATGGACTGCTGGAGATATATATGACTTCCAATTGAAACCCATAGGAATAATAACAATTACAATACAAATTATACGAGTAATAATCTCATGAACTACAGTTTTAGCAGAATAACTTGGTATCATCATTGCTTATTTCGTTGCCTTCTCATCAACTGCTGACAGGCCAAAGTCATTATTAAGTATATCTACAAAAACAATTTTACCATACTTGCACAGAACTCATTTTAAACAAAAATCAATCGATCAATATATATATATATATATATATACGTAATATTTAACACTATTCCGAATAGTAATTATCATACACAATGGAAACTTTTCAGCATTTTGCATTCGGATGGAAGAAAGATGAAAAATATTCAGTTACCAGGCAGGGCAAAGAAAGACTGATAACCGCTTTTTTCTGGACGCATAAATCAGGTTTCAGGCACTTGATGGAAATGACTTCAGTGAACTTAAGGAGAATTGAACTCTTTTGCATATCGATAATTTTGAGCAACTTTTCGACGTCCACCTTATGACCCGTGTCGAGGAGATGCCTGGCGATGGCACTGTTCAAAGCATTTGTTCTCTTTAGATGTAAGCTCTTTGGGACATGTTCAGAAAATCGTAGATATGCCCTTCTTTCTGTCTTTCCAATGTAACCTCCAAATATCTATCGATTTTTGATTGCAACAAAGAGCAAGTTGTCTGATAGACGGGAATGAGCTCAGCTGCACGATGGGTAGTGCCATTGCCAGGCATCTCCTCGACACGGGTCATAAGGTGAACGTCGAAAAGTTGCTCAAAATTATCGATATGCAAAGAGCTCAATTCTCCTTAAGTTCACTGAAGTCATTTCCATCAAGTGCCTGAAACCTGATTTATGCGTCCAGAAAAAAGCGGTTATCAGTCTTTCTTTGCCCTGCCTGGTAACTGAATATTTTTCATCTTTCTTCCATCCGAATGCAAAATGCTGAAAAGTTTCCATTGTGTATGATAATTACTATTCGGAATAGTGTTTAATATTACGTATATATATATATATATATATATATATATGTGTATATATATATATACATATTGATCGATTGATTTTTGTTTAAAATGAGTTCTGTGCAAGTATGGTAAAATTGTTTTTGTAGATATACCTATTAATATCTTTGGCTTGTAAGCAGCTGACGAGAAGGCGACGAAATAAGCAATGATGATACCAATTTATTCTGCTAAAACTGTAGTTCTTGTTTTGCTGAAATTCATTAAGGAGAATAAATGTATGAAATAATCTCATGTTCCATTAGACGTGTGAATATACGGCTTTGATTGAACCACTAAAATGAACTTTCTGTCAGTTGCATAAAAGGATTTTATAGTGCCATATTTTTATTCTATAAGCTTGCTTTTTTAAAAATGTGAAAATTCACTCAGAAAAATATTCACAAACAGTAAAATTGGTAAGATTTCTGTGAAACGAACCGGTAACGAATGCTTATTCACCTTAAATAGATGGATCAGTCGATGAGACAGAAGAAATGGGAAAGAACCAGCATTGTAGCGGGAAAACCCCTTCAGACAATCTTCCTTGGATGATTTAGTTACAATGTTTACAGTTATTTCGATGTTTTAACTAATTTTGTAATGATATGACCACGGATTAATATCAGTTAGAGAGTGTGTATAGAAAACGTACAACAACAGGTCAGTACACTCATTTTTTGAGTTTCGTACCTTTGAAATATAAACGCGTAACCTGGTAAAGTGTCTGGTTCATAGAGCCAGGTTAATCTGTTCAGATGACTGCCTCAATGAGGAGCTTAAGATTATAAGAAAATTACTTAAAAAATTATTATCCAGATAAATTCATTTAGAAAAACATGAATCCAGTACCTATGAGAGTCAGTATGGCAACAGTTCCAAAAAAACTAATGTTCATATAACTCTACTTCCTCGGTGACAACATCAGCGAAACAATAACACAACGTCTTAAGAATGCAATTAAAAGAGCTTATTATGCGGCAGAGTTGCGTTGTCTCTTCACAACCACCCTCACCTATTCCATGTTCGAGAAATGAGGATAAACTACCTAAGTTTGCCTCTTCTATGTGTATCTACCAGTTTAACTGTAGCTGCAGAGCCAGTTACATTGGGTGTACAATTGGGCAGCTTTATCATCGTATTTCCGAACATCATCCAGCATGGTTGAGCAAGGGACAAACAAGATCTATTCGTAGCTCTATTTTAGCACACCTTGTAGATAGTGAGCATAAGATTGACGTTAATACTGCACAGTTTAAATTATTTATCGCATTCCCACTAATCTTAATTTTGCTTTACGAGTTCGTCTTCTACATACGGCTGAAGCAATAGGAATCCACGTGAAGAAGCCAGCCAAACGTGTGTGTTCAAAAGAAATTTGTGTAGCCATTTTCCTTGCCTTGAGACATCGTTACATGATTGCATAGACCGGAATACTTCGCTCCCCACCCCCTAAACCTATAAAATTATAATTGTCCAAATTATTTCATTTTTTCTGACCACTTCATCTTTAATTACGTGTAATCCTTGTAAAATTAATTTATTCTAACCATTTCGACCTTTTAAATGTATATTGATTTCTTTCGTTTATGATCACCCCATTGACATTTTGACACTGACTAATTATTGTTAACAAACATATCAGTGCCACTTGATGATTGGTAAACTGTTGTGTATTGTAATAAAAATGCTATGCATTATATATTAGAGTAGAGCCAGAGTGAAATGAGGATCTAATAGAAAAGTAAATATTTCTTCGCTCAGTCTATCTGTTTTCTAAAGGTCTAAGTGGGGATATTATCTATATCAGTCAGAGAACCAGCACTGGAGTACTGGACACACCTGTTTCATCCTAGTTTCTCGGGAATCAGTACGCAGTACGTATCCACCGAGTGTGGTTTGAACCCAGAACTTTCCAGTTACAACTCTACCTCTACCAACTCGTAAAAATAAATTTAATACCTACAAATCAAAAATCTTAAAAATTTGTAATAATTATTCCTTTCACTTCGTTTCGTTACTCCAGAATATTCGTATTTTTCCTATCTCACAAGCTTTTCACGACAATGTGTGTCTCAACCAAGTTATCGTCTGCTTTATACAGCTGAACACAAAATCGTTTTTTTTTGCATTCATCAGACCATGAAGAGTAGTCAGTTTCGGTCGGTGGACAAATAAAAAAAGTAGAATGATTGCTACACTGTCGTTACACTGCATTATTACTGTTATTATTATTATCACTATTATTATTAATGTCACTGTGTCACTGACAGTTGAATGGAACAAATCATGCGGTGAAATGAAGAGTAAGAATAGAACTGTCTACGATGATGTAAATGAACTCCCCTCCGATGGCGAGGTTGGATAGGGCGGAAATCGTAGATGTAGGCTTTTCGCATAGATAGCATCAGCACCCTCATCCTCACCTTTTTTATATTTAGACATGATTATTAAGACTCTGAGGTAAATTACAGAGACTATAGTTATGATATGTCATCGCATATCGACGATTTGTATCCAGGCTTATGGCATAAATGCACAAAATAATAATATATGTCTGTCTCGACGTCTATGTGTGACTGAGTGAGTAGGTGAGTGTGTAGACGCGTGCAAGTGCTTAATAGTTCACTTCACTTGATGATCTGATAGTGAAAAATTTTTCGTATTGAAAAAAAGTCTCAAAGAAAAAACCAACTGACAATTTGATAAGAAAAAAAGCAAACTTTTGAATTATTCTTTGTGTGCTTCCTCTAATGAATAAATGAACTTGACAAGTGAAGATCTCATAGATACTTAGATATTTAGATACCTCACTATGAGAAAAATGTTACAATATGTCTCTGATGGTGTGTTTGGAGAGGGTGAGGGTGGGTGTCGGGGGTGGTGAATGATGAAAACTTCCAGTCTAGACAAAAGTCACGCGAAAAAAAAGGATGATTTACTCGCAGAAACCACTCTCCTTCCCCCTTTCCTCTTCCTGCCTGCCTTTCCTTTCTAATTACCTCCAAACATGAAAACGTCATATATTTCCCTCCACCTATAGTGAGCAACCCCATTTCCATATCTTATCCAAAATAATAACCATAATAAACAATAATCCCTGAACAGATAGAGAGTAAGATACGACTATCCGTTCAACAGGCAACATTCTCAATGTGGGTGTGTGTGTGTATGTCTAACAGACACACTTCGAGCAGAAATGTCAATTCACTGATAACGATTGCGTTGCACGCAACACCATGAGTTCTTCTAAGCTTTATATATATATATATATATATATATATTCAATTTGTTTATCGTTTCCCTATGCTGTTTTGATGAATAATTATTGTTCGTCATTGTGTACATGCTGAGAGAGAAAATTTTTTGAAAACAAAACGAAAGGTGGCTTGTTTGATTCGCATTCAACCGTGAACTAGGTAGGCTACAACGTGTTACACTGTTTGTTTGTCTTTTCATGCCAGCTAATTATCATAGCTCAAAATCAGATTATCCGATGAAAAATCAAAATATCGTGATCCGTCTGATGTGTGTGTGTGTGTGTCTGTGTGTCTGCGCACCCTTGTCTTGTCTAACAAACGCCCATCATACAGGGAATAATATCAACTCCACTATGAATTTATAAACAGGTTTGACAGATGAAACAATAATGGTGTTTTTAATACATATTAATTTCTATGATAAACCAACATAAACATCGTTTTTTTCTCCAACCTCTAGACACCGTAATAAGTCCCGTGATTGTAGGAAAAATGAAATTGGCAGCAAAACGACGAAATAAGTAAATAACCATTTCTGGGACTAGTGGCAAACGAGAAGACAGGGATATCCTGGACAGACAGACGTCAAGAACCTAGAAGATCTGTATTTCGCCTGTGCATGACTTGTGTTTGATGTCACTGTCACAAAATCGAAGACTTACAAGCGAAAAGCGACCGACAAACTGGTCGAAGAAGCAGCCGGTGAAGAAAAAACTCCAGGTGAATATAGACGAGACGGAGGTTATGGAAATAACCAAACAACCAACCAACAACAACAACAGCAGAAACATCCAGCGCCAATCACCATCAATGGGAGGGATTTGAAAGAGGTTAGTTCATTCACTTATCTAGGAAGCACTGTCTTAAATACGGGAAGTCGGAACGGACGGGGATGTCGAATCGAGCGAGAATCACATTCGTCAACCTGAAACCAATCTAGAAATCTTCGTCACTCACCCAGCATCAACAACAAAATTCACTCGGATTTTCAATACAAACAACCTCAAGTCAGTCGGTTTTCCTATACGGATCAGAAACTTGGCGGGCGAGTCACAAAGAATATTTCCATCAGCCTGTTGCAGACCTTCACCAACCAACAACTGTCTTCGCTGGATCTATACTGAAGATCAGAAGGCCGGGCAGGAAAGAATCACCAACCAGAAACAATGGCTGGGAACAAACAAAACAAGAGCCAATCGCCCAACAAAGATGCAGGAGAAAGTGGAGATTGATTCGACACTCACTGAGAAGGCCGGTGGGTGACATCGCGAGCAAGTCAGGCCATTGCTCGAGTGGAACCCGAAAGAGAAGTGGCGAGTTGGTCGTCAGTGCAAGGGTGACATGGAGGAGATCGTATGAAGAGGAGTTGAAATAGTATGGATTGACATGGATGCAGGTGAGAAGTACATCAGAAGGAAGACAGAAGCAAGTGGAGACGTGCAGTTGAAGCCTGTGTTCCGCTAGGAACCTAGGGGAACAATAATAAATTATAGTAGTGGAACTGATAACGAATTATTTTGGTAAGTGGAATCAAAAATACGTATTTAATCCTTATATGGGACTTGTCAGTAAATGTACCATGGATTCCTGGTGATTCCTAATGTTTCCACTGGGACTTAAACCATGCACGTATCATTTCAAATGCCAGCAGTCAATAGAAATTCATGTTTTTGTGGCTGATGACTCCCAAACGGGACGAGACGCACTTGCTGGATTCCATCGCTAGTTAGTCTCTTGACAGTGTCAAAGTTTCATTACTAAACTAGGTATGTTAATAGTGGCCGTAAAAAATAAATACTCATTACTAATTTCTACTATATAAGTAAAAAGTAAAAATGTTTGCACAGCTGATAATTTTTGGGAACGAAGCAACCAAGTGAAAAATACATTAAAAAGACTGCAATATGAAGTAAAATTGTTGAACTCACCTGAATCACTTGGATCTTCAATTGACTCTGAAGTATGAAATTGCATACACATACTTGTTTTGCCAACTCGTGCAGTTCCAATCACTTGAACTTGAAGTAAACGATCCTCTAGTTGTATTTCACCACCAGATGGAGAATCAGGTTTATTAGATAAACTGTCTGGTGGACTATCAGAGACAAGAGCCCATGATTTTGATCTTAAACGTGTTTCTGGTCTAAATCCTCTCACTGGACTACTTGTGCGCTTACCATAGTATCTGTGTAGACCGTCGTTTGAAGCTCTGGGCGAGTTAGCTAGTGTTGTTGTTATCGCTGGAATTTCGATAACTTCATCACTTAAAGATGAATCCGATTGACGTCGAATACTCTCAGGAATTGATCTTGGATAAGCTATAGATGCACGTGAATCACCTGATGGACTTCTTGAAGAGAAAATTTCAATCTGTGGAACATCACGATCACCCTTACTTATCACTTCACCGTGTTTATTCCGTTCAAAACGTCGAACGCGTAACATTTGTTCATCTGGTTGAGTGATAGAATGTCGACTTGGTGAATATTGGAAAACTGGAAAATTAGTTGGATGTAGTGTTGGAGCAGATGGTCGTGAGGTATGTCTCTCATGATTTTTTGTCCGTCCGATACCAGTCTCTTTCATAGAACCCGGTCGATCACGTATTGTTCCAGGTCGATACATTGCAGGGGAATGTGAATATGATCCAGGAGATTCACGATTTGAATCTGGATTTGGCCAATACCTTGATGGATCACCTCCTCTTAAACCGCTTGAATCATTCGTTTCATTTGCATACCTTTGACGTTGTTGTTGCTGTTGTTGTTGTTGTCTGTGTAGTCGTGATCCGCTACTACAACCTGATTGTATCATTTCATTTGGATTATCCCATTGTTGACTAAATCTCATCGGTGATCTAGTCGCACTAATCTCACCACTGAAACTACTTGGTTGAATTGATTTCCTACGTCTAGGCTCACGAAAACTTGATGCACGTTTCAGTGATTCGATATTCGGTGTAGACAAGTAATCTGTAGCGCCTGGAGGTAAATTATTATTGGTAGTAGTAGTATTTCCATGGTATGATGAAGGTTCTGTAATTTGTATTATAGGCGCAAGACTGTCTCTTGGCGAACGTTGAGCTATTTGACAGAATCTTTCAAAATCATCAGAAATTTCTAAGTCATCCATTTCTATGTGTGTATGTGTGTTTGTGAGTATGTAGGTATGTATTGGGGCGTGTGTAAGTAGACGATTTAATGCCGATTAAAAGGTTTCCACGGTGTAGTTCATCAAACGAGAGTCATGTGTTGCGTTATGCCTTCATAGATGAGTCCAGTTACTGTAATACATATATGATAAGATAACACCCTATTTCCTTATATATATACGTATAACACTTCTTTAATAAGTGAGAAAATAAATGTTTTACAATAAAAGGGCAAAAACTATAAGACCACCGACCAATCAAAAAGGTTTAATATATATTTACGTGTGTGTATATATCCTGTTGACCTCAATCAGCTAAAGTAAACACACGTACACACTAACACGTATGCACGCACGTACGTACAACGCACACACACATACACACTCACCATGAAAACTTCTCATATACTGGGAAATCTATGCATGTAGGTATGTTGTGTTTCTATATTGGTGGTGTATATTTTGTGAACATGTCTGTCAAATTAAGCTAAGCATAGCATTTTATCTGTCTGTATAGCAAGCATTCCACTGATATTATTAGGACATAATATCTATTTTAACATGCCTCTATTTATGAAATAATGCTGTAAAATGATTAACGTGTCATACCGTCAAACCTTTGACGGAGATGGGTTGGGTTGGGGTGTGGAGGAGATGGATTATAGTTGGTTAATCGTTGTCGGCAACTGGTTCACACATTCGGATGAATAACAATCGTTTATTATGCCAGAGACACACACATATGTCAAGATTTCATCTCTTATTTTTTAAAACAAAACTTTTTTTACGCTACACAGAATTTATTTCATAGACATGTTAGCTGTACAAAAATTAATCGCCCTGTTTGATGTCATGTGAAACGGTTGGAATGATTGACACAGACTGCTGAAAGTTTGATAATTGGGTTATTTTTTTTAAGAATTAGTTTGTAGGGATTGATTGGCACTCTCTCTTTCTCTCTCTCTCTGTCTTGACTGGTACAAGTCCGTGATCTAACCTGACACAAACTGAATCCCTACAATAAACCAATTCTCGAAAATTATTCTGATGCACGATAGTTACTAACTAGAGAACGAAGTTACCTGGAGTTCTACTGAGAAGTTGTGTGTGACTAGTGGGGTTTATTCAGTCAGGAGTGAGGATGGAGTTCCTGCCGATGACGTTGGCTGGTGGTCGCGTTATA
The DNA here is from genome assembly GCA_944472135.2 of Trichobilharzia regenti. Lineage (NCBI taxonomy): Eukaryota > Metazoa > Platyhelminthes > Trematoda > Strigeidida > Schistosomatidae > Trichobilharzia > Trichobilharzia regenti. Next base: position 39,361,668 of record OX235267.1, read on the forward strand.
ATCTCGAATTGATAGAAGTTAGAACTCATGTGTTGGCCATTAAAAGGGGCCTCAATGGATGAATGCTCTACCTACTTCCCTTGTAACCGGAAGGTTGTGGGTTCGAAACCCGCTCGATGGGTGTGTCTGTCTGTCTATTTTAGACATAGAACTTTGCACATATGTGCGACAGTTCAAGTCGCCACACTCCCTGCTTGTAGCACACAAAGCAAGAGAAGAAAGTAGAAGAAATGCATAATAGAGACAATAAGCTGAGGTGTGATACAAAGGAGGAGTAATAACGAAGAACAAAGCAGTTTCATTGGAAATCATAAGTCACAAGGAGTGGATGCATCTGAGCCACTGAGAACGATTTTGAGCCATGTCACCAATTGTTTCCAACCATTGGGTTTTTACCGTCCCGAGAACCCCAACGAGGAAGTCTACGCCACCCTACGTGACTGGCTTAAACTAACTGTTGTAGATTTCATTGACTGGTGCCATCTTTTAGTGTGACCTCCGCTAGCTTTTTTCCAGCCTGACCCTATATCCGCTAACATTACTCGTCGAGGAAGGCGATGACTAGGCAAACGGCATACGTAACACTTGTCCTAACCATCTCAGTCTTTGTAACTTTATAACTTCGTCGATTGATTTCCCCTGTCTTCCTAGCACTCGACGCCTAACCTCAATATTGCTCACCTTATTATACCACTTCACACGGGAGATAGAACGCAGGCACCTATGATCAAGGACAGCTAATCTTTTCATGTCTTCCTCTCTCAGTGGCCAGGTTTCACAGCCATAAAAGAGGACGGAGCGGATTGATGAGCAGTACAACCGCCCTTTGGTCGATAGTCGGATATCTCGTCTACGCCAGAGACGGCGTAAACTGGCAAATGCGAAACTAGCCCTCTGTATCCGTGCTGAGATTTCATCAGAGACCAACCCGTTGGTGTTGGCTGATGGTACTTCCCAAATAAGTGAAGCGGTCAACGTGCTGTACCACTTCTCTCCCTATTTCTAATCTAGGAGTCGGTGTAGTCCAGTGGGTATGCGCTGCCAATGAGTCCCTAACTAGGGTAAAACAGGTGTCCAATACTCCCATGTTGGTTTTCAATGGTTCTCTAACTGGGGTATTCCTTGGTAGCAGTCAGTGTTTGTGCTGGTGTGGCATTGGCTGGTTTCTGGTTGATGATCTGTGTGTGATATATAGATCAGGTGCAGAGTGTGCAGCGGTGCTCATCTTTTCTTGATTCATGAAAAATACTCAATCAGATAGAGAAATAAAAAGAAATACTTCAGAGAAGAGATTCATCCTCGTGGACTTCACTCATTTTCAGATATACGCTCAATCGATATTCAATAATATATGTAGAAACAGTTAGTCCCTTTGATAAATTTAAATAGACCATTGAAAAGACAAGCATCACGAGATGATATCATTTTTGGATGTCTCTTTATGATCGCTTTACAAATAGCATGGTTCACAAAATAATAAATTAAAATGTATGAGAATTACTCTGTCAAATAAAATGAAATCACATATTAATGTGTAATCATATTTCAGTAGGTCAAGTAATCGTAGGGTAGACGAAGATTGATGTCCACTGTCTTCTGTACACATAATTTAGGATGAATATGATTCATCCAAGGTCCTTCCATCATCTTTAACAATCCTTAGTTAAAGTTATGTAGAATAATTGGGAATTATAGGGAGTACCTATTTTATTGGGATTGAAAGCCAGGATCTTCCTCTTTTTACAAGTCAACCTTGTAGTTTATTCAGCCACCGGGATCCAACTCAATGACCAACCTGTGTATTTTTCACCAATCTTGTCACTTCGTGATCTTAAGTGTACTCGTTAGTGACTGGCTAGAGGTTTGAAGATATCTGGAGTTAATTCTAGTGAGTAGTGGAGACCAGCAGGATTCATCTGATCGGAAGTGAGGACAAATATGGATGATTTTGACTTAGTTCACAGAAGACAACTAAGCCCAGAAAAGAAACAGCTTTCTTTCATGCCGAAGTCATCTTTTCAGGCGCCAATCTCATGAAATGAAGTTTTCTGGATATGTGTTAGCCAATAAAACTGAATGTTTTCTCCATAGCATATTCATTAATATGTCCTTTGTGCACATTTTAACAGACCCTTGTACTTTTGTTTCATACAAGTGAATAGTTATCAGGTTCTTTTCATAATTCGCTCTAATTATAAAATGATTGTAAGGAAACTACGAAGTGAGGACAGCATCTCACGAGATTTTTCCTACAAATATCTATAGATGTACTTATGTAATTATTTCTGTGTGTGTGTGTGTATCTACACATTCAGTATGTCAAATATAGTATGTGAATAAATTAGCTTGATGTTTTCTCTACCTCATCAAAATGTTTCAAAACAGTGAAGACTAGTCAAAATGTAACTTGGGGAAGAGTGACAATTAGCGAGTTTAGACCGTAGGTTGAGTATTATGAAAAAAGTTCATAAAAAATAGGCGTTAATGAAAGAGAATACAGACAGATTGTACAAGAACAAACTGTTTCGAAAATCTCTCCTGAACGACATAGTCACAATATTGATACTTATTTCAATGTTTCAACTAACATTGAAAAGTGCCCGCGCCATTTCGTGAATAAGCAGGTTTGAATTCATGGACTGGCCGTTGGATCGAGTTTCAGGGCCTTCCCTAACGACCTAGCTGGCCGTTTAACCAGAAGGTACTAGCTTGAGGTGTGTACCTACTGATGAAGAGTCCCAAACTGAGACGAAACAGCTATCCAGTACATCCTGAAGGTTTTCCAATGGTCCTCTAATCAATGTCTGTTCATGATGAAATCTTTAAACCAATTAACTCTGTGCAAACTAACACATAAAGTTTGTAAGTCTTCTCCTTTTTCCTCCTAAACTACTTATCATAAATCTGACCTTCACACACACACACACACCATATGTTGACCTCATCCTAATTATTTGTCTTTATTCTTTTTTAATCTCTAATTTAAGTGTTTCTCTTTGTGGTTGTGCCATAGTATTGGCAATGTGTTGTTTGACGGTATCCGATTTTGTTTGAGTGAATGAAGCCCATTCCGATTTGGGATGGATATGGGAATAGTTGATGTGTGTGGTACTTGTGTGTGTGCAGAGTTTTCGATCCCACTTTGTTGAGAATATTCTCTTTGGTTCTAAGTACTTGTTTTGTGCTTAGAAGTCTTCATTTGTGGTACAGATGCTTAACAGCACTGTTGAGGTCATTTTGACGTTTTGATTTTGTCACTTATTGTTGAATAGAACCATAAGTGGATTCAACGAGGCATAGTGGTCTTTTTTCTGACTATGGAGCATTCGATGTTTGTGTAGTCTCAAGGAAGTTATACAATGAAATGCAAGGAAAGGTTCTCTAACCTTTTTATATTATTATTGTACCCTTGGGTTCCTAGCGGAACACAGGGCTTCAACTGCACGTCTCCACTTGCTTCTGTCTTCCTTCTGATGTACTTCTCACCTGCATCCATGTCAATCCATAATATTTCAACTCCTCTTCACACGATCTCCTCCATGTGATCCTTGCATTGACGACCAACTCGCCAATTCTCTTTCGTGTTCCACTCGAGCAATGGCCTGACTTGCTCGCGATGTCACCCACTGGCCTCCTCAACGAGTGTCCCATCCATCCCAATCCACTTTATCCTGCACACTATTAGTTGGACGACCCTTGGTTCTTGTTATTTTGTTTGTTCCCATAGTTTCTGGTTGGTGATTCTTTCCGGCCCGGCCTTCTGATCTTCAGTATAGATCCAGCGAAGACAGTTGTTGGTTGATGAAGGACTGCAACAGGCTGTTGGAAATATTCTTTGTGACTCGCCCGCCAAGTTTCTGATCCGTGTAGAAGAACTGACTGACTTGACGTTGTTTGTATTGAAAATCTGACCGAATTTTGTTGTTGATGCTGGCTGAGTGACGAGGATTTCTAGATTGATTTCAGGTTGACGAATGTGATTCTCGCTCGATTCGACATCCCCGTCCGTTCCGACTTGCTGTATTTGAGACAATGCTTCCTAGATAAGTGAATGAACTAACCTCTTTCAAATCCCTCCTGTTGATGGTGGTTGGCGCTGGATGGTGCTATTGTTGTTGTTGTTGGTTGGTTGTTTGGTTATTTCCATAACCTCCGTGTTGTCTATATTCACCTGGAGTTCTGTCTTCGCCGGCTGCTTCTTCGACCAGTTTGTCGGGCGCTTTTCGCTTGTAAGTCTTCGATTTTGTGACAGTGACATCAAACATAAGTCATGCACAGGCGATATCCAGGTCTTCCATGTTCTTGACGTCTGTCTGTCCAGGACATCCCTGTCTTTTTGTTTACAACTGTCTGACGCATAATCCAGTCCACCACAATTAGGAATATCATTAGTGATATCAAGCGTCTGGATTACTAGCTTGCTGATTTTCTAGCCTCGCTTAGACTACTATCTTGCTAGTTTTCTAGCCTGTCCCAAGCCCGGATAAAGAGGGAGGGTTGGGCGTGGTGCTAGCAACTCCACCCCCAAAACTCAACCAAACCACTACAGAAACTTCAATGCATCAATATATTAAAATTCTCTAACCTTAGAATACAACTAATCGGTTTTGGTTCCTACACAAGTATGAAAGAATATATTATGCAACTGATAATAGGAGTGAACAAAAAGATTGTTAGGAAAATGGTGTTATATGAATAAAGCAATAACAACAGTGGTGGTTTGTGCAGTATAATATCCTACCATCATTCTTTATTTTGTCAGCTTCTCATCTGCTGCTGCCGCTTACAGCCTAAATAAATAATTGTTATTAAGTTCATGCAAAGAAAATTTTTAACATACTTGCAAACTTCACAGGATGACAGTTGATAGAGGGTTCCTCTCCTTTGCTCAATGAAGCTGGAGTTCCTCAGGGTGATGTTCACTCTCCCTTTCTCTTTTCCTTCTTCTTACATGACTTACCTCTTTCAGATGAAGTCAACTTCGTCAAATATGCAGATGACCTGACTGTTTCGCTTCCCGTTAAGTCTCAGTCAGACTGCTTCAAATTAAATATCTTCCTGTCGGACATCAGTCAGTGGTCTAAACTAAATGGCCTCATGCTGAATCCCTCAAAATGCCAGACTACTGACTTCTCCTTTAGGCATAAACGAGATCTACAAATACTAGTAAGTACTTATGAAGCCTGTAGCATTGAGGGGACTAAAATTGAAACCAAGTCTAATGCAAAATACCTCGGTCTAATTCTATCTTCCAACCTTAATTGGTCATCTCATATCCAAACGATTTCCAAGAAAGTGTTTCGTCTAACCTACTACATTATTATTATTATTTTATTATTATTATTGTATCCTTTAGTTCCTAGAGGAACATAGGGCTTCAGCTGCGCACCTCCATTGACTTCGGTTTTCTGACAACTTTTTCACCCTGCTCCAGGTCTGTCCACATGCTTTCATCTCCTCCTCGCATGACCTCCTCCAAGTCACCCTTGGACGACCAACTCGCCGCCTCCCTTTCGGGTTCCACTCGAGGGCTTGTCTAGTGATGTCACTTGATGGTTTCCTCAGCGTATGGCCAATCCATCTCCATTTCTTTCTGCCTATTTGTTTCACAATCGGTTCCTGATTGGTTCGCTCCCAGAGATCCCTGTTGCTGATCTTTTCTGGCCATCTGATCTTGAGTATTGAGCGGAGACAGTTGTTAATGAAGGTTTGAAGTTTGTTTGAGATGCTCTTTATGACTCGCCAAGTCTCTGATCCGTATAGTAGCACTGACTTCACATTGGAGTTGAAAATCCGGATCTTATTTTTGATGCTGAGTGCTGTTGACCTCCACACAGATTTGAGAGTAATGAAAGCTTGTCTTGCTTTTCCGATTCTGGCTTTGATGTCCTCGTCAGTTCCGCCTGTAGTTGAGACGATGCTTCCCAGGTAGGTGAAGGAGGTTGTTTCTTTCAGGTTCTTCCCATTTATGCTTATTGTTGTCTGTTGTTGTTGTTGTTGCTGTTGATGTTGGCTAGGAATCTTCATCATCTCTGTTTTATCTATGTTCACGTGAAGTCCTATCTTTGATGCTTCTTCTGCCAACTTGTTACTTTTCACTTGCATATCTTCCAGTTTATGGGAAATCAGACATATATCATCGGCGAAATCCAGATCCTCCAAGTCTTTTGTGTCAGTCCATTTTATGCCTGTTCCCTCGTTGGTTGCCGTTGTCTGTCGCATTATCCAATCAATTGCAATCAGGAAGATCATTGGTGATAGTAGACAGCCTTGCCTCACTCCCGTCCTCACTTCGAAGGCTTCCGTAAGTTTCCCGTTGTGGATTACTTGGCATGCAGCATTGTCGTATAACTGTTGGATGAGGTGTATAATTGTCGATGGGACCCCGTAGTAGCGAAGTAGTTTCCAAATGACCTCTCGATCGACGCTGTCGAAGGCCTTTTCAAAGTCGATGAAGTTGAGATAGAGAGGTGACTGCCATTCCAAGCTTTGTTCAATGATGATCCGTAGAGTGGCGATTTGATCAATACATGATTTGTTTCTCCTGAATCCAGCCTGTTCCGGACGAAGTTTTTCATCTAGGGCTTGTTTGATTCTCTCCAGGATGATGCGACTTAGTATCTTGCTTGGAATGGACAGAAGCATAATTCCACGCCAGTTTTTACATTGACTTAAGTCTCCTTTCTTTGGAAGTTTGAATAAGTAACTGTTCTTCCAATCCTCGGGTACTTTGCCCTCTTTCCACACCTTCTCCAGCAGTGGTGTCATCAAGTCCGCTGTTGTCTCTGGGTCTATTTTCAAAGCCTCTGCTGGGATTCCATCTGGTCCCGGTGTTTTCCCAGCTTTAAGCATCTTGATTGCATTCAGGACTTCTGATTTCGTCGGGGGGTCAGTGTTCACTGGTAGTTCTGCTTCCGTTGTTGGTATTGCTGGACGTGTTGTAGGTGGCGGACGATTTAGAAGTCTTTTGAAGTGTTCAACCCAGTGCTTTCTCTGTTCCACCTCTTTGGTGATTGACTTTCCATTGTCGTCCTTTATTGGCTTAATCTGTGTCGAACGTTTGCCCGAAAGGTTCCTAGTTGTTTGGTAGAGTGTGGCGAGGTCTCCTTTGCCTGCAGCTTGTTCTGCTTCGTTTGCCATGGTTTCATAATATTTTCTTTTGTCTTCCCTGGCACTTTTCTTCACTCTTTTGTTCAGTGTATTGTAGCTTGCATTCAGCTCCTGTTTTTGTTGCTCGTCAGTGCACTGGATAATCTTTTGCTTCACTGTCCTTCTCTCTTCTATTAGTTTCCAAGTGTCCGTAGTGAGCCACTGTTTGTCCTGTCTCTTTTTTCTGCCTAGAATTTCTATGCAGGTTTGGCTCCACACCGTTTTCAAGTTGTTCCAGTGCTTTTCGACGCCGACCTTTTCGCTAGTGTTGATTTGTGTCTCGGCTTTGTCCTTTATGCTTGCAATGAAGATGTCCTTTGTAGCCTGGTCCTTCAGCTTTTGAGTGTTGAACTTGGCTTGTGGTCTATCTGCAGCTCCTGATTCCCTGAAAGCTTTTAATTTGATTTGGATTGTCCCTTGTACGAGATAGTGGTCTGAGCCAACGTCTGCTCCTCTTCTTGCTTTTGTGTCCAGTAGGCTGCGCCTCCACTTCCTTGAGATTGAGATGAAGTCGATTTGGTTTTTGGTTTGCCCGTCTGGTGACACCCATGTAGCCTTGTGGATATCTTTGTGCTTGTATACACTGCCACCAATCACCAGTTCGTTGAAGGCGCAGAAGTCGGCGAAGAGTTCTCCGTTTTCATTCATTTCTCCTAGAGCTTCTCTACCCATGATGAGTTCCCTTCCCGTATTGTCTGGTCCCAGTTTGGCGTTCATGTCTCCCATTAGTATTTTCATGTCGCCAGCTGGAGTATTGTCCATTGTTGCCTGTAGTTGCCTGTAGAATTCTTCTTTCTTCTCGAGGTCTGCGTTGTTTGTGGGTGCATAACATTGTATGATTGACACTTTCCTTCCTTTGGAGTTGAACCTGGCGGTCATTATCCTGGACGAAATCGCCTCCCATTGTATCAGGGCTTTCGTTGCCGTTGGTGACATCATGATAGCCACGCCCTCGGTGTGCGTGTGGTTATCTTCTGGGTGACCGGAGTAGATCACTGACTCACCTGTTGACAATTTGGTGAGTCCACTCCCATTCCATCTGCTCTCACATATTCCCAGCACTTGTATTCCGTATCTTTTCATCTCGTTGGCGATCTGGGCAGCTTTCCCTGTCTCGTACATAGTTCGGACGTTCCATGTTCCTACACAGACTTTTTCTTTTGGTGCAAGAGGTTCATTTGCTGAAGTTCTGTAGCAATTTTGTTTACAGGGTGGGGTTGCTAGCCTCACGCCTGAGAAAAGAATGATTACATTAAGTAAAAGTTTAGAGAGAAGCAACTTTTTGGGTTGCTCCCCTCAAAATCAGAAAATAACGGACAAACAATGAGAACAACATCAACAAAGGAAACAGTTCACAGAAAAAAGGGCAAAAAGCGACGACAACTATACAATAAGACAACATGCAATATAGTTCAGTACAGTTAACTAAAATGATATCTTAACCATAAACTCACTGACTTGGAGCAACTTGAACATATAAATCCAACAATATATACAATTATAGATGTGTTTATGTTTAAAAATTCCACAAATCCAAACAGTTAGTTATGTGTATTATCTGTCAATAAGATTGTATTTTTTGGATTCAGTGTTCGAAAGGTTAATAATTGTGATAGTTTCCGCAGACTCTTCGCATAAAATTTTACAGAAATTAGAGTTTTTATTAATAACCAAAATGTAGCGCTGTAGTCGAAAAGCGCGCGCAGAATAACTTGATTCACTCAACCTCTACTTTCACAATTTTTCAGCTCTTGTATCTTACATATTCTACTTTACTGCTCCCCGTTAATCTTTCCTGGGCTAGTGAAAAAGGACTACACCATCCTGAGAAGGATGTTGAAGGCAGTTAGTAAGACTAGTGGTGTAAAACTCAGTCAACTCGTCACTACATTAGTAGAAAGGCATCTGAATACATGTGAAAAATGGCCTAAAACCATACTCTCTGACCCCCCAACACTCCCTCTATTCCCAACTCTCTCCTTGTTGTATCTCATCAGGTAGAACCAGAAATCAGTACAAAATAATATATGCTCGTACAACCAAATATAGGAACTCAACGATACCATATTTGGCCAGCCCGTGTTCTAAGTGACAGAGACAGTGTTAATCGCGAAACCTATTACTTACTTTGTTGTTAATAATATAATTTTGGCCCTTGTTATTTCTCCCTTATTCTCTCTTATTTGTATTCTATAGTGAACAACCTTCTTAAACATTCTTAGCTACCTAAATTATTACCACTGGCTTACTTTTTTATACTTTATTCTATTCCTTCTTTTGTGTATCTACTGGTTCCGACTATATTAGCACTATGAGTATTCCGAAATTTTCCTGTCCATAACCTTCATGTAATATTAGTATTGTGATTGTTTCGTGTTCGGCACTACTTAACTGACAATCTTGGTTGTGAACGCCATTATCACCATCCTAAAATTTTTGTATTATGCATGATTACTCACAGTACCACAACAAACACTGCATTAGTGCTGACAATAGCGGTGACAATAAAAACCCTGAAATGTTTATTTCATGATTGTTTAGTGTAATTCAATCAAAATAACTGATCATCTTGGCTATAAACATTCTTTATAACTTTTCATAACTTCTTGTAGGATTATAGCTATTACTGTTCACCACGCATACACATATCATGGCTTCCACTACCCAATATTGAAATATTATTTATTACTGTTGTTTATTTTCTTCCTACTTGGGCTTTTTGCATTTTTTTTATTATTTTTGTTTTGTGCTATTGTTGTTGTTTTCTACATTTATCTTTTTTGTAATACTCCTTTTGAATGTGGGATGAAATTAGATGCAATATTGTAGATATGTCCTGAAAATTCCACACTGTTCCGCAAGTACTGTTTCTGGAATAAAAGCGAAATCAGTATTATTATTAAACTCAAATCATACAGACAAGCGAAATTAAACTATATGAAAGGGAAGTTGTATTCAAGTCAAGAATCCGTAATCAAATGAGAGAGAGAATATAATTATAAAAATAGGGTATTGTAGTAGAGCATAACTCCATTATTATTATTATTATTGTCAAAATGAAATCTCACCCATACTGCAGGGAGAGAATAAAGACATTCATCAACCAGGCAGACCAAGGAAAGACTGATAACTGCTTCTCTCTGAACACATAAATTGGGTTTCAGGGGTTTGATGCAGATTACTTCGGCAAACTTCAGGAGAGTTCAGCATTTTTGTCTCTTGATAATTTGCGATTTCCACCTTATGACCTGTATTAATGAGATATCTAGCAATGGCACTATAGCACTATAACGTAGGCTTTTCAGTACAAGTTCAGAAAATCGAAAGTGTGCTTTTCACTGTGTTCTCTCAGTGTGACTGCCAACGCAGATACATATACATTTGTAACATCCATTTAGAGTTAACATTAGAAGGGTGGGTGTCTGTCGACTTCTGTTTGCACCAAATAGCATGTTTTCCGATAAACACTCATCAACTTAGCTGCAGGATAGGATCAGTTATCAGTCTTTCCATACCCTGGTAACTGGATATCTCTATCATTTGATTACATAATCTTTGGCTTTCACTTGATCACCCTTTAATAATTAAAATTTTTTCCTTCACGTTCCCATGTGGAAAATAGGGCTTCAAGCTAGTGGCTTGAAGTTTCTGTAGCAGTGTTTATTTTACAAGATGAGGTTGCTAGCCTCATGCCCAACCTTTCCTCTTTACCAGGATTATTTCTGGCTTAGCGAGGTAAAGGAGTGCGCCGGCCGGGAATCGATCCCCAGACCATGTGCATGGTCGGCGAGAGTCCTAACCACTGTGCCACCCTTTGATATAGTATATTTTTGCTTACCTCTATTTTCTTTGAATTAAGTACACTAATACCTAGTTTATTAGTCACTTTCATCTTTATCAAGTAACTCCTTTACCATTGTATGAATAGATTTACTTTGTTTAAACTTGAACTTGCTGTATAAAAACTAAATTTAAGCGTAATTTTCTGAGCACTGGTCACGAAGTCCGGAACCTCCCTCCTGTCAACTGACATCATGTCACGTTTCCAAAGTATGTTGAAACTTTTCTTTACACATATTAAATGGTGAGTGTTAAATATAGTACGTTGAATCACAGCACTTCATATTGACCCATTATGAAGTTTATGTAGCTAGTCAGGATAACACTTTGTGACTTTTTTTTAAAATGATAAAATGCGCTTTGAATGACTTTTATATATCTCTCTATGAATGTGAATCGGCCATCATGTTTAATTTTTAATTTTAATAAAATATGATCATAAATCGCATAAAATACAGTAATTCATTCATTAAACGTTTCAAACCATATGATTTTCATGCATCTAATAAAACTAAGAGAAAACATCACGGTGGCTGGCAGCGTGCACTTAAACAAACACCTTCATATCGCAGAACTATTCCTGTTATTGTCACTTCAAAACTGCCGTTCACTTCCCAACAAAATTATGCATCTCCAGTCTCTCTAATCATCTGATACTTATCAGAATACGACGATTGTTGCATTACAAGAAACATGGCTCCATGAACTCTATGATGACAATCTGGTTTCCCTAAATGGTTTTACATTGTTTAGACAGGATCGACTATGCTCCAGAAAGGAAAGAGGTGGAGGTGTTGCAACTTTCATTCATTCTCAATGGTCAACTTCAAATAATGTATGTTTTTTTTCTCTATTGACTTTATTGATTGTATAACAGTCAAATGCCGTCCGAAACACTTATCCAAGTTTAAATACGTCTTCATCTCAAACATTTATGTTACTCCTGGCTGTTCTGCGTCGGATCTATCTGATTTTGCTGATGAATTCACTAAATTCGCCGTTACAAATCTTGAAAACTCTTTATCAGTTGTCACAGGAGATTTTAACTGCTGTGATCGTTCTTTCCTTGTATCATTAGGTCATGTCTATATTGTTAAATTCCCTACTCGACTTGATAAAACCTTGACCTGGTGTTCATTAATGATGAGGAAATATATGAAGCACGCAGACGTGCTCCTAAAATGAACTCGGATCATTGTATTATTCGGATATTACCTAAGATATACAGCAGATCTCACCATAATATCTTCTCAAATTTGTCCAAGAAAACACAGCAAAGGTGTTACTCACAGGAAAATATGCTCAAACTGAGATGTATAGTAAATGACACTAACTGGAAACTTTTCAACGAACACACACTGGATGATACTATTTCCAATTTGGCTAACTATCTTAAATTCTGCCTTGATATATGCTGTCTGAAACAGATAATTTTCAAAAGAATGGATCGTTTTTCTTCCCCTCATGTCAAAAAATCTCGTAGAGAAAAAAAAGAAGCTGTATATCTAAAACAAGAGGTTAAATGCAACAGTTTGCCTTTAGAGTTATTGGAAAATATTGGGCTGTAAAGAATATCATCGTAATGTAGAAGGAAAAACAAGTTCTTTTCAGGGTATTTCATATTTTCATCTTTATAGAGTATTTCCCAGAAGGTTACCTTTGAATGCTTCATTCATGTACAATATCTCCTTTGCACACAGTGATGGGATATTCTTTGTTGGTTTTTCTATACCAGGATAGTTAACCAACTAAGAGAAATGCGTTCAAACAAAATATAAATGGAGGATATTCTGAAGAGGATTGATTCGATCAACACAATAGTAGTAAGGAAAAGTAATAAAAGCATTATCCTGAACAGTATTTACATAATGTACAGAATTCTGAGTGGAGATTAATGCATAATATTTTCGTTTCTTAAGGATCTTCAAATAAAATGGTAACAGATAGTAAGCCGTGTGAAACACTTCTAATGCATGAATAATCTCCATCCAGACATTAATGAACTGCGTCGGTGACATAGTGGTAGAATGCCCTCCAACTACGCCGAAAGTGGTAGTAGGTTTAATCGCCTACTGACACACTCCTTTACCTCACAAAACCAGTTATAAGACTGGTTAAGCGGGAAGGTTGGGCATGAGGCTAGCTAACAATCCCATAAGAATAAATACCACTGCAACCGAAACTTCAAACCTTTAGCCTGAAACTCAGTGTTCCACTGGGCACATGAAGGAATAACTAATAATATATTATAAATAAACATTAATTAAAACGAAACAGGATCTCATCATCAGCTGACATCGTTTAGAGAACCACTGGAAAACCTCCAGGGAGTACAGGACAATCAGATGTTTCATCCTAGTTTGGGATTCTTCATCAGTACACATTCACCACTAGCGTTCGAACTCGGGATGTTCTGGTGACAAGGCAAGCTAGATCGTAGACTATTAAGCCACTGGGACCCAATCCATTGGCCAGGCGGTGAATTCCAACTTCTGCCAATTCACGAAATAGCGCGACCACTAGTCAATGTCACTGGTGGCGAGTATTTGTCCTCACATCCGACCTGCTGCAGCCTATTGGTTACGATTTCCCACTAGAACCCCAGGCAGTTACCTACCTGCATAGGGCAAGTCGCCAGTGAGCATCTCATCGATAATCACGTTTTGGTTTGTAGAAACTTGATTGGTGGGTTCGCACTGATGAAGAGTCCTTAACTAGGACGAAACGGCTGTCCAGTACTCCCAGGTGGTTTTCCAATTGTTCTCTAACACATATTGGCCCATGATGAAATCCTGTAACCAATCAATAAGATCTCTACCAATCAATATTTGAAAACAAAACACTTAATTCAATGAAGTCTCTTTTCACCGTGGAATTCGTCCACTTAGCTGTACACTCACAAAAAATTGTGATGAAAAATCAAATTATAACCAGAGGAAGGGGGGCGGTAACATTGGTAAGAGTGTAGTGGTGTAGTGTGGTGGTGTCAAGATACATATTTATTGATCTCAATCAACACAGGAAAGAAGTTCAATAAACGTATGCGTACCTACCAAAGACAAAACGCTTCCATCTCCTCTGCATTGCTGAAGATTCAGCCATTTATAACTCTTACATAATTCCATATTAACCTTTATTTCTCTGTATGTCCTTATCATAACTCACTAATTAAACTATTCATCTTATCACGTAACGATTATTATTATTATTCCCTTGCGTTCCGAGTGGAACATAGGGCTGGCTTCAACAACACATCTCCACTTTCTTCTGTTTTCTACTATCCTCTTCAGCTGGGTCCACGATTGACCAAACTCTCTCATCTCTTCCTCACACGATCTCTTCACCCACTCGTTGCTAACCATTCGGATTCCATTCCAGTAATACTCTGCATTCTGTGCGATGTCATTCGCGGCCTCCTCAGTGTATGTCGACACATCTCCACCTTCTCCTGCATATTTGTTGAGCGATCGGCTCTTGCTTGTTGGTTTGTTTCCATGGTTTCTTGTTGATTATTCTTTCTGGCTGTTTGATCTTCAGTATGGAGCTAGCCAGTGAGGGCAGTTATTGATGAAAGTCTGCAACAGGCTGTTGGAAATTCTTTTTCGTGACACACTGGCAAAGTTTCTCACTGACTGACTTCACATTGGTGTTGAAAATGCGAATCTTGTTCCTTATGTATGGTCGTGTGCGGAAGATTTCCAAACTAGTTTCAGGCTGATCAAGGCGTGCGTATCTTGCCTTCTGATTCGGCCTGACTTTGACATCTTTGTCTGTTTCTTTCGCCTGTAGTTAAAAAAAGACGCTTCCTGGCCAGATAAGTGAAGGAGGCGACCCCTATTAAATCTCTCTCTGGTTGATTGTGATTGATGCTGGTTGTATCACGTGACCATATTGCGCTTATTCAACTTCTTTCACGTGTTGAATAACATCAATAACTAAGTTTTTTGACAATACATCAACACTACACTCTAACCGATCCACACCCCTTGTTAAAACTTGATTTATCACCCATTTTTGAAATGTCTTGACAACAATAACACTAACTTATTTTTACTTCTCATCGGAAATACCTAATGTACACACACACCTACAAAAGTAAGTATACATAATTGCGATTTTGTAGGCATTTGAATGACTGATTATAGGAACTCATAATCAGCTGACATTGGTTAGAGAACCATTGGAAAACCAGCTGGAAATACTGGACAGTCAGCTGTTTCGTCCTAGTTTAGGCTGTCCCAAACTACTGTCAGCTAATCATGATGAAATCCTGTAACCAATAATTGCGATTCTACAGCCATGTGAATGAATTCCCCAGGTAAAAGTGACTCTTTGCTGAACTAAGTGTTTTGTTTTCATTAATGGCACACTTCTGTCTAACCTGAAGCATCAACCAATCCTGTATGATATTTCTTCTTCACATCCTTTGAGAAACGTCCACTATTAGGTTGAAAACCGATTGTGAAAGGTGTAGGAGGGACTTGTTAACCTACAGACATCTTAATAGCTGAATAATTGAAAATTTTCAGGTAATGACTTTAATTTCCCAGATGAAATTGACAGTTTCTACTGAAAATCCAGGGAAATAATTAACTTGTGCGTTGGAAGCACAATGGTTACGACGCTCGCCGACCATCTACATGGTCCAAGGTTCGATCCCCTGCCAACGAACACCTGATATCTATGATCAGCCTGAAAAATTTGGGCTACCGATATCACATGCCGAAAATTCCATACTTGTACCAAAAATACGGTATGGCATCAAGCTATAATAAAAAAAATAATAAATCTTTAAGAGTTGGTTTGTAAGGATTAGATTTTTTTTACGAGTTTGATCACAGATTGATTTTTTTTATTACAGCTTGATTCCACACCGTATTTTCGGTACAAGTATGGAATTTTCAGCATGTAATAAATATCAGGTGTGCGTCGGCAGGGGATCTAACCTCGGTTCATGTGTATAGTCGGCCAGAGTCTCACCTCTGTGCCACCAACGCAAAGTTAGAGAACCACTGAAATCCAGCACTGGAGTACTGGACAGCTGTTCCATCCTAATTTCTCGGGAATCACTGGCAGTATGCACCAACTGAGTGGGGTTCAAACCCACGACCTTCCTGTCACAAGGCAAGCTGGCTCGTATATCATTCAACCACTAGGACCCAATTCAACGGCTATCCCATGAATTTACACTTCTACCAATTCGTGATTTAACGCGACCACCAAATAATTATTCATACATTGAATACATATCCACCCCATGATTTCGCCTTTTCACTTCAGTTTTGGTAAAAACTTGTGAATCAGCAGTTTGTTGACATTTGAAGTAAACGTCAGAGTAAGGAAACATAATCAAGGGTCATTTTTTTTAGTAGAATAAACCAAACGAAACAAGCGAAATTGTCTGAAGTGTATATAACGAAAGAGTATTTATTATTATTATTATTATTGTATTTTCATAGAGGAACATAGGGCTTCAGCTGCGCACCTCCATTGCTTTCGGTTTTCTGACAACTTTTTCACCCTGCTCCAAGTCTGTTCACATGCTTTCATCTCCTCCTCGCATGATCTCCTCCAAGTCACCCTTGGACGACCAACTCGCCGCCTCCCTTTCGGGTTCCATTCGAGGGCTTGTCTAGTGATGTCACTTGATGGTTTCCTCAGCGTATGGCCAATCCATCTCCATTTCTTTCTGCCTAATTGTTTCACAATCGGTTCCTGATCGGTTCGCTCCCAGAGATCCCTGTTGCTAATCTTTTCTGCCTATCTGATCTTGAGTATTGAGCGGAGACAACTGTAAATGAAGGTCTGTAGTTTGTTTGAGATGCTCTTTATGACTCGCCAAGTCTCTGATCCGTATAGTAGCACTGACTTCACATTGGAGTTGAAAATCCGGATCTTATTTTTGATGCTGAGTGCTGTTGACCTCCACACAGATTTGAGAGTAATGAAAGCTTGTCTTGCTTTTCCGATTCTGGCTTTGATGTCCTCGTCAGTTCCGCCTGTAGTTGAAACGATGCTTCCCAGGTAGGTGAAGGAGGTTGTTTCTTTCAGGTTCTTCCCACTAATGCTGATTGTTGTCTGTTGTTGTCGTTGATGTTGGCTAGGAATCTTCGTCATCTCTGTTTTTTCTATGTTCACGTAAAGTCCTATCTTTGATGCTTCTTCTGCCAACTTGTTACTTTTCACTTGCATATCTTCCAGTTTATGGGAAATCAGACATATATCATCGGCGAAATCCAGATCCTCCAAGTCTTTTGTGTCAGTCCATTTTATGCCTGTTCCCTCGTTGGTTGCCGTTGTCTGTCGCATTATCCAATCAATTGCAATCAGGAAGATCATTGGTGATAGTAGACAGCCTTGCCTCACTCCCGTCGTCACTTCGAAGGCTTCCGTAAGAGTATTTAGGCAGTCGAATTTTCAAATAGGCCGCCTTTGATTAGCTAAAGGTTAGTATAAGTATCCAGTTTAACAACTATCACTTTGATATCAACACTTAGCCACAATCTTTAGTCAACCGCGTGATACAGTTGTTGTTGTTGTTGTTAATGTTTTTGTTGTTGTTTTTTCTGGAGTACACGTAATAAACATAAATAAATCTGACGAAAAACATGCCGAAATAACAACACACTCACACACAAGTTTTCAAACTGATAGCTGTCAGCGCTGATTGACATCTAATGCAAAAAATGAAAACATGTGTTATTTAGCCTTCGTTCACTTTTTACACAGATATTAACATGTCAGAGGGAGGTGGATTTTCACCGACTGAAAGTTGACATGTTAACTATCGTCTTGTTTTGAAATATTTTTTTATGGACTAGTTTGTGACGTCACACCTAACTTTTACTTGTTTTACACAATAAAAAATGTAATGATATGAAAAATTCTCATCATGTGAATTAAGGAACAATTAAGTATTGGTTTTTGTAGGGATTTTATTGATGAGCTGAGATCGGTTAGAGAACCATTGCAGAACCACCTGGAAAAACTGGATAGCTGGTTTGCCCTATCTTCAGGTAGGTGGTCACCTGGAGTTTTAGTGGGAAGTCATGACCAGTAGGTACAGCAGGTCGGGCATGAGGACAAATACACGCCACTAATGACATTGGCAAGTGGTCGTGCCATGTTGTGAATTGACAGAAGTTGGAATTCACCGCCTGGCCACCAGAATGTCATGGGTACATACCCTCGTGGGTGTTTGTTTACCTTGAAGGGTCCCGAACTAGGACGAAACAGCTGATTGTCCAGTACTCCCTGGAGGTTTTCCAATGGTTCTCTAATCAATGTCAGCCCATTATGCACTCGTGTAATCAATCGGTCAAATGTCTACAAACCAATACTTAAAAATTAACTAATTAGTTTTCAATTCTCACGACTGCATAGGATCACTGACGCTGTTACTTCCCACACACTCGAACTTATTTAGTTACTAGCTGACAGTAACCCCTGACCTTTGTTTTGAGCTATTAACGTACATATAAATCCTTGAATTACAGAACAAATATGAAGAGGTAAGATGTCACTTTCCTGACTTATATGTCCATAAAAATGTAAGATTTGCATAACAAGTAATTATCTGATAGGTGATGTGGTTAGTAATACAGACTCCCGCATAAGAAGGAAACCGATTTTTAGTATGCCCTGTTATTAAAAGTCCTTTAGAGATGATTTGAGGCCGTGAGGAAATCCACCTTGACATTAAAGTTATGATTTGGATCTTATATCCATGTGTCCTATGAGTTCTGCTCAGGAATTCAAAAGTTCTGATAAAAATTTACTCTATATCCAAGTTAGACCACGAGCTGCCATCGATTATAGAGAAACAATGAAAACGTGCACGAAGAACTGAACATTCGTTTCGTCCTTTCTTGGAGTCTCCATCAGTTTAAATCACAGGTTACACTGGAAGCCGTACTCAGGACCTTCAGGTTCAAAGACAAACAGCAGTACTCACCGATGACCCTCAAGTATATCCAACTGGTGCATGTAGCTAATTTCGAACCTATTCCAGTAGTTGAAGTTTTAAGACTCGATCCCTTGGGCGGGGGTCATTGGTATGTAGGGATGAAGAGTCCTAAATAAGGGCAGAACAGCTGTACAGTACTCCCTGCTGTTTTTTAATGGTTCTTTAGCTGAAGACAGTTCGTAATGAGTCTTGAGATTGCATAACGGTCAAGTGCATATTTCTTCCTGAAAACTTCATTTCAATACTCAATAGTTTTTGGTTGAAGATTATACATTGTTTGTCCTCAATATCTCCTGGAGAATGTGTTTTATACAGCTAGATTATTTACGATCGGATAAAAACTCACTCACTTCAGATGTAATCTTAATTCAAGGAACACTTGTACTATTTACGAAGACTAGTAAATAATGATGACGCGGATTAAATTCAGCGCTGATTTCGTCCTGAAACAACATCAGTTTGAGACATCTACGCGAGCCAATCATCAACTCGCCAGGATCTGATCCCGGAGCTACAAAGTTAAGCGGCCATCTGTCTTTGACCAACAAGTTACTTGGATAGGAATTTATTGACTTAGGAATACTAACTTGGTGGTGATAAAGTGCCAACACCAATCAGTGTCATCGACTGAGTATCTACCACAGCCTGACTTAATTGACTACACTAGTCACAACTTCTTAATAAGACTAAATAGTAGGGAAAATTGTTGTGTTGATAACATAATATGGTTTAGTATATGCTGTGTCTACTACCAGTTAGAAGTAATTTGAATAAAGCAAGAACAACAGTGTGGTTTGTGCAGAATAATATGGTACCATCATTTATTTCGTTGGCTTCTCATCAGCTGCTGCTTACAGCCTACTGTCGATATGTTGATGACACATTTATAGTTTGCAACAATGAAACTCATGCTACACACTTACTTACTAAGATTATTTAATAATGCACACATCAATATTGAGCTTACTATGGGACATGAAAGTGACGGAAAGTTCCACTTCCTCGACATTGACATAGAACGCCTAGAAGATGTTAGTCTTCAAAAGTCAATTTATCGAAAGCCTACATGGAAAGGACAATACTTACATTTTAATAGCTTCTGTCCAAATAGCTTTAAACGCGGTCAAGACTCTGTACTATAGAGCGAGGAGAATATGTTCTATAGAGAAATTAGAGGAAGAATTTGAGTTTCTTGAAAAGATAATGAAGAGCACTGAGTACCCTCAGGGGTTCATCAACAAGTATGGAAGACCTAAAGTTACAAATGTAAACAAATCAAAATGGGTAAAAACCAATCTACATTCAGCTTGATTATAATAGTGAAAACATTGCAACGATGATCAACAGCAGGCTGAGTACATCACTAGCCATAGCCTACCCTGCAGCTAAGCTCGTTCCCGTCTATCGAGCAACTTGCTCTTTGTTGCAATCAAAAATCGATAGATATCATTCTCATGTTAACTCCAACTCTATATACAAATTTACATGTATCTACGGGAGCAGTTACATTTGAAGGACAGAAAGAAGGGCACATCTACTATTTCCTGAACATGTACCAAAGAGCTTACGACTAAAAGGAACAAGTGCTTTAAACAGTGTCATCGCCAGGCATCCCTCGACACGGGTCATGAAGTGGAAATCGAGAAATCCTTCAAAATGATCAATAGACAAAGGAGCTCCATTCTCCTCAAGTTTGCTGAAGCAATTTAAATCAAATGCTTCAAACCAGATTTATGTGTTCAGAGAGAAGCGGTTATCAGTCTTTCTTGCCCTGGTAACTGGATGTCTTCATTCTCTCATCTGATTACGTAATCTCTGTCTTTAACATTACCTCACTTTTTCTTCAAATCTGTAATTTTGCTTGTCTCTTGTTTACATGACGTGAGTTGAACTCAGTACATTGTTACCTAATTTGTTAGTCACTTTGCATATATTGCATATCTTGTCTTTGTA
Organism: Trichobilharzia regenti; assembly: GCA_944472135.2. Taxonomy (NCBI): domain Eukaryota; kingdom Metazoa; phylum Platyhelminthes; class Trematoda; order Strigeidida; family Schistosomatidae; genus Trichobilharzia; species Trichobilharzia regenti. The sequence continues at coordinate 39,382,576 of OX235267.1, forward strand.
ACGTAACTCCTTTACCATTGTATGCATACATTTATTTTGACTTGAACAACCTGTGTAAAAACTATATGGGCGTAATTTTCTGAGCACTGTTCACTCACTAATTGTGGAACTTTCTGTCAACTGACAACAAGTAAAATTTGCAATTAGTTTAAAACTTTTCTGAACGTAAACCTCATAATTTATTTGGGCTGTAAGCAGCTGATGAGAGGTCAACGAAATAATTGATGGTACCATATTATTCTGCACAAACCACACTGTTGTTCTTGCTTTGTTCAAATTCATCAAGGGGAATAAATGCATGAAGTCAGAATTAAAGCTCCTTAACCATGATAATAGTCTTTGAACCCATTAAATTTCGGTGATCTGACTGATGAAGCGGTTTTTCGCAATTAGAGTGAGTACTACCCACTGTTTGATATTTACGAAGCACTGACATTTTAACTGTAGACGTTTAATCATTAGACTATATTGGTATATGAAAATGCCTGATTGGTTGCCTAGGCTACATATCTCACTCGTCGATGAGTAAGATATTCATGACCATAACTTCACGGTGAAATGCTGACATCTAATAGCAACCTGTGCACATTATTTTGAATTTCTCCAGGGAGGGATTTTTATCGGATTCCACAATCTCTTTGGTAACATATCAGCTCTAATTAGGGACAATTTGACAAGGTATTCGAGTACTTTCATAATGTTATATGGTTGCTAAGGATAAGCAATTAAATTTAGAATGAACCTTTTGTCTAACTTACAAGACTCAGACAGGAAGAAATTTCCTACTTGGATTCGACTGCTAGCCACCAGTAACCGAATAATATTTATGCATAATGATGTCATGTTGACGAGGATATGATTATTGCACCAAAGCCTGCTTGAATACTTGTCAGCACGGAAAGTACCTTTGCATCGAGATTCACTCAGTGTTATCTGATAAGATTTTCAATTTTACAGCTGACATCAGCCACAAAACCATTAGGGACCAACTATGAAGTAATGGACAGATTTTTTGAACTGATTCGGAAAAATTCAGTAGTACGAACCCACCAGAGTTTGATAGCAGATAGTTCCATTTGCCTGGAAAGCTTGTAGACCATTTAGCTACTGGGATCGGATCAATTGACCCATGAGTTCTAACTTCTGCCATTCCGTGATAAATATATATATATGTATGTCAGTGACGAGCAACTTACTTGATATGGTGAACACTGGTGGTCACTTTAATATATGTGTAAAACTTGGGCAATGTGGTGGTAAGTAATTCTATATTGGTTTGTTTATTTAACGTATCACAGAGTGAAACAGTTGTATTATTATCTAGATGACAAAGTTTCGAACATAATTTATTGTTCATAATCATATCAATGGTAATCACACGACTTTGAAACTTGAGTTGTATATTTTAGATTGCAGCGTAAAAATGAAACAAGATGGGAAGTTAAACACACTATTGTGTGTTTACAGGAAATCCACACATTCAAACAGATATTTGGACTTCCGATTATCCCATCCTATGTCAGGAAAAATAGGGTTGGTGAAATGTTTAAATGACAGAGCCCGAAAACTAAGTAGAACCAAGGATAGTGACACATATAAAAGAAGCGCTGAAACTTAATAATTCTCCTGATAAATTGTTCAGGAAATATGTGGAGAATTGCAAAAATAAAATGAATAATGATAGTAGTGATAGTGATAATAATAATAACAATAATAATGATAATAATAATAATGTTAATGACGACACTAAGAATAAGGAATCTGAATCATCAGTAGTAATTCCATACAAGGAAGGAACTTCAGAAACCACCTTACGCAGAATTCTTAACAAGACAGGAATAAAAATGTCCGGCGCTTAAACTGAATTAGAAACAATATTTGTCGGTTAAAGGATCAATCCTGTAGAGCCTTTAGAACAAAACAATTCAGTTTATCTAACATCCTGCCTGCAATGATTGTCAGTTCAAATACATAGGTCAAACTAGTAGAACAGAGGCAGTCAGACTAGCTGAACATAAAAACCTAGCTAAATCTAGATTGGTTTACCCAAATAAGATAAGAAATCTAGAGAATAGTCCAGCTATGGCACTCAATACATGTAATTACACACAACCATACTATAGGATGGATAAGATGACAGTTTTAAAATCTAATTTAATGGGTTGCAGGGAACAGGATTGATATGGGAAGCTATATGTTATCGAATCAACTGCAAGTTTATGTAATAGGAATGACTCAACACATGTCCACTTCGACATGTGGAAATTTATACTAGCACAACGACGACGAGTAGGAAGGAACAAAGAACATTATAAAACTCAAGTTTCAAAGTCGTGTTATTACAATTGTTGCTATGATCATGAACAACAAATTGTGTTCGAAACGTCATCCATTAAATAATACTGTTTCACTGTGTGATACATCTAATAAACAAACTAATATGGAATTACTGATGGTCACAATATCTCACTAGAACTCGAGGTAACCTCGTGTTTGCGACCATGCTCTAGTGATCGTCGGATTAATTTCAAAGCTTTGGTTTTCATAGATTTGGTTGCTTACAGGTATGTCCACGAGCTGAAATCAGTTAGAGAATCACCGAGATCTATGATGTACTGAAAAGCTGTTTCACCATGGTTAGGGCCTCCTCAGCGCCAGGGTTGGAACACACGAGTATCAGTTGAAAAGGCGAGCCTTTCAGTCATTTAGCAACTGTGAGGGGAGAGATCCTCCGGATTGGTAAGACTAACATCTGCCAGTTCACCATGCAATACCAGAACAACCCAATATAACCCCACCCCCAACTTGATGTATGTCATCTGTCATTGCTTCTCAATGAAACTTAAGTCAGTGCATTGCACACTGTGTCATTCAATGGCGATCAATAAAATTTCCGCTTTCAGTATGAACCATAGTCTTGGGAAATAAAGCTTAACGAAATCCCCACATCCAGCATATCCTGAAATTTGTTTCGTTTTTTTTTAAATGATTACAGCTAAGATTTTGGAAATGTTTATCTGTGTACTACATTTAGCCCACAAAATTACAAGCTAATTAATAATCACACAATATACATTGCCAAAGAAGACTTTTAGTATTTTACCGGTTTAAATTTCCCATCCCATCTCCTTGCGCGCTTCAATATTCATTTTAAATTAACACAAATTAGACTGAGAGGAACATGACATACATTTCTTCTCTTCATTATATTTTTGTGTTTTTCAATCATGAAACAGATTTGTGATATCATTTGGATTTTTGTATATAACCGCTTTTTTTCTCCGGTTTTCCTATGACGTCTTCATGTTCTAGTTATTCTGTTTTGTTATTTTCCTTTCTTTTTCTATTAGAAGACAACCACTACAGTTTCACATTCTACAAAATTTCATCTCTTTTAGGTGTATCTGCTCTATACAGCCTGTTACGTTGAGGTTACAATCAGGGCATGTGTATCCTTGGGTTTTTGAACTCTCTCTTCATGTATCTTGAATTCAAAGGTGACATCGTAGAGGAAGTTCTTAGAAACAGCCTTTCTAAATGTCTGAAGAAGATATTTCCAACAGCCAATCTACGTATCACATTCTCCTGCAGATAGTCAATCCAGTCTAACGCTAAGGACAAGATACCGCTTTTGGCCACTTCAAAGTGTATTTATCAATTTACTTGCTCGTGTGGAGCAAAGTATATCGGCCGTACGCAATGTCAAGTTCAAAAATGTATTCTGGAACACTGTCCAGCTTGGTTGACCAGAGGTGAAAAGAAGAATAGCAGCAGCTCTATCCTCGAACACCTTGTCATCTCCAGAGATCGAGCACCTCCCCAACATGAACGCTTCACAATGCTACTCAGAGTCCTTCAACATCGTACTAAAGGATTTTGAATACGCCTTCTGTACACAGCTAAATCATTAGCTACTCGGAATATGAGACGGGACGTGTGCATTCAAGAGCGATACATACATTCTCTGGTCCTACCGTGGCTAGAGTAAAAATCTTACTACAATTTTGCTTCTTTCCTTTATTACATAAGTTCACTATTATTATTATTGTTATTACTACTATTATTTTATTACCATTACTATTCCCATCATCCATATTTTATTACCACTCTATTACTGTTTATTAACAACACTGCTTTTTCATACAGATTTTATACAAAAACACTTTGTAGACTTTCCACTAGTTCCTGTCCATTCTACACGAGCTAACTTATTAGTCATTAGTCTCACACTTATTACGTCATGCCAACTTCTCTCTCTTTCTAAGTTACAAATAGTCATCCTTATAGGTTACATCTTACATTATGTAATGCATTTTTCGAGGACACAAATTTTATCAGTATCTGAATGATCCGAAGAATTCTTTGTTAAATATAATTACGATTGTATAGCAGTTTATTGAATCGACAATACTGTTTGAAACAAACTCACTTTTATTGATATTATTATATTTAATATTCTCATTTCGTACTTCGAATATGTTTGACTTTATATCATAAATGTGGACAAATTCCTCTGGTTAATTTTGTTTTAATTTTTAATTTTATTTTTATTTTGAACAAATCAGATGCAAGATTGTGACAAATGCTAAGAATTCCATTCTGTATTATAAGTACTGTGTGTTTTGGAATAAAGTAGATTATTATTATTTGACTGTTGTGATCTTTATTGCAGTTCATACAGTTTATTTTGTAAATGGTATTAATTAAACCTTCTTTTATTGTTGGATCAACATTTCATCCGCTCAATAGTGAATGAATTCACTGCATTGGCTGGTTTGTGTGCTATATTTCTATTTCTAATGATCTTAGAGTTATAGCCGTTATTTAAGGAGACAGTAGTCAGGACTGTTGCCGACCATGGACATGGTTCGAGGTTCGATCCTCTGCCAATGAACACCTGATGTCTATGGTCGGCCTACGAAATTCGGGCTACCGATGTCCATGCAGAAAATTCCATACTTGTACCAAAAATACAGTGTGGAAATAAGCTGTAATCAAAAATCAAGGAAAATAAATAAAAAAATAAAATAAAAAAATTTTTAAACATGGCACGATGAATTTTTCTGTGTTTTCAGATAATGGTTTCTTTTATTGGTGTTTCGATTTGAGTTTAATTACTTTTCAATGAAATTGTAGGGGCATTTTCATTCATTTCAAATAGAGGAAACACCAAAAACAAACCCCAGGGAATTCCTCCTAGAAGCCTGCTGGGGGCTCAAGTGAATCAGTTAGCGATTAGCAAACAAACACGTCACTGTAGACCAAAGTCACCTACCAGCTAATAAAGCGGAAACCACATGACAAGAAAGTTCGAATAATTCCATGTGAGTAAAAATTATCAATAGAAATGTAAACTAACAAACAGGTAGTCATGACAGTGGTTGCCAGGAGTTACAGTTACGATTGTATCATTATTCGTGGATAATTTAAATAAGTTTATTACAGACTAAAATTATGCACTGAAGATATTGTCTAGAAATGGGGAGGGCGAAAGCTTCTCAATTAAACCGACTAGCTCCCCAGAGAGAACACAACTAATTCAATATCATTTATCTGAGCTACAAATCTTCTCTCTATTATTTTGAAATAACGTAGTTCTTTAAAAAAAAGTCTGAAAGTTATTTGAATACATCTTCATATGATTGTGACCGGCGATAAATTGCACTCCTGTTTGAAGTGGTATAATAAGGTGAGCAATATTGATGTTTGGCATTGATCGAGTGCTAAGTAAGGAGGGGAAATAAAACGACGAGGCTGTGAAGCTACATTGACTGAGATGGTTAGGACAAGTGTTACGTATGCCTAGTCATCACCTTCCTCGATGTGCAATGTTAGCTGACATATGGTCAGGCTGGAAAAGAGCTAGCTAGTTGTGGTCAGACCAAAACATGGCTTCATCATCAGTCAATGAAATCCACAATAGTTAGTCTAAGCCACATAGGAAGGTGTAGACTTCCTGACTGACTGGTTGGGGTCCTCGGGATGGTAAAAACCAATGGTTGGAAACAATTGGTGATATGACTCAAAATTGTTCTCAATTGCGCAGATGCATCCACTCCTTGTGACTTACGATTTTCAATGAAACTACATTGTTCTTCATTATTACTATTTTTCGTTGACTCACACTTCTCTTTACTGTCTCTATTATGCATTTCTTCTAATTTCTTCTCTTGTTTTGTAAGCTGCATGAAGTGTGGCAACTCGAAGTGTCGCAAATAGCTGCAAAGTTCTATGTCGTAAACAGACAGACATTCGAAACATCATCATCATCAGTGGATATTCCTTTTATCCTTGTGTTCATTTTTATTTCCTTTTTGTTTTGACTTGTATGTCAACTCCGCTGACAATATTCGCTCAACTGTAAATGTTTACCTTAGTTTTCGATCATTCACTGTATAAATTGAAAAGAAACGAAGGCAGTAAATCAAATGGTAATTAGTTAATTGATATTATATTTTAATGCGTCATCATAAATTTTAATCAAACAAATTTTAACGTCTTTTGTGTGTGCGTGTGTGTGTAGTTGAGTTTTTGTCAAAACTGGTTTAACCTCACCTAAGCCTGTTTCAGTGCTTCTGTCGCCTTCTTGGTAAAATGCTCGCCAACCATGCCACAAGTGGTTCGGGGTTCGATTCCCGGCCACAGACGCACTCCGCCTTTACCTCGCTATGTCAGTAGTAAATAAGACTGTTAAAGAGGAAATGTTGAACATGAAGCTAGCAAACCCATCTCGTGAGAATAAACCCCATTGCTATCGAAACTTCAAGCCTGCAGTCTGAAGCCCTATGTTCCACTGGGAACGTAAAGGTATTAAAAAGAAGCCTGTTTCAGATGTTTTTCGCCTATCTGAGCTATTTTCAGTCACATTCTACCAAACAAATAGGTGGCGATATTCTGAGATTTCAAAGAGTCATTTTTTTGCTTGATTCAAATAATGTTTCAGAATTCAAAAAACATATTTCGATACTTCAATAAATGAAAGAATGTGAGTTCTTGGATGTTTATTCTGCCATATAATAACGGATGTTTGGAATATATCGGTGGATGTATTCCTATAACTCCAATAAAAATAAGATTTTATCCCCTGACCTTCACATATATGTGGGTGGTTAGTTTTAAAATATTCAGGTGTTGGTTTGCAGTGATTTGATCGATCTCAAGATTTCATAATAAGCTGACATCATTTATAGAACCACTGGGAAACCTGGGAGAATTGAACATCTGTTTCATCCAGTTTGGGACCATCTCCATGGTTCGAGCACAGAAGCTTCCGATTACAAGGTGAGCTCATAGATTGTTCAGCCACTGGGAGGTGATCCAGTTGCCAGGTGATGAATTCCAACTTATGCTTATTCATGATAAATTCCTAGTGTCTGAATGGTCTACGAGCTCGACTTGTAAACGGAAGTTCCCGGGTTTGAACCCTGGCGATAACTGCATACTGATGAAGAGTCCCAAACTAGGATGAAACTGCTATCCGGTACTCCCTAGTTGATTTCCGATGGTTCCTTAGCTGATATAAACTCACGATGAAATCCTGAGGGTTTTAAATTGCTCTCCAACCAAGTGAGATACGGATGTCATGCATGTTTTGTGTTCTCATCAATCCCACAAACAGAGTACTTTTTAAGATTGATGAAATAAGTTTTAACTCCGAAACATTTAGTATCTTTGAGTAATTTAAATAAGGCATTAAGAAGACAAACATCATGGGATGATATGACTTCATAGTTTATTTACAATAGCTTTACAGCTAACAAGCAAGTATGATACATTGGTAGATCAGACACGGAGCATACCTTCGGTTTTATAGGCTATTTAACATCCTGTAAACTTCATTGTATTCCGTAGTAAGGAGAGACTGTCCCTTAGAAAGACAACTTCTGTACTGAAGAAAGCTATCTTTATCAAACTACCATTCAAAGCTAATTAAACCAGTTAGTTGACAGCTGGAAGGCTTTAAGTAGCTTTCAAAAGGACAGTCTACATCCCATATTCCTTTTTCTTTATATCTCAACCGTTTTCAATCCTGGTGACTGTTATGAAAGGGATGGGGCAATTATGAAGATTCATCTTGACACTTTATCAACAAGTTCATCTCCAGATGTGGCGATACTTGGATAAATAGAAAGTTTCAATATCATCTGGAAGAACATGTTCCTATATATTTACTAAGTGACACAGAAAATTCACATATACTCGATGTGATTGTAAATTCAGCATCATCCTTTGCCATACACTCAGCAATCTCTGGGAACAAAATTAATAAGAATGACTGCTCTTGAATGAATTCAAATAACTTTAATTCATGATTATTAAAGATGGTGGAAGCATTTTTTTGGATTAATTACAGTCATTCCAAACTATGTTTGATTGTGGTGGACTTGATTGTACGGAAGATTGTTGGGAACAAGGAGACAGGAATACACTGAACCGCCACCGATAAGAAAACTATAGAAGATCTGGATTTCACGCGTGGATGATTTACGTCTAATATCACACTAACTCGAAGACTTACAGGCGAAAACCAATAAACTGACTGAAGAAGCAGGCAGAGACGAGAGGATTCCAAGTGGACATAGAGAAGAACGAGATGGTGAAGATGGCCAACCAACCAACAGAAACAACAACAACCAGTACCAATAACTATCAATGGGGAGTTTCAATAGAGGTTACTTGCTTCACTTATCTGGCTAAGAAGCATCGTTTCAACCACAGGTGGACAGCACGGATGAAGATGTCAAATCCAACCAGCTAGAATCTGAAGGCCAAGACACACTTTCAGCAACTTGAAACCAGTTTAGAAACCTTCTAAACTGTATTCATTCAGCATAAAGAATAGGGTTTGGATTCTATTCAACGCAACTGTGAAGTCAGTCAGTCATTCACCTCTTCCATGCAGGTCAGAAACTTGCACTGCACCGTGTCACGATAAGGATTTCCAACAATTTACAGAATGTTATCAACAACTGCTACCTTCACTGGCTTTATACTGAAGACCAAATGGCCAGCAAGTCGGCCAGAAAGAATTAGTGACAAGAAAATTCTGGCTGGAAACAAACAGTCCAAGATCCGATTGCTCGACAAGAAAAGTCGGGGTGGGTCGGGAATAATCTCACGGGGTGGCGTCAAATGAAATCGTTATCAATGCAGACCATCACTCGAGTAAAGTCTGAATGGGAAGCGACAAGTTGGTCGTCAGTGTGAGAGTGACATGGAGGAGATCGTGTGGCGAGGAGGAGATGGAAGATTGTGAGGAGTCGTAGTTCAAGCGGAAGAGGACTACGGAAGATAGAACAAAGTGACGAAGTGTTGTTGAAGCCCTGTGTTGCACTAGGAACCTAGGGGAATATTAATAATAAAATCATGTGTACAGAGGGCAGTAGACTTCAATCTCATGCCACCATTATGAAATACCTGACCTACTTATATATGACTTGTTTTATCTGACAGAGTAATTGTCTTACATTTTATTTTATTATTATGAATCATGCTAGTTGTAAAGCAGTTGTAAAGAGACTACGAATTTTTAACTTTGTCTGATTACATTATGTATATTTTATTCTCACCCATTATAAATCTCTAAACTGGTTCGATTGCTAATTCGATAACTTAGTTGAGTGATACAATCCTGAGTTACACTTCCACCTTCATATTAGGTGTTAAGCATCAGTCGGTAGGAAACCCTTCTCATACTGTGTTTCTTGTTTATTTGCAACTCATCAGGAAAACCGTCTCACAACTTTTAAAGTAACCCATAATTCATCATAAGTTAATCCCTTTAATACTCAGTATTTGATTGCATATCTGCAGTGGAATGACTGTTCGTTGATTGGATACTAGTCAGTAACTACTGTGATGTGTCTAGTCCTTTCTTTGCCACAGAATGAATTCTACCACATAGGCTTCCAATGTGGCCATTATTCTAGGTAGCTCGCCATCGCGGTGCACTTTTAATTGCTTATGTTAGTTAGATGGTTAGAGGCAATTGGCCACAGGAAGTCTTGAACCTAGGTTGTGTGCTAGTTGGCACTGACTAGTCAGCAAGGCGTATCTGCAAGCAACTTGAAGAAACTCAAGTCTCTTCTGAGATTCGAACCGGTGTCACCTGGTGCTGCAATCACTTACAGACACGTTGCCACTGAGCTATTCGGCGCTCGCGAATATTTCTGACTGAATTGTCTACCAGCTTGTCGTCAGACTGCAAACTCTTTGATTCACAAATACTTCTGTGATTCAATGTGTTCAATGTGTTCTCCATTCTACTCCTAGTTGTTTGAGTTTGTCAAAAAATAAATAGATAAAGAGAAACTATAATTCCAATATGGGTAACAGTAAAGAATAGACACCAACTTCAGGCGACCTTAAAATAGCCAATCAGATTATTCTAGGTGAAAAGTGGTACCTTATTTATAAAGAAGTGTATCTGCGGTATATAAGGCATATATTTTTAATATGCTGCCAAAACTGGTCCCGATTCTCATAGAAGTAGTTATAAACATATCGAACCAATGTATTCTCTATTTCTCCAGCTGTAGCAGACACTGGTTGCATATAGGTAATATATTACTAAGGGAGAGCTTTGATCTCCGGAAGAAAGTGTCCAAAACATCACCAGTTGTGTAGAACTCACCAACTTATACAGACTTCCTCATATAAAGTGGTTGCATCTGAATGCATAACCATCAATAGCCTGGCAATACTTTTGCAGAGTGATTGACTATTCACATATGCATGTTTATTCCTCCCAAAACCGAATCTAGGAGACATTTTCAACTAGGATTATGACTGGCAACCGCTTATAATGCTGAGCTATCTGACTGTTCAAATCAAGGTCACTTGACCTTGGTGTCTATTGTTTACTCTTGCCCCAATATGGTCCTTCAGCATCTAGGCATTAGTAAGCCGAATATAGAATTTCACGGCAGTATATCTCCGTTTTCTCCTGTTCCTTGTAGTCCTTCCTCTAGCTGGCGACTTTTGATGTTGATGAAACTCCTCAGTAGTCCGTTCAAAGTTCTTTTCATGAAGCACATACATCAAGTTTCTGACCCATATTAGAAGAACTGCCTGACTTGACAGTGGTGTTGAAAATCCAAATTTTGTTTCTTATGCTATGAGTGGCGCAGATTCCCGAACTGACTTCAGAATGATGAAGATCTGGTTCGCCTTTATGATTGTGGTGTAAATATATCTTTATTCGTGACATGGGTCTAAAGTTGAAACTATATGCTGTCCAGATAACTAAGAAAGAATCTTCTGGGTGGTTGGATGACTTCAGCATCCTCGTCTTCACCGTTGCTTATTTAAAGTCCTGTCTTCGCTGTCTGTCTCTTCTGACAGTTTGTTGACCTTCACTTGTTCTATTATTATATTATTGTTCCCTTGAGTTCCTAGTGGAACATAGGGCTTCAACTACACGTCTCCACTTGCTTCTGTCTTCCTTCTGCTGTACTTGTCACCTGCATCCATGTTAGTCCATATTGCTCCAACTCCTCTTCACACGATCTCCTCCATGTCACCCTTGCAACGACGTCCCACTCACCGCTTCCTTTTCGGCCTCGTTCCACTCAAGCAATGGCCTGAATTGCTCGCGATGTCACCCACCAGCCTCCTCAACGAGTGTCCCATCCATCCGAATCCACTTTAACCTGCATACTATTAGTTGGACGACCTTGGTTCTTGTTATTTTGTTTGTTCCCATAGCTTCTGGTTGGTGATTCTTTCCGGCCCGGCCCGGCCATCTGATCTTCAGTATAGAGTCAGCGAAGACAGTTGTTGGTTGATAAAGGTCTGCAACAGGCTGTTGGAAATACCTGTTCTTTGTGACCCGCCCGCCAAGTTTCTGATCCGTATAGAAGAACTGACTGACTTGACGTTTGTATTTAAAATCCGACCGAATTTTGTTGTTGATGCTGGGTGAGTGACGTAGATTTCTAAATTGATTTCAGGTTGATGAATGTGATTCTCATCTTACCGACTCTCGATTAGGCATTCTCGTCCGTACCTCCTGTAGTTGAGACTATGCTTCCTAGATAAGTGAATGAATTAACCTCTTTCAAATCCTCCTGTTGATGGTGATTGGCGCTGGATGTTGCTGCTGTTGTTGTTGTTGGTTGGTTATTTTCGTAACCTCCATTTTGTCTATGTTCACGTGGAGTCCTGTCTTCGCTGACTGCTTCTTCGACCAGTTTGTCGTTTTTCGCTTTTTAAGTCTTCGATTTTGTGTGACATCAAACATAAATCATCCACGCGTGAAATCCAGGTCTTCTAGGTTCTTGACGTCTATCTGTCCAGGATATCCCTGTCTTATCTTCACTTATAGATCTTCAAATTTATTTGATGTTAGATGTGAATCATCCGCGAAGTCCAGATCTGCCGGCGTCTTCTTATCAATCCAATGTATTCCTGTCTATTCTCTTTCGAAACACAGCCTTCGCATAATCTAATTCACTACGATTAAGAATACTATCGTGGGGGATAAAAGGCAGCTTTTGTTTTATGAATATCAGCCTCATGCGACCGCCAGAATCATTGTCTTTACACTGGAAATTTGTTTGATAGTGTCCTGTAGCGTAATCTAAGATGCATATCTCGGTTTCTTTACTTCCAAATCGTTGGTTTGCATTACGTTCTGATATCTTAAGAAATTAAAGAATTATCTTTGGTGCATTTAGAAATAATAGACTGCACCAAGACTTAGGATCAGATGGTTAAAGAGAATAATCGACAAGTAACCATGACAACGAACCAATCATTATCATGAATTAACTTTAGTTAAACAACCATCGAAAACCGAGGAGTACTGAAGTCAACCGTAAACGAGCTTGCTTGTGATCTGAAGGTTCTGGATTTGAGCCCCGATAAGGTTATGGGTGCGTATTGATGAATAGTTTTAAACAAGAACGAAACAGCTGTACAGTACTAGTACTACCCAGTCTTCACTGCTTCTTTAAATGAGGTCATTATCAGATCAAACCTGAAAACAATCAGATCCTTCCACACCGTAACTCCGAAATTATTCCAGCGGTCACCAGTAACCAACTACAAGATCAGACCAGTGAGCTCTGCCAAGTCGAGTGTGATTGGCGAATACTCGCCGACAGCAATATTTGGTGTTCGTGCGAAATGTTGCGGATAGGCAGCAGTTAGAATCGACGGGCCATTGGATTCTTTTTCAGCGGCTTGATGGTTTACAGACTCGCCTTGTAAGATGAAGGTCCAGGACTAGATCATTAGTGTAGTTAAGGATGCATAATGTTGAGGAGTTTCCAACAAGGACGAAACAGCTGTTCAGCAGTGCTTCACAGCTTACAGTGGTTCTCTTAATGATGTTCAAATTCAGGATCAAATTCGGATGTCAAACTTATTTTCACGGCTCAATCTATAAGGATTTGATTTAGTCTAAGTACGTTTTCATTATGAACTTACACATCATTAGGGGAATAGTTGAAAGAAAGGGGATACTGGATAGCTGTATCGTTCTCGGTCAGTACTGCAATGCAATAGGATCGTGTGAATCCACTGGAGATTGAGCTGACGACTATCAGCCTACATGGTGGGTTACACCTGCCCAGAAGGCCTCTTCAAATCATTACTTGTTAAGTCTATTCCCTTGGGTTCCGAGTGGTATATATGGCACTTCAGCAACACGTCTGCAGCATATTTTGACCTGCCCCACGATTTTCATTTCTCCCTTACACGATCACCGCCAAATGCAACCATCGAATCAAAGCCCAAATTGCTGTTTCCAATTCGTGTCCCACTCAAAGTGGTTGTCTGGCGCATGACAAAAGTCAACAGTCTTCTCAGTATACTAATCCAATACTACTTCACTTTCTTCAACGTAATTTTGTTCAGCTTTTAGATTAGATTACTAAAAGGATCATTGCCAGAGATCTTAGTTGCTAATCTGAACTCTGAACGCGTCAGCTGACATTCAGTGTATAGAACAAGAGTAGGAAGACGTTGATAAAAGCCTGTTGGAAATAAAAAATTATATTTGTAAAATCTCAGCGATATTGAAATGAGTAATTCCAACGTTTCGTTCGGAAATCTAGTCCGAACTTCTTCAGGGAAATTAATCGAAATTAACATAACAGAGGTTTTGATAAATAAAAGAACATCTCTTGATTGGACAAAGTTTTAAAAAAAAAGAGATTTTCCTTTTATATATAAACCTCTGTTATGTTAATTTCGATTAATTTCCCTGAAGAAGTTCGGACCAGATTGCCGAGGGAAACGTTGGAATTACTCATTTCAATATCGCTGAGATTTTTACAAATATAATTTTTTACAAATGTCCATTTCTCACTCGGCACCCAAATATTATAGAACTATTTTGTAAAATCTTGACTACAGCTCCTGTTGGAAATACTGTGGATTATGAACACAATTTTCAGCGAAGAGACTCTTTTCAACAACGAATTTATTATCAAGCTGTACAATCGTATATATATGGTTTTATAAAGAAATTATATCCGGTGAGGGAATTAGGTCAAAGGTGTAAATACATGAAATAATAATAGTATGAAATAAATTTGAAATATTTGTGATTATATTCATAGTTTAAGTCAAGTGGAACAATAACTAATGTCAAATTAATGTCAATGACATTAATTATTGTTCCACTTGACTTAAACTATGAAGCTAATCACAAATATTTCAAATTTATTTCATACTATTATTATTTCATGTATTTACACCTTTGACCTAATTCCCTCACCGGATATAATTTCTTTATAAAACCATATGTATATACGATTGTACGGCTTGATAATAAATTCGTTGTTGAAAAGAGTCTCTTAGCTGAAAATTGTGTTCTTAATGCTACAATGGGAATTATTAAATTATTGAAAAAATACTGTGGATAACGCGCCATATCTATGAATTACACAGAAGTACTCACTGACTACGTAGTACTGTTGAGGAATATGATAATTTTCTGGAATACCGATATATATATATATATATATATATATATATATATATATATATATATATATTTCTGCTCAATGCGTAATCTTCAAACAGATTGAAGTCACATGATAAGAAAGTAAATTATTCATAATAAATCTATCATATTTCCCTGAAAATGTTTGTGTTTACCTTATTTTGTTGTGTAATTTTTTGAAAAACCAATACATAAGAAGTGAGAAATTTATTGAGAAAAATAAAAATATCTATAAGCCACAGATCCCTACTGATTAAGAAGATCAGGTTTCTCACCACTCCTTCCCTTCCCCCAACGAACTGAATTGAGTTATAAAAAGCAAAATGAACTGAAGGTAGATAAGATAAGATAAGTTAAGCTTTATTCCAAATCAGTACTTGTGATACAGAATGGAATTCTCAGCATTTTACTACAATATTGCATCCAGTTAGTACATTAACAATAAATATAGTTCTACATAGATTAAGGTTATCTCAGTTAGTTTTGACAACAACATATTAGCATGTCGGTAGCAAAGCCAAAATTTAAACAGAGTGTTTGAAGGTGTTAGAAAAGTAGATACTACTAGCATATTTACTGGCGTAAGCGATAGCAAAATGGTCGAGATATACAGAGTGTGAAAGAACGAACAAGAATGTTTTAAGTAGAGTTTGCAAGGAAGAGAGAAACAAAACAGCACATAACAAAAAAATACAGAAGAAAAAAGGTAGAGAGAAAACGTTGTACCTGTAAATGATGTGAGTTGGAAAGACGAGATCCATTTGTTCTACTGACTATTTAATAAGTTAAAGGTTTCACGCCTAATGCTTTCTTTATCGCACAGAACACGAGCTAGGTAGGGTATGGATGAGTTTTTGTACTTACTAGTGCGGGCATATAGTTTCCTATATAGGCTTCTGGTTTTCCCTGAAGAGATACATGGGGAGAGTTGTGAATGTAGAGGGTGTTGTGAGTCAGATAAAATGGATTTCGCCCATTTTTCACATGAGTCCATGTGCCTGTCCACCAGAATATTAACAAGCTGGCTAAGTGGCAAACTGCTTACCCTGCTGACAACCTTTAACATCCTACGTAATAAGGTATAGTCTTTCTTCAATAGCCCAGGAAAGACTAAGGGGGAACAATAGAGAATAATAGGCAGAATACGGGAGTTAACAAATTGTAGGAGTAAGGGTTGGGTTACACCAGAATGTCTTAACTTCTTGATGTAGAAGGTAAGACGGTATATTTTCTTGGAAATCGTCAAGATATGAGACGACCAGGAAAGATCAGAAGATAGAGTGACGCCTAGGTATTTAATTTCCGACTTGGTTTCTATTTCAGTGCCATCTATGTTGCACACCTCGTGAGTGCTAACCAGTTTGTTTAGGTCAGATTTGTGCCTAAAGGTGAAATTAACTGTTTGGCATTTGGAGGGGTTTAAGGTTAGACCGTTTTCCTTGGACCATTGGCTAATTTCTGATAAGAAGCCATTTAGTTTAGAGCAGTCACTTTGACATTTGACAGGTAAAGATACAGTTAGGTCATCAGCATATTTGACAAAGTTAATGTCATTTGAAGACGGTAGGTCATGTAGGAAGAATGAAAAGAGAAGTGGGGAGAGTACAGCACCTTGGGGGACACCAGCTTCAGTGAGCACAGCAGAGGAGGATTCGCCTTTGTATACGGTGTACTGCATTCTGTTTGAAAAGTAGGAATGCAACCAGTTAGTGACCCAGGACTCGGTTTGTGTCATGGAGAGCTTATTTAGCAAGAGACTTCTAGGTACAGAGTCGAAAGCAGAAGTGAAGTCAAGAAACGTGCAGCGGACATATTTGGCACCTTTGTCTAATGATGAGACAATACTGTTGTGTAAGACGGCTGCAGCGTCTAAAGTACTCCTACCCTGTCTGTAGGCAAATTGTTTGGGGTCTTCGAAGCTTTTAAGGGAGGGTTCGAGTTTAAGAAGTACTAGTTTTTCCATGAGCTTTAGAAACGGGGAAGTGATGGCAATGGGTCTGAACTTTACGTTCTTGCTATTTCCAGGTTTAGGGACAGGGACTATTTTAATGTCTTTCCATGGAACAGGTACAACGTTTTCGGAGAAAGAAGCATTTAGGATATTAGTTAGAGGAAAATAAAGCATCTGCACATTGTTTTAGAACATATGCAGGTATGCCATCAGGGCCAAGACTATGTGAGGGCTTAAGAGTTTTAAGACATTTCAAAACATCGAGAGTATTGAAGTCCTGGAAGTTATCAGCTACAAGATTAGTAACGTTAGAAGTGGTTATAGTAGAAGGAGAGCGTAAAAAAGACAGATTAAGAGCATTAACATCACAAGAGGGAAAAACATTACATCGCTTACTATTGCCAGTAATTTCATTGAAAAATTTCCACATGCTGTTAGGAGATTTGCATGATAAAAGTGTTTGGTTATAGATAGCATTAAGATTTTTGATTTCAGATTTGATTTGAGCATTAATCTTTTTAAGTCCTAACTTGTCTTTGCATTTATATAACATTTCTTTTTGCCTGCGAAGTTGTTTGAGATGGGGAGACGAGAAGCGGTCGAGGCGTTTGAACAGTGTTTGTTTGGGACAGCATATGTCGAGGCAGAACTTAAGATAATCCATTATATTGGTGATTGAGTCATCTAATGTACTTTCATAGAATAGATCCCAGTTGGTATCTTTTAACATGCATCTTAGATTGAGTAAGTTGTCAGATGTGTAGCTTCTTTGTTGTGCTATCGTAGACAGGTGTGAGAAGATTTTAATATGTGTTTTGCTGTATATTTTTGGCAAAACGCGGACAATGCAGTGATCGGAGTTATGTATCGGTGAACGTCTACGTGTTTCATATACTCCTTCGTCATTAGTAAAAACTAAGTCGAGTGTTTTGTCAAGTCGAGTGGGAAATTTGACTATGTTTGTGTGACCAAGAGCTTCAAGAAAGGAGCAATCTGATGTGTTGAAGTCTCCAGTAATAACGGATAGAGAGTTGTCGAAGTTGGCAGCAGCAAACATGGTGAATTCATCAGCAAAATTAGATAGATCAGATGGAGAGCAACTAGGAGAAATGTACATGTTTGTAATATAGAATTGTTTATATTTGGGGAGATGTTTGGGGCGACATTTGACAGTAATACAGTCAATGAAGTCATTTGAGAAGGTGAAGCAGACGTTATTTGAGACAGACCATTTGGAGTGAATAAAAGTTGCAACGCCACCACCATTTTTCTTATTACAACATTGACGGTCTTGACGAAATAAAATAAAGTCCTTTAGTGAGATAAGGTTGTCATCATACAGTTCATGCAACCACGTTTCTTGTAATGTGATTATGGCGGTGTTATGATACGTATCAGTTGACATCAGGATTGTAGGTACATTATCTTATTTGGCAGAGAGCGACAGTTTGTGTTCATTATGACGGGGACCGTAGTTAAGTGTATTGGTGTACGTTTGAGAGCTCTCTGCCAACCACTACGATGTTTCCTCCTTGGTTTCTTTGGAATATGAAAGTCATTTGGTCGTAAATGATTAATAAAGTTACGAGAGTAAATGATTCTGTTAGAATTCATATTTAGGTGATAAATAAATGTTGGTAAACAGTAGACTGGATGCAAAATGTAGATATTATAGTAGCAGGCCCAAAAATTCGAACAGGCCGCCAAGGTCAAGGATGTTTTTTTTTACCTGCTTATATACCTGCTTACCACTAATTTGATCATACTTCCAACATTTATACATTTTGCCTCTTGTTCGGCAGATAGTGTACATTTTAGATTATATTCTTAACTCATTTATTGGTACTTAATAGTTATTGTTGTTGTTGTTGTTGTTGGATGTTTGGACACAATCGGAAGGAAGCCTCGAAACTAGGTTTATGTTTCTCACATTCGTCAGTAAAGCATATCTACAATTGTTGAGGAGCCCGTGTTTTACCTCTGAGGTTCAAACCAGTCCAATCGTCGTCTGTAGCACTTGGAGATTTTACAATTGAACTATCTGGCCTCGTGGTCGACCTCGTATAACACTGCAATAGATATTTGGATTGTTGATATAAGTATAAAACTTGAGCACTGCAGTAGAGTGAGTATAACTCCATTATGGATACAGTTTTATTTTGATAAATCACACAGTATTGTACAGTAATTTTTAACTAATGACCACTTTTTGAACACAAACTATTACTGCCACTCATAATCATATCAAGGCACTGCTCACACAACTTGCTGGCTTCATTTATTTTATTTTATTTTTTGATTACAACTTGATTTCACGCCGTATTTCGGGTACAAGTATGGAATTTTCAGCGTGTGATACCGGTAGTGCAAATTTTGCAGGCTAACCATAGATATCAGGTGTGCGTCGGCGGGGACTCGAACCCCGGACCATATGTGTGTGTGGTCGGCGAGAGTCCTAACTCCCTTGCCAGCAACAATGAGTAAAAACTGTTGATTAGACATTTGAATAAAAATCAATATAGGATAATGTACATACAGAAATAATGATATTAGTATCATCAATCAAATATAATCAGATAGGAACTAAGATGTTTATCTAGTAAAATTAAGTCAAACAGAAGCAAGATTCACAAAACGTTGAATTTTCGACAGTCAATATTTATAAAGGGACATAATTTCTAAATACTTACACCTACGTACTCTAATTACTTCCAGGAAAATATCAGCAGCAACGGAATATGTCATCAAATTATGTCCTAAAGAAGAACTACATAGAATTATTAGTTAGGTAAAGAATGTACGAAATGAAATTGAAAAATTCACACACAAGCTCAAATGTATTCAAAGTGTTAACGATTATAAAAATTGTGATTGAAACATCCAATAAAGCTAGAGAAGTAAACTTAAAGAAATCAAAATCCATGTAAATTAAGAAATCCAGCAAATTATTAGAAGAAAAGAACAGTACAATGAGCGTAGAAGTTGACAACGATATTTTATCTTTTATGGACAAAACAAAGTGGGTAATCAACATGTCTTCAAGGAAATTAAGCTGTAGGGAGATAAAACTACTTTAAAAAAAGGATTAAATTTCAATATAATGGTTAGAAAACTACAAAACTAGAAGATGTCAACTCTAAAACAGAAGTAGCATTAAGTTCAATAGATAAGATGACAGCAGAAGAGCTTCGAACTCACTATGCATTAAATCTAAAGAAACAAGAGGAAGCACAGACAAACTTAACAGTGAGATCAACCATGTTGGTTAAACTTGTAGATCAGTAGCATTTATTCCCCTTAATGAATTTGAACAAACAAATCAAACGCTTGAAACCTGATCTATGTGTTCAGAAAGAAGCAGTTATTAGTCTTTCCTTGCCTTGATAACTGGATGCTTTTTTTTTCTCTCATCTGATTACGTAATCTTTGTCTTTAACCTCACCCTCCCTTTTATAATCTGTAATTTTGTTTGTCTCTTGTTTCTATGATTTGAGCTCAACTCAGTTCATTGTTACCTAACTTACTAGTCACTATGCATCTAACGCATATCTCATCTTTATTACGTAACTCTTACAATTTTCTGCATACATTTATTTTGTTTTAACTTGAACTGCCTGTGTGAAAACTATATAAGCGCAATTTTCTGAGCACTGTTTACAAATTGTGGAAATTTCTGTCAATTGACAGAAGGAAAGAAATTTGCAAGTATGTTCAAACATGTCTGTACTTAAACCTCATAATTTATTTAGGCTGTAAGCAGCTGATGAGAAGCCAACGAAATAAATGATGGTACCACATTATTCTGCTAAAAACTGTAGTTCTTGCTTTGTTCAAAGATCAGCAGCAGTCAGATTGCCTTTCGGAACATACGAATTTAATGGCTGAGGTTAAAATGATTGATCCCACGAACATAAGTAGTTTAGAAGAACACTCGGCAGTTGCACTGCATGCATCAACACGTAACCACACAACAGGGTGGGATACAGTTAAAGTTCTAAAAAGTAATATAGGTAAGTGGAGAGAGAGAGTTGGATTACTGAATCCTGGTTCATCGGGTTTACACAAAGCACATGCCACAGAAATGACACAATGCAAATACCAGAGATATGGAAAATATTATTACCAGTCAAATAATGTTAAAATGTATTCCATCAATTCACATTATACCATTCTAATAAGTTACTTATTTTTACTATAAGAACATCTTATTTCCTATCTGACTGTATTTGATTGATAACACTCATATTATTATTTCTGAATGTACTTTCTCCTTTTATATTGATTTTATTCAAATGTCTAATCATCAGTTTTCACTCATGTATATAAATAAAGTAAGAAAGTTGTGTGAGTAGTGCCTTGATATGATTATGAGTGTCAGCGATAAATTGTGCTTGAAACATGGTCGCACCAGTTAATATTACTGCGCAACACTGTGTGACAGTTTATCAAAATGAAGTTATATCCATAATGGAGATATTGTCGAAGTACGGTTGATTTCTGTGACGGTATGTTAAAAATAAAAGAGTATGCGTCTTTTGTCGACTTTGATATTCAGTTGCGTAATATAAACAGTGACTTGTCTTGCACTTATATGCTCCCCGTCAGACCGCTACGTTTTTCAATGTCATTCTTGGAACAGTCACTTCATCCTAGATGGTTGACGGCATAAAACATGTTGCTGGACTATTCGCATATATACTTATATGTCCGGATTACCGCTTACTAGAAATTCTATGTGTATCTAAATAATTTTGCAGCATGCCTTGTACCGCTGTCTATTCTAGACTGTTTGAATCGTCGTCTTCAGTACCTAGAACATATAATAGGTACATGCCCTGATGAGTTAGTCTGTCCTAAAGATAATTAGATTCACAAGGTAATTTGACAGATAGATGGTGACGTAACACTGGAATTCCCTACATATCCAGTGAGTGTTGGTGTTCTCACTGGGAATGGAGTCCAGTATCGATTGGCTCACAATCCGAAGCGTTATCCACTAGAGAACCTAAGTCAAGAAAGCCACCTCTTCTACTCGGGATATGTGGGTACATCCAGAGATGACGAGCGGCAAATAGGATGAAGTGCGCATCTTGGATTTCACCACTACGTCACCGGCCATCAAATTACTCTAAGTTTATATCCTAAGACATCATGGGAACATCTGCATTAAGAGTGTTGACATTTTGACAGGGTTCCAACATTCTGGGTTCAACCAATGATTAGGAAATTAAAATTTGACTTAAAACAAATAATAAGTTTCACAGTGAAATTTTAAACTATTAATTAAACGGACTGGTAACTTCTATAGATAAACAAGCAGAATGGATGTCAATGGGATTACTAACATCTCCAACCGTAGCAGGTATCTGTGGGGCAAGGCTAAACTTTAAGCACCAATATCTACCAATCATCAGCGAATTACCTCGAACGCAGCAGTCATGTGAAGGAGGCATTTTTGTGTATGGAACACATATTTATGAAAAGACTGCATAAAAACTGCCTACAGGTGTTACAGAGGATACCTTCCTCTCACATGTCATAAAAATAGCTCTCAGTTTTAGATTGGAGTATCAACAGAGTATGATTCAATTGAGGGCAAAATTTGTTTTGACATAGTTTCATAGTGTAATACAGTAATATTTCCTGAGCAATAATTTGTGGTCGAAACATCATTAGTTAAAATAACTTTATAAAATTGTGTGATTTATCAAAATAAAATCTTATCTTTAATGGGATTTCATTGGATACTGGGTAGTAACTAGTGTTATGTGTGCCTAGTCGTTCGTTAGGTGCAGAGTGAATTCTATCAGTCATCCAAGACGCTAAATAGCTCAGGGGTAACGCCTCTAACTGTAGCATGAAGTTACACATCTTCGGATCTTAGAAGAGATATTAGTTCCTTGAAGATTTCATATATGCTTTGCTGACGAGTGTCAACAGGCATGAAACCTAAGGCCGACAGGA
Source organism: Trichobilharzia regenti (assembly GCA_944472135.2). NCBI lineage: Eukaryota > Metazoa > Platyhelminthes > Trematoda > Strigeidida > Schistosomatidae > Trichobilharzia > Trichobilharzia regenti. The sequence goes on from OX235267.1 coordinate 39,405,444, forward strand.
CTCTCTGCAGATAGCCTTCAATCATCCAATAACAGTTCAGAGTTCACCATGATGGCAAGCTACTTCTTGGCATGGTGGCTACATTGTGAACTTAACTGACTGAATTTTGCCTGTATCAACACGAAGGACCAGACAAATGACATTATATACTATTTAGTGTACAGTCTAAAGGTTGATGCTTCAGGGTTTCGGAATACATTCATTAAATCCAGAAAGAACATTTCTCCAATACATGTATATGTATTCAAGTGTTGGTTTATAGGGATTTGATTGGTTTACAGGATTTCATTATGAGCTGATATTAGTTAGAGAATCAATCGAAAACCTGGAAGTACGGGACAACTGTTTCGTCAGCCTAGTTTTGGACTCTTCATCAGCACGCACCCACCGGGATTCGAACCCAAAACCTTCTGGTTACAAGGCGAGCTAGATCTTAGACCATTAAGCCACTAGGACCCGATTAAAACCAACGGCCAGTTCATGAATTCTAACATCTGCCAATTCACGACATAGCGCGACCCCTAGCCAATGTCTATGGCGAGTATTTGTCCTCGCACCTAACCAACTGCACCCTACTAACATGTAAATGTAAACTGACAAATATTATTTCAAGGTAACAACTAGACTTTGTGTCAATCAGTGATGAGACATCAAAGGCTTAACTTCCGGTTGAAATCACTTCAGTAGTATGCCTGATTACATATTTCGAGAATAACTCAGAGAAAAAGCAGATGAAATTCTTTAGAGCGCTGTTGAAAATACTTTCAGTGTTCTGTGCATCAAGTCTGTGGAACTTATAAAAGTACTGAATTACTTCATGCTATAGTATTGAAATTTTTATCTTGTTCTTTGTGCTGATTCATGTGAATTCTCTATAATCAATCTAGAATAATGGACACCTGTCTTGCTTTCTTTATCGGATACTGGTCGGCTTTAAATTCCTTATCCACGACACCTGCCTGCAGCTGCAAAGATGCATCCTAAGCAACTGATTTTCTTTGCATACTTCTATCGCTGAAAGTCACTGGTGTTTATAGTTGTTAGCAGCTAGGTGTATTCATCACTCCTCCCCACCTTCTATGTGTTCCCATGAAACACTGTCTCCACAGCCTCTCCCATTGTGGTGAGAGCAGGCTGCTAGCCGATTGGTTGGCACTAATCTACGTTAAGGTCTAGGTCACTAATATGGGCCGTGAGAAAATATGAACAAGCCTGAGTCAACAACCAATCACAGCAAAGTTAACGTGGCAGAATATGATTCGCAGAGAGAACTCTATTTGTCAAGGAATCCCGAAACAACCAATCAGAAGCCTGCGTTTGTCTACCTAAACAACCAATCAGATGACTGCGCTTGTCTATAATAATGTTGTCTGAAATATGTATAAATACGTGTTGATTTTCATAATAAAACGATCTGTTGCCTGGCCCTTGTCTTCTGTTGTTACACCATCAATCTGTTGGTTTTCTCCAGTATATCTTCGAGTTTGAATGATGTCAAACATAAATCGCCGGAGAAGTCCAAATTTTCTAGGGTTTTGTTATCACTCCAGCGTATTTCTGTCTTCTCGTTCCCCACAATCTGTTGCAGTATGGAGTCCACCATAATCACAAATACCATAGGTAATAATAGGCAGTCTTTTCTTACTCATGTCTCCACTTCATGGGTAGTAATGAGCTCTCCGCTGTGAATTGCTTGATGTCTGGTATCATTATATACGTGTTGAATAAGGTTTAATCTCAGCACTGTACTCAGGTAGCACTCAAGCAGCCTCCAGATTTCCTCAGCGTCAACACTGTCAAAAGCCTTTTCAAAGTCAGTGAAGTTAAGGTGGAGATCTGACTATCATTCTATGCTCTGTTCAATGATGTTGATGATTATGATGTGTTGCGTTGCAGTGTGGTCCTTACGTAATTAACTTTCCTGAATCTAGACTGTTTCGAAGTGGAGTTTCGTATCCAAGGAATCTTCTAATCTCTCCAGGGTAATACGAATTAATATTCTTCTTGGTGTAAATAAAAGCATTATCCTGTGAAGCTTTTTGCATAGAATCAGGTCCCACTTCTTCCACAGTTGGAAAAGATATCCTTTCTTTCAGTAGGCGGGTACATTTTGTTTCTTCCTGTGACGTCAGCACATCCGTATGAACGTCAGAAATCCAACATCACAATAAGGATTTATTTAATCCAGCGTTCTTTCGTGAACAATACTCTATCACTCTTGTAGTTAGCTATCAGTATGACATATCTGGAAATGTTTTAGTGATATGGTTTTTTTCAAAAGAATCGTAACTGAACAAAGAATATTCAGGTTTTCGATAACCTGCTCTTCATCAGGTCCTACAGTTATACGTACATACGTAATAGTGAATGAATGAATTAGTGTTATTGACAACATCAATAATAATAATATCAATGGATTACAGTTAAATAGCGCCAACATAACAACACAATGAATATCAGACAGGCAAATTAGGGAAAATTATTATCATAATACCAATCAATGATTTTATAGTCTCCACTGAATGCCGGCCAGGGCAGTAGCAGTGGCTGGCTGGACCTTTAAATAGCCTTATCAGAAAATTCTCATCTTGTTGCCACTATATGAATGACACCTTTATTCTTTGTAGTGATAGTGATTCGGAGAGGAACACAAAAACAACTCAATTCAATGAAGTACATTCTGCTATGAAATTCACGTGCGAAGAGGAATCCCAAAAAAGAATTAATTGCCTTCCCAGATGTCAGTCCTCCTCACAAGAGAACCACATGATAGTATAAAGAGGAATTTGCATAGGAAAAGCACATGGATAGAACAATATACACATTTCATAGCTTCATTCCTCTATAGTACAAAAGGAAATTTAGTAAAGACCCTCAGTCACAGCGTTAGAGCTCTATAGTCAGGAGACGTAATTGAAGATGAACTAAGGATCGCATGTGATGCATTGACTGGAAATAGCTATCCAGACAAATTCATCAGGAAACTTCTAACTAATAAACCTGAAAAAGACTACTTACTATCTGTAAACAAGAAGCCTTTATATATTCGACTCTAAGTGAAGGGTGATATACCTAGCTAAATAATTGCGAAGAAATTAAGAAAATCAGTTGAAAGAACTTTTATTACTGGCAAAATACAAGTCTTATTTTTTGCTACACGACCAAATGAAAGGTAAAGTACCTAGACTAGCCACTTCTAAGTGCATCTATCAATTCAACTGCGATGATGGAGTGAGTTATACTGGCCACTGATCTATGAACTTGATTTTTCATACTCACCACGAAATATCTACCAGTGTGGTTAAATAAAGGTACAGTGGGAAGAATAAACAGCTCGATATTTGATCACCTGGTCCAAATCGACCATAAAGCTGGCTAGCACTGAAAAGTCATTTTCCATCATCTTTGGGGGACGAAACAAACTGCCGAAAACGTCCACGAACATCATAATTTAAACAGCTGAAGCTATTGCAATTCGCCTGAAACAACCGGTGCTTTGTGTGCAGAAGAAGCAAGTCCGGCTACTACTACTACTACTAATGCCCTGACAGGCTTTCAGTGGAGACTATAAATGCATAAATTTGTATCATTATCATTTTTCCTAATTTGCATCTCTGATATTCAGTGTATTGTTGAACTGCGATCCATTGATATTCTATTGATCCGATGTTATTTAAACAACATTACTATTGTTAATAACACTCATTCATTCAATGTCATGTGTATATTACTGTAGAACCTGATGAAGAAGAAGTTACCGAAAAGAGTATTCTTTGTTCAGGAACCGTTGTTTCGAAAAAATTTTAATAGGCATTTCAGTTTCCGATGTAAACAAAAGTTAAATGAAGCCTTTGGTTCCTATGATCCTTGCATAATTGATGACACTGATACAGAAACCAAAGTTTGAAGTTAAGTGTCTTGGATTGATTCTTTCTTCTGACAACCTATCCTGGTCTTTCCATGTCTTAGCTATTTATAAAAGAATAGTTCGTTTGACGTTTTGCATTAAGAAGTTGAGGCACTCAAGCATAACCCAACCACTCCTCCTCTTACAGTTTGTCAACTCGTGCATCTTACCTATTCTTCTTTACTGTTCCTGGATTGCTTAAAAAAGACATACTTCGTAGAACTCTGAAGACTGTCAGTCAGTAGGATGAGTCGTATCCCATTGGGTCATATCGTTGACATTGTCACTGATAAGCACTTGATGTCATGCAACAAATTTGCTTAAGGAATTTTGTCAGACTGGGAGCACCCACTGCAGCACCCGCTGCTCCAGCCTTGTGTCTCCTTCTCTAGTAAAACAAGAAGTCTTCTCAGAAGACTTTATGCACGTACGTCTAAGTATAAAAATTGCACTGAACCATATTTGTGCGTCGGTGGCACAGTGGTTAGGACTCTCGCCGACCATGCACATGGTCCGGGGTTCAAGCCCTCGCCAGCGCACAGCTGATATCTATGGTCGGCCTGCGAAATTTGGGCTACCGATATTCACGCTGAAAATTCCATTCTTGTACCAAAAGTACAGTGTGGAATCAAGCTGTTATCAAAATATAAAAAATATTTAGCACGTACTTTATGTGATGAAAAAAGTGTCAGGCGTGCACTAAATAACTAACCTTCTTTGCACTGCTAAATAAACTATTTCCTCCACCCTAACAGTACCAAACTTTATTATTGTACTTCTTATATTTATAATCTCCTCAATTTTTGTTTTTTATTTGTTTATTTTTTCACAAATGTGAACATAATTTAAGCTGTGTTATAACTGTTAATTTGGTGTTCCCCCTCACAATACTATATCAACAGAACATTAGATGCAATAATCTGTAACGTGCTAAAATTTCCAAACTGAATCGACAATACTCCTTGAAACAAACTCACTGTTATAATTATTATATTTAATATTCTCACTTCATGCTTCAAATATTTTTGACTTTATATCGTAAATGTAGACAAATTCCTCTGGTTACTTTTGTTTTAATTTCTAATTTTATTTATATGTCAAGTAAATCAGATGGAATATTGTGACAAATGCTGAGAATTCCTTTCTGTATTATAAGTACTGTTTTTGGAATATAGTAGATTATTGCTATTATAAGTCAAAATGATGTTTTCTTAAGTGCAGCAAATATTCTGTAGTGTCATCTAATGCTGTTTTTTCCATTGGAGAGAATTATCCTTTTTTTTAATGTTGCAATATTGCCTCACCTTTTTGAGATACTAAATGACAAGTCAATGAAGGCCAAGAAGTGGAGAGTGAGAGAGGTAGAGAGAAGTAGACATCTGTCACGTTATAATATAGTTATTATCAGAAGTGACAACTTGACATGCCCCAAAAGTATGCCTGTTAACTTCTGACTGTACATCACCACCATTCATCGATCGGAAATATTCTCTCTATGGTTTGTGCTTTGCAAATCCAATGCATTAGAAAGTAAAATAAGGAAAAAATGAAATAGGGAGTCTTTTGCTTTCTCATAATTTGTTAGCAAATGCAAAGAAAGCATAATTATTCATCACAGTTAACAGGCAGTTAGCTCTGTCTATTTAATAACCGGAAGTTAGTCACTGAACCACAGTTGTTAACTTCGCAAAACTTACGTCATTCTGCCTATTTGAAAAATAGAATTGCTGGGTTATTATGGAAACCTTTTGTTTCGTAGGGAGATAGAGAGGGAGAGAGAGAGAGAGAGAGAGAGAAAGAAAGACAGGAAGGAAAGAACTCGATGGAGGCAACGGTGGGAAACAGCCAATGCACTAGTCACAATAACTGTGTAAGTTCATCTGAACATTTTCTAATACATTCTCATTTGTCTTTGTTTTACAATTAAGAATTCACTTATTGAGAACTACTAACGATCAATCAATAAGTCAATGAATGAATCAGTCACAACGCAGGAAGGATGGATTTTGTGTTAAACTGCGGCAGGAGGGATAGTTACTCCGGAAAATAGTATTCATGGGTTATATTCAAACTAAGTCGCATTATCCTGTAGAGAATCAAACAAGCCCTGGATGAAAAACTTCGACCGGAACAAACTGGATTCAGGAAAAATAAGTCATGTGTTTATCGAATTGCCACACCACGATCATCACTGAACAAAGCTTGGAATCGCAGTCAGCTCTCTATCTCAACTTCATCAACTTCGATAGCGTAGCGTCGATCGATAGGTGGTTTGGCAACTACTTCTCTACGACAGGGTGCCACTGACAATATTGCAACTCATCCAACAGTTGTATAACAATGATAAATGCCAAGCAATCCACAACGGGAAACTTAATGAATCCCTCGAAGTGAAAACAGGAGTGAGGCAAGGCTGTCTACTATCGCCAATGATTTTCCTGATTGTAGTAGACTAGATTATGCGACAGATAGTTAGAGGTGGGCATCGAGGAAACAGGTATAAGATGGACCTACACAAAATCTTGGAGGATCTGGACTTCGTCGATGGTATATGTCTGATATCATACAAACTGGAAGATACAGAAGTGAAAAGCAACAAGTTGGCAGAAGAAGCATCCAGAGAAGGCAGGACTTCAGGTGAACATAGAGAAAACAGAGGTGATGAAGATTCCTGGGCAACACCAACAGCAACAACAATCAGCATAAGTGGGAGGAACCTGAAAGTGAAAACCACTGTTATCTACCTGGGAAGCATCGTTTCAACTACGGGAGGACGGAACTGATGAGGATATCAAAGCAAGAATCGGAAAAGCAAGACAAGCTTTCGTAACTCACATCTCTGTGTGGAGGTCAACAAAACTCATCATGTAAAATAAGATTCAGATTTTCAACTCCAACGTGAAGTCAGTGCTACCATACGGATCGGAGACTTGGCCAGTACGTGATGAACAGCACCTCAAACAAACTACAGACCACCAAAAGCTGTCTTCGCTCAATGCTATTCAAGGTCAGATGGCCGGCCAGAAAGTATCACTAACTGGAATCTCTGGGAGCGAACCAACCAGATACCGATTGTGTAACAAATAGGCAGGAAGAAGTGGAAATAGATTTGACTTGCCATACTCTAGGGAAACCATCAAGTGACATCACTAGACAAGCCATTGCTCGAGTTGAACCCGAAAGGGAAGCGGCGAGTTGGTCATCAGTGAGAGGAGGAGGTTATGTGAAGAGGAGATGAAAGCATATGGGCAGACTTGGAGCAGGGTGAAAACTCTAGCAGTGAACCGAACGCAATGGAGACGCGTGGCTGTAGCCCTATGTTCCCCTAGGAATTAAAGGAAATAATAAAAACATAATAATAATTTTAATAAGCTAGTGCATATTAGAAATGAAACGATGGAGTTTTTCCTATTGTTTTCGAAAAAATTGTTTCTGTTTTTTTCAAAACTCTTTTTTTAACTGCCTTTTACATGAATAAAGGAAAAATTAATAGCCTGACAATTTATCTTTATTGGAAATCACACAAACACACACACACACGCACGCATACACTAACACTGACCTACACTTGTTATAAAACATAAACAATTAACATGTATGTGTGTGTATGTATGCTCCTGAAGGGTCTTCAAAGTGTTGTCATTATAAAGGCATACATTCGTTTTTGTCCTCTGTTTTTATGCTTTTGACTTTCTCGAGGCAATAGCATGTTTTCTCTCGCTTATAGATAGATAGTTTGATTGATTTATTGATTGATCAATTGATTTTATTTTCTATTCATCTGATGAATGTCAATTTATACAAAGAAATTTTAATGAATTCAGTATTGCTTTCTTTTTATTCATGGGGAAGTGATAACAAACAAAACAAAGTTTTCAATGGTTTCAATAAGCTAATTGAAAAAAGGTTTAACTGAACACTACTCACATTATCATACAGGACTTTAGATGTATTTGGAGAGATTAAAGTATTTTGTGGATTTAAAACTCCATTAAACTACCGCAGTATTCCTCCCCTCCCCCCCCCCGCTGAAGACTGCATAGACGAGCGATCTAATGTCTACGTCAACTTTAGCAACTTGAAAAAGGTCTTCGACGACGTTGACAGCCAAGTATTTTACAAACTATTTCGATACTACAGGATGCAGTGCCGTATTCAACAATTATATGGTGATTCCAAATGTCAAGGAATTCACAATGGAAAGCTCAGTAAAGCTTTTGAGGTGAAGACTAGAGTACGATAAGGCTGCCTACTGCAACCGATGGTGATATTCCTATTTGTGTTGGCGTGGATCATGAGGAAGTCTGTGGGGTGTACGCTACAAACGAAAAGAAGACATTGGAATTTTATGTCTTCACGGATGATTTATGCATAATGTCACACAAACTAGAAGACTTAGATTCCGAGTGGAACGTAGGGCTTCAACAACACACCTCCACTACTGCATATTTTATGCCACCCTCTTTAGCTGCGTCCACGACAGACATAACTCTCTCACCTCCTCCTCACGCGACCTCCCTTATGTCAACCTACGACGAACCACTCATCGCTTCCCATTTGGATTCCACTTAGGAAATGGCCTGCATTGCGTGCGATGTCATTCAACGGCCTCCTAAGTGTATGTCCCACCCATCTTCACCCTTTCCTACATATCTGTTAAGCAATCGGCTCATGGTTGGTTCGTTCCCATAGTTTCTGTTTACTTATTCTTTACGGCCATTTGATCTTCAGTATGCAGCCAGGCATCAAAGGCAGTTGTTGGTGAAAGTCTGAAACCTGTTGAAAATCCTTTTCGTGAAACGTAGTGCAAGTATCTGACCCGTGTAGAAGAGCCGACTTGACATTGGTGTTGACAATGCGAATCTTGTTCCTTATGCTGAGGGACAGCAGGATATTTCCAAACTGGTTTCAGGTTGATAAAGACGTGCGTATCTTGCCTTTCGGATTCTGACTTTGACATCTCCGTCCATTCCGTGTGCCTGTGATTGAAACGATGCTACCTAGTGCCACAAGTGAAGGAGGCAACCCCTGTTGAACATAAAGGCGAGCAGCAAAATTTGGCACACGAAGATGGCTATCTACCTACCTATCTATCTATCTATCTATCTATCTATCTATCTATCTACCTATCTATCTATCTATCTATCTACCTATCTATCTATCTATCTATCTATCTATCTATCTATCTATCTATCTATCTATCTATCTATCTATCTATCTATCTATCTATCTATCTATCTATCTATCTATCTATCTATCTATCTATCTATCTATCTATCTATCTATCTATCTATCTATCTATCTATCTATCTATCTATCTATCTATCTATCTATCTATCTATCTATCTATCTATCTATCTATCTATCTATCTATCTATCTATCTATCTATCTATCTATCTATCTATCTATCTATCTATCTATCTATCTATCTATCTATCTATCTATCTATCTATCTATCTATCTATCTATCTATCTATCTATCTATCTATCTATCTATCTATCTATCTATCTATCTATCTATCTATCTATCTATCTATCTATCTATCTATCTATCTATCTATCTATCTATCTATCTATCTATCTATCTATCTATCTATCTATCTATCTATCTATCTATCTATCTATCTATCTATCTATCTATCTATCTATCTATCTATCTATCTATCTATCTATCTATCTATCTATCTATCTATCTATCTATCTATCTATCTATCTATCTATCTATCTATCTATCTATCTATCTATCTATCTATCTATCTATCTATCTATCTATCTATCTATCTATCTATCTATCTATCTATCTATCTATCTATCTATCTATCTATCTATCTACCTATCTATCTATCTATCTATCTATCTATCTATCTATCTATCTATCTATCTATCTATCTATCTATCTATCTATCTATCTATCTATCTATCTATCTATCTATCTATCTATCTATCTATCTATCTATCTATCTATCTATCTATCTATCTATCTATCTATCTATCTATCTATCTATCTATCTATCTATCTATCTATCTATCTATCTATCTATCTATCTATCTATCTATCTATCTATCTATCTATCTATCTATCTATCTATCTATCTATCTATCTATCTATCTATCTATCTATCTATCTATCTATCTATCTATCTATCTATCTATCTATCTATCTATCTATCTATCTATCTATCTATCTATCTATCTATCTATCTATCTATCTATCTATCTATCTATCTATCTATCTATCTATCTATCTATCTATCTATCTATCTATCTATCTATCTATCTATCTATCTATCTATCTATCTATCTATCTATCTATCTATCTATCTATCTATCTATCTATCTATCTATCTATCTATCTATCTATCTATCTATCTATCTATCTATCTATCTATCTATCTATCTATCTATCTATCTATCTATCTATCTATCTATCTATCTATCTATCTATCTATCTATCTATCTATCTATCTATCTATCTATCTATCTATCTATCTATCTATCTATCTATCTATCTATCTATCTATCTATCTATCTATCTATCTATCTATCTATCTATCTATCTATCTATCTATCTATCTATCTATCTATCTACCTATCTATCTATCTATCTATCTATCTATCTATCTATCTATCTATCTATCTATCTATCTATCTATCTATCTATCTATCTATCTATCTATCTATCTATCTATCTATCTATCTATCTATCTATCTATCTATCTATCTATCTATCTATCTATCTATCTATCTATCTATCTATCTATCTATCTATCTATCTATCTATCTATCTATCTATCTATCTATCTATCTATCTATCTATCTATCTATCTATCTATCTATCTATCTATCTATCTATCTATCTATCTATCTATCTATCTATCTATCTATCTATCTATCTATCTATCTATCTATCTATCTATCTATCTATCTATCTATCTATCTATCTATCTATCTATCTATCTATCTATCTATCTATCTATCTATCTATCTATCTATCTATCTATCTATCTATCTATCTATCTATCTATCTATCTATCTATCTATCTATCTATCTATCTATCTATCTATCTATATTTCTATCTATCTATCTATCTATCTATCTATCTATCTATCTATCTATCTATCTATCTATCTATCTATCTATCTATCTATCTAACTATCTATCTATCTATCTATCTATCTATCTATCTATCTATGTATCTATCTATCTATCTATCTATCTATCTATCTATCTATCTATCTATCTATCTATCTATCTATCTATCTATCTATCTATCTATCTATCTATCTATCTATCTATCTATCTATCTATCTATCTATCTATCTATCTATCTATCTATCTATCTATCTATCTATCTATCTATCTATCTATCTATCTATCTATCTATCTATCTATCTATCTATCTATCTATCTATCTATCTATCTATCTATCTATCTATCTATCTATCTATCTATCTATCTATCTATCTATCTATCTATCTATCTATCTATCTATCTATCTATCTATCTATCTATCTATCTATCTATCTATCTATCTATCTATCTATCTATCTATCTATCTATCTATCTATCTATCTATCTATCTATCTATCTATCTATCTATCTATCTATCTATCTATCTATCTATCTATCTATCTATCTATCTATCTATCTATCTATCTATCTATCTATCTATCTATCTATCTATCTATCTATCTATCTATCTATCTATCTATCTATCTATCTATCTATCTATCTATCTATCTATCTATCTATCTATCTATCTATCTATCTATCTATCTATCTATCTATCTATCTATCTATCTATCTATCTATCTATCTATCTATCTATCTATCTATCTATCTATCTATCTATCTATCTATCTATCTATCTATCTATCTATCTATCTATCTATCTATCTATCTATCTATCTATCTATCTATCTATCTATCTATCTATCTATCTATCTATCTATCTATCTATCTATCTATCTATCTATCTATCTATCTATCTATCTATCTATCTATCTATCTATCTATCTATCTATCTATCTATCTATCTATCTATCTATCTATCTATCTATCTATCTATCTATCTATCTATCTATCTATCTATCTATCTATCTATCTATCTATCTATCTATCTATCTATCTATCTATCTATCTATCTATCTATCTATCTATCTATCTATCTATCTATCTATCTATCTATCTATCTATCTATCTATCTATCTATCTATCTATCTATCTATCTATCTATCTATCTATCTATCTATCTATCTATCTATCTATCTATCTATCTATCTATCTATCTATCTATCTATCTATCTATCTATCTATCTATCTATCTATCTATCTATCTATCTATCTATCTATCTATCTATCTATCTATCTATCTATCTATCTATCTATCTATCTATCTATCTATCTATCTATCTATCTATCTATCTATCTATCTATCTATCTATCTATCTATCTATCTATCTATCTATCTATCTATCTATCTATCTATCTATCTATCTATCTATCTATCTATCTATCTATCTATCTATCTATCTATCTATCTATCTATCTATCTATCTATCTATCTATCTATCTATCTATCTATCTATCTATCTATCTATCTATCTATCTATCTATCTATCTATCTATCTATCTATCTATCTATCTATCTATCTATCTATCTATCTATCTATCTATCTATCTATCTATCTATCTATCTATCTATCTATCTATCTATCTATCTATCTATCTATCTATCTATCTATCTATCTATCTATCTATCTATCTATCTATCTATCTATCTATCTATCTATCTATCTATCTATCTATCTATCTATCTATCTATCTATCTATCTATCTATCTATCTATCTATCTATCTATCTATCTATCTATCTATCTATCTATCTATCTATCTATCTATCTGAACACATTGGTGAACTCAGAGGATAATCATATTCAGAATCTAACAATGTTTTGATTGGTATAGTGAGATCAAACAACTAACGATTATAATAATAATGACAAAAACAACAACGAATTCTTATTTTGTACTAATTAGCTATTGTTAAAATGAAGTTAACAGTTAAAAAAGACTAATTACGGTGAAGTCAATATGAGAAGAAAGAATCAAACAAATGAGTAGGAGAGGAACAACAACAACAAATGGAGAGAATATGGAGGGAATTACAAAAACGGGATCGAAACAAAGAAATAGACAAAGAAAAGATCACAAGACACAGTAAAATGGTAACTTCATTTACATACACAACGTACACATATGCGCATATACAGAAAGAAGTCAGTCATACTTATTAACTCCACACTATATTCATGTGGTCACATGATGCTAATTTTAGTTGAATTAAGAAAGAATTCGCTCTGAGTTCATTTGAGTTCATGAAGGAGAACAAAAACTAAATAAAAAGACTGATTTTACTAAAACTAGGAATATTCAAATTCTCAATAATCCCTTCTTTATCAGGTTCTACATTCACATGACAAGAATAAGTAAAGAAATACTTTTATTAGTAACATCATGAATACTGTTTTAAGTTACATTGAATCAGTAGTTGGGGTTCAGATCACCGTCAACGTCTTCACCTGACTTCACGCCTGCCCACATGCTTTCATCTTCTTTTCGCGTCACCTGCTCCACCTTCATTTATTCCTGTATATTTGTTCCACAGTTGGTTCGTGCTAAGTTGGTTCGCTACCGAAGATCTCTCACTATTACTAATCTTTTCTGGCCGGCCATCTGATCTTGAGTATATGGTAGAGACAGCTGTTGATGAAAGTCTGTAGCTTTTTCGAAGTACCCCTCATAACGCGCTGGTCAAGTCTCTGATCCGTAGAGTAAGTAGCACTGACTTGAATTTAAAGTTGAAAATCCGGATCTTATTCTCATTTTCATGCTGAGTGCTGTCCATTTCCTCACAGAATTGGGAGTAATGAAAGCTTGCCTTCCTTTCCCGATGGTCGCTTTGATGTCCTCATCAGTTCCGTCCACCTGTAGTTGAAGCGATTCTTCCTAGGCAGGCAGGTGGGTAAGGATGTTGCTTATCCCATTTTTGTTGGTTGTTGTCTGTTGTTGTCACTGTTGGTCAGGAAATTTCATATCCCCCTCCTTCTCCACATTCATCTGTAAGTCATATCTTCTCTGGATACATCTTCTACCGCCAATTTGTTTCTTTTTTCATTTGCATATCTTCCAGTTTGTAAGATATCCGGCGAATATCGTCGACGAAGTCCTGATCCTCCAAGTTCCTTGTATGTGTCCATTTTATGCCTGTTTCCTCGTTGCCCGCCGCTGTCTGTCTGTCGCATTATCCAGTCTACCACAATCAGGTAAATCATTAGATGTAGTAGGCAGCCAGCCAGCTTGTCTTGTTTCTAGCTTCACTTCAAAGGATTCTTTGAGTTTCCCGTTGCGGATTACTTGGCATGCAGCCATGTCATACAACTATTGGATGAGGTATATAATTGTTGGCGGCACCTAGTATCAGCGAAGTAGTTTCCAAATCACTTCTCGATCAACGCTGCGCTGTCGAAGACTTTTTCAAAGCCAATGGAGTTGAGGTAGAGAGCTGATTACCATTCCAAGCTCTGTTCAATGATGATGCGTAGTGTTGCAATTCAATCGATGCATGACTTGTTTCTCCCAAATCCATTCGGTTTTAGGCAAAGTTTTCATCTAGGGCTTGTTTGATTCTCTCCAGAATGATGCGCCTTAGTATTTTGATTAGGACGGACAGAAGCATAATGCCACATCAGTTGTTGCATTGACTTAAGTCCCCTTTATTTGCAGTTTGAATGAGTAGCCTCTCTTCCAATCCTCAGGTACCTTGCCCTCTTTCCACACCTTCTTCTATAGTGGTGTCATCAAATCCGCTGATGTCGCTGATTCCATTGTCGTTGCCTCTGCTGAGATTCCGTCCAGTCCTGTTACTTTTCCAGCTTTTAGCATCTTTATTGCCTTCAGAATTTCTGATTTCGTCGGAGGGTTGATGTCCACTGGTAGTTCCATTTCCGATGTTGGTATTATTGGGTGCGTTGTAGTTGGAGGTCGGTTCGGAAGTCTTTTGAAGTGTTCAGCCCAGTGTTTCCTTGGCTCCACCTCTTTGGTGACTGACTTTCCATTGTCATCCTTCACTGGCTTAATTTGTGTTGATCTCTTCCCCGATAGGAGCCTAGTTGTTTGGTAGAGTGTTTCGAGGTCTCCTTTGCCTGAAACTTGTTCTGTTTCATTCGCCATAGCTTCATAATATTTTCTTTCGTCTTCCCTGGCACTCTTCTTTACTCTTTTGTTAAGTGTATTGTAGCTTGGATTCAACTCCTGCTTTTGTTGCTCGTCAGTGCACCGGATGATCTTTTGTTTCACCATCCTTTTCTCTTCTATTAGTCTTCGTGTGTCCATAGTGAGCCGCTGTTTATCTTGTCTCCTCTCTCTGCCTAGAACTTCCATGCAGGCTTGACTCCACACCGCTTCCTGGTTGTCCCCATATTTTTCAATGCTGACCTCTTCGCTAGCGTTGATTTGTGTCTCCGCCTTTTTCCTTATGTTTGCAGTGAAGATATCCTTCGTATCCTGATCCTTCAGTTTTTGAGCATTGAACTTGCCCTGTGGTAAGTTTGAAGCTCCTATTTCATTGAAACTTTTTAATTTGATTTTGAGTGCTCTTTAGACGATATAGTAGTTTGAACTTTTGTGTTCAGTGAGCTGCGTCTCTGCTTTCTTGAGCAGCATTGAAATGAAGTCAGTTTGTTTTTTGATTCGCCTGTCGGGTGACACCAATTAAACCTTTTGGATATCCTTGTGCTTTTTTACACTTCAACCAACCACCAGTTTATTGAAGGCACAGAAGTCAGCAAAGATTTCTCCATTTTCATTCATTCCTCCAAGAGCTTCTTTACCCATGATGTGTTCTTTTCCTGTGTTATCTTGTCCCAGTTTGGCCCTCATGTCTCTCATTAATATTTCACTGTAGTTTTCTGTAGAACTCTTCTTATTTTTCGAGGTCTGCGCTGTCTGTGGGTGCATAGCATCGTACAACTGACACTTTCCTTCCTTTTCATTTGAATCTAGTGGCCGTTATACTCGGCGAGACCGCTCCTCATTGTATCAGGGATTTCGTTGCCACTCATGACATTATGATAGCCGCACCCTCTGTGTGCATGTGGTTATCTTCTGGCTGACCGGTGTATATCAAAGACTCTCCTGTTGACAATTTGGTAAGTCCATACCCATCCCATCTGCTTTCATATATTTCCAATACTTGAATTTCATATCTTTGCATCTCGTTTGTAATCTGGGCAGCTTTGCACGTCTCATACATAGTGCGGACGTTCCATGTTCCCATACAGACTTTTTTCATTTGTTGTAAGGGGGCTCGTCGTACTGAGTTTTCTGTAGCAACTTTTTTTACACGGTGAGGTTGCCAGCCTCACCCGGAGGAGGGGATTGCTACATTAATATAAAGTTTACAGAGGAGTGACTTTATGGATTGCTCCCCCAGAATAAGGAAAACAGGGAATAAAGCAATCAGAACAACTTTAGCGAAATAAAAAAAATTCACAACAGGAAGGGCAGCGATAGCCACAACAAAAGAACACGTAGTAGTAGTGTTACTGCAAAGTACAGTTAACAAAAATCATATCAAAACTATAGACTCACTGAATTGAATCAAAATGGGTATGTTAATCCAACTATATATACAATTATAGATGTTAGTGTGAGACAGTCGCAAAATGCCAAACAGATAGTTATGGGCATTATCGGTCGACAGGATTATATTCACAGGTTCTGTGTTCGAAAGTTCGTTTGATTGAATTTTAGATTTTCCCGTCGATTGATTGGACAGAAGTGCTCGATCTCACGTGGTTGACATGTCGGCTTCTTGTGCAGATGCTTCGACGATGTCTGGGTATTCGATTGGTGGATGGTGACTAGCAGTGGAATCCAGGATAACGCGCGTTTCGTCCTATTTGGGATTTGTCAGCTGGATGTACCTGCATCATCACTCACTGAGTAACGCAGGTACACCCAGATGACGAGCCCAAAATAGGACGAAATATGCGTTGTCCTGGATTTCACTGCTAGTCACCATCCACCAATTAAATACTTATTATGTCGATTGATAAAGATACCTATTCAATAAAAATAATCACCTGGAGAAACCTCAAGGAGACATCATCGTTTTAACTACAGGCAGATGGTAAGGATGAATAGATCAAAGGTAGGAATGGAAAGGCAAGACAATTTCCGCTGCATTAGAATACAGAAAAGTTTAACCATGGATTGATATCAGTTAGGAAAATGTCGAAAACCAGGGTTTACTGGAAAGCTGTTGCATCCTAGTTCGAGGATCATCAGCAGAACGCGCTCACTGGGTTTTAAACCCATGACCCTCGGGTCAAAAGACAAGCTCGTATAACATTTAGCCATTGGAACCTAACTCAATGGTCAGGTCATGAATTCAAACTTCTATCAGTTCCTGAGTCTTAGCACTACCACCAAACAATGTCACTTACGGGAACTCCATCTTCAATCCTGTCTAGATGGACCTCACTTGTCACGACTTCTCAATAGAACTCCAGGAAAATCTATCCTGAGGCCCATAATAAAAATCGGATGGTCTGTTAGATATGATAGGCAACTAGCGATTCTGAGAGGGGGCAAACCAACCAAGAACCTATTACACAAAATTTAGGTAGAAGGAAATAGAGACACATCTGACACACGTTGAGAAGACCATCGGATCATACTGCACTGCAGGTTGGCCCTCAACTAGAACCAGAAATGGGGAACGATGAGTTGGGAATCGGTCCATGAGTAAAATACTGAAGATTTTGTGAGCAGGAGATGAGAGTCTTTGGGCAATCGTACTAATCTCGACTGAAACATACTTCTACAGCCACTCCTTATATTCCCTACTCTAAATTACACTTACAAATGCTAAAACAAATTAAATTATCTTCAGTTGCTTACAATAGTAAAATTTTAGTTTGTTTAATTGGCTAGATAGTCAGTTAGTTAGTTAGTTAGTTAGTTAGTTAGTTATTGTTACTACAAAATGAAAGAGACGGAAGTTGACGACCATACAATCTGTTGAAGATTGTACAAAAAATATTGTTGGGTGTGCCATAATTCCATTGTTTTTATTTACCTCCCTCTCAAGACAATTGATCAATTTGATTTGATAAGTTGTTTTATTTTTTACTTCTTGACTTTCTTCGCCTACATTATATCTGCTTTACTTTAAAATTTATCAAGTAAAAACCCAAAACTAATATTAAAACCAAAATGTACGCGCGTAGCGCACATACATAAATGCGCGCGCATTCAATATTCAATGAAATCACAAATAAGAGATATGCAAGTATACAGTTTAAAATTTTTTTTAAATGTCATGAAAAGTAATAATTAAAGACATAAATTCTAATTATTATCATTATTATTTCAATAAATGTATTTTTTTGTCTCTTGCTGTGATGTGGATTAAATCACAAGGGAATTATTGAATGGGGGAACAAGTTTTTTTGTTTTTGCGTTTTCTGCTTTTGTCTACCTACAACGGCATCATTATGCTGTGTGTGTGTTTTTTTACAACTAATTATACCGTGTACTATAATTTGCTTTTTTTTAAAAAAGTTTCTCCTTCCTCTGACCGGAATTCGTTTGAGTTGAACAGAACAGTGTGCAACAGTAGGCTTGTATTCACCGATGAAATTATTACTCTCCCTCTCTCTCCCTCATTCGCTCACTCACTCACTCACTATGAACAGAAATAGAATAAATTGCATAGCAATTATAGAAAATAAAGCGACGAAAATGACTTCTTTTCTCCTGGTGGTTTTTTGTGTAATAAACCAAAAAGGATTGGCGTCAAATTATCTTTCTTTCCATTATACTATGGATGCCTAACAGCATCAAGCTGTCACACACTCTATCAACTGTTTGATATTAATTCAAGATATTACATTCAATCGATATTTTTCTGTTATTGATTTTCTTATGTCTAATTGATTGGTCTTTCTTTAGAGTAACGACTTCTGTAAAAGACGCTTGTATCTATTTCAATTCTTCATTGTCTAAAGTTGTGCTTCTCTTATTGATTGTGTATGATGATACATTGGTAATGTGCTCTGTTTAACGACTAAGAGTTTCAAGTATTGGTTGGTAAGGATTCGGCTGATTGGTTACAGGATTTCATCATGAGCTGACATTGGTCAGAGAACCATTGGGAAACCTGCAGGGAGTACTGGACAGCTGTTTCGTCCTAGTTTGGGAGTCTTAAGCAGTACGCACCCACCAGCAGGGTTCGAACTCAGGACCTCCCGCACTATATCGTGAATTGGCAGAAGTTAAAGTTCACCGCCTGGCCAATGGATCGGGTCCCAATGGCTTAATAGTCTATGACCTAGTTCGCCTTGTAATTAAAAGGTCCTAGGTTCGAACCTCGGTGGATGCGTATTGATGAGGAGTTCGAAACTAGAACGAAACAGCTGTCCAGTACTCCATGGAGATATTCCAATGGTTCTCTAACCAATATTAAGTCATGATGAAATCCTGTAGACTAACAGTTTGTTTGAATGAATGGTTACACTGATTGTGGACTGTCTGTAGGAATTGTCGGTTCGTGAATCGTGTGGACAGAGTTTTTGATCCCACCTTGTTAGGAAGATTGATACCTGATTCTCAGATACTTTTTTACAACTGACTATCGGGTTAACTAATTTCGTTCTATAGTGCTTATTTTGTACTTTGACAATTGAAGAAGATAAAAGACAGATTCATGCTACTGCCAAATGGCTCGAAGACATCCTCCTGCCTATCAGAAATAACCTCTGCAAGCATAGTATTTCTGATTCCTTTGAATTCGTGGATTCAATAAGTGATGCTAATGTATCCGGGAAGGATATGATGTCTATGGATGTTACTTCGCTTTTCACCAACGTTCCCCTCACTGAAACTATCTGCTTTATATGCGAATTCATTGAAGATAATAATGTAGACGTACGTGTTCCGATCCACTACTTAAAGGAACTACTAGTGAGGTGTACTCAAATGTCCAATTCAAGTTCAACAACACGATTTATAGACAAAGAAATGGAGTGGCAATGGGGTCACCACTGGGTCCTTTACTTGCAGACTGCTTCTTGGCTAGTTTGAAGAATAGTATTTTACGGCCCACTATCGACAGTTTCCATTTGTATTAAAGATACATGGATGAGACTTTCATCATGTATGACGACAATACCGACATTGGATTGATAACTAAAGAGTTCAATAGCTGCCATCATGCCATCAAGTTAACGTCAGAATCACAGATTAACTCGGAATTCCATCTTTTGGATGTTTTTTTTAAAAAGGAGATCTGATGGTCCTTGTCAAAGATCGATATATGGGAAACCAGCATCGAATGGTCAGTACACGAATTTCCATAGCTGGGTCTCTTTGAGAAGAAAGAGAAATCTGATCCACTCTTTATCCTGAAGAATAAGGAGGATATGCTCAAGTGATACAATCGATGGGGAACTGGGCCGACTCAGATAAGTTCTCATAGAGAATGGATATCCTCCAAGATTTATCTAGAAAAACATGAACTTAAGGGAAATGCGTGAAAGAATCCAGACCTTTCTGAAGAAACTGCTGAGATCCTGAAGAATCGCTTATGCAGATCACTGATTACAGCCTTCTTTATGGCTGAGCTAAGTATCAATTTCTACACCCGACAAATGATCAATGGATGTGTGAAGGATAAACTGCCACTTTGAGCCGCCCCAATGTGTGTTTATAAATTTACCTACTCGTGTGGAGCTAGTTTTATTGGCCGCCCGCACAAAGTGCACGCTTTCTAAACGCATCTCTGAACATTATCCGGAATGGCTAGCAAAGGGAGAATGTAAGACAATTACTAGCTCAATTCTCCAGCATTTGGTGAACTCAATCCACGTAGCTCAATCACAATCGTCTTTCAAGATCATCAATAAGGTTAGGCCAAATGATAAAAAAAAGTTGGGTATGGAGAAGGCGCTGGCAATTCGTCAATACAACGTCAAACTCTGTATTTAGAAAAAGTTTGTCCAGTCTCTTATTCTACCTTGGTCTTAACCTCTTCACTAATCATTCCCTGTAAAAAAATTTCCATTTTTTCTTTTGTTTTTTAATTTTACTTTTAGTTTGCTTTTGCTTTAATAATTAATTCACTATTATCACTCTCATATGCTCCTTCTGTACATCTCATACCCTCTTCACACTTGTTAAATTGACACTCAAGTACCACTTTTATTCTCACTCAATAGCAATTTTAACCTTATCAAATTTCTATCTTTGTGCCATTGAGTACTATGTAATTTACAACTTTAAATTTTCCCTTCTAAAGCCACTTCTGAGTAATTATATCAATTGTGTCACCCCCTATTACTCAAAAATAGACCACTGTATATCTTTTTGTAAGTAGAAATACAATTGTACAACCAGACTCTGAAGATGATTTCGTCGATAAAGAATATTTTCTTCGCTGAATTCGTCTTTTATTTTCTTCATGACTCAACGACATTGTTGAAGCAACTTTGAGTGTTTGGTATTATTATTGTTGAACAGAACCGCATAGATCTTTTGATGTTGAAACATCTTCTAGATTACTTTAAACAGTCTTGTGACTCTGCGTTTCTCAAGGAAGTCTGGATAAGCTATATAGTAGCATACAGATACTGGTTCATCTCTTTCAGACTAAAATAAGTCGGTTTTAGTTGCAGCGTGTTTTGATTGGACACTATTTTTAACCCTTCACTTTCGTGTTTTGTAGCTGTGTTGACGATAATGTGTTGTTTTTTACAAGTCTGATCACGGCTCGACTCCTATTTTGTGCTTTCTTAGGACTCATTAGCAGTACGCATCCACGAATTGCAACAGCCAGACAGTATCATTGGCGAATATTTGTCGTGAAACATCAAACGTAATGGACACCACTGGTCATAACCTCTCACTAGAACCTCAGGCAATTTTATCCTGTAACTCCATTATGAATGAGATTTTATTTTGGAAAATTTTAGTACAGTGTTACGCAGTAATATTAACTGATGACCATGTTTCGAGCACAAAATCATATCAAGTTTTGCACTTATATCGATTTTATCTTGTGAACACTAAAGTAAATTTTCATTTGTCGGTTAACAGAGATTTGAAGTCAACGTTATGCCTAGGAGTCGTTGCCAAGACCTTAGAATGGCTATGGGTAATGTATTTTGTCCTGACCCCTCAGAAATCAAAGCCTTAGTCACTAGATTACCCATTTATTGACACGAACAGGTCACTACAGAGTGAGACTTGGCATTTAAATAATGCACGAGATGAGATTAAACGTTGACAAAATTGTCATTGATCGTTAGGATTTTTGGAAATGTATCTCTCTACTCATGAAATAAGAAAGTAGGTGTTTCCTAAAGATATCCACTTCTTTTCGACGAAGTCATCATCTAGGCTGTGCATTCGTGTATTTATATCAAATGGATGGGAAAGTTCCAGAATAATTTTTGGTTAAGGGTCAGGTTAATAGAAATCACAATTAGGAATTAGAACGCCACAATAAACAGGGGGACGGATAAAACTCAAACAAGGTAGCATCATAATAACTAAGAAGATTGACATCGTGCAATTAAGGGCTAGAAATGTAGAAATGACAAAATAGGCAGGATGTTTGGATAAAAAACCAATGTGATGAATAATTGTTTATGCAATCAGGGATTAAATATGCAGAAATAATAAAATGACAAATGAGACAGGAAGGTCGGATATGAAAATATGGTAGTGTAAACAGGGATTGAGAAAGACTTAAAAAATAGCATGAATGAAGAGGAGGTTTAGACAAGAAAGGCGATGGGACGGTCATTACTAAAAAAACAATTTACCTGTTTATGGTGGCCATGGCAGGGACAGGGGTTGGAAGTATTTCTTTTGAATACATAGCGTGTGTTTGAGCTTTTGGGTGGCTAGTGCCTCGGCTATGCCCATATGTCCTGATTTCACTCCCTTTGATAGGTTTGACTGAATCCTGGATATTACTATGAAGGATTTTCCGAAAGGTGCTGAATGTTCTGGTTTAACCAGATGTTCTCTCACTGAAATGTTTACACGCTTTTGGTCTTCTTTTACTAACCAGGCTAGGTGGTGTTCACGAGCGTGTTTTTCAAGTCGGCGCATGGTACGGCCAACGTACTCAGCTCCACATGAACTAGTAAACTGGTATATGCACGTTGAGGTGGCCCAATGTGACAGCTTTTCTTTTGCGTTCTGACTGAACAATTTCTTGCAGGAAAACGTCAGTCGTAGGCTCGCGGTGAAGTATATTTTCCTCAACGATTCGGAGAGGCGTTTACGAAGGATTTCTGCTTCAATATCACCTTTGAATTCTAGATTAAGCAGAAGTATTTTCTTTGGAACGGACTGGACTTGTTCGGAAGTCTTCTCAGATTTGAGATTCTTGTCTATTAACCTGGGTGGGAAACCGTTTTCCATCAGGGTTTTTCGGAGATTACACAGTTCTTCTTCGACCACTTCCTCGCTGCATATCTTCCGAATCCTCAAGGAAAGACCGTATATCGGATTTCTCTTTCTGCTCAGGGGCGCGAAGCTTTGAAAGTTGATGAATTGTCCATTCCATGTAGGCTTTTTGTATATGGGGTTTTCGGCGTTTCTTGTCAGATAAACGTCGAGGAAGTGGAACATTCCGTCGGATTCAGTCTCAAGTGTAAAGTCGATGTTTGGGTGGGCATTATTGAAGATTTGGAGTAGTTTTTCTATATCCCAATTCTCATCACAACTAATGAAAGTATCATCGATGTATCTCTTGTAGAGATGGAGGTCATTGACAGTTGGTGATAAGGCGTTGTTCTCTAAGCTAGCCATAAAGCAGTCGGCTAGGAGGGGTCCTAAGGGAGAACCCATTGCTACTCCATCTACTTGCCTGTATATCTCCTTGTTGAAACTAAAGTATACCTTGAAGATGCATTGGAGTAACAGTTCATTCAGGTAATGGATCGATATACCCACATCGATGCTATTGGATTGAATGTAGTCAAAAAGGAAACACACGGTTTCTGTCAGTGGAACGTTGGTGAAGAAAGACACGACATCCAGGGAGACCATTTTCTTTTCTGCCACACTGACATTCTTAATTAAATCAACTATTATTATTTCATGTATTTACACCTTTGACCTAATTCCCTCACCGGATATAATTTCTTTATAAAACCATATATATACGATTGTACAGCTTGATAATAAATTCGTTGAAAAGAGTCTCTTCGCTGAAAATTGTGTTCTTAAATCAACAAAGTCGAATGTGTCACGGAGGTTGTGTCTTGACAGTTTCTCTTTCACCAGCCCGAGAATCTCCACCAGCCATTTCGCGATTGTATGATATGGGGAATCTATCATATCTAGTATTGTGCGGAGTGGGAACATCTTGTTTGTTCACTTTAGGTAAGCCGTACATGCGCAGCGCTGTAGAACCAGGTGGGCACAGTTGTTAGTATAGTTTCGAATTGATAATGGATTCGTCTTTCATATTCTTTGATATCTTTGTTACCTGGAGCTCCGTCTGTCCTGTGGGATCTTTCTTCTCATCATTGAGTCAACAAAATACTCCCATAGACTAGTTGCGCGTATCTGATGTGTTAGTGAACTGCAGCTACGCTATGACACAAATACTTAAGTAAAAAGTGTTCTGTCTATTGCCGAGCTACTTTTTTCATTTATTCACGTTTACAGTGGAACATAGGAATTCAAGCTATGAGGTAGCAGTAGATGTGGTGTTGTTTGAAAAACAGGGTGGAGTTATGTCATTTAATGGCTTTAATACGAATGTGTCTGTCTGAAGGCAGGAAGTCAATCTAGGCCTTCTTCTTCTGCATAGCTTGCAAAACTTCCGCTAGTCACATACTGTCTAAAGATATACTCCTAAGATGCCGAAAAACATTTTCGCTTGAAAGAATCTTCGGTATTTTTTGCTAACAGCTAAATGATCTTAAATGCTCTCAGGCAGAAAATACTCCACTGCATAATAAAACGCAACAACAAACTACGTAGTAATCAATATGAATATTTCCAACAAGGTGGGATAAAAATTCTGCCTGTATGAATCAAAGAGGACAAAATACGCTTCCCATAGGCTTTCCTGTTTTTAGTGAAATAAAAGAATAGATGAAGTATGAAGCAGGTTTTGATTTTCATTGATTCTTTAGGTGAACTTTATGCGTTGAAGTTTCTGTAGCAATTTGGTAAAGTTTATGGGGGATGGAGTTGCTAGCACCACGCCCCAACCCTTCTTTTTTATCCGGGCTTGGGACCAATTATAAAACTAGCGAGCTAGTAATCTAGACAAAAACTTACAAGCGGCAACCGACAAACTGGCCGAAGAAGCAGCAAAGACAGGACTCCAAGTGAACATAGACAAGATGGAGGTTATGAAAATAACCAACCAACCAACAACAACAACAGCAACATACAGCACCAATCAGCATCAGCCATAGGGATCTGAAAGGGGTTACTCCATTCACTTCACTTATCTTGGGAGCATTGTCTCAACTACAGGCAGTCAGAACGGACGAGGATGTCCGATCGAGCGAGAATCGGGATAGCGAGCGAGAAACACATTCATCAACCTGAAACCAATCTAGAAATCTTCGTCACTCAGCATCAACAACAAAAATCGGTCGGATTTTTAATACAAACACGTCAAGTGAGTCAGTTCTTCTATACGGATCAGAAACTTGGCGGGAGGGTCACAAAGAATATTTCCAACAGTTTAATGCAGACCTTTATCAACAAATGTCTCCCCTCTATGCTGAAGACCAGATGGCCAAGCCGGAAAGAATCACCAACAAGAAACTATGGGAACAAACAAACAAAACAAGAACCAATCGCCCAACAAATATGCAGGAGAAAGTGGAGATGGATTGGACACTCGCTCGCTGAAGAGGCCACTGGGTGTCTTCGCGCGCACATCAGGTCATTGCCCGAGTGGAACCCGAAAGGGAAGCGGCGAGTGGGACGTCAGTGCGAGGGTGACATCGAGGAGATCGTGTGAAGAGCAGTTCAAACAGTATGTACTAACATGGATGCATGTGAAACGTACAGCAGAAGACAGAAGCAAGTGGAGACGTGGAGTTGAAGCCCTATGTTTTACTGGGAACCCAAGGGAACAATAATAATAATCAGGTGACCTTAGCTTTTCATAACATTCCTTTGCTTTGCCGGTAGAATGTAAGGCTTCAAGTTTCAGTAGAACTTGCACTTTGTTTTATGGATTTGCGTTGATAGCTTCTTGAGCGACTTCTTCTCTTTCCTGAGTTTACTACCAGTTACATGGGGTTTAAGAGGGAGTTCATCATGAATCGAACCGATCTGGTCGGCCTATTCGACGCTTGAACTACCAACGCACTATCAGCTTAGCATCTCAGTCCAGTTGAGCTTTCACATTGTCTAGTCAATGTTCAGTAGCTAATACAGGGATTGAAAAGGTCGCCAAAAATATATTGTAGAGTACAACACACAAGAAGAAACTTTAAACCACATTTCAGTATATATTTCAACAGGAAGCTATGGAATACTTATAGATACTGCAGTTTTCACAGAGGGTGGAATAGAGCGAAAATATATAGTGCGGCATTTAGATTGATGTAAGAGAGTTCATCAGATTATTTGTTTGTAAAAGAGAAAACGTTCAGTGAAGAGACTGAAACAGTATGCTTCATGTGCGAACTAACTCACTCAGAAGGAGGAATAAAAATCGGTATACACACCGAGCATCTAATAGAACTCCTTCTGAGATGTAACCTGAATGTTCAATTCACTTTTAACAATGAGATATATCACCAAAAGGAAGATCTAGGTATGGGCTCACCACTAGGCCCATCGCTTCCAGACTTCATCATGGCAGAACTCGAAAACACATGCCTAGAGAAAATGATCGATATCTTTGAATTCCACAAGAGGTAAGTCGACGACACCTTCATTATCGTTGACAATAAAGAAAATGTAGACGACATCCTAAATTTCGTTTAACAAGTGCCATCCTGTGATTTCGTTCACGTTAGAGAAATATTCTAACTCTGAAATATCGTTTCTCGACATTCAACTAACAAGACGAAAACAAGGCGGAGCACTGAAAAGATCTATCTACAGAAGGTCGATGTGGAACGGACAGCTTACTAACTTTCACAGTTGAGTACCTCTATACACCAAACGAAACCTGATCCGTTCACTCAGTTAAAGAGTTTGCTGAATCTGGAGAATCTCAAGAGAATCCCCGTCGAGAGCTGTTATGCATAACGATTTATTGCAATATCCATGAATAATAGATAGGGAAAGCCACCCACGCTTAGCGACTCGGAAAGCTCCTCTACATGAACCTTCAATTCAATGGAGATTCATCTGTGAAAACACTAAAAAACCGAATGTCTCGTTCACTTAAGAAAATCTACTTCATAGCTGAACTACGGTTAACTTTCTCCACAAAAGGTCTGATTCTTTTACACGTGAAGGATAAGTCACCACCGCTGGCCTCATCAATGTGTATCTACCAATCCAGGTGCTCGTATGAAGCCAGGTATGTCGGCCGTACCCAGCGTTCGTTTTCTAGGCGTATCACAGAAAACTACCAGCATGGTTTTACAAACGAGAAAAACGATGCCCCCGCAGCTCCATCTCAGAACATCTGATCGATTCCGAACCCAGGTTACAGCCCTCACGAAATTCAAAGTCGTCTACAGAGTAAGAAGTAGTCTTCCTGAAGGTGTACGAATCAGACTTCTTCAAACTGCAGAAGCAATGGCAATTCACTTGGTAAGTCCTGAACTCTGCATACAGAAGAAGTTCGTTCAATCACTATACTTGCAATGGACGTAATCTGCCTTAATACCTGACAGGTAAATTCTATTTATTTCTGTCTCTTCATTAGTATTATTTTGTCTTTTTAGTTGTAATATTTTACAACTTTCCTGTTCTCTACTCCTACCACCACTCGATTTAATTTCTACACTTCATTACCACTGTTACTGACTTGACCAACACTCAATTTCTAGTCATTTATGTTACGCCACCCAATTTATTTGCTCAATTTTAGTCCTAATTTAAACGGCATTATTCTCTACCCCACCTCCACTTACCTCTGTTGGTATCCTTACACAAGATGAAACATTTTTAGTCAATTATATTACGTCATCTAACTTACTAACTCAATCTTACTTTAGTTGCTGTCTAATTAACCTTGTTTCTATATTAGATCATCCCTGTATTACCTAATTAATTATTTGTTTGAGTTATTTTTGTTTCCGCCATTGACTGATCATATTTATCTCCAGACATTATCGAAACCTGCGTATTAGGAGACATAGTGTCAGCAGAGATCAGACCTTCTGATCCAATCAATCAACACATAATAACTGGTACTCATTGTACAAGATGTGACTCTCATAATCCAAGATGTTTAGTGAACAACTCTTCGACATTCAAAATATTTCCTACTGGCTTTGGGTGTCATCAGTGGGAACACCGTCACACAATGCAGGTAACAGGCACATCAGGATGAAGAATCCCAAACTGGATAAAATGAACATTCTGGACTCCACTGCTAGTCTCCATACACTGAGCAACATCTAGTTTATTAAACTGCTCAACATTACTTAAGCATTCAACAAGCTTACTTAAGTGCAATACATTTACAGCGAAGAAAACTACAATTTTCGAAGCATAGAAATCAACATTCACTTACCATCCAAGTATCACTCAGTGTTGTTGCTTTAATCGGTCATTACTTGGATTCACATCACACCTTAATCTGCTCTGACTTCTTCCTTATTTACTGTACTGAATGTTACACGTTGTCATGGAGACTTTCATAGCATAAATGAAACATAAATAGTTTTCCTCCTGATTACATTATTTCACTGTCTGATTAATTTCTTCTCATCCTTTAATACTGTCATCTTACTTCATGGGGAAAAAAGCAAAGTGACAACTGAAGGCAATAAATAAAAAAGATTTTTCCCCTCTGAGAATTCATTAATTAGAAGGCTTTATAATCGTGAGAAAGTTTCACAACTATTTCTTGTCAGGAGTTGAAATATAATGAACATCAAGACTAGGTTTGTTATTGCTTAGTAATTATTCCTTTGGGCTCCAAGTGGAACATACAGTTTCAGCACCACATCTTAAGTTTACCCTGTTCTTTGAAGGTTATCCTCTATGACTTCATGATTGCTCATATGCTTTAACATTTTTTTCCCATATGATTTCTTCCATGTCATCTCTGATGCTCAACTTGTAGTTCACCCTCCGGATTCCACCCTAGAGGTCGTGGTCTGCGCTTATTCTTTCCAACTGGTCATTTGATCTTCAATGCATGCATTTTAACGCATAATCACATAATAGGATGGGACAGAGTCGAAATTCTAAAAAGTAAAACAGGCAGGTGGAGAGACAGATTTATTACTGAATCCTGCCTGATTCATCGAGTCTGGACCCGACACAACACATGCAACGGAAGTGACTCAACGCAAATACCAAAAATATATATGGAAGATATTATTACTACCAGTCAGTCAAATCAGAGGAGGATAACAAAATAATCGTAAAATTCTATTTCAATTCACATACATTATAACATTATAACAAGTTACTTATTTATTTTACTATAAAAACATCTTATTTCCTATCTGATTGTATTTGATTGTGATGTGTATCCATATAGATGTATTTATATATATATGTGTGTGTGTGGTGATCTCTCTTTCTGTTGCTCGCTTAGTCTGTGACCATTTCACTTTGATGAACCTGTCTCCTTTAACAATGTATATTCCCCTTATATTATATATAATATGAGTGTTTGTTGACAGTCCGTTGCTTGGTGACATATATCCATATTACATGTGTGGTTGTTGACATGTCTGCTATATTTTGCTATGTATATATGGATCGACACTCCATTATAATTAGCCATTCATGTTAAGACTGTCTATTGATTTGTTCACACACTTGTATGGACATTCATATATATTTCGCTCTCACAATCTTGTGTGACACCTTTGGTGTGATACCACTTATTGCATTCTCCTTGTGTTTGGAAAATAGAAGTATCATCGCAAACCTAGTGGTCTTCTGATTTCCGCCTTATTGCGTCAAGACTATTGAATTCTCGACCAGTATATAATAATTTGGCGACGAGTACATAACAATTTGGCGATGGGGAAAACTACTATTAACCACTCAGCAGCAGCAACATAACAGATTGATAACACTAATATTATTTCTGAATGTACGTTATCTTATATTGATTTTATTCATATGTCTAACTAATCAAGTTTACTCATGTCTATAAATGAAGCAAGAAAGTTGTGTGAGTGATTTGATATGATTATGAGCAGCAATAAGTTGTGCTTCAAAACTTGGTCATCAATAAATATTACTGTACAACACTGTGTAATTTATTAAAATAAAATCTTATCCATAATGGATTTAGGCTATACCATAGGGCCCAAGTCTTATACTTGTATCAATAATACATTTAATCTCCAATATGGAGCTTTAGTATTTGTTGGTGGGAGTTTGGGAGCGGCAGGGGGGGAGGGGCTCTTCAAAATTCCGTTGGTGACGCTTCCACCAAGTCTAGGAAACACCATGAAATGAGGAAAAAATAAACAGCACTTTCAAATAAGAGGCGTGATTAGATAATAATTTCCTCTTGAGAAAGTGCACATAGCTTGAACGTGCTTCTTATGAATGCATATATTATAGGCTTGAATTTCCTGGATTGCTAATGCTTTATCTAAGCATAAATAACTAAATTTCACTCATATTGATAGATTTCAACAGATCCTGTATAAAATGCTGAAGCAATTCACAAAAGGAGCTGAATTTTTGGGAGTTGTCGAGATGTTCCCAGGAAAAATTTGGATTTTTTACACCACTATTAAGTTAGTACTTCTATATGTGTCAAAAAAAAATGACCAGCGCGTCACAATAAGCACTTCGAACAGATCACTGAAGACTTTGATCAACAGTTGCCTTCGCTGATCTGAGATTAAAGTTCCGACGGCCTACAAGGGAAGAATTAGAAAAATGAAAATAAAACTCCTGGAGCGAACCAACCAAGAATCTACCGCTCAATAAATATGACGAAGAAAATAAAGATGCAGCGGACAAACGTTAAGGAGACTATCGTTTGATATCAGGCACTTGGTTGGCCCCAGTGTAAAATTACGATTTGAAAGTCCGATGGTTACACATTGTAAGGCATGGTAAGTTTGGCGGTTTTCTATTTTCTCAATAATATTCTTGCACTCGTGTCAGCATGAGCTTCCAGAAAAAGGCTATCATCATAGATGCACAGGGCCACTTGCTTGGTCGTCTTGCTGCTGTCGTGGCAAAGACATTGCTGCAAGGGCAAAAAGTTGTTGTGGTAAGATGCGAGAATATCAATATATCTGGGTCGTTCTATCGCAATAAATTGAAATATCTTGACTTTTTTAAAAAGAGGATGAATACTAATTCGTCCAGAGGACCTTATCACTTCAGGGTGCCTGCTAAGATATTTTGGCGTACAGTTCGTGGAATGCTCCCACATAAACTTCATCGTGGTAAACTTGCACTTGACAGGTTGAAGGTTTTCGAGGGTATCCCTCCGCCATACGACAAAAAGAAACGAATGGTGGTTCCATCAGCTTTACGGGTTATACGACTTAAACCAGGTCGCAAGTTTTGTGTGTTGTCGCGACTATCAAATGACGTTGGATGGAAATACAAGAATATTATTGAGGACAATAGAAAACCGCCAAACTTACCATGCCTTACAACATGGAGGAGAAGATGCGAAGAGAAGATCAGGGCCTCTGCACAATCATGGGGACAAAACGAAGATATGCTGTTGAGGCTACACGTTCTACTCTGAACTTACGAGAATAAGAATCATATTATGACTAATGTTTATAATCAGTAAAAAATTATAGGGATTAGTTTATTTCATGTTAGCTGAATATATAAACATTTCAAATATTTAAGGGCATAAAGTATGTTCATCAATCAGTCTCACGTTAGTACAGTTCATATAATCATTCAAAGCTAATTATCTTTGCTCTGGTCGGCATTATGCTCCTGTCCGTCCCAAGAGAAATACTAAGCCGCATCATTCTGGAGAGAATTAAAGAAGCCGTGGATAAAAAAAAGCTCGATTGGAACAGCCTGGATCCAGGAGAAAGATGTCATGCATCGATCAAATCGCAAAACACTACGCATCGTCACTGAAAAGAGCTTGGAATGGCAGTTAGCTCTCTACCTCAACTTCATTGACTTTCAAAAGGCCTTCGATAGCACAGCGTCGATCGAGAGGTGATCTGGAAACTACTTCGCTAATACGAGGTGCCGCCGACAATTATACACCTCATCCAACAGTTGTACGACAGTGCTGCATTCTAAGTAATCCACAACGGGAAACCCACAGAATCCTTCGAAGTGAAGACAGGAGTAAGATATGGCTGGATTGCTACCTACTATTTCCAATGATTTTCCTGATTGTGGTAGACTGGATAATGCGACAGACATATAGTGGCCGGTAGTGAGGTAACAGGCATAAAATGTACAAACAGAAAAACACTTAGTTGATCTGGACATTGCCGGTGATATATGTCTGGCTTCTTACAAACTGGAATATATGCAAGTGAAAAGCAACAAGTTGGCGACAGAAGGAGCATCAAAGATAGGACTTCAGGTGAACATGGAGAAGGCGGAGGTGATGAAGATTCCCGCCAACAGCTATAGTAACAGTAACAACAACAGACAACAACCAGCATAAATGGGATAAAGAAGCAGCATCCTCACCTACCTCCCTTCCTACCTGCCTAGGAAGCATCGCTTCAGCTACAGGCGGACAGAACTGATGAGAATATCAAAGCAACGATCGGGAAAACAAGGCAAGCTCTCATTACTCTCAATTCTGCGTGGAGATGGACAGCACTCAGCATGAAAATGAGAATAAGATCCGGATTTTCAACTTTAAATTAAAGTGAGTGCTACTTACTCAACGGATCAGAGACTTGACCAGCGCGTTATGAGGGGTACTTCGAAAAAGCTACAGACTTTCATGCACAGCTGTCTCTGCCGTATACTCAAGATCAGATGGCCAGCCAGAAAAGATCAATAATAAAGAGGGATCTCTAGGAGAAAACTAATACCGCAGGAACCAATTTTCCAAAACTGTGCAGGAAGAAATGCAGGTGGTGGATTAGCCATACTCTGAGAAAACAAACCATCATCATGTGACATGTATCACACAACAGGTCATCGCTCAAGTGGAATCTGGCCGAACAGGGGGTAGCGGGTTAGTGGATCATCAGTGTGTGGATGACGTAGAGGAGGTCATGCGCGGAGAGAAGATGAAAGCATGTGTGGGCAGACGTGGAGTCAGGTGGTGAAAACGTTAGCAGAGAACCGAACACAGAGGAGACTTTTGGCTGCAGCGCTATGTTCCTCTAGGAATTAAAACAAACAATAATAATAAATTCTCAAACTCCACACATAAAATTTATTTTATTTATTATTGATTCTGTTTTGTTTTCTTCTTTTTTTCCAAATTTCTTCTCATAAACATATTTCGCTCATTTCAACCAGACAGCATGTTTCCGTGCGTCCGTCCCACCGACAGCCCATCTACCAACTTTCTCTTCCACTTTTTCCCTTTCTCTCTCTCTCTCTCTCCCTGTCCTTCAGAGTCTTGTTGACAGTCTGTGGGATAAGAAACGTACCTCTCTAAGTAATAATAATAATAATGATAATAATAATAATAATAATAATATTAAAACTGCAAATAAACATTCCAAAAAGTTTCAATTCGTTT
This sequence comes from Trichobilharzia regenti, assembly GCA_944472135.2. NCBI lineage: Eukaryota > Metazoa > Platyhelminthes > Trematoda > Strigeidida > Schistosomatidae > Trichobilharzia > Trichobilharzia regenti. Next base: position 39,439,221 of record OX235267.1, read on the forward strand.
TTTTATTCTCGTGTGTTTATATACAAAAAAATTGTTTGTTTTCCAGTTGGTTGTTTACTAAAATCAAAATTGCTTGTCTAGTGAGAAAGAAAGAACACTGAACAACACACAAAAAGCCAAACAAGTGAAGGATGAAAACACCAGTTTAGTCATGAAACCATATGGGTATACATATATATATATATATATATATATATATATATATATATATATATATATATATATATATATATATACGGGCTAATTAAGCCTCTAGTCTGATAAACGAGCTCATATATTTCTAGTCAATAATTTTTGTCTTCACTGTTTTTGTTTCCGTTGTCGTTGTTGTTGTCGTCGTTGAGGTGTTGAGAATTTTCCCTTCCTACATTTTTATGAATTGAGTTCATTAGTTAGTTAGTAGTTAGAGCTTCAACAGCAGTTGAGACTGTCGACTTCATATGTAAAGAAGCTGAAGACATACCCATTCCAAAATTGGAAATGAGGAAACCGTTACTTTTATGTACTAAAAGGGTCCAATTCCAATTCGACGGGTGTCTATTCTGTCAAGTTGATGATGTCTCAGTGGGAAGCCCCTTGGGACCACTTTTCGCAGACTTATTATTGTCAGGCCTAGAAACCGGAACCTTGCAGCAGCATATACAAGAAACGGATGTATACCTAAGATATGTTGATGACATTTTTATTGTCTGTGAAAGCAGATCAGAAGCCGAAGACATGTTGATAAAATTCAACTCATGACGTCCAAGTCTCTATTTCACAGTAGAACAGGAGGAAAACGATACTATTAAATTCCTAGACGTTTTTCTAGTGAAAATAAATGATGGCACAGTTGAAATATCTATATTTAGAAAGTCTTCATGGACAAGGCAGTACCTGCATTTCAAGAACTTTGTTCCAATCCAGCATAAAAAGAACTTAGTCAAAACACTGCTCAATAGCGAACAAAAACTCTGTTCTAACAGTACTACTGAGCATGAAATAAAATCTCTGAAGGATATTTTATCTAAGAAAGGATATCCTTATATCATTAATAAAAACTCTAAAGAAACTACCCCCTGCAAAACAATCCAAACAGTCCCGAAGAAACCTGCCTATATCAGTTCGCCGTTCAAAGGAGGTGATGTACAAGAAGTAGTGAAACGAAGACTCGATAAAGCCATCAAGAGAACTTAGTATGCTGCAAAACTTGTTATCTTTAACACCACCAAGCAAATGCTTCAACAATCTGGGAAAGACCAGTCGCCAATCCTCGACACTTCAAACTGCGTATATCAATTTGAGTGAGTTGAGATAGAGAGTTGACTGCCACTCCAAGCTTTGTTCACTGATGATCCGTAGTTTGGATGTAGTGTTGTGGATTCAGCTGCTTTCAGCTGGGTAAAAGGTGCTAAAATCCTCACAAACAAAACATCTTGTGGACTTCAAACATGATATCGACGCGGTCAAGTCATTCACTGTTATTGTCAACAGACAAGGAAACAAGAAGATGCTTGTAATTCCTGGGAAGGCTTGCGCAATTCGAGTTTATAAACCAGGTCTTTGTGTACAAAAGGAGATAGTCGTTACTCTGAATCTCCCATGGTAATACGTTTTACTTATTTTTCTATGTCTTATTATTATTCTTGATTCATTTAAAACTATCCTTTATCAGTAGGATTACACTAACTCACTCCAAAAATATTATTAATGTTATTGTAACTAATACTATTGATATTACTCTGTTTGCAGTTCTTATTATATTCTCTAATGTCTAATTGTTTATCTAAGTGATGTAATTGAAGCGTAATGCAATTTATCTTAATTTTGATCTCTCATACTCTCCCCTTATACATTTGAACATGGCCTGGAAGACATTCGCTCCTGTCCTTCTGCATGACTAATTCAATGTAGTTTGTTTACGTATCAGTCTTGTATCTCCCAATGTAATTTTAAAAGTATATATATACGTGTATGTGGAGTATTCAGCAGATGACGAGTTCTACCGAAATTTGATGAATCCATCAATAAATCCTGCTTTGTTAACCTTGTTCTAAATTCGTATCGGGAAATAAATGTTTTAAATAGGGAATGTTTGAATAGATGGTTTTCATCTGTACGGCATCAAGTTTGTGTGACATTATAAATAAATCGTTCGTGAAGTTCATATCCCCCAGAGGACTTCGTCAGTCTAATATATGCTCATTTCTTTTTGTTGATTATCAGGAGACATTCGATAGTGGTTGCGTTATATTGGGAGTTAAGATTTTATGGGGCCCTGAATTTCGATTGTGTGGTTGAATGATCAACGGGTTTATCATGTAACATGATGGTCCTGATGTTTACTTCATGGTGATGTTATGAGTTTGAACAGATGAAGGGTCTCCAAATAGGATGAAATGCCTGTCAAGTACTCCAAACTTTTCAGTAGTTCTCTAACAATATCTACCATGAAATCAAACAAACTACTCTACTTCTAAAGGTCTTCAATCCTCCTTGTAGTCACTTTTATAGTGTTTCTTATTTTTACCCACCTTCCTGATGTTTACACCCTATCTCTGTGTAATGATTGATGAAAAAAGCCTGAAATAAAGACCTGGGTCATAGCAAGTGTTGAACCAGTAAATCGATATTTTGAATCTTCCAGGAACAGTAAACTGCACAATTTGGAAAGGTATGTCATTTGGAAGAAAGATCAGAGAGATTGAAGCTTCATTCCGTTTAATATTTATCACAAGAAATAATCGCAACCTTGAGGCGATTCTCATTCCCTGCAACATTTGAATATTCCCATTTATTTTTGAATGAAGTGAATCCACCATCACTATGCAGCAAACATACTTTTTTCGGGATCACATAACGTGATTCACAGACACGAAATCATCCATTCAGTCAGGAGAGAAAGAAAATGAAAATCAAGCCATTTGTAATATCAATGTGAGATTATTTTTACCAGTAATTGATTCAATAATTATACGGTGTTCCGGCCTACGCTCAAAACATGTTTCGGTGGAAGCAGTATTCACGAATAAGCCCACGCTAAATGTTGGAATATCCTTCAGATGGAAACAGAGGAACGTTTGTTTTTGAAATGTTAACTTCTCGATAATTGATTTACATAAAAATACATTTAACTATGATGAAAAACCTGAATGAGTATTATTCACATTGGTAAGGGATACTGAAAAGTGAGGACAGAAATCGGCCGATGCCATTGGCAGATTGGTAGAAGTTAGACTTCGTGGCCTGGTCGCTGAGTCAGGTCCCCCAGGATCAATGGTCTACCAGCTTGCCTTGTAACTAGAAGGTTCTCGGTTCGAAACCCTGTGGGTACTTACTGCCAATGATTTTGATGTGGTTGTGTTCTCTGAGCTGGGAAGTTGATTTGTGAATCTTTCATCTCCCTACTAGGCGACATCTTCAGCACATACTTTAATTTGTTGAAGTGAGCTTTTAGATTTCCCCACGAGTTTATCAGTCATGTCTCCTGGTGAGTGACCTTGGATGTGATTGATTGTTTCTGTGTGTTTTCACACTTTCTAGGCTACTTGTATTGGAACTGATTGTTTCTCTGAATTGAACTTATCGATTGGTACATTTTGTTTATTTCAGTGTGTCTATTGATTGACGATTCACTGGAATACCAGACAGGCTTCTAAAAATTCTCTAGCATTCTTGGTGTTTCCTCTGTCTAATATTTGAACGCTGGTTGTCCCAGTCGAATTGATGTCTGTGGTTGTCTGTATGCAGTGAGGTGATATTAGGGAGTGGATATCATGTCTTTTGACTGGTAGCTTATGATAGTGGATGAGAAGACGAAGGGGACGTCCACTTTGGCCAATTTAGTGTTTTTTGCAGGTGGGACTGGGGCAACGTTCAAATATTAGGTAAAGGAAACAACAAGAATGATAGAGAATTTTTAGAAGCCTACCTGGTATTCCAGTGAATCATCAATCAATAGACACATAGAAACAGACAAAAATTACCAATCGATATGAAAGAAACTTCACATACAAATGGTCAATGTTCAAGTCAAAGAAAAATCAGTACCAATACAATTAACCTAGAAGGTGTGAAAACACACAAAAACAACCAATTACATCCAAGTTCACCCACTAGGAGAGATGATTAATAAACTCGTGGAGAAATCTCAATGGCTCACTTCAACAAATTGAAGTGTGCGCTGAAGATTTCTCCTAGTAGGGCGTTGAAAGCTTCGTAAATTCACTATCCAGCTAGCTCAGAGAACACAACCGCATCAAAATCATCCACCTTAACTACAAATCTTTTCTATCCTATCTATACTGCCAATAATTACCAAACTAGGAATTCCCTGGTTTTTAGCGGTTCTCTAACTTATATCGATCTATGATTTAACTCGAAAAACAGACCAACTCTTGAAAGTAATCTGATGCTCGCTAGTGACTTGCTACAGAATGGATTTTCTTGGAGTTCTGTTGTGAAGTCTTTACCAGTGAGATCTATCTAGAAAGTGTCGGCAACAAGTTATTTAAGTTTTGAAGGACAGGTGAAGACAATTACGGGATTAAAGAAGAGTTAATTCGTAGGAGTTAGCAACAAGGTTTTACATAATGAAGAAATTCGTATAAAAGTAGTGACTTAGAAGAAGAGAATGACTCAGAATTGTTACGTAAAATATAAACCAGTTAATAAGAATAGGTAGAAATTAACGAAGTCAAAAGATTGTGTTACAAGGGGAGGGGAGAAAATCGTTTTTAAAAACTTATCATATATTATGTAGTTGGCCATGGCAGAAGAAGGAACACTGTACAAATTTCTTTTGAACACACAGCTTTGGTTTGTTCAGATGAATTCTGATTGCTTCTGCTGTATGCAAAAGTAGTACGTACTCGTATACCATGTAAGAAGTCCAGTGAAATACGATAATTAACTAGAAGAGAGCTTTGTTAAAGTCAACTTAATGTCCAGTGTCGACGAGGTGAGCTTGTACTAAGGTGCGTATAACTTTATTCGAATCTTTGCCAAACGAAGAGATGCAAGGTGTTCAGAAATTCGACGATGAGCTTTCCAGGTGGGATGTTCAGTGTAACTAGCTCTGTACGGTGAATTAAACTGATAAACTCATACTGAAAAGGCGAAATAAGGCAGTTTGTCTTCACTTCTTGAACTGAGTATTGAATAGCTGCTAGGGAATGTATACAGCATAGCTTAGATGCGTTAAAAGTCCTTTTGATCAGATCAATGTATGGGAAACACATATTTTTTTGTGAGTCATACAACGTGATCTGCAGACACAAAAATATCAGTTCACCCAGTAGAAAAAGAGAAAAAATTCAAGTCCTTTGTAACATCACCTTAGAATTATTTTAATAATAATTATAAGAGTGTTCCGGCCTACGCCCACATCATATATCAGGAGGAATGGTATGCAAAAAATTAGCCCAAATTAATTAATAGAATATATATTTCAGACGAAAATAGATTAACGTTCGTGTTTTCAAATGGTGACTTATCCATAATAAACCGGTTTTCACCGGTTTTCTGACGATTCACAATGGAAAACTCTGCAAAGTCTTTGAAATGAATACATGAGTAAGACAAGGCCGCCTACTATCACACACAATGATGATAGTCCTAAATGCAGGGGACTAGATTTTACGGAGGACTGTTGTAAGCGAGAAGACATGAAAATGTTCAACCGATGAGAAGACTCTATGAGATGTAGACTTCGAGAATGTGATTTATGCAATTTTTCCCACTCCAGTTACAGGCGAAAACCAACAAACTGGTGAAGAAGAAGCATATGCAGGATTGTAGGTGAGCACATAGAAGGTCAAGATCAGTGAAGATACTTACTGACCACCACCACCAACAACAACAAGGTCGTTTGCTTTACTTATCTACGTAGCATTATTTCAATTACAGACCTATGGAACGGATGAGGATGTCAAATCTAGAATTGGAAAGAAATGAAACGCCTTTATCACTCTGGAACTGGCTTGAAAACCCGCGTCACTCAGCACAAACAACCTAATTCGTACTTTCAACACCAATGTTTAGACAGTCAGTCCTTCTATACAAGTCATAAACTCGTTGCGTGTCATGAATAGCATTTCCGAAAGACTACAAACTTTTATCAATAGCTACCGCCTTCTCTGGCTCCGTAATTAGAAGATCAAATCGTCTGCCAGCAGGGATTAGCAACACGAAAATCAGGGAATGGTCCAGTCAAGAACGTTGTGCTCAATACGTATTCGGAAGAAAATGGAGATTGACTAGAGAAACGTTGAGGAGACCGGCTGAATGACATCGAGTGTCAAGCAGGTTTGTTTTGTTGAAATCCGAATGGGGAACGACGCTCTGGGAGTGACAATGAGCCGCGGCATAATAATGATTTTAGCTTTATTCCAGAAACAGTACTAGTGGTACAGTAAGGAATTTTCAGCACATATCTACAATATTGCATCTAATTTTATCAAACATTTAAAATGAGTATTTCAAAAATAAATGTAAAGAAAACAACAACAACAAAACAAAAAACAAAAAAAATTTAAAATTGCGGAAAAATACCAAGTAGAAAGGAAAAGAAACAACATAATAGATAATATCTCAGTACTGGGTAGTGGAAGCTATGATATGTGTATTCGTGGTGAACAGTAACAGCTATAATCATACTAGAAGTTATGAAATGATATTAAGAATGTTTATCGCCATGATGATCAGTTAATTTGATTGAACTACACTAAACAATCATAAAATAAACATTTCAGGGTTTTTTATTTTTATTGTCAGCACTAATGCGGTGTTTGTTGTGGTAGTGTGAGTAATCATGCATAATATAAAATTTTTAAGATGGTGATAGTGGCGTTTACAAACAAGGTTGTCAGTTAAATAGTGCCGAACAAAGAACAACCACAAAACTAATATTACATGATGCTTAATAACAGGACAATTTTGTAATACTCATAGTGCTAATATAGTCGGACCAAGTAGATATACAAAAGAAGGAAATAGTGTAAAGTACAAAAAAAGTAAGCCAATGATAATTATTTTAAGTAGGTAAGTATGTTTAAGAAGGTTGTTCACTACAGAGTACAAATAAGAGAATATAAGGGGGAAATAACAAGGGCCAAAATTATGTTATTAACAACAAAGTAAGTAATAGGTTTCACGCTTAACATTGTCTCTGTCACTCAGAACACGGGCTGGCCAAATATAGTAACGTTGAGTTCCTATATTTGGTTGTACGAGCATATATTATTTTGTACTGATTTCTGGTTCTACCTGATGAGATACAACAAGGAGAGAGTTGGGAATAGAGGGAGTGTTGGGGGGTCAGAGAGTATGGTTTTAGGCCATTTTTCACATGTATTCAGATGCCTTTCTACTAATGTAGTGACGAGTTGACTGAGTTTTACACCACTAGTCTTACTAACTGCCTTCAACATCCTTCTCAGGATGGTGTAGTCCTTTTTCACTAGCCCAGGAAAGATTAACGGGGAGCAGTAAAGTAGAATATGTAAGATACGAGAGTTGACAAATTGTGAAAGTAGAGGTTTGGTGATTTCAGATAGTCTGAGTTTCTTAATGTAGTAGGTTAGACGGAAGAATTTCGTAGAAATCGTTTGGATATGAGATAACTAAGTGAGTTCGGTAGATAGAACTAGTCCAAGGTATTTTGCATTAGACCTAGTTTCAATTTTAGTCCCCTCAATGCTACAGGCTTCATAAGTACTTACTAGTGTTTGTAGATCTCGTTACTGCCTAAAGGAGAAGTCAATAGCCTGGCATTTTGAGGGATTCAGCATGAGGCTATTTAGTTTAGACCACTGACTGTTGTCCGACAGGAAGCTATTTAATTTGAAGCAGTCTGACTGAGACTTAACGGGAAGCGAAACAGTCAGATCATTTGCATATTTGACGAAGTTGATTTCATCTCAAAGAGGTAAGTCATGTAAGAAGAAGGATAAGAGAAACGGAGAGAGAACATCACGCTGAGGAACTCCAGCTTCAGTAAGCAAAGGAGAGGATGATACACGTGTACTGCATCCTATTAGAGAAGTAAGAGTGCAGCCAGTTGACAGCCCAGGACTCAGTTTATGTAAGGCTAAGCTTGTTTAACAAAAGGTCTCTAGGTACACAGTCGAAAGCAGATGTATAATTAAGGAACGTACAAAGGACATACTTGACCCCTTTGTCTAAGGAGGGTACAATGTTGTGATGAAACAGAGCAGCAGCGTCTAAAGTAATTTTACCCTGTTTGTAGGCAAACTGCTTTGAATCATTTGAGAAGCTTAAGGGGATAAAAAGTTTTAGCATCAGACTATTCCATGTTAAGCATTACTGTATAAGGCTACTTCGGATTTAAATATCACACTAGTTAAAGGATTTCTAAATCTTTATTACTGGAGAAAATTCCATACGAGCTTTTCAGAAAAAGCATGACAATGAATGTCAGTAGTCACCTATTTCAACCCAATTGGCTTTCCCTGATCCGTTTGACAACTTGAATAAAAGTAAGAATAATAGTTTGTACAGAATAAGATGGCATCATCATTGTTGTTTATTTCGTTGACCTCTCATCAGCTGCAAACATCCTTAAGAAACTATCATCATTAAAGTATATGTATTGTACAATTTTAGCATACATGATGTCGGTTAGCGTTAGGAGAATCCAAATTACACTTATAAAGTTTTTATCCAAAAACTTCAGGTTCTAAACAAAATTAACTGTTTGCAAACAATGGTGAGGAAGTTAGACCATAAAAGTAAGGAGTGAATAAGATAATGAGTATATATATATATATATGCATCGTGAGTTCAACTCGAAACCAGAGACTATCAAATGGGTAAAGAGAAACTACAGACATCCAATTACCATGGGAAAGAAAGACTGATAACTGATTCTTTCTCAACACATTAATCGAGTTTCAAACTTTTACATACTGATTTTTAATTGGTGGATGGTGACTAGCAGTAGAATCCAGGATAACGCGAATTTCGTTCTATTTGGGACTCGTCACTGGATGTATTATTTATATTCTAATTAAATGCCCAGACATAGTCAAAACATCTGCCCAAGAAGCCGACATGTCAACCTGAGATCGAGCACTTCTATTTTTGGTATATGTTCAGAAACTCAAAGATGTGCCCTTCTTCTTTCAGTTTCCCTAATGTTTAACACATCTAACACCAACTTTTTTCTCAGTTGAGAGTAACACATCAGTGACAGAAAACACATAATGAGTGATTTGCTTATTGATGAAAAGACATTATGAATTACAAGTTTAGACATCAACTTGCTTCAGTGAGAGAATCATTTAAAACCAATCAAAAACTGTGAGTATTGGACAGTTGTTTCGTCCTTTTACGTACCTCTTCAGAAATACACACATTCATGACCTGGCAACTCTAAAGAATAGCAGCATAAACCGAAACTACCTAGCGAACGGACAAATGGCCTTGAACAACCAATCAGGTGACTGTGTTTTATCCAGACGTACTTTTGATTGCCCTACACCTTTTCCGTTGCAAATTCACTGCAGATCTTGTTTTGATTACTGCCTGGAGAACGGACTGATAGGAAGGTCAAAAAATTGCTAATGTGGAGGTGCCATTCATATGCAAAGATACAATAGTTGCATCGATGGGTTTTTTTGATGGTGAAATCAGTGCCGAATCAGAAAATCATTTCGAGAACCTATGTCGTCCATTTTTAATTTACAGATTCCTTCGGTACTTTTGATAAAAAGAAAGTATAATCGAGGGAGAGTGAGTGTGAATCAGCAATAGGTATTAGGGATATATGACACCAGCCTCCAGAAAAGATATATTGAGGCGATCCCTAATGGCAGTGCAGGTGTATTATTGCCTATTATCCAGCGCTTAGTGCTGTCTGGGAAGACTATTTATGCAGATGAATGGAGTAGTTACAGTCAGTTATCAAATCTGGGCTATATTCATCAATTGGTCAACCATACAAATGGTTTTCTCAATCCTTTTGATGGAACTCACACTAATTTCATGGAAAGTTTCTGGAGTCACCTAAAAAACCGTATCAGATCTGTGAATGGATCGAGAAATGCAATGATGTACAGTTATCGCGATGAGTTTATCTACAGGACTTGGTTTAACATGAGAATCAAGACTCCTATGAGAAATTGGGAGGCTTTTCACCAACATATTCAAGAAAGTTGTCCTTTGTAACTATTTTTTAACATTGCATTACTTGTATATGAACGACTTAATACAATTGTGTGCCGTTAATTTTGGGCCTTCTGATTGGTCGAAGTTGTCCTTGTCAAGGTCATTTGTCCGGTAGCTAGGTAGTTTCAGATTGGGCTGCTATTCTTTAGATTTGCCCATGACCTTACCAGAGATCAGAATGATCAGACGATGCTAGGTTCGATTCCTCATGATCCAACTTCAGATCAGTCGAAACTCCGCAAACCAACACCTGCAGGAAAATGTTTGAAAGCGCCAATCTGTGGAAGAATCGAAGCATTAATATTCCGGGGAGAATTTCGGAATAAATTCATCACCTAACAGTGTATTATTATTTATCAAAAAAAACCAAGAATGCTAAAAATAATGATAAAAAACAGTAAACAGTCGAAAGTTTCACCTATTTTAGTTTTGCTTGCCAAGAGCAAAAACATACATTTCATAGGCGAATACAGTATAAACGCACAATGCCATGATCGTATTGATACCAGCCAGCTTTGTTATTACTATTATTATGATTTGTTTAAAATATACCAGTACAATAGAATTTGAACAGTCTGGTGTATTGCTCTGTTTGTTTGTCTGACGTTATATTTACAAAATACTCTGAACTGACCGCTGTAATTAATTTGTTTACGCCTTAACATTTCTCACAAATAAAACAATAAAGTAACTACATATGTATATGTATAATAGGTAAGAGCGAATCGAGGGTACAGGAGGTTGAGGTGAGTGGCTCGCTGGCTGGCTGGTTTGCTGGAGGGGGAGCGGAAATAAAACATATGCGTAATTTATGCTATGTTTATTTCTATGCTAAGGTCATTGTAGTTTATCCTTTAATACAAACGGAAATTAGTATTCACTTTTATTATTATTATTATTATTATTAGTTTAAATAAACAAGGAACGATCACATATTTCAATATAGAAAAATTGGCTTACAATTAGGCAGTTTCATCATCGTATTTCCGAACATCATCCAGCATGGTCAAGCAAGTAACAAACAAGATCTATTCGGAGCTCTATTGTAGCACACCTTGTAGATAGTGAGCATAAGGTTGACGTTAATACTGCACGTTTAAAATTATTTATCGCATTCCTACTAATCTTCATTTTGCTTTACGAGTTCGTCTTCTACATACAGCTGAAACAGTAGAAATCCACCTGAAGAAGCCAAACCTGTGAGTGTTCAGACGAAATTTGTGCAGCCAGTTTCTTTACCTTGGTCATCGTTACATGAATGTATAAACCGGACAACTTCGCCCGCCTCCCCCTAAACCTTTAAAATTATAAAAATTATAATTGTCCAGATTATTTTAGTCTTATGACCACTTCAATCTTAGTTACAAATTATCATTGTCCTATTCGTTTTATTTTTCTTTAACAATCTGTTACGTAATCAACCTGTGCACACGCCTACTCCTTAATTACTCTTCATTTTTCCCGAAATTATGTATTATGCAATCCACTTGTTGTAGCCGTTTCCACTTTTTAATTGTGTATATTAATTTTATTCGTTAATCATCATCCCATCGACATTTTGACACTGACTAATTATTGTTAATAAACTTATCGCCACTTGATTGGCAAACTGTTGTGTATTGTAATAAAAATGCTATGCATTATATATTAGAGTAGAGCCAGAGTGAAATGAGGATCTAATAGAAAAGTAAATATTTCTTCGCTCAATCTATCTGTTTTCTAAACATCACATATTTACACTATAATAGGAGCTCACCCCTCGTTTCATGGATCCTCTTTAACTGCATACATCCTAAATAAATTGCTTAAAAAAGACTGTGTCATACATCGTAGAACTCTGAAGAATGTCAGTCAGTAGGACGAGTGGTATCCCGTTGGGCCATATTGCTGATATTGTCACTGATAGCCACTTGATGTCATGCAACAAATTTGCTAAAGTGATTTTATCAGACTCTACGCGTGGCTCCAACCTTGTTTCTCCCCAGAAGACTTTATGTACGTACGTCTAAGTATAAAAATTCCACTATACCATAATTGACACGTACTTTATGTGATGAAAGTAGTGTTAGGCATGAACTAACTAACCTTCGTTTCACTACTGAATAAACCATTTCCTCCACCCTTACAGTATCAAACTTTATTGTTATTGTACTAATCATGTTTATAATCTCCTCAATTTTTGTTTTTTTATTTCTTCATTTTTTCATAAATGTGAACATAATTTAAGCTGTGTTATAACTGTTAATCTGGTGTTTCCCCTCACAATACCATATCAACAGAACATTAGATGCAATAATCTATAACGTGCTAAAATTTCCAAACTGAATCGACAATACTCTTTGAAACAAACTCACTGTTTTTATTATTATTATTATATTTAATATTCTCACTTCGCACTTCAAATATTTTTGACTTTATATCGTAAACGTGGACAAATTCCTCTGGTTACTTTTGTTTTAATTTTAAATTTTATTTATATTTTAAGTAAATCAGATGGAATATTGTGGCAAATGCTGAGAATTCCATTCTGTGTTATAAGTAATGTTTTTTGAATAAAGTAGATTATTATTATTTTTGGATTTGGGATCTTAATAGTGAATACAAGTCATTGAGTGAAAGTCCAAATCAGAATTGAGTGGAATTTTATGCAACAGAACAAAATACAGAAGTACACAAATAAAACAATTTTGGTTACTAGGTAGAGTAGTGAGAGACGACTAGTCATACTATATTTCTGCAAGCATAGGCTGGGTCGAAGTCTTTTGATAGGCATAACTTCTGTTAACCGAATTAACCCTGCTTTTCTTTGTGTAATGATTCTCTTGAAATCTTGACTAATTTCCACTGTATGTCCCGTGTTAATTAGGTGTCTGGGGGATTGCAGTTGAAGACACTTTACTATCTTTCATATGGAGACTTTAAAGGATATACTCGAAGAATCTATTAGACGCTCTCCTCACAGTGCTTCCTATGTCCTTGCTGCTACAAGTGCAAGTAAACTGATAAATTGGTATAAATTAACTCTGTTTTTCTATCTTGTATTTTGTCTCTAGTTTAAGCTTATATGCAAACCTAATCTGAACTCAACCTGATCTTGTCTAATTACTATATGATTAGTTACTCTTTCGACGCTAAACAATAGTCTACTTACATCATCTTTGAAATTATGTTCCGTATACCTTCTACCTATAACTTGAAATCGTTGTAAAAACTATGTTTAGTGTAATAGTAACCAGGAATGGAAAACAAACACTAATGGGACTATTTGTTAAAGTGCCGCAGTAAGTTGATCGTGTCATACCTAACGGATTCCTCATCACACAACAGCTGTGCCAGATATGGTATTGTGGAGATTTTGTATTTGGTAGTCCCAGCATATAGCCTCCTCCTATAGCTGCTTCTAGTTCTTCTACCAGATGAAGTGCAAGGAGAGAGCTGTGTATAGAGAGGATGCTCGGGGTCCGATAATATTGTATTCGCTAGTTTCTTACATGATATAATATGTCTATCCACAATAGTGTTAGCCAGTTGGTTTACCGATATCCCACTTGCCCTACCGACGGCTTTTAGTGCCCTTCTCAGCGAAGCAAAGTCTTTCTTAAGTAGTCCAGGAAAGATTAATGGAGAGCAGTAAAGGGGGATGGGTAGAATACAAGAGCTGACGAACTGAGAAAGCAAAGACTGCTTTATGCCAGACTGCCTAAATTTCCTAAAGTGGAACGTTAAGCGAAACATCTTTCTAGTAACTAGCAAGATGTGGGAAGACCAGGAAAGATCGGTGGAAAAACTCAGACCAAGGTACTTGAAATTAGATGTATTTTTAACCTCTGTGCCGTCAATGAGAGTGGGGCCATGTGAGCTAACTAGTCGCTGTAGGTCACGTTTATGTCTGAAAGTGAAACTGGATACCTGACATTTAGACGGATTAAGCTTAAGCCCGTTTGACTGACTGACTAATTTCCGACAGGAAGTTATTTAATTTGGATCAATCTGACTGAGAGTTGACAGGCATAGAAACAGAGACGTCATCAGCATACTTAACAAAATTGGCTACATCAGAATGAGGAATGTCAAGTAAAGAAAAAGAAAACAGAAAAGGGGAAAGAACAGCACCTTGAGGAACACCAGCTAAAGTAAGTGAAGTAGTGGAGGACTTTCCATTGTAGACGGTGTACTGCTTCCTATCAGAAAGATAGGAATGCAACCACGTATTTGTCCTGCTCTCAGCCTGTGTTGCAGCAAGCTTACTTAGCAAGAGAGACCTAGGTACGGAGTCAAATGCGAATATGTATTCAAGGAAGATACAGCGAACGTATTTAGCTCCTTTATCTAAACTAGAGACTATACTATGGTGTAGGACAATAGCGGCATCTTAGGTACACCTACTATGTTCATAAGCAAACTGGTTGGGGTCATTGAAAGGCTTCAAAGAGGGTTCAAGATTAAGTAAAATAAGTCTTTCCATAACTTTCAAAATATGGATATAAACTCAACTCCACTCGTTGATATTTTTCCATGAGTCAGGTATTATACTTTTGGAAAAAGATTCGTTGAAAATGTCAGTTAATGGGGAACACAAGATGTCAGCACACTTCTTAGGGATAACAGCAGGAACACCATCAGGACCAAGGGACTGAGTAGGTTTGAGAGATTGAAGACACTTGAGGGCATCATTCGTGTTAAAGCATGAGAAGCAGTCATTATTTACACTATTTGAGTTAGGAATCATAACATCTGCATAGATATATATGAAGGACTTATTAAACATGCCGACATCGACAGAAATATCATTCATTATTTGCTTACCACCTGTGATTTCCTCTACTAGCTTCCACATATATTAGATGGGGATTTACATGAAAGAAACTTCTGGTTATAGAGAGTACATATACAAATACATATTCATGAATTATTATTATTAACACTATATTTTTTAAATTTTGTTCTCGATTCAGAACAAATGAGTGGGATAAGAAGGAAAACAGGAAAGTGAAAACGGTGGCTGAAAAAAGAAAAAAAAGAAGAAACAACATATTATTTCATCATTTGGTGTCTGTGTGTGTGTGCGCGCGTGTTTGCGTTCATTTCTGTCACTTATGCCCTACTTTTTTTTCCTTATTACCCTGCTTAAGTACACGAATTTTCTGAATAACGTGTGATAAATATACACATATATGTATGTATATATATATATATATATATATATATTTGTGTATATCTTTAAACTATGTGAATCGATTGAATCTTCCATTTCTATTTTTAGAAAGTCTTCTTCTAAGGTCAAGAATAGATAGACGGAATAAAAATCCACAAGGCTTTACATACATACACGCGCGCGCACACGCACACACACATTAACAGAGCAGACCCAGTTTATGTAAACATATATATATATGCGCCGAATGGATAGGAAATCAATGCGAAACAGGCAACTGATTGACCAGCTTAACTGATAGATTAGTTCAAGGTCAAATGCAAAAATCAAGGACAGCGGGAGAAGGCTTCAAGTGTGGTGTGTAGCACTGACAAGATTGTTTAAGTAGTATATAGTATGTATGTATGGGTGGGTGTGATATGTTCTGATAGAAGGTAGGATTTTGATTTAATTGTGTTTTTTTGAGGTATAAGTGGTGGTTGAGGTTCTTTGAGGTTGTTGATTTAACTGCGAAGATTTTGTTGTCCTTCTAGGCATTACATAGCTTCAACGCAAGTCTTAGTGTAACAACAGAAGACAAGGGTCAGGTAACAGATCGTTTATTACGGAAATCGGCATGTGTTTATATATATTTCATATACATTATTATAGCTTATTCAAGCAGACAAACACAGTCTTCTGATTGGTTGTTTCTTGCTCAAGGTTATTCTGTACTACTTGTGCCTGGTTTCTCAGAAAGTTAAGCCATATATCTGCGAATCCTATTTGCCCACGTTAAGTCTGCTGTGATTGGTTGTTGAATCAGTCTTGTTCATATTTTCTCTCGGCCAATATTAGTGACGTAAATTAATGTCTACCGATTGGCTAGCAGCCTGCTGTCACCAAATTAGTAAAAAATGAATTTGTTTGAATTCTCAAAATATACAGTATGCAGATATGAGAGAGAAGATTTGTAGCTCAGGTGGATGATTTTCATGTGGTTGTGTTCTCTGAGTTGGATAGTTAATTTACGGAGCTTTCATCGTTCTACTAGACGACATCTCCAGCGCATACTTCAATTCGTTGAAGTGAGCTTTTCGATTTCCCACGAGTTTATCAGTCATCTCTCCTGGTGAGTGACCTTGGATGTGATTGATTGTTTCTGTGTGTTTTCACACTTTCTAGGCTACTTGTATTGGAACTGATTGTTTCTTTGAATTGAACTTATCGGTTGATACATTTTGTTTATTTCAGTGTGTCTATTGATTGATGATTCACTGGAATACCAGACAGGCTTCTAAAAATTCTCCATCATTCTTGGTGTTTCCTCTGTCTAATATTTGAATGCTGGTTGTCCCAGTCGAATTGATGTCAGTGTTTGTCTGTATGCAGTGAGGTGATATTAGGGAGTGGATATCATGTCTTTTGACTGGTAGCTTATGATAGTGGATGAGAAGACGAAGGGGACGTCCACTTTGGCCAATTTATTTTTTTTTCGCAGTTGTTGCAATTTATTTTGTAGATGATATTGGTTTTATCTTCTTTCGCTGTTGAGTGTTGTGGTTGACATAGAGACGGCTGAGTGAAGTGACTTTGTTTGTTTCTGTACGACGTCAATTCCTAAAGGTTTGAAGAGTCTTGTAGTGATTTCTGAAATATGCTTTATATATGATAAGGCAATTTGCTTTGTGCTTTCCTTGGTGGCTTTTGTTTTGATAGGTTGGCTTGGGAGAATATGTCTTTTGATGAAATTCCATGGATATTCATCATTTTGGAAGACGTCTATGAGATATTTTTCTACAATTTTCCTTAAGGTGGCAGTGCTTCATGAGTCCTTGCCCTCTTGAATAGTGTTTGTATGTAATTCCTTTTGTGTGTTATGGGATTGTTACTGTTGTAAATCACATCCAAGTTCACGCACTAGGAGAGATGATTAATAAACTCGTGGAGAAATCTGAAAGGCTCGCTTCAACAAATTGAGGTATACGCTGACGATGTCTCCTAGCAGGGCAATGAAAGCTCCGCAAAATTAACTATTCAGCTCAGAGAACACAACCACATCAAAATACACAGTATGCAACATTCCTGTACTGAAGAGAACAGGCGCAAAATATCTACTAACTGTCTTCAAGAAGTATAAGACTAGGGCACTGTGGTATAGTGAGTATAACTCCATTATGGATAAGATTTTGTTTTGATAAACTGTCATGCAGTGTTATGCAGTACTGTTAACTGATGACCACGTTTCGAGCACAATTTATCACTGCCGCTCATAATTATATCAAGGCAGTACTCACAAAAACCTACAATCTCACTCAGGTAGGACAAGCTCTGTAGGTGGACCCAATTAAACAAAATAATATAATTTATGAAATACCTTGCAATGACTGCGAGTTAGGTCAACTATATAGGTTAAACTAGTAGTAGATCAGGAGTAGTGAGATTGCCTGTCAGAATATAAGAATTTAGCTAAGGTTAGTATGATTGATCCCGCGAGGATAATTAACTTAAAAAAAACCTCAGCAATCGCACTGCATGCACTAACACACAATCACACAATAGGGTGGGTGGGACAGAGTCAAAATTCTAATAAGTAATGTACGTACTTGGGTGTGGAGAGAGATCGATCACTGAACCCTGCTTAGTTCATCGAGTATACACCCAACACAACGCATGCAACAGAAATGACTCAACGCAAATACCAGAGATATGGAAAATATTAATACCGCCAGTCAGACACATCAGAGGAGGATGCTAGATAATCTCAAAATACTATTTCAATTCAAGCACATCACAACATTCTAACAAGTTACTTATTATGACTATAAAAACACCCGTCTTATTTCCCACGTGATTGTAATTGATCGATAACACTCATACTATTATTTCTGAATGTACTTTATCTTTTACTGATCTCCTTCAAATGTCTAATCAATTGTACTCATGTATATAAATGAAGGTAGAAAGTTGTGTGTGTGAGTAGTGCCTTGATATGATTATGAGTGGTAATAGTGAATTTTGCTCGAAACGTAGTAGATGAATATTCACATAATTTTTGTCGGAATGTGTCTAAATTCGAATCCTAATGCCAAAATAGCCATCCTCGAAGACCATGATAAGATTAATTCTAAGATATGTATCAAAAATATCTCTGAAATATCAGCTAGAATACTAAGATCACTTTGAAAAAGACGTGGCACACAAGCTCACACAATCACTCCATTTGATATTTGTACAGACTACAGGATCAAACAGCGAAAGAAGCTAAGATCAACACATCAGCTAAAAAAGAAATTGCATAAACCACGATAAACACTATACTGGTCAAAGTGGACATCCACTTCCAATCAAAATCGAAGATCATAAATTAGCTGTGAAAAGACATGATATGTATTCATTCATATCGCTGCATGTGTCGACGGTTATGGACACCAAGTATAGTAATCAGGCGAATCAGTGATTAATAAATTAATTACTATAGATCTAAATCTACCAGCTAATTAAAAAGTAAATCACATGACACGAGAAAGTCAAATTCAAAGTCAATAAAAAATGATCAATAAAGATGTAAATTAATAGCCAATCACAGAAGCGGTTGACAGTAGATATACTTATATCATCATTTGTAGAAAATTCAAACAAGTCCATCGCAAACTAAAGTACAGCTGAAGATGTTGTCTAGAAGGACGACGAAAGCAGCGTAATAAAGTCAGCCAGCTAAGAGAACACAAATAATTCGAAAGTTAGTATATTTCCATATAACACTATATACTACTGACTGACTGCAGTGAGTAGCTTCGTTTCACGCATATCAAACAGTAATGCTTCCTAGTCAGGTAAACTGACGTTATCTAAACATCGGGAGCCCATTTCTTTCGCATGACTCAGAGCTCTTGAGTGGTGTACTCAGTGAGCCGAATCAGTCCATACCAACAGAAACTCGAGATCATTGTGAAACAATATATACGGAAATTGTGAAACGAAGGTAAAACAAGAACAATTTTTAATTTGTGTGCAATTATACCTTTCGATATGAGATTTCTGAAGAAAAAAATTAATAGGATCTAGTTCTTAGTGGGACGTGATTATAACCCATGAAACAATCTTTCTCCAGTTTGTTACGTTGTTGAAGTTAAGAAACATGGGGTTGGGATTAGTTGTATAATTCGTGAATAAACTAATCCTTGGTAATACTTCAACTGTATAAAAAACATAAAATAATGTCGAATTATTCAGAACAGAATGAATTCCGTACATAATGATGCGTAAAATACTAATCACACTATAGTATTACTGAAAAATAGATATAAGTAGTATGGAAGGAGCAAGACTTTCAAGAATTAGCTTGTAGGGATTTGATTTGTTCTAAGTTCGCCCACAGATTGATATCATTCAGATATCACTCACTTCAAGATTGTAGATATGCCTTGCCGACTGGTGGGTGATGACAAGCACAAAATCTGATTTGTTGCAGTCCTCTTGTCTATTGCCTCCAACTACATGTGATACCAACATATGTGTAATACTTGGGCATTGCGGTAGAAGGTAATTCCATATTAGTTTCTTTATTAAATATATCACACAGTGAGGCAAACAGTATTATTTACTCGATGACACAGTTCCGAACAAAATTTATTGTTCATAATCATATCAATTGTAATCACACGACTTTGAAACTTGAGTTTTATATTTTGGATTTCAGAGTAAAAATAAAAGAAGATGGTAAGCTAAACACTAGTGAGTGTTTACAGGAAACGCACACATTCAAACAGATATTTTGACTTCCTATCACCCCATCCTTAAGGAAATTTTCTAATATATGCGTAAGGAAATGTAAAAATAAAATAAATAATGGTAGTAGCAATAGTGTTAATAATAATAATGATAACAATAATAGTGATAACAATAATAATATTAATGACTACGCCAACAATAAGGAATCTAAATCATCAGTAGTAATTCCATACAAGGAAGGAACTTCGGAAACCACCTCAAGCAGAAGTTTTAACAATCCACGAAGGAATAAAAGTGGCATCGAGGCTGTCTACACACTCAATAACAAACAAGCTTTGTCGGTTAACGGATCCTGCCTTTAAAACGAAACAATTTAGTTTATCTGATACCCTGTCTGAAATGATAGTCAGGTCAAATACATAGGTTAAACTAGCAGAACAGGTGCACTGAGTCGAACTAGACGAACACAATAACCTACCAAAATCTAGATTGGTTGACTTCAGTAAGATAAGAAATCTAGAGAATAGTTCACCAATAGCACTACATCACATGCGATTACACACAACCATACAATAGGATGGGATAGGATGACAGTTTTAACATCTAATGTCACAGGGTGAATGAACGGAGAGATTGATAACAGAGGTTCGGTTTATCGAATAAATTGGAAATACATTTCACAGAGATGATTCATCACCTATTCCTGATAGCTGGAAAATTATACGTGACAAAGACAAATAATAAGGAAAGAGTCGATATATGATATACAAAATGTCAGAAGAATGATATACATCGTATTTCAATAGTTTACACACAATGATAACTTTTGTTATTGGTAATATTTTGAGCGAAATTACTGCCCGTGTTCTCCTTACACATTAACAGCCATGTCGACTCAATAAATTCCACTCATGGAAATAGAAAATGAAATTGGGGAACTGCCTATGTCAGATTGAAAAATACAAAGAATAACAGATGGTAGCATAAACAAAAACGACGCTATATACAGAAAAACCACACACTCTGGAAGATTCCTTAATTCTTCACTCAGCTCATCCACTCACTGTAAAATGAGGATTAATACAAGGTCTTGCAGATAGAACACGTAGACTTACAACAACACCAGAGGACCAGGGTAAAGAAATAAACGTCCCATTCAAAATGCTACTCGAAAACAAATACCCAAAAGAATTTATAAAAGATAATATATAAAAAAGATGGTGCGTCGGTGGTATAGCGGTCAGGACGCTAGCCGATCATGAACATGGTCCGGGGTCCGATCCCCGGCCGATGCACTCCTTTACCTCACTCAGCCAGAAGTAGAGCTGATGAAGAGGGGAGGTTGGACATGAGGCTAGCAACTCCATCCTGTAAAAATAAACACTGCTACAGAAACTTCACGCCACCAGCTTGAAGCACTATGTTCCACCGGGAACGTGAAGGGAAAAAATAGAAAAAAGAAAAAAAGAGGATAAAACCGGGGATAATAAGATGGAAGAATGCAAAAAAAAAGTTACAATACCATATAAAATGGTTCATTACAGGCAATTCAAAGACACCTTAAAATTATCGTCATTCGCACAACGTTTAAACCGACGAATCTAATCAAAAATAAAATAAATCCACTGAAAAATCCTATAATATGATGAATAAAAACAATTTGATTTACAAAGTATCTTGCGCTGACTGTCCGACTAAATATGTGGAGTAAACGTGCAGATCACTCAGAATAAGCGTGAATGAATATAAACGCCTAACCAAAGGTTAATCCCAACAGGAATATAAGCTTACAAGGATCTTGAAAAAAAACTCATCCACAGCTGCACATGCAACATGGGACGAAAACCACAATATCGATCGGAAGAATGTTTGTGTATTCTGAAAACTAATATGATGAAATGGAAAGAAAGACTTATAACAGAATAAATATTCATTAAAGTCACATCGGATACATGTAACTACGGTGACTTGGAATGTAATTCTGAAAACACAAAAACACATGAATGAGCAAAAAATAATGAACTATATATCTGAGTACAAATCATAAATGTGTGAACAAAACAATTCCAACAGTGGTGTGAACACGGGAGGTAGTAATTTTGCTCGAAATATTACCAATAACAAAACTTATCATTCATTGTGTGTGTAAACTATTGAAATATAATTATACTTTATTTGATCTACTCCACAATGATCTCTTCAGCAATTTTGTTGACAGGATTTTCTGTTCTTTCCATTGTGTCTTCCTGGTTGGTTAGTTGGTTGGTTCGAAGAATTCGCTATTGTCCGATAGTATTTTGGTGGTTACTTTCTCAATCTAGTCCGTTCTCTTCATTACCACAATCCCATTGTGCCCTTATCAGGATAAAAGACTTATTTTATGTATTCCTCACGTGATTTGAGCATATCCAAAGGAGAGAATAATTAAAAAAATGAGAAGTAACAAGATAGAAACTTAAAAGCAAAAAATAAACCTTGAGAAAGAGAAAGATGAAGAGTTTTGCGGTATACCTTCAGTATTATTGATTAACTATCTTATATTCACATCAACATCCCATTCATCAACTGATTAAAATATGAATACAAAGGTTTTCCTTCTTCCCTATTGATAGATAACAAAAGAAATCTTTACTTTTAAATTTTAAAAACTTTTTATTTTTCATTTTCATTTCAATATATACACATATATATCGAAGCAGGCTGAGAAGACAAGAAAGAAAACTGATGGAAAATCAAAAAGTGTAGAGAGAGGATCAATAATAATAATAATAATATAAACAGCTTTATTCCAGACGGTATTTGTGGTACATTTATGGAATTTTCAGCGTGCATTACAATATATGTTGCATCTAATTACCTCATAAATTTTGTAAGATTTTTAAAGTCAAAATAACGCCAAAAAATAAAAGATAAATAAAAATAAATAAAAACAACAGCGTGGCGTTTAGATTTCAAACAATGCACCACAGGATATGAAATATAAAGTTGATGTGTAATAGAAGATGAGAACGACAGTGTATTAGTAACCAGGAAAGGAAAACAAACACTAATGGGACTATTTGTTAGAGTGCCGCAGCAAGTTTATCGTGTCATACCTAACGGATTTCTCATCACACAACAGCTGTGCCAGATATGGTATTGTGGAGTTTTTGTACTTGGTGGTCCTAGCATATAGCTTCCTCCTATAGCTGCTTCTAGTTCTTCTACCAGATGAAATGCAAGGAGAGAGCTGCGTATAGAGAGGAATCTCGGGGTTTGACAATATAGTGTTCACTAGTTTCTTACATGACATAATGTGTCTATCCACAATAGTGTTAACCAGTTGGTTTAACGACATCCCACTTGCCCTACTAACGGCCTTTAGTGCCTGCCCTTCTCAGCGAAGCAAAGTCTTTCTTAAGTAGTCCAGGAAAGATTAATGGAGAGCAGTAAAGAGGGATGGGTAGAATACAAGAGCTGACGAACTGAGAAAGCAAAGACTGCTTTATGCCAGACTGCCTAAACTTCCTAAAGTGGAACGTTAAGCGAAACATCTTTCTAGTAACTAGCAAGATGTGGGAAGACCAGGAAAGATCGGTGGAAAAACTCAGACCAAAGTACTTGACACTAGGTGTATTTTCAACCTCTGTGCCGTCAATGATAGTGGGGCCATGTGAGCTAACTAGTAGCTGTAGGTCACGTTTATGTCTGAAAGTGAAATTCAATACCTGACATTTAGATGGATTCAGCTTAAGACCGTTTGAAAAGGACCACTGACTAATTTCCGACAAAAATATAAAAAATCGTGCCCTCTATTTCTAATATTCACTGACTCATACTGTACACACACACATACACACACGTTTCTGTGTATAACACTTTTTGTTAACGCCCCATTTCTATGCTACTTTTAAAGAAAAAAACCTGGTTTCTTTATTTTTTATTTTTTGGTTTGATTTTCATCTACTATTCTTTATTTTAAATTCTTCTTTTCCTTTCATATAACAAAGGATAAAGCAAAGAAATATACCTACAAACGTGTTCGTTCCTTCTTTTTTACAAACTAGTGATAATAATAATAATAAAAATACTAATAATCAAGGGTAACACTAATTATAACATTCATTTGAAAACTCATTGAATTTTTACTATATACATATATATATATATATATATATATCGCCACTCTACGGATCATCATTGAAGGACTATACCATCCTGAGAAGGATGTTGAAGGCAGTTAGTAGGACTAGCGGTGTTAAACTCAGTCAGCTCGTCACCACATTAGTGGATAAGCATCTGAATACATGCGAGAAATGGTCTAAAACCATACTCTCCGACCCCCAACACCCCCTCTATTCCTAACTCTCTCCTTGTTGTATCTCATCAGGTAGAACCAGAAATCAGTACAAAATAATATATGCTCGTACAACCAAGTATAGGAACTCAACGTTACCATATTTGGCCAGCCCGTGTTCTGAGTGACAGAGACAATGTTAAGCGTGACTTGCTTTGTTGTTAAGAACATAATTTTGGCCCTTGTTATTTCCCCCTTATATTCTCTTATTTGTACTCTGTAGTGAACAACCTTCTTATACATACTTAGCTACATAAAATTATTATCATTGGCTTACTTTTTTTGTACTTTACACTATTTCCTTCTTTTGTATATCTACTGGGTCCGACTATATTATCACTTTGATTATTACAAAACCGTCCTGTCATTAACCATCATGTAATATTAGTTTTGTGGTTGTTCTTTGTTCGGCACTATTTAACTGACAATCTTGTTTGTAAACGCCACTATCACGATCTTAAAAATGTTATATTATGCAGGACTATTCTTACTACCACAACAAACACTGCATTAGTGCTGACAATAAAAATAAAAAACCCTGAAATGTTTATTTTATGATTGTTTAGTGTAGTTCAATCAAATTAACTGATCATCTTGGCTATAAACATACTTAAGAACACCTCATAATTTCTTGTATGATTATAGCTGTTACTGTTCACCACGCATACACATATCATAGCTTCCAGTACCCAAAACTGAAATATATTTTTATTATTGGTGTTTATCTTTCTTTCTACTTGGTATTTTCATTTGCATTTTTTTGTTATTTCTGTGTTTCTTTTTTGGTTTTTTGTTGTTTTTTAATATTTATTCTTTTGTAATATTCCTTTTAAATGTACGATGAAATTAGATGCAATATTGTAGAAATGTGCTGAAAATTCCACACTGTTCCGCAAGTACTCTTTCTGGAATAAAAGCGAAATTGTTATGTTATGTTAACTAAGCTTATAATGGCAGTCACCTCTCACTCTGCTTCAACTTCATCGACTTTGAAAAGGCCTTCGATAGCGCAGCTGCGATCAAGAGGTGATTTGGGAACTACTTCGCTACTACCAAGGGGTTCCATCGACAATTAAACATCTCATCCAACGGCTAGTTGTACGACAATGGTGCATGCCAAGTAATCGACAACGGGAAACTTACGGAAGCCTTCGAAGTAAGGACTGGAGTGAGTCAAGGCTGTCTATTATCGCCAATGATTTTCCTGATTGCAGTAGATTGGATAATGCGACAGACAGTTAGCGGGCAACGCGGAAACAGGCATGAAATATACCCGAACAAGAAACTAGGAGGATCTGGACTTCGCCGATGATATATGTCTGATTTCCCACAAACTGGAAGATATGCAAGTGAAAAGCAACAAGCTAGCGATAGAAGAAGCATCAACGATAGGACTTCAGGTGGACATGGAGAAGGCGGAGGTGATGAAGATTGTTGCCCAGCAGCAGCAACAACAACAACAACAGACGAAAATCAGCATAAATGGGAGGACCCTGAGAGAAACAACCTCCTTTACCTACATACCCACCTACCCGCCTACCTACCTACATGGAAAGCATCGTTTCAACTGCAGGCGGACGGAAATGATGACGATATTAAAGCAAGGAACGGGAAAGCAAGACAAGCTTTCATTACTCTCAAGTCTGTGTGGAGGTCAACAGCGCTCACCATCAAAAATAACATCCGGATTTTCAACTCCAATGTAAAGTCAGAGCTACTATACGGATCAGAGATTTGGCCAGTGCGTCATAAAGAGCACCTCGAACAAACTACAGACCTTCAGTAACAGCTGTCCTCGCTCAATACTCAAGATCAGACGGCCAGAAAAGATCAGCAACAGTAAGGGATCTCTGGCAATGAGCGAACCAACCCAGCAGGAACCGATTGTGAAACATATATGCAGGAAGAAATGGAGATTGATTGAACATACTCTGAGGAAACCATCAAGTGACATCACTAGACAAGCCATTGCTCGGGTGGAACCCGAAAGGGAAGTGGCGAGTTGGACGTCAGTGTGAGGGTGACTTGGAGGAGGTGATGTGAAGAGGAGATGAAAGCGTGTGAGCAGACTTGGAGCGGGATGAAAAAGTTGGCAGAAAACCGGAGGCAATGGAGGTGCGCAGCTGAAGCCCTATGTTTCTCTAGAAATTAAAGGATATAATAAATAATATATATATATATATATATTTCTTTTCCTCTACACTACAAAAGATTATAATATTGTAAAATAAAAATATATCATGTCACATTTTCAATTATTACAGTTTATGATTACATACAATTTCTACTAATTCCTTGTTTAAACGTGTCAATGAACATTTACATTCTCAAGGTCAAACCTATGAGAATATCGATCAGCAGTAGGTAAGTAAGTAAGATTAATCGATTTAAATTTAAATTTTCATGTCATTTGTTACACTAATCTTTATATATATATATATATATATATATATATATATATATATATATATGCATATATAATTAATCGGACAGTAAGCATTCTATTTTTGTTTCTCAAATATGCCTAACTTTAGTATAATTTTTATGTTCATATTATAATTATCCTGAGAATTTGAGAAGTTTTTATGATATTGTTAAAAAAAGTATCATTTAAATGTTGAATTTCGATGTGTTTTTTAAAAAAAAGTTTTATTTGTTTTATCTTATTTTAATTACATACTTAGTGAATAATCTGTTGGATATTTTCTATAATATTGAAAACAGAATATTTATCATTCATCAAAATGAATCTATTTGTGAAGTTGTTAATCTTTTATTTTTTTTATTTCAGAGTTTTATACGTTTTAAAGTGGTGAATGATTGATGAAAATGTTAAAATAAAAGATGGACTGTGCTATTTGGAATATTCTGGATATATATCGAATATGTATGAGTGGAACATAGATCTTCGGCAGGACATATCTTTTTCCACATGTTTTTTGTAGTCTTCACACAGTCGCATCTAAATCATACTTGGAATAATACTAAAACTTGCAACTTCTTATTCGAGCGCCACTTGAGGATCACTCTGTCGTGTTTTCCTCAGTTTATAGACATTCCTTCTCCGTGTAATTTTACTGTGATAAGTCATACAGTGTTCTGCAGTTATATTAACTGATGCGACCACGTTCCGAGCATAATTCTTTATTGCCACTCATAATCATATCAAGGCACTACTCACACACACAACTTTCTTGCTTCATTTATATGCATGAGTAAACACTGATGGTTAGACATTTAAATAAAAACCAATAGATATAGCGCATAAGCCAGTCAAATCACTTAATTCGATATTATGCAAACCGAAAGATCCAACAGAAAAAGGAAACCATTTACAAAATAAATTGCCTGTATGAACTGTAACAGGCATTACGTCGGCTAGAGTGGGCGTCCCCTTCAAAACAGAATCCTAAAACGCAAAGCAGCCATGAAAAGACAATTATGGAGATCAGTTTGGTGACTGGGATAATGTCGAAATCTTAGACAGAGGAAACACCACCAAAAGTGCAGTCAGGGAATTCCTAGAAGCCAAGCCTGGTACTCAAACGAATATGCAATTAACAAATGCTGTAATATAGACCATATATACCAACTAATAAAAAGTAAATCATGCGACCAGAAAGTTTAAAATCCAAGTCAATAGTAAATGACTGATCCATATGTAAAGATGGTTACCGGGAGAAGCAATTATATCACTCATGAAGAAATTTAAATCATTTCACTTTATGCTAAATATTGCGCTGAAGATGTTGTCCAGAAGAGGGACAACGAAAGCTCTGCAACTAAACCAACCAACTCAGAGAACACTATTAATTGAAAAAATCAATATAAGTTAGTGTTCATTCAGAAATAATTTTAGTAATTTAGAGAAAAAATTCAGCAATCACGATGTGTGAATTAACACAAAACCACACAATAGGGTAGGTGGGTACGAGTCAAAATTCTAAGAAGTAATGTACGTAGGTGAAGAAAGAGAGATTGATTACTGAATTCCGCCTAATTCATCGATTCTACACCCAACACAACACATGAAATAGAAATGACTCAACGCAAATACCAGAGATATGGAAGATATTACTACCACCAGTCAAATCATAAGAGGATAATAAATAATCCTAAAATTCTATTTCAATTCACGTACATTATAACATCCTAATAAGTTACTTATTTTTACTGTAAAAGACATCTTATTTCCCATATGGTTGTATTTGACTGATAACACTAATATTATTATTACTGAGTGTACTTTATCTTATATTGATTTTATTCAAATGTCTCGTCATCAATTTCACTCATGTTTATAAATGAAGGAAGAAAGGCGTGTGAGTAATGCCTTGATTTGATTATGAGTGGCAATAATGAATTATGCTCGGAATGTGGTTGCAACAGTAAATATTACTGTACAACAACACTGTGTGACAATTTATCAAAATGAAATTCTTATCACCATAATGGAGTTGTATTCACTCTATCACATTGCCGAGGTTTTATACGTATACCTTTTTCGTTTGCTTCGGCTTATTTTTTTGGTATAACTTATGCTATACGTCAAGGTGTCTGACTGACAGTTTGAACTGAAGGCTGCTGATGATATAAGCGTGCTTATGTCGATTTGGAAATACTTTTTTGTGATTAGGAAGCATTGATTTTCCCACTGGTGTTAAAAGTTTTGATCTAGTTATCAGTGTTAAGAACTCACTATTTCCACACTGATTTCACAGTGATGAAGGTCATTAGTCATGCTTCTTTTTCAATTCTACGCATGAAATTGTCATCCATTCCAACCTCCTGTATTTGGATCGGTGCTGCTAATTTAGGTAAGTGAAGAAACTGACCTCATTTCCAGGACTCTCGTGGATGTTCGATGATGTTTCGTTGTAATTCATCGTTTACCTTCATCCCCCTATTTTCCCTGCGTTCATCTGAAGTCCTGTGTATTCAGTGCCAGCTTCTTCTACCAGTCTTTTCTTTGTTGCCTTTTCAACTTTCGAGTATTTGTGACACTGGAGATATATAATTCATGAAATTCAGTTCTTCTAGAGTCCTTAAGTCATATTAATATATGTGTAAATTTTGGGGACTGTGGTAGTAAGTAATTCCATATTAGTTTGTTAATTAGATGTACCACACAGTGAAACAGTATTAGTTACTGGATGATACAGTTTCGAACAAAGTCTAATGTTCATAATCATTTCATCAATTATAATTACACGACTTCGAAACTTGAGTTTTATGACTTTCTTTGTTCTCTCCTATTTGTCTTCGTAGGGTTAATGGAATTTTCCAGATGTCTGGGTGGATAGGTGTTGAATCATTCCTATTACATGTATTTGCTGTTGATTCGATAAACAAAGCTTCAGTTATCAATCTCTCCCTCCCTCCACCCCCGTGACTTTAGATTTTAAAACTGTCATCCTAGTCCATCCCATCCTATTGTATGGTTGTTTACAATTGTATGTAGGACTTACGATTTCTTTACTTGTTCGGGTCAACCAATCTACATTTCACTCGGTTTTTACGTTTGATTAGTCTGAATGCCCCTGTTCTACTAGTTTGACCTACATATTTGACCTGACAATCATCGCAGTCAAGGTATTAGATAAACTAAATTGTTTTGTTTTAAAGGCTCCACTGGCAGGATCCTTTAACCGACAAAGCATGTTTCTAATTAAGTTGGTGGGCAGCTCGAATGCCAATTTTATTCCTGTCTTGATAAGAATTCTGCGTAAGGTGGTTTCCGAGGTTCCTTCCTTGTATGGAATTACTGTTGATGATTTAGATTCCTTATTGTTGGTGTTGTCTTGCGCATATTTCACATGCAAGCAGTCATTAATATTATTATTATCACTATCACTACTAACATTATTTATTTTATTTTTACATTTCCTTACATATTTCCGGACATATTTATCAGGGTGATTATTAAGTTTCAAAGCTTCTCCTATATGTGTATCACTTCCTGTCTTAGATTTTCCTTGGTACTAATTCGTTGTTGGGCTCTGTCACTGAAACATTCCACCAATCCTATTTTTACTGACATAGGATAGGATGATTGGAAGTTAAAATATCTGTTTGAATGTGTGCGTTTCCTTTAAACACTAGTGTTGAATTTCCAATCTTCTTTCCTTTATACGTTGCAATCTAACATTGGAAGCTCCTCCGCTTCCTGACATTCCAACTCATAAGTAAAGCGAATTGCATCTACCTTCGAGTTGATGTCTTCGAAATATCTATCTATATATTATGTTCTAAGTACAGTGAATGTGTCATCTACATACCTCCACCATACTTTTGGGGTGGGGGTGAACACTTTAATCGCTATGCTTTCCCACCTATCCATGAATATATCTGCTACAACCGGGGATATTGGTGATTCCATGGGAACTCCGTCAGTTTGTTTGTATATTTTCCTTTGGAATTTAAATACTATGGAAGTCAGGCATACTTGTACTTCCAGCATCATGTCCTCAAGTGGCACTTTTGTCCTAAGTTTGAGTTCTTGGTCAGAAATGAGTTCGTTTCTGACTCCCTCTATAGTCATATTTATTACAACTGATATGATTACGAACAATAAATTTAGTTCGAAACTTTGTCATCCAGTAAATAATACTGTTGTACTCACTGTGTGAAACATCTAATAAGCAAACTAATATGGAAATTCTAGAGTCCTTTCGTTGCTATATAATGCACGCCCGTCTTGTCCCTTCTGACCACACATAGAAAGGTATTCAGTGTAGACTGCTAATGACCTCCGCATGAAACGAGTAAAACAACTTTCCTGGGTTTAGATCACCTCGATGTGATTGGCTAGCAAGCACTACTGATTTCTAAGA
This sequence comes from Trichobilharzia regenti, assembly GCA_944472135.2. Taxonomy (NCBI): domain Eukaryota; kingdom Metazoa; phylum Platyhelminthes; class Trematoda; order Strigeidida; family Schistosomatidae; genus Trichobilharzia; species Trichobilharzia regenti. The sequence goes on from OX235267.1 coordinate 39,470,425, forward strand.
GGGGTATGAAAAACTACTACTTTTCCGGATAAATTAGTAGTATATACTGATATTCACTTTTGTCTACCTTCTTTATTACCCATTAATGGTATCAAGCAGATCACACACACACTCATACAAAATTTAATTTCTAAAGCAAACGGTAGTGAAAATTTCACCACTGAAATTGTGTACATTTCAAATGGTTAATTAATTATCAAATTATGAATTATTATTATTATTGTTATTTACAGACAACTAGATGGGATCGCAATGGGATGGATCTCCATTTAGCTCATTGCTAGCAGACTGTTTCATAGCAAACCTTTAGAATTGCCCACTCAAATCAACTATTGATAATTTCCAATTGTATACTAGATATCTGGATAACATCTTTATGATGTGTGATTGTCTTCACGATCGTAATCAGTTACTACAAGTATTTATCAACTGCCATTTAGCCACAAAGTTTACTCTTAAAATTGAAAACGCATCTAAAATTGCTTCTCTTGATGTTGAACTTACAAGAAGAGCTGATGGAACTTTAGGCTTCATTCATAGTAAACTCATAATGGAACGGACAATTGACAAGCTTCTACAGCTGACTAAATATCTTGCTATTCATCTCCGACATATTCGTACTTCCGATACCACGAAAGAAGAACTACGATTCTTGAAAGAAATCTTTATTAAAAAGACAGATATCCACCAAGATTCAAAGATGAAAACATCAAACAGGAAATCCAAAAACAAGAGATGCCATTCTTGCCAAAAAAAGTACTTTATAGGAACCTCGACTTCACAGGTGACCTACTTAGTGATGTCCTTAAGTGGAGAATTTCCACTTCTTTAAGAAAAAACTGTCTTCACAGAAACACTAAGAGTAGTGTTCTCCGGTCGCCCACAGATCTACAGAAGCCCAAAGGACAAGATCCCGCACCTGACCACTTCTATGTGCATATATCAGTTCACCTGTTGCTTTTGAGCCAGCCACATTAATCCTTCGACGCGTATCCTGTTCAAAAGTGTTCAAGAACACCAGCCCATATAGCTACAAGAAAGTAATAGTGACTATAAAGTTTGCGATAATCGAATATTTCGTCAACACTGGTCATTCCATCTCAACAAACTTTCCATTGAAAGTGATCCACAAAGTGAAGAACAGCCTACCAAATGCAATCCCCTTTCGTCTACTCTGCGCATTGCTGAAGCCTTAGCCATTCAGTTGAAAAAAACAAAGTTATGTACACAAAGGAAAATCATCCAACCAACCACTTCAAATATCATGTTGACAAACGTTTTGACTGCTACTGACTTAATGTCTATGTGCTTGCTTGCTTTTTCTAACTCCTTATAACATTTGTATTCTTTAGAACTCTTACATAACTCCATATTTTCCTTTGTTTCTATGTGCATCGTAATCACAACTCACTCATTAAACCATTCAATATATTATGCAACTGTATCACGCTTATTAGACTTCTCTTACATATTGATTATGACTACTAAATGTTTTTTTAAAACACATCACCACTACTATCTTACCAATCTTTACCTCCCTACCTCCCACCCTGGTTACATTTTGATTATTCATTACAGTTTTGAAATATCTTGGAAACATGTCTTCGAAACCCTAATTTATTTTGTGTTTATCGGACAAGCCTAGTGTACAAACATACACATTATTAATTTTATTATTATTCGGTTCTCTGCTAGAGTATTCACCGGGCTACAATTCTGCATACACGCCTTCATCTCCTCTTTACATCACCTCTTCCAAGACACCCTTGCACTGACGACCAACTGGCCACTTCCCCTTAAAGTTCCGTTCTAGCGATGGCTTGTCTAGTGATCTTAGTTGATGGATACCTAAGAGAATGGCCAGCCAATCCATCTCCATTTCTTCCCGCTTACTCGTTGCACAATTGGTTCCTGGTTGGTTTTCTCATTGCCAGTGATCCCTATCGCTGATCTTTTCCCGCCGGCCATTTGATTTTAGTAGTTCTGAGCGAAGGCAGCTGTTAAAGAATGTCCATAGTTTGTTTGAAGTGCTCCTTATGACGCACTGGCCAAGTCTCTGATCCGTATAGTGAGTAGCTATGACTTCATATTGGAGTTGAAAATCCGGATCCTATTTTTCATGCTGAGTAATGTTGACCTCCACACAGACTTGAGAGTAATGAAAACTTGTCTTGCTTTCGCTGTCTTTGCTGCTTTGATATCCTGGTCAGTTCCGTCCGCCTGTAGTTGAAACAATGCTTCCTAGGTAGGTAGGTAGGTAAGGGAGGTTGTTTCTTTCAGGTTCCTCACATGTATGCTGGCTGATTGTTGTCTGTTGTTGTTGGCCAGTAATCTTCATCATCTCTATCTTCTTTATGTCCACCTGAAGTTCTATCTTTTTTGGATGCTTCTTCCATCGTTAACTTGTTGCTTTTCACTTGCATATCTTCCAGTTTTTGAGAAATCAGACATATATCATCGGTGAAGTCTAGATGCTCCAATTTGTTTTTTTTTGTGAGTCCATTTTATCCCTTTTTCCTCGCTCTTCACCGCTGTCTGTCGCACTGTCCAATCTACTGCAATCAGGAATAAATAAGTATACATATACACAAAAATAATCATATATAAATGCTATTGTACAGCCAATAGAATGAATTCACCGCCGAAAAGAATCTCTTAACTGATCTTCTTTTTTTGTTTTCATAGTCAATTTAGTTGTATTGTCGAATTTCTGTGGTACATCATTCCTTTACATGTGAAGTGAGGTCACGTTTCATGAAACTCCTGTTAATTTAACTTAATTATTATTATTACTATCGTGAATTAACCTTTTCCCTGACTACTGATTACATAGTAACAGGTATTAGGAGATTCCAACTTTTGATTGGACACTAGTCAGTAACCAGTGTAATGTGTCTAGTCCTATCTTTGGTGGTGACTGAATTCTGTCAGTCAAGCTTGCAGTGTGGCTACCATGCCACTAGGTGGCTCATCATCACGGAGCGCTGTGAATTGTTGGTCTTAGATGGTTGGAGAAAATCGGCCCTATCTAACCTAGGTTCTGTGTTAGTCGGCACTCACTTGTCAGCAAGGCGTATCTGAAACAAGCTTGAAGGAACACATGTCTTTTCTGAGATTCGTACCCGCGCCATCCAATGCGGCAGGCAGTCAGAGACGTTACCGCTGAGCTATTCGGGCTTCTGATTGATCTTCTGTAGGACTGTAGTGAATATTTCTGATTGGACAATAGTGAGTAACTAGCATCCTTCAGAATAAGCTATACTTGTTTTGTTATTTTCCGACAACTACAGCAGAGCTGCAACTCAATGAAGTTGAACAAATCTCATTGAGACGTAGAATCCACCTACTTGACGGTAAAAAAACAACCTCATCTTACATGGTTAACTATTTAACTGAAAAATAAATCAAAGATTTTGTGAGATACGCTGCGTTCACACATGTCGTAAGCTTTGTAAGCATGACTGTGGGTAATCCTACTGTCGGCTTATTTCAGTCATGCATTGTTCAAAATATCGTTTTGATCGTGAGTAACAGTCAATGACTACTTACTTGGTTGTTGTATCGATGAGCACAGGCATGATAACAGATATTTTATTTTTACCTAAAATATTTGTCTCATGAAACTATTTTGCAACAGTGATGAAATGTTATCATTTCTTTCGGGGTTTTTTCAGTGTTCTGTTCGCTAAGTTAGACAGAGAGAGAGTAAATGAAGAAGTGAAATCGCATTTATCTGCATGGTTAACGACTGATAACTCCTAGGCATCTCAGATTTCATTCCTACCATGACGTCCCAGAATGCTCGTTATATATGAAAACATTGAAAGTCCCTTGTAATTTGGCACTGATTATCTAAAATATCAGTTGCGTCGGTGGCACAGCGATTAGGACGCTCGCCGACCATGCATATGGTCCGGAATTCGATGCCCGGCCACAGACGCACCCCTCCCTTAACTCGCTTAACCAGAAATAATGCTGGTAAAGAGAAAAGGTTGGGCATGTGGTCAGCAATCCCATCCTGTAAAAAATGAACACTGCTACAGAAACTTCAAACCACTAGCTTGAAGCCCTATGTTCTACTGGGGAACATGAAGGAAAAAAATTCAGTTGCAGTTACTGTATGTAATGAACTTTCAATGATTCACCCTTCTGAGGTAAGAGAACATCTTTGACAGGTTACTCAAATTAAATTGCTCGTCACTTTCAAAAACATAACTCCTATAGGAAATGAAAATTTAGACAAAATAATGAGTAAATAAACATTTCAACATATATTTCGTTCTTTGAGAAGGATGTTGAAGAATACCAATCATTTCACTTTAATATAATACGATAAACATAAATGCGGAACAGAACTGAGAAAATACGCGCTTGACGAAAATCAAATAAACGGTAAAACGAATGACTACAACATATTATATTTTACAAAACGTTCGGCTCACAGTTGGATACAGACTACATCACTTGACTACGTCAACAGAGTATACAATAGCTGTCAATCCGTAACTTAAGTGGCAGTACACAAAAGACGAGATGGAAATTCCGTATATTGGCACAATCAAAAATATAATTCAAAAAATCACTAAAGATATATCAATTAATTTCTAATCGTGGTCAGTACAAATATTCGGCGTTATTTTACGTACGTTAATTTTGATGAACTTTTGGTCTCACTGTCTGAATGGTCTGCGAGCTCGCCTAGTAACCGGAACGTCCTGGCTTCGAACCCTGGTGGTGGGTGTTCACTGATATCGTGTCCGAGACTAGGATGAAACAACCGTCAAGTACTGCATATGCTGGTTTTTCCAATGGTCCTTTAACCGATGTCAGTTCATGATGAAATCTTGAAAGATCTCTGTTTTCTCCAATTCTCTGCCATCCTCATTAGCTTAGCCCACATTTGTTCATAATGTGACATCTCCACCTCCAACTCACACGATCCCCTCAATGTTACTCTCGTACTAACGACTTACTCGTCACTTCCCATTAAAATTCCAATCGATACATGGCCTGCATTTTATACGATATCATTTGGCAGCCTCCTCAACATATGCCCTATCCGTCTCCATTTTATCCTACATATTTTTTTTTTTTTTTTTTATGGTTACAGCTTGATTCCACACCGTATTTTTGGTACAAGTGTGGAATTTTCAGCGTGGATATCGGTAGCCCAAAATTCGCAGGCCAACCATAGATATCAGGTGTGCGTCGGCGAGGGCTCGAACCCCGGACCATGTGCATGGTTGGCGAGAGTCCTAACCACTGTGCCACCGACGCACAGGAGGTTTTTTAGTTGGTTTATTCCCACAGTTTCTTGTTACTTATACTTTCCGGTCATTTGATCTATAGCATGGAGTCAGAGAAGGGGGAAGCTGTTGATAAAAGTCCCCAACAGCCTTCCAGAAATGCTCTTCATGAAGCGCTGGCCAAGTTTCGTAACCGTATAGAAGCAGTGACTGACTGACTGACTTCACATTTGTGTACAAATCTAAACTTTGTTCTTTATGCTGGCGGGCTGAGTGCAGAAGAATTCCAAACGGGTTTCAGGTTGATGAAGACCTATCTTGCCTTTTCGATCCTAGCTGGATGACTGCCTCTCACATCCGCATCACATAATGATGAATAACGTAAATCAAGAACAAGAAATAGGGATCTGGGGAGTTGATGAACCACACAGATGGATGTTTAAAGTGGAAAATGAACCGAAAAAGCAAAAATTCTATACATTTATTCGCCTTAACGAATTTGAACAAAGCCAGAACTATAGTTTCAGCAGAATAAATTGGTACCATTTTTTATTCCACTGCCTTCTCGTCAGCTGCTCACATGGCGAAGACATTAAATATAACTACAAAAACAATTTTGACATACTTGCACAGAGTTCATTTTAAACAAAAATCAATCGATCAACATACGCATGCACTAAAAATGTATACATGTATAAATATGCAATATTAAACATTATTCCGAACAGTAATAATCATACAAAATGGAAAATTTTCAGCACTACGCATTTAGATGAAAGAGAGATGAAAATATTCAGTTACCAGGGCAAAGAAAGACTGATAACTGCTTATTTCTGGACGCATAAATCAGGTTTCAGGCGCTTGATGGAACTGGCTTCAGCAAACTTAAGGAGAATTGAGCTCTTTTGCCTTTTCATAATTTTGAACGACTTTTCAACGTCCACCTCACGACCCGTGTCAAGGAGATACCTGGAGATGGCACTGTTTAAAGCATTTGTTCCCTTTAGACATAAGCTCTTTGATACATGTTCAGAAAATCATAAATATGCCGTTTTTTCTATCCTTCCAATGTAACTGCTCCCGCATGTTAACTCGAACTGTATATACAAATTTACATGTATTAATTCTCCTTAAGTTTGCTGAAGCCAGTTCCATCAAGCGCCTGAAACCTGATTTATGCGTCCAGAAATAAGCAGTTATCAGTCTTTCTTTGCCCTGGTAACTGAATATTTTCATCTCTCTTTCATCTAAATGCGTAGTGCTGAAAATTTTCCATTTTGTATGATTATTACTGTTCGGAATAATGTTTAATATTGCATATTTATATATGTATATATGTTTAGTGCACGCGTATATTAATCGATTGATTTTTGTTTAAAATGAACTTCATGCCAGTATGCTAAAATTGTTTCTGTAGTTATAGTTAATGTCTTCGCCATGTGAGCAGCTGACGAGAAGGCAGTGGAATAAAAAATGGTACCAATTTATTCTGCTGAAACTATAGTTCTTGCTCTGTTCAAAAAGATGTTTTTCTTTATCGGTAATTTCTAACAAGTTTATAAGTAATTAAAACATTACCGTTACTCTTTTAGCACATTTTATGGCAGTCAGTAGTGGGTGGGTAATTTGAAATATATTCTGTTGCCTTCACAATGGAAAATGCTATCAAGAGGTTTCATAAGAAGCACAGACTGAAACAATTATAATCATGCACTAATCAAAACTGATTTTTCAATAGTTACGGGTGTTTTATTTTATTATAGGTTAATTATCCATTTGAAGAAGTGAACAGTTGTCAGCAAGAATCGATTATCAATCACTGCCCTCCTCTCGCCTTCCCTCCAAACCTAATGTAGGCTTATAAAGATATAGAAAAAAACAAAACAAATAATGTCAAGGTGAACTGTCATTTCTTGTTGAATGATTTGTGAAATGGAGAAAGAAACAAAAATGTCCAAAATAAGTAAATTCATAATAAAAGACTTTTTCCTTAAAGTATATTAGGAAATGTCTTCAGCATGTCATTCAGCATTGCACTTCGTTCAAGCTTAGATAAGTTAAGTAATTGATCGAGGGAATATATATGTAGGTGCAGAGCCAGCTACATTGGGTGTACAATTAGGCAGGTTCATCATCGTATTTCCGAACATCATCCAACACGGTTAAGGGCAAGGGATAAATAAGATCTATTCGTAGCTCTATTTTAGAACACCTTGTAGATAGTGAACATAAGATTGACGTTAATACAGCACATTTAATATCATTTATCGCATATCACATAGCACATGTCAAACTACCAGATTAGGGGTAATCAGATTGTCGGAACATAAGAATTTAGCTAATGTAATAATGGTTGACCCCGAGAAGATAAGTAATTTAGAAACAAGCTCAGCTACCGCACTTCACGCCTTGACACACAACCACACAATAGGTTGGGAGAGGGTTGAAATTCTAAGAATTAATATAGGTAGGTGGAGAGAGGGGTTGATTACTGAATTATTATTATTATCACTATCACTACTAACATTATTTATTTTATTTTTACATTTCCTTACATATTTCCTGACTTATTTATCAGGGTAATTATTAAGTTTCAAAGCTTCTCCTATATGTGTATCACTTCCTGTCTTAGATTTTCCTTGGTACTACTTAGTTTTTGGGCTCTGTCACTGAAACATTCCACCAATCCTATTTTTACTGACACAGGATGGGATGAACGGAAGTCCAAATATCTGTTTGAATGTGTGGATTTCCTGTAAACACACACTAGTGTGTTTAACTTCCCATCTTCTTTCCTTTATACGCTGCAATCTAACATTGGAAGCTCCTCCGCTTCCTGACATTCCAAATCATAAGTGAATTAAATTACCTCTAACTTTGAGTTGATGTTTCCGAAATATCTATCTATATATTGTGTTCTAAGTATAGTGAATGTGTCATCTACATACCTCCACCATACTTTTGGGGCGGGTGTGAACGTTTCAATCGCTATGTTTTCCCACCTATCCGTGAATATATCTGCTACAACCGGGGATATTGGTGAATCCATGGCAATCCCTTAGTTTGTTTGTATATTTTCCCTTGGAATTTAAATACTGTGGAATTCAGGCATAGATGCACTCCCAGCATCATGTCTTCAAGTGGTGCTTTTGTCCTAAGTTCGAGTTCTTGGGCAGAAATAAGTTTAGTAATATTAATAATACTGTTTCACCGTGTGATACATCTAATAAACAAACTAATATGGAAGAACATAGATGCTGTTATCAAGATCATTGTCCTTGGTAATAGAAAATTTCCTCGGCTTTCTTTTAAACATCACTTTCAATTCATCTAATGAATAATTTTTAACAGCCCTACTATCATTCAAAATGTGACTTAGTTACTCGTAAAGCACTAAGCGCTTATTGTCTGTCTAATACAACTTCAACTCCCTAGAAAGGCAGCTGTTTGCCACTATGATGATTACTGGTTATTCTTCAGTTTTAGACGGTTTTTTTAAAAAAAAAAGAAAATCACTTCCTACTGAACTGTAGTCATTTTTTCACTATTACTCGCATTATATATATATGTGTGTCATTTTACATGACCAGTCAGTCAACATCCCATGATACATCCGACCAACTGAGATAAAATAACCCGTGCATTTTTAACCATCTCTCTCTCTCTCCTCAGTTATGCAATCACTGATGACAGACAATAAGCAAAATAAAAGGGAGACTTGCACTGATGAAACACATTTTCGAAAGCTCTGTCCAACAAAATTTTATTTCAAATGTCTAAAATGCAGAAAAAATTGTGGAAGTCTGATGATTTTATATGTAAAGGCGTTTTTATTTTGCTTTTTGTCTATCAAACACCCATTTTTTTTATTGTAAAAATGATGCCTTATAAAAATTGAAATGACTGACTGAATATTTATGAAGCTTGACTGTGCTTAAAAAAGGAGTATTTCGATGTGAGTTTCAGTGTATGGTGTATTTACATGTTAGCAATTCTCCAGATAATTCTAGGCTAAATAAAGGCTATTTCGATTTTTACAGGTGTCAGATATGATAATCCTTCATCTCACGATGAATTCAATTAATATATACTCGTTATATTGGTGTAGTTGTGTTCTATGAGCTGTTGATGGTGTAGTCGTAATCAATAATAATAACTTGCTTTATTCCAAAACAGTACATGTGATACAGAATGGAATTCTTAGCATTTCACTACAGTATTGCATCCATTTGCTAAGTAGAGTTTGTAAGGAAGAGAGAAACAAAACAGCACATAACAAAAAAAGGAAAAGAAAGAAAGAAAAAAACGTTGTACGTATAAATGATATCAGTTGGAAAGACAAAATCCAGTTGTTCTACTGACTAATTAATAAGTTAAAAGTTTCACGCCTAATGCTTTCTTTATCGCACAGAACACGAGCTAAGTAGGTTACGGTTGAGTTTTTGTACTTATTAGTGCGAGCATACAGTTTTCTATACAGGCTTCTGGTTTTGCCTGATGTGATAGAAGGGGAGAGTTTTGAATGAAGAGGGTGGTGTGAGTTATGCGAGTAGAATGGATTTAGCCCATTTTTCATATGAGTCTAAGTGCCTGTCAACCAGAATATTAACAAGCTGGTTAAGTGGCACAATGCTTAACTTGCTGACAACCTTTAACATCCTGCGTAATAGGATATAATCTTTCTTCAGTAGCCCTGGAAAAACTAAGGGGCAACAATAGAGAATAATAGGCAGGATGCAAGAGTTAACGAATCGTAAGAGTAAGGGTTGGGTTAAAGCAGAATGTCTTAACTTCTTGATGTAGAAGGTAAGACGGAATATTTTCTTAGAAATCATCAAGATATGAGACGACCAGGAAAGATCACCAGATAGAAGGACTTCAAGATATTAAATTTTCGGCTTGGTTTCTATTTCAGTGTCACCTGTGTTGCACACCTGGTGAGTGCTAACCAGTTTGTTTAGGTCAGATTTATGGCTTAAGGTGAAATTGACTGCTTGGCATGTAGAGGGATTTAAGGTTAGACCGTTTTCCTTGGACCATTGGCTGATTTCTGATAAAAAGTTATTTAGTTTGCAGCAGTGACTTACGGTCTTGATGTGGCAGCTTTTTCGAATTTTTTGGCCAGCTATTCAGGTATTTACATAATCGAAAAAATCGACTTGTTATCGTCTGGAAATATGAAACTAATTCTTGTATTCTGATGTTTTTTATAAACGCAGCCTCCATGATTTACTCACACACTGAAAAAATACCACAATCTCAACAAAAAGACAGTTACTTGAGATGAAATCCATAGTACTATTCAACAGTATTATATGTTCGAACCTCCTACTTATTTTGTTAATCCTATGTCCTTAATCCGCAGTTTGTACAAACTGACGACTTTTCTAGGAATTATAATCTTATTATGTCTTTTCTACCCGGTCTTCCTGATTATTACACACTGTAATTTTATTAACCTGACCTCTGACTGGAAATAATTCTGGAACTTTCTCACACATTCAATAATAAAAACACGAATAAGTAGGCGGGAAATAGCAATTATGCTCGATTTGTCTAGCCTTGTTTCCTTGTGATGTGCAGAAGTTGACAGAGTAAAATATCGATCAAAATGAGGGGAAATATCAGGATGGATTTAAAGAGAAAAGAGTATCAGCTATACAGAATCTTAAGAAAAACCTTAATTTGTTGTGCTCTGGAAATTTTTATGAGAGCTGACATTTAGCAGATTGAGAGCTCAAATTCCAGTTTAGAACAGTCAAGGTTTAAATGAGCAACAGTTTTGGTTGATTGGCCTTCTGTTCTATACTAGTTATGACTTCATTATTTGCAGGATAAAGATTCTTTTAATCACCCCTTAAAGATGCTGAAACTTAACCTTGAATTTCAGAGTGACACCAAAGCAGAACTTCTTCGTAGATGGCTTTCGAAGTCTGCCAGTAGAACATACTTCGGGGCCGCCAGTTTACGAGTAACATTTTCCTGCAAGGAACTATTCAACCAGCACACACCAATTGACTTGCCCATGTATAGCCGAGAACATTGGCTTAACCATGCGTCTGCTTGAAAAATGCGCTCAGCACGGTAAGCGAGGGGGAAAGTAAAGGTGCATGCAGTTCGGTAACAGAACATCTGGTGAATTCTGGACATTCAGCTGCTTTTGAAAAGTCATTCATAGTCGCATAAAACATCCGATCAAACCTATTAAGGGGAGTAAAATCAGGGCAACTGGTAATAGCTGAGGCACTGACGATCCAAAACTCAAGCCCGCTTTATGTGTTTAAAAGAGATACATCCAACCGTTGTCCCTGTATTGACCAATATGTAAATTCAGTCTCCCTACAATGGCTAACTCTGTGGTGGTGTGGTGTGATAAAGACAGTGTGTACCAACGGAACATGATTCTAACATATTCCCACAGTTCAGTACAGCGTCAGCAACAGAATAATATATATATATATATATATATATACATATATGGACATTCGATTAGATGTCTGCGTTACAGTACTTTTCCCACAGTTCATTGATGTGTTAGCAACCGAATACTATGTATAACTGAACATTCTGTTTCATGTCTTTTAATGTAAACCGGAATCACGCGCTCAGTGATTGGCTAACGAATATTAACTGTAGATTCATATACAGTGGTTTGATTCATGAAAAATATATATCTTTACTGGAAGGAGAATTTCATGATGAGCTGACGTCAGTAAGAGAACCACTGGAAAACCTGAGAGTACTGAACAGTTGTTTCCTCAGCCTATTTTGGGACTCAGGGCTCAGGGCCTTCTGGTTACAAGGCGAGCGCGTAGACCATTAGATTGGGTCCCAGTGGTTCAGTTGTCTACGAGCTCTTTAGACTTGTAACCAGAAGGTCCTGGGTTTGAAACCTAGTGGTGGGTGTGAGATCAATGAAGATCAGGGCTAGCACTGGTCAGCTGGTCTGTTCTATTGTGAAACTGTTCGTAAGTGCGCACTCACCGACCTCACTCCAAGGACCGGACTCCAGACCTTCAGGTTACGAAACTAAGCTTGTTAATCACTTAGCCACTTGGAATCGGATTCAATGGTCTCTGATTTCTCACTTTTTGAAGTCGTGATATAACCGTACCACACTTCACCCTAATAGTCACGACTTCTCACTAAGGCTGTAGAACACCCATACAGTAGGCATCAGTGAGCTGGAGATTTAGACTTAGACTGTGGCATTTGTGGTTATTTGATCTTATTTGATTTCAACTGTTTGGTTTTTCTTTTTACTTCTAAGCCATATGGATCTCACTTCTCACTTATAGTAAACAGTACTTTTTTTCAAAATTTAGTTTTTTTTAAGGCATCTTTTGTTTTCCCTTTACAAAGAAAAGGCTTGATCCGTGTGTTCAAATCATGAAATGAGTTGGAAGCGTTTTAGCGTCATCTGGTCACGAAAATCCATCCAGAAGTTTGAAAATATTATGTATTTGACTCATCAGGGAAATAAACAACAATAATGTGTGTCATCAACAAACTATACAAGCGTGTGTGTGCATGAGAATAGCTGATAGTATAAAAACACACATATCCGACTATTCGGAGAGCATCCGTGATTACAGTCAAAGGAGTTTCATTTCAGTGAATAAACCCTATAGATCCATTTTTTTAACGGCAATGAATATTGCATTTCATCATGAGCTGATATCGGTTGAAGAACCATTGGAAAACCAGCTCAGAGTACTGAATAACCGTTTCGTCCTAGTTTGGGGTTCTTCAGCAAAACAAGTCCACCACCAGGGTTCGAACCCAGGACCTTCCAGGCAACGGGATCCAATCCAGTGACAAGTACACAAATTTCAACTTCTGCCAGTTCACAATATATAGCGTGACCATTAGCCATTGTCATTGGCTGCAGGACGAAGTTGCATGAAGTTCTCAAGAGAAGTCGTGGCCAGTGGATGACAGCAGGTAAAATATGAGGACAAATATTCGCCGATGAAACTGGCTACTGGTTGCACTATATCTTGAAATGGTAGAAGTTGGAATTCATGGGCTAGCCAATGGAATATCCTGACTTCCAACCCTGGTGATAGGCTCTCAGTGTTGAAGAGTCCAAAGCTGGGACGAAACAGCTGTCCAGTACTCCAGTTGGTTTTCCAATGGTTCTCTAACTGATATCTGATATTTACAAGATGAAAAAAGGAGGACTGAATAAAGAAACTTCTTTTCGGTAAATTCCTCATCTGGCTCTTTCTACAGTTATAAATGCAAGTTATATATATATCTGTAAAATAATTGTTATTTATAGAAGTCATTTTTTTTAATTTAAATAATAATGAGTTGTTGAAATCAATATAATAAAAATTGAAATGCATGTGTAAAGGATAATTAGCATAAAAATATCCTACTAAATTGATTATCAAATGTAATTAGAAAGAAAATTTATGCGCCAATTTAAAGTAGTTGAAACATCGACGGACAAGATAGGGGAAAACTATTGGACACATGAGTCTGACTCATTTGGATGGATCCCAATGGTTGATAACTCTATGGTAAAGACAAACGCGTACAGTGAAATTAAAAATTTCTTGGATTATCAAAGATAACTTTTGAAATCCCAGGCAAAAACAGAACTGTAATGAATTGACTTTACCTGTCCCTTGTTCGACGATGCAGAAGAAAAGGCTCAGAAATCTCGCGGTGAACATGTCTAATTGTATGCCTAATAAAACTTACTGACTAAAGGAGTAGTCAAACTGATAGATATATACACAAAGAGGTGGAGAATTTAGGTAGTTCGTCCTTAACTCGTGAATGTTGAATTGGAGTGTTTGTTAAGAGACGGTGAAGTTCAACTGTACTGAATAATCGTTCTACCGAATTCTTAAAGCTTTGTGTTATTATTTGACTGATGTTATCACCAAGATATATTAGTTTCAAGAACAAGATCTCCTGGGTGGCTGCTGATATATTACCTTACCCTTGATATAAATTCATTTTCTTCTATTTAAGCACCTGTGGATATCCATTTTCACTAAACAATTATCTAATAATCTTGAGTTTCTTGTCACCAGGGCAGTTATTTGGAATAAACACTATTAGACTGCATTTATATTTCAGTGGAATGAAGCTCAGAAAATGAGTGTACTGACCAGCTGATGTATTATTATTATTGTATCCTTTAGTTCCTAGAGGAACATAGGGCTTCAGCTGCGCACCTCCATTGCCTTCTGTTTTCTGACAACTTTTTCACCCCGCTCCAGGTCTGTCCACATGCTTTCATCTCCTCTTCGCATGACCTCCTCCAAGTCACCCTCACACTGACGACCAACTCGCCGCTTCCCTTTCGGGTTCCACTCGAGCGATGGCTTGTTTAGTGATGCCACTTGCTGGTTTCCTCAGAGTATGGCCAGTCCATCTCCATTTCTTTCTACCTATTTGTTTCACAATCGGTTTCTGATTGGTTCGCTCCCAGAGATCCCTGCCGCTGATCTTTTCTGTCTGACCATCTGATCTTGAGTAGCACTGAGCAAAGACAGCTGTTAATGAAGGTCTGAAGTTTGTTTGAGATGCTTTTTATGAGGCGCAGGGCAAGTCTCTGATCCATATGGAAGCACTGACTGACTTTACATTGGAGTTGAAAATCCGGATCTTATTTTTGACACTGAATGCTGTTGACCTCCACACAGATTTGAGAGTAATGAAAGCTTGCTATTCTTTATTTTCTCCTCTGGCTAACCAAGCTGGGCAGTGTTCCAGGATACGTTTGTGGACTTGACGTTGCGTACGGCCGATATACTATGCTCCACACGAGCAAGTAAATATAGAACTGACTGATTTGACATTGGTGTTGAAAATTCGAATTTCGTTCTTTATTGTGAGTGAAGTTCCAACTTGCCTTTTCTGACTTTCTCCTGCTTTAACATCCTCATCCTTGCGGATTGCCTCTATTTGAAACGATTCTTCCTAGATGAGTGAAGGAATTGAGCTCCTTCAAATTTCTTCCACTCATAGTAATTAGTGCTTGTTATCACTGTTGGTTGGTGGGTTGATTATCTTCATCAACTTCATCTCTCCTATATCTACTTGAATTCCTGTCTTTGCCTCTGAAGCCTTCTTTTGCACTCAGGATGAATAACAATAATAACATAGACCATTTCATACTAGGTGGAAATATGCTTTTAAATCTACTCGCCGAAGACATTGGCTAGCAGTCGTGCTATGTCGTAAATTGGCAGAAGTTAGAATTCAAGGAGCATTGGATCGGGTCCCAGTGGCTTAATGGTATACCAGCTAGCTCGCCTTGTAACCAGAAGGTCCTGGGTTCGAATCCCAGTGGGTGCGTACTGATGAAGAGTCCCAAACTAGGACGAAGCAGCTGTCCAGTACTCCCAGTTGGTCTTCCAATGGTTCTCTAACTAATGTCAGCTCATGATGAAATCCTGAAACCAATCAAATCCCTACAAACCAACACTTGAATCTGCTATTAGTCACAAATGCCAACACACACTGACAAAACTGAAGTATAAAAAAGACAATATTTTATAGGATATTAGTAACTAATGTGATGTGTCTAGTCCTCTGTTCGGTGCAGACTGAATTCTATCAGTCACTTTTGCAATGTAGCCATCATTCTAGGTAGCTGGACATCACGATACACATTGATTTGATGATATTAGATGGTTGGAGGCAATCGGCAGGAAGCCTCGGACCTAGGTTTCGAGCCACTTGGCACTCGTCAACAAGGCGTATCTGCAACCAGCTTGAAGGAACTCATTCGCCTTCTGAGATTCGAATCCATGTCATCCAGTGGTGAATGGAGTCAGAGCATTATAATTAAGCTATTAGGGCCCGCAATTGACCTCCAGTCGGACTGTAAAGGATACTTTGATTAGACACTGATAACTAGTGTAATGCGTCTAGTCCTATCTTTGGTACACACTAAATTCTATCGGTAAGGTTCTCAATGTCCTACTAGAGGTCAGTCGTGAGCCTGAATAGCTCAGTGGTAATGCTCTAACTGCAGTCAGAACTGGGTGACACGGGTTCTAATCTCAAAAAGGAAATGAGTTCCTTCAAGCTGGTTGCTAAGTGACTGGTGAGTAACAATTAGCACGAATCCTAGGTCATGCAAGGCTTTCTGCCAGTTGACTGCAACCATCTAATATAGACGCAATTTTTCACCTCTCCTTCTTTTCTTAGAAAAAATTTCAACTTGTTTTATGAGAAAGGAAACTTGTATTTTCTCTTTTATGAATATTTCACAGGAATATGCTACTTTTATAAATAAAAACAGTAGTAGCAGTATTCGTTGTTGTTGTAGTACACTTCTTTTTTTAATTCAAAACAGGAGACGCATGCGGCTTGTCATGTTAATAAGACGAAAAGAATAATTGTAGTAATAATAACAACAAATGCAACACGGTAGGGAGTGGGATTCTGCTAGAAACAGAAAGCAAGTGGAATATAATAGTCTCGTAAAACTTCCATTCATTTTCTGATAAATCTCCAACTTAAAAGAAAAACTGACCTGAAAATAGAGATGAACAATGTCTGTGTTGCTTGTTTTTGTTCAAAGTAATGCGTTGGTGGCACAGCGGTTAGGACTCTCGCCGACCAAACACATGGTTTGGGGTTCGATCCCCTGCCCGATTCACACTTGACATCAATGGTCGGCCCGAAAAATTTGGCCTACCGATATCACATGCTGAAAATTCCATACTTGTACGAAAATTTCGGTGTGGAGTCAAGCTATGATAAAAAATAAAATAAAATCACCTCCAAAGGAGTAAAATTAGAATATGAATAGAAGACAAAGTTTCCAAACACCTGGTTCCCATGCTAAATTTCCATGTAGAAAGAACGAACCTGGATTATAAAATAAGCTCAATTTGTAACCAGAAGAACCTTGGTTCAAACCCTGGCGTGACGGTGGGTGCGTATTGTTGAAGAGGGCAAAGCTAGGATGAAACAGATAGTCATCCATTACTTCACCTGCTGGTTTTTCAACGGTCCTGTAACTGTTGTCAGCTCATGATGAAGTCCTGAAACCATTCAAACCATCAACTTACCTGCCTTCAAGATAGTAGAGGAGAGAGAAGGAGTTTATAAATGTATTTAGCAACTCAAGAAGGTTATAGTTCCTCATATGGTTGACTAATCAAAGTAATCAAAATTCAGTTGTTAGCAAGGGAATGACAGTTAATTACTCTCCCCTACTACATGCATAAGTTTGCTTTGAAACGATATTTTGATTGCAGTTGCTTGAGCAAATCGTAGTAAATTTGCTCTCTGTTGTATCGTTAACATTTTGAAGAATTTGAAAATCTAGACGAAATGATCTGAAGTATCCACAAGGTACCTGGTAATTACACTTTGGCGGATATATGCTTCCCTTCAGACATAAGCTTTTTCGGAATGCGGCGGAAACCGGATAGAAGCCCGTCTTTATGTTCTTCCAATGTACTTACTCCCACAAGTGCACAGTTTGAGGTGACATCAGTAAGATACTTATCCAGATGAAATTGACTTTTTGAGCATGTGTGGTTGCTGCATGATATCACACATTTAGCTGTAGTAAAGTATCTTTATATTGTTGCTTTCATTCTCTCGTCAATTCTTTGTGATATTACTTCTCTTTTGAATGGAAGACAAATGAACACTTCCTTCCTTTCCCTAACTATTTAGTGTTTCATTCTCTCGTTTCATTTTCTTTGTCATACTTTAGAAGAAATCCTTTTCAATATCTATTTTGCCTTAGGTATTTCTTCTTCCAGTATGTTTGGTGAAAACAGCTTCCTGGTTCTGTCGTCTAGTGTCCTCACTAATCTGAGCTTATAGCTTATAAGAAAGCGGTCATAATAGTGAAGATATTGTTTGGTCTGAATTTATTTTCTGTAGGTTGGATTTCTGACTGTACCAGTGTCTTTTATTCTTACATTAAGATCGAAGAAGTTGAACTCATAATTTTTTTTCTTATTTCATGATGAATTTTAAGTTAGGGTGGATCTCAATTGGGATGGTCAAATAATACAAATGCGTGATTCTCAGGTATTGGTTTGTAGGGATTTTCTTTTATTGGTTGGAGGATTTTATCATGAGCTAAAATTCGTTAGAGGATTACTGAAGAACTAGCTAAAATTAATGGACAGGTATTTGTTCCTAGTTTGAGATTATCCATCAGTATGTCCCTACCACCAGGGTTCAAACCCAGGACCTCCTGTTTACAAAATGAGCTCGTAGACTAATAAGCCACTTGTGATATGATTCAATCGTCAGTCCATGTATTCTAACTTCTGCCAGCCTATCAAACAAAATCCTTACAAACAGCAGTACTTGAAAACTGATTTGATGCTTATTAGTGACTGGCCCTGTTCAAGCAGTTACCTGGGGCTCTAATCCGAAGCCGTGACCAGTAGGATGCAGCAGGTTGAACGTGAGGCAATATAACTCATCGAATAAGACATTGCGAAGTGGTCCCGCTATGTCATGAATCGGCAGAAGCTAGAATTCATGGGTTGGTCATCGGATTGAGTCCCAATGGCTTAATAGTCTACAAGCCCGCCTTGTTACCAAAAGATTCTGGGTCCGAACCCTCCATGATGAGTACCTACTGAGGAAGGGTCCAAAACTAGAACAAAACAGTTGTCTAGTTCTCCCTGTTGGTTTTCTCTGGTCGGTTGTCTAACCGATATCAGCTCATGATGAAATCCTCCAACTAACTGCTTGATTCGCGTCGTTACTTACAACAAACGTATCACCAACATATCGATGATAGTAAGTTATTTCGTTTATAGCAGAAACCAGTGGGACAGAATTTGCAAAATGATTGCTAAATGAAGGCGGAGTAAACAGTTATGATTACAGCTTACTTAGACTGACAGATGGTTGTCAGAAGATTAAGTCTCAGAAATAAGAGCAATGGCACAAGTTTTAGAAAACTGGAAATACATGAGAAAGTAGGGAAACATCCCAATAAATAAGGGCACGATAAAAGTAAAGAATTTAGGTCAGGAATTCCTCTAGTATTTAAGTGGATGTAAGGTAAAAATTGATCAGAAAATTGTAATCAACTTAAAACCCCATGAACATCTGAAAATGGTCATTGATTTGTACAAATTTATGTACACTAACTGCGAATTTAGATCTCAGCATATTTGTAGTTTAAAGGGCTGTGAATAACTCAATTACATCATATTGTAGTATAGATTGACTTATCTCAAACGATCTTTTTGTCTGTGTAAGTTCAAAGACTTTGAAAAATCCCTATTTAAACATTAAGTGTGATTTAATTGAATTTTAGATTTTCCCGTCCATTGATTAACTGCACCGAAGTGCTCGGTCTGAGGTTGACATACCGGTTCTTGTGCAGATGCTTCGACGATGTCTGGGCATTTAGTTAGTATTTAATTGGTGGATGGTGACTAGCAGTGGAATCCAGGATGCGCATTACGTCCCATTTGGGACTTGTCATAGTTGAATGTACCTGCATTTCTCAGTGAGTGATGATGTTCCCACCGAGGCTTAAACTCAGTGCCCATAATTTCAAACTCCAAAGCGTTATCCACTAAACCACTTGGAGACCAAGCGCTTCGGTCCAATCAATTGACAGGAAAATCTAAAATTCAATTAAATAATTAATGTGACCCGTCGCACAAGAGGTGACTCTCATGGCCCAAGTGGTCTAGTGGATAACACTTTGGCGTTTGAAATTATGGACACTGAGTTTGAGCCTCAGTGGGAACATCATCGCTCACCGGGAAATCCAGGTACATCCAGCTGATAAGTCCCAAATAGGACGAAATGCACGTTACCCTGGATTCCACTAATAATCACCATCTACCAATTAAATAATATTAGGTGTGATTGCTTCCTGTTGAATTAAACCGACTAGAAGCTCTTCTTTGTATCCTTCCAATATACTTGCTCCAACAAGTTCAAGGAAAGGTATGAACACAGTTGGAGGTGATATCAGTTGGGTGCTTATTTATTTAGATTGGTTTGCAGAGCATGTGGTGCTATATAGTGTTATGAGCATAGCTGCAGGGAACATGAGGCTTTAGTGATTCACCTCCAATACACTTGATCTCCTCTTGTCACTTTTACCTGGCTCGCTCTACACATCTTCATGAGATATAACATGTCTTCCACCAACGTCCAAATCCCCAATTCCTTTATGGTTGGTCATAAAACGACGCGTAGCTTAGCACACACAATTTTACTCGAGTGTCTGTCTCCTTGGCATATATTCAATCCATTTCCTTCAATATATCTGTTGTCTGGTTTACAACTTTCAAAGTCTCATACAACTTCCAAGAGACTGAGGTCATCTTTAACACTCAGTATTTAAAAGCGAGGAAATCTATCGCCTTATGTAGAACATCATACAACGATGAATGCTACATCGTTAATTGATGCATTGGTCTTATGATGTTTACATAGATGCAAATCATCCAGCACCTGGTGAAATTCACTGAATAACCTGTGTGAAGAAGATTTCACCCCCATCACCTTCCCTCCCGAAAAATGAAGCCCAACTACACTAGGTCAAATGAAGGCTTATTGTTTCACTTGCGCGCGCACAAACACACACATACATGCAAATAACAAGCAAACAATCAGGGCGCATGGAGCAATTAGTGTATATATGTGTGTATGTGTGTGTGTTGATCAGTGTTGATTTCCCACTGGAATGTTTCAACTCCTGTGATAGAAATGGTAAACATAACACTTAGGAATAGAACTGAACACTAATAAGCTGAATTATCTGTGTACAATTATGCCGTCTTGTAGTTTGATTACTGTGTAATAATTCCTATGAAAAACTGTGTTTCTTTTAAGTTGCTGGCTACTTTTTCTAAATCCCTAAATAAAAATAAGTACAGAATTGTTTACACCGACATAAGAGGTCATATTTATTTCAACCCTCTTTCTCTCCTTTACCGATACATTTATTTGAAGAAATAATAACAATGATAATAAATAATAATAAATAAAATGAGTATAGGTTATGCATGATTTATGTGTTGATAGATTTCACCGATGTCTTATGAAGAAGATGAAAGAAAGCCTACCTTAAAAACATCCCTGTGAAAAAGGGCAATTTAATTTAAGAGGTGTTTAGATTCAATTCAAGTGTTGTGGGATTAAATCACGGATCTAAAAGAGTGATAGAGACCCATTGAAACACAGGATGTACTGAAGAGATGTCTCATTCTATCCGTTGATTCTTCAGAAGTGTACGCTCGCAATCCTTTGGGAGGATCGGATCCTAGAACCTTCAGGTTACAAGACTAAGTTCATTTTTCAATCAACAACTTCGACTAGAATTCAGTATTATTATCAATATTGTTTTCTATAGCTCCTGGAGGAACTTACGGCTACAGCCTAACGTCTGCTTTCATTTCCTCTTCGCATCACCTCCTCCTCCATGTCACTCTCGCACTGATGACCAATCCACCTCCATTTCTTCCTGTATATTTGTTGGTTCCAGTTGGATTGGTTCCCCCTCAGAGCTCCCTACCAGTTACTGATCTTTTATGGCCGGCCATCTGATTTTAAGAATGGAGGGAGCTGTTGATGAAGGTCTGTAGTTTTTTCAAAGTGCCCTTTGTGACGCGCTAGCCAAGTCGGTGATCAGAATTCAGTAACTCTTGATACATAACTCTTTCCTTAGCCATAGCCTTTGATGAGCACCTAATTTACCTTGGCATGGTAGACCCCTGTGATCTAAGAATTCTCTGTACTGCTTTGGGACATCCATGCAGCAGCCATTATTCAGCTGGTTATGGGAAGATAATACATAAGGGCGAAATTAAAGTAGGCATAGTCAAATTCACAATGACCTTGGACAGCCAGTCAGAACGCAGATGGATTGTCGTTAAAAAGTTATTAAAAAGCACTGCAAAAATGACATTGAACTGGAAAATTGTCCCTTATGATGCAGGATTTCATCATCAGCTGACATTGGTTAGAGAACCATGGGAAAACCTGGGAGTACTGGACAGCTATTTCATCCTAGTACTCTTCAGCAGTACGCACCTACCTCCATGGTTCCAACCCAGGACCTCCTGGTTACAAGGTGAGCTCGTAGATCATTCAGCCACTGGGACTCGGTTCGATGGCCAATGAATTCTAACTTGTACCAATTCGTGATTTAGCGCGACCCCAGCCATAGGGCCATTGGATCGGGTCCCAGTGGCTGAATGGACTATTAGCTTGCCTTGTAACCAGAAGATCCTGGGTTTGAACTATGGCAGTGGGTGCGTACTGTGGATGATTCCCAAACTAGGATGAAACAGCTGTCCAGCACTCCCTGGTTTTCAGTGGTTCTATAACTATTATTTAACCTACTTCTAACCCTAACTTTAAACTTTAACGGAATAAAGAACCTGGTGAATAGGTAGACTAGTCTGTCTACCGTCAGGGACAGATTTCCTCTTACAATATGTGAATTGCATCAATACCAATATTTATCTCTCACATGGTTGTATTGTCTTTTTGTCACACTCTCACTAAATTCATAAACGCAAGTGTGAATTTAATTGAATTTAGCTTTTATCGTGTTTCCTAAATCTGATTAATTTTTGGAGATAAACTCTCGACAGACCTTGAATTTGACTGTGTAACTTTAACTCTGCCAGTATTAAAACTTCTGCCGGATTGTTAAGAGTTAGCTTTTTTAGAGAGTGGGGGGGGGGAATTTGTATCACCCGTCGGTCAAGATGTCATCTTGAATGCTTCTACTCTAATCAGTCTAGTTGAATGTTTATCCCTTCATCTAGGCATTTAGTTCCAGTTGCTTAGATGATAGAGTGTGTTTACTTTGTGAAAACTCATCTATCAAGGTAGGTAAAATACCGTTTTGTGACTAATGTTGATTATGAAGCTAATATCAAGGGGAAGAATATTATTGATGGACTTTTATTGCCATCAGCAGTATGCATATGTGAATTTTACAGTCCAGCACCGTTACAACGTTAGGATGTTGGCTGAAAGAGTGGAAAGAAGTAGAATTCTCTTCTTAAATAACACCAGATCTACCTCAGTTACCAATTATACGCTTAAACTGAATTTCACTGTACCTCATTCAACAGTTGTATGATAATGCTACATACCAAGTAATCCACAAAAGGGGACTCATGGGATGCTTCGAAATAAAAACAGGAGTAAGACAAGACTTTTTACTATCTCCAAGGATTTTCCTGATTGTGGTAGACTGCATAGTGCTACAGGTAACGTGAAACGAGGAGATAGTCATAAAATGGAACCACACAAAAGACTTGGAGGATTTGAACTTAGCCGATGATATACGTTTGATCGCCTACACACTGGAAGATGTGCAAGTGAAAAGCAACAAGTTGGCAACAGAAGAAGCATCAAAGATAGAGCTTCCTTCATTTGAACATAGAGAAGACAGAGGTGATGAAGATTCCTGGACAACAGCAAAAACAACAGACAACAATCAGCATAAACGGGAGAAATCTGAAAGAAGCAACCTCTTTTACCTTCCCACCAACCTGGGAAGTATCGTTTCAGCTATATGCGGAATTGATGAGGATATCAAAGCATGGATCCGGAAAGCATGGCAAGCTTTCGTTACTCTCAAGTCTATGTGAAGATCAACAGCATTCAGCATAAAAATGAAAAGAAGATTCGGATTTTCAACTTCAGTGTAAAGTCAGTGCTACTTTACGGTTCAGAGACTTGGCGTGTCACGAAGGGTAATTCAAACAAACTGCAAACCTTCATCAACAACTGTCTCCACGCAATACTCAAGATCGGATGGCCGGCCAGAAAAGATCAGCAACAAGGATCTCTGGCAATGAACGAACCAACCCAGCAGGAAGCAACTGTGCAAAAAATATGCCGTAAAAAAATGGAGGTGGATTTGCCATACTCTGAGAAAACTATCAAGTAACATCACACACCAGGCCATTGCTAGAGTGGAAGCCGAATGAGATCCGGCGAGTTGACCATCAGTGCAACGATGACATGGAGGAGGAGGTGATGCGAAGAGGAGATGAAAGCAAGTAGGCAGACGTTGAGTCAGGTGAAAAGGTTGGCGGAGAATCCAACGCAATGAAGACGTGCGATTGAAGATTCATGTTTCTCTAGAAACTTAAGGAGACAGTAATGATATAATAATAACAAACTCTGTATGATGATTCTGAGAATTGTAAAAGTGATTCTATTTTATATTCACAGCTGTATTTCTGTGGCGTATGGTTAGCGAGTCAGTGATTGTTGTAATTCTCTAGTTCCCTAGGCTAACAAAAGTGCTTTACTCATAACTACAATATAACTGTCACTCTAAGAGAACTGCTGAATACAGTCATGAATAAAAGCACACGTTAGTTAAGAATCTTATCTCGTTAAAAAAAAGCTTTTTTTCTAAGCCTTTAAAAGCATCAATTGCCTTTATTATGGTCATTTTCTTTTCTTCAGCGTCAAGACTCAGAAAACTAGTTCCCGTCTGTTTGCATTCTGAAATGTGCATAAGACTTCAAGAGTTGAAGTTTCAGTAGCAGTGAAGTTGGCTTAACAGGATGGAGTCATTGAACTCATGACAAACCTAAAATCTATTCTGGACTTCATTCTGGCTAGGCGAGGTTTAGGAATGAGTTGGCTGCCAGTCGAACACGAATCATGTGTGTATGCGTGTGTGTGTGGTTGGCAGGCATCTTTCCACTACACCACTGGTTCTCTGGAAAATACCGGTGAATAAATATTATCTGTATATTTATTAGACGGTGGTCAATTAAGTAATTCCATCACAGAAAAATCTGATCTGATAAAGCATCACAGTGTTATACTGTATTACTTACTGATGATGATGTGGCAAAGTTAAACTTTAAGCACCACTAACTACCAATCAGCGAATGACCTCGAACGCACCAATCAGGTGAAAGAGACAATTTATGTATGGAATACATATACTTATGAAAAAAAATGCATAAAAACTGAAGAAAAGTTTTACAGAGGATACCCTGCTCTCACATACGATAAAAATAGCTCATAGTTTTAGGTTGGAGTATCAACAGAGTATAATTCCATTGTGAGTAAAAGTTTCATGGTGTAATACAGTAATGTTTCCTGAGTAATAAATTGTGCTTGAAACGTCATCAGTAAATATTACTGTATAACACTGTAAGACTTTATCGAAATAAATGTCACCTACAATAGAATTATACTCTACCACAGTGTTCAAGTTCTATTCTCATATCAACAGAGTAATTTAACCACATTTTATACTTGTAATTATTTAGTTCTTTTAACACTAATCTTTCATGAACCTAAGACTTAGGTGAAAATATCCCTAAACTAACTGTAATCTAACTTGAACCATCTCTAATGTCGCCTTTATTAAGTTAATCTAACCCTAAATTAATTAATGGTGCTTAAAGCTTAACTTGGCTGATAATGTTTCGGGTACCCTTTACTGCTGCTTATGATCCTATCAAGGTACTCATACAACTTTCAAACTTTATTTATAGACATAATTAACAAATTTATTAGACATATTGTGATTTTTAATTTGACCTTTGACCTGAAATATTTCTAGAATAGCGCCATTACCTATCTTCTGTTTATTACACTTAGTAATTTTATCAGTCTAACCTTTGACTAGAAGTTATTCTGGAACTTTCTCACACTGACTAAAGATACACGAATGTACAGCACCCTAGTTGATGAATCCGTCAAAAAGAAAATTTTCTTCGCTGCAACCGTATTTTTAATAATACATATGCATGGATCAATAATACTCCAGTGCAAAATATGTAATCAAACAGAAGGTTCACACCTTCTGTGAAATCACCACTATTTCCAATCTTAGCACATATCTTTATGGATAGTTGAAGGAATTTAGCTCTCCCTAGTCTCTTCACACACCTAAACTCAGTAAAATAATTCACATTTGAATCAGAAAATGAATAAGGAGAATTAACTATGGTGTTAGACTGTGAAATAAAAAGAACGAAGGAAAGTAAACTATACACTAGCGTTTATAAAAAGTCAAGGCATCTCATCCATTATCTGGGAAGGCAGGCTTAGGTTAAGCGTCTAATAAACTGAGCAATGACTCTCGGTAGCACATTAAAAGACCTTAATGATGAACTGTGATGGAAAGAGAAGAAGAATCGGTGTTAAACAACTATCCCAAAAAAATTCATGAACAAGGAAAATAAAAATAATAGTGAAAGTAGTAACGATAACATAAACAAGAAAGAATTGAGGCTATCTACAGTTTTACCATATAAGGAAGGGATATCAGAAACCTTATAGACGATTTTTAGTAGAGCAGGAATTAGAGTGGCATTGAAACATATAAACTTACTCAAGAATAAGGTGTGTAGGTTGAAGGACCTTGTTGACCCAAATAGACAAAATAATATAATTTACAAAATACCTTTCAATGACTGTTAGGTTGATGAGGGATAATCTGATTATCAGAAAATAAGTATATAGCTAACTGTAGAACGACTGACCCCACGAAGATGAGCAATTTACAAAACAAAAATCAACAATTCCGATGTATGCTCAAAGACACAACGACCAAGTAGGAGAGGGCAGAGATACAAAAGTAATGTAGGCAGGTGAAGGGAAACAGGTTGATTGCTGAAACTTTATTCATTGAGCCTACACATATGTAACACATGCTGTAGAAATGACCTAACGCCAATACCAGAGATATGGAAAATATTACGATCAGTCAAATCAAAGGATAAGAAATGTTTCATCCCATTGTTTTTTATTTCAGTTTATATTATCACATTCCAAGCATTCTATTTTTTTTATTTTACTGACTAAAACTTTTGTTTCCCATCTCATTACGTTTTAAGGATTTCAATGTGAATTGATATTGGTTAGAGGATCATTGGAAAACCAGCCAGGGATTACTGGACAGCTATTTTGTCCTAGTTTGGGATGCTTTAGTAGTACACAACCATCACCAGGGTTCCAACACAAGATCTTTTGGTCACAAGGGGAGCTCGTAGACCCTTAGGCCACTGGAACCCGATTAATTCCTTGCGAACCAATACTTGAATGTCAGTGTGATGTTCACTAGTGACTGGCCTTATTCAGGTAAGTAGTTATCTGGGGTTCTAGTGGGAAGTCATGATCAGCGGCACACAGCAGGTTGGATGTGAGGATAAATACTCGCCAGCAATGACACTGGCTAGTGATCGCGTTGTATCTTGAATAGACGGAATTCGGAGTTCATCGGCTGGTTATTGGTTAGGCTGCCAGTGGCTGAATGGTCTACGAGCTTGCTAGCCTTGTAACTAGAAGGACCTGGATTCGAACACTGGCGGTAGTTGTGTACTGTCAGAGGGTCGCAAACTGGGGCTTAGCAGTTGTCCAGCACTCCGAGGCTTTCCAGTTGTCCAGCACTCCGAGGCTTTCCAGTTGTCTTCCTTTAACTGATGTTAACTCATGATTAAATCCGGGAACCAATCAAATCCCTGCAAACTAACACTAGATTACCATTGTGTTTTATTGACAACACTCATCTTATTTTCCCATCTTGTTGTATTCACATTTCTGCATGTAGTTTATCTTCCTATAATCTGTTTCACGCATGACTGTTGAACTTGTATATTGACCTTTTATTTATTGATTCATATGTCTAATCATCATCAACAGCCGCCTTCGCTCAATACTCAAGATCAGATGGCCGGCCAGAAAAGATCAGCCACAGGGATCTCTGGTGAAGAGCGAACCAACCAGGAACTGATTGTGCAACAAATAAACAGGAAGAAATGGAGATAGATTGGACTGACCATACTCTGAGGAAACAAACCATCAAGTAACATCACTAGACAAGCCATTGCTCGAGTGGAACTCGAAATGTAAGCGGCGAGTTGGTCGTCCCACGGTGGGGTGATTTGGAGGAGGTTATGTGAATAAAAGATGAAAGCATGTGGGCAGACCTGAAGCCAGGTGAAAACTTTAGCAAGGAACCGAACGCAATGGAGACGTGCAGCTGAAGCCCTATGTTCCACTAGGAATTAAAGGAAATAATAATATATATATTAATAATGTCTAATCATCAGTTCGGTATTCATGTATATAAATGAAGCTGGAAAGTTGTGTGAGTACTTTGATATGAAAATGTCAGCAAAAGTAAACTGTACTCGAAACGTTATCATCAGTAAATATTACTGTATAACAGTATATAATTTGAACAAGTAAATTTAATCTGTGATAGAATTATACTCTCTTCTTATATCAGTTAATCTAAATGAATTTCATATATTTGGTTTCCTTGATGAATTTCGATAGAGAAAGGAAGACCAGGTTTTCAGTATAAAATGATAGCACCATTCTCTTCCACAGGTTCTCATCAGCTGCTGCAAACTACCTGAAATTACAGTGGTTATAAACAACGACATTTCATACTTCATTGTTTGAAAGGTAATAAAGAAAAAAACATTATAAGATGAACGCATCCGGAATATAAGCATTACAATTATTTTTAGTTCAAGTCACCATCAATTTATATGCTACCAAACTATGAAAAAAAAAGTGGGGAGGGGCACTAAGAGAAGACAGAAAACAGAAAAATGCGATCAACAGTGTTAGCTTGTACGTGTAAAAAGCAACTCAATAAGGTTAAAGGCCATCCAACTGAAAACTTGATTGGCTGATCTGAGCTCACTAATGTGTATATGACTGAGGATCTGGTCTTGCTTTCTGTATCAAAATACATTTATTGAGGTATTAGCTTGACTGATTAAAAATGCTCATTAAAATGTTTTTTTCAAAAGAATGGTTACTAAACAAACAATATGCTTTTCATACATTTATTCCCCTTAATGAATTTGAACAAAGCAAGAACTAAAGTTTTAGTAGAATAAAATGGTATCATCTTTTATTTCGTTACCTTCTCGTCAGCTGCTTACATGGCAATATGCTTTTCCATAACCCCTTCTTCATCAGGTCCTACAGTTATATATACACACATTATAGCGAATGAATGAATCAGTGTTGTGAACAACATTATTGTCGTTTAAATAACATCGAATCAATAATATTGACAGATTACAGCTCAATAGCATCAACATAAAATAAGCTGAATGTCAGAAAAATTAGGAAAGATAATATTACAAATTCATGAATTTATAGTCTCTACTGAAGACCAGCCAGGGCAGTAGTATTGGCTGACTGAACTTGTTTACTTTACACATAAAACACCAGTTGTTTCAGGCGAATCACAATAACCTCTGCTGTTCGAAGTATGTGGTATCTGAATGCTTTTGGCAGTTTGTTTGGTACCCGTAAGATGATAGAAAAGGATTCTTCAATGCCGGCTGGCACTGTGGACGGTTTGGATCAGATGATCTAATGTCAAACTGTTGATAGTATTTACTGGTAGATGTTCCAGAGTGAGCACGAAAAATCAAGTTCCTAGAGCAATGGCCAATATAAATCGGTTCACCAGAAGCGCAGTTTAATTGGTAGATACAATTAACTTTGATGAAAATAAACACTGTACGTTCAAAATGTTATTCTTTTTTATTCAAATATCGATAACATCGAGGAGAAAAAGAACTTAGAGAAGATGGAAGTGGTGAAAATAGACAACAACAAACGACAACAACAAGCACCAATCACTCTCAACCACAGGAATATAGAGGAATATAGAGGAATTCAACTAGAATTAGTATGATTGACCCTGATAAGTTGATTAATCTAGAAAAGTCTCAGCAGTTCCATTGCTTATAAACAAACAATAGAGTAGGCTGAGTTGAAGACCTTAAATTGCAATAGAATTAAGTGGAGGTTATTCACCAAAATCTATGTTTTCATCAAATCAATACCAGAAACATGTGCAATCGAAACGGCGCAATGCCTACAATAGATGAATGGAAAATGACAATCGACAACCGGATGGAGTAGAAGTGCATAAAGTTAATTGTGAAGTTGTATGAATTCATTGATATGATTATGAACAATAAACTATGATTGAAACGTTGTCTTTCGATTGTTAATATTGTCTCAGTGAATATTACATCAAGTAAACGCACCTAATATAGGTCAAAAACCTCAGTGAAGCATTTGAAGTCAATACTGGAGTCAGACAGGGCTGCCTGACTACTACCAGCCACGACGATATTCGTAATTGTGGTGGACTGAATTATGAGAAAGATTGTGGGGTGGGGGCAAGAGAACAAGAATACGTGTTGGAATGACAAGGAGACTCTAAAAGATCCGAATTTCACGTGTTGATGATTTATGTCGAATGTCAAGAACACTCGAAGATATACAGGTGTAAGCCAACACACATGGCAGAGGAAGTAGCAATGACAGAACTTAAGGTAAAGGTAAGGAAGATAGAGGTGATAAAGATAACCAACCGACCAACAGCAACAACCACCAATCACTCTCAACAGCAGAAATTTGAAAAATAAAATTTGAAATCATTACAACTACAGCTGGCAGTTGGCATAGATGGGGATCTCAAATTCAGCCAAGGTTAGAAAGTCAGCAGAGATCTTCGTCACTCTGAAGTCAGTTTGGAAGTTTGCCGAACTCAGAATGAAGAACACCAATGTTGTCAGTCTTCCTATATAAGACGGAAATTTGGTACCCACATCACCAGAAGTATATAATACAGGCTACTTTGAAATTTTATCAACAGCTGCTTTTGTCAACTCCACAATGAAAATCAGATGATTTTCCAGGAAGAATTAGCAACAAGAAACTCTTGGAACGAACCATTCAACAAATATTCCGAAGAAAACAGAGACAGAACGCGGATACTCTGTGGAGACTGTTGGATGATATAGCAAGCTAGCCCCTTGAAAGAGATGCTATTGGGAAATGACGAGTTCAATGTGTATCCCAGTGTGACATGGTAGAGATCGTGTGGGCAGAAGAAGATGAGAGATTATGGGCAGTGGTGGGGTCAGCTGAAAAGGACCGCAGAGAATAGAAAAAAGTTGGAACATGCTACTGAAACTGGGGGAGATACTAATTAAAAAACAATAACTTAGGATCTTCAAGTGTTGGTTTGTAGGGATTTAATTGGTTTCAGGATTTCATCATCAGCTAACATCGTTTAGAGAACCCATTGGAAAACCTGGGAGTACTGGACAGCTGTTTTGTCCTAGTTTGGGACTCTTCACAGTACACATCTAGCGGGATTCGGACCTTCCGGATACATGACGACCTCGTAGACAATTAAGCCACTTGGACCCGATCCAATGGCCCATGAATTCTAACTTCTGCCAATTCACAGCATAGTGCAACCTCTAAGCAATGTCTTCGGCAAGTATTTATCCACACACTCGACCTGCTGCACCTTACTGGTCACAACTTTATGGTGCTTAGTAGCATATGATGCTAAAAACAATTTTTTCATCAAAGTGATGAACTTTCACAATCAATAACAACCACTTGATTAAACGAAATAAAGATGAATAGACTTTCTGACCTGATAAAACAATAGAAGCATTCTGAAAGCTGTTTTTTCTGAATATTTAAATCACTATCGCCCAGTAATCAGAATAGTTTACATTTCAAAGCAGAGTGTCTTTAGGCATCGTATATATTCAGTTGGGCTGGACTGTTGAAACATTGTTGACAAAGGCGGTAGAAGGATAGGAAGAACTGAAAGTACAAATTGACAAAACGGTACACACTAATTTTCCTCCTTCGGCTTATTTAACTTTGTTTTTGTTTATGAAATCAGTGACATAATGGTTGTTCTGCGAAAGTCTATTTTTTTACTTTTTAAATTTATATTTTGACCTCTGAATAAATATCATGTGATTTATTGTTAATATTTCGACTTAATTAATAAATAACAAGAGCAACCTATTTTCTTGAGGTTATTATCCCTATTTTGTTTTGCCCCAAGAATTTGTTGTGTACATTTCGGCCGGATACTTTGAAGTTTCTATAGTGATTGGGGTGATTTTACGGGAAAGAGTCAGTAGCCATAGGCTCAGAGTTCCCTCCTTTGCAGACCTGTAAATTAGGCCTGGATTAGCAACATGAAACTCTAGCAGCGAACCGACCAAAAGCCTTTTGCCCCAAAACATCTAAAAAGGGATTTTACATACGCTGAGGAGACCACTGGGTGACATTACACGCCGAACGTTGAAGTTACAGCTGAAGGAGAAACGCTAAATGGAGCTGGGATCCGAGATTATACCATGACGAAGATTATCTGAGGAGAAAAAGAAGTCTAATGCAGTTAATCCACAAAGCACTGCAACGAATAAGATGAAGTGGAGATAAGCTGTTGAATCCCTCATATCCCATTCGGATTCCAAGAGAATAATGATAATAATATACGGAGTTGTAACTTACAGATTTACGGAGAAGACGATTTCTAAATATTCAAGTCTACGTTAGTGCGTCAAGCATTCATTTCGATTCATGAATAACCTCATCCATATATTAGTGAAAATTAACGACCTAGCTCAGTGAAGAGGTTATTTTCGGTAAATCCATTTTCCTCTTTAGTCAGTCAACCCATAAGAAGAGTTAGATAAGGGTATTAGAGTTACATAATAAGATAAATAATTTAATGAGTGAATTGTAGTCAGGATGCAAATAGAAACGAAGGGAAACATGGAATTATATAAGACTTCTTAAGAAATACAGGAATTTTGTTTGTTTGAATGATTAGAGGATTTCATCTTGAACTGACGTCAGTTAGAGAACCACTGGAAAGCCAGCTGGGATTACTAGACACCTGTTCCGTCTTCATCAGTACATACCCACCACCAGGCTTAAAACCCAAGACATTCTGGTTACAAGGAGAACTCGTAGACAATTGCGAAGAGGTCGCACCATGTCAGGAATTGCCAGAAGTTAGAATTCATGGGCTGGCCATTGGATCGCGTGTCAGTGGATGAATGATCTACGAGGTCGTTATCCTTGTAACCAGAAGGTCCTGGGTTCGAACCCCGGTGGTGTATAGGTGCTGCTGAAGAGTCTCAGACCAGGCTGGCGAAATAGCTGTCTAGTGCTTCCAGGTTTACCAGTGGTTCTCTAAACGATGTCAGATCATGATGAAATCCCCCAAAACAATTTTTTTTTTCAATCCCTACAGAGCCAATATTTGAAAATACAAGAATGGCGAGGAGTTAGAAAAACAGACAAACAAATCCCCTGTGAGAAATATGCCTTACAACAGTTTGAAACAGAACTTCAATATAATGATGCTTACCTACTCATATTCATAGATATGTAGGAATGCGATCAAACCTTAGCTTCTGCTTAGAATCTGTGATTCTTTTTTTCCATTGCCTTCGGTTGCAAGCAGAATGTAGGACTTCAGCATGACATATCCACTTCATTCCCCCTTTTGGATGGTTCCACAGCTGCAAACAAGATTTCATTTCCCCTTCACATAATCTCCTCTAAGTCCTTCTCAGTTCAAACTCATCTTTTACCGTCGGGATCAACCACCAGGGCATGTAATGTTATGTCAAACAATATTCTCTTTAGAGTATGTTCAATACGTCTCAGTTCCATTCTAGATGTTGGTTGGGTAAGAGGTGGTTGGTTGGTTCGTTTTCCAAGCTCTTTGTTACTTCCTCTTTCAAGTTAGCCATCTCATCTTCAGAGTCAAGTCTGGTAAAGAAGCCGTTGATGAAGATCTGCAGTAGCCTGTTGGAAGTATATTTGTTGATATACACGTCAAGTCTCCAAGTCGTATACAGGCACAGACTCATTTGACAATAGCGTAGAAAATACGAATCTTCTTCATTGAACTAAGTGCCGCAGAATTCAACACTCATTTTAGAGTAATCAAGGTCTACCCATTTTTTCCGATACTCGATGGCTTTGACATCCACATACGTGCTGCCTTCAGTTGAAGTAATGTTGCTTATGTAAATGCAGGATCTGTCATTCTTTAGATTTCTCTAGCTAATAATGATCGATGCTTGTTGTTATTGATGGTTAGGTATTGCCAACAGTGTACATTAAATATTCAAATATTATTTAAAGAACCACTAAAAACCAACTGGGAATACTGGACAGCTGGAAATGATCGACAGTACGTACTCATGACTGAGGTTCGAACCAAGGACTCTCAGGTTACAAGGCAAGCTAGCTAGTAGACCATTCAGCCATTAGGACCGGATTCAATGACTAGCACATGAATTCTAACTTCTACCAATTCGTGATTTTAGTGCAAACACCGACCAATGTCATCGGCAAGAACTCCATTCCGATTCCCCGTTAGATGGATTCCACTAGTCACGAATTCTTCACGACTAAATTCAGGCAATTTCGTCTTGTAGGCAGTCACTAGCAAGAATCAAATATCAACCTGTGGGCTAACCTGAAACAAATAGAATTCCTACAAAATAGTTCTTGAAAATTCAAACATCACGGATGAGAAAGAAAAAGAAGAAGAAATATCAAACATTACTAAAACTCTCAAGCAAAACAACTTATTATTATTATTATTGTATCCTTTAGTTCCTAGAGGAACATAGGGCTTCAGCTGCGCACCTCCATTGACTTCGGTTTTCTGACAACTTTTTCACCCTGCTCCAGGTCTGTCCACATGCTTTCATCTCCTCTTCACATGACCTCCTCCAAGTCACCCTTGGACGACCAACTCGCCGCCTCCCTTTCGGGTTCCACTCGAGGGCTTGTCTAGTGATGTCACTTGATGGTTTCCTCAGCGTATGGCCAATCCATCTCCATTTCTTTCTGCCTATTTGTTTCACAATCGGTTCCTGATTGGTTCGCTCCCAGAGATCCCTGTTGCTGATCTTTTCTGGCCATCTGATCTTGAGTATTGAGCGGAGACAGTTGTTAATGAAGGTTTGAAGTTTGTTTGAGATGCTCTTTATGACTCGCCAAGTCTCTGATCCGTATAGTAGCACTGACTTCACATTGGAGTTGAAAATCCGGATCTTATTTTTGATGCTGATTGCTGTTGACCTCCACACAGATTTGAGAGTAATGAAAGCTTGTCTTGCTTTTCCGATTCTGGCTTTGATGTCCTCGTCAGTTCCGCCTGTAGTTGAGACGATGCTTCCCAGGTAGGTGAAGGAGGTTGTTTCTTTCAGGTTCTTCCCATTTATGCTTATTGTGGTCTGTTGTTGCTGTTGATGTTGGCTAGGAATCTTCATCATCTCTGTTTTATCTATGTTCACGTGAAGTCCTATCTTTGATGCTTCTTCTGCCAACTTGTTACTTTTCACTTGCATATCTTCCAGTTTATGGGAAATCAGACATATATCATCGGCGAAATCCAGATCCTCCAAGTCTTTTGTGTCAGTCCATTTTATGCCTGTTCCCTCGTTGGTTGCCGTTGTCTGTCGCATTATCCAATCAATTGCAATCAGGAAGATCATTGGTGATAGTAGACAGCCTTGCCTCACTCCCGTCCTCACTTCGAAGGCTTCCGTAAGTTTCCCGTTGTGGATTACTTGGCATGCAGCATTGTCGTATAACTGTTGGATGAGGTGTATAATTGTCGATGGGACCCCGTAGTAGCGAAGTAGTTTCCAAATGACCTCTCGATCGACGCTGTCGAAGGCCTTTTCAAAGTCGATGAAGTTGAGATAGAGAGGTGACTGCCATTCCAAGCTTTGTTCAATGATGATCCGTAGAGTGGCGATTTGATCAATACATGATTTGTTTCTCCTGAATCCAGCCTGTTCCGGACGAAGTTTTTCATCTAGGGCTTGTTTGATTCTCTCCAGGATGATGCGACTTAGTATCTTGCTTGGAATGGACAGAAGCATAATTCCACGCCAGTTTTTACATTGACTTAAGTCTCCTTTCTTTGGAAGTTTGAATAAGTAACTGTTCTTCCAATCCTCGGGTACTTTGCCCTCTTTCCACACCTTCTCCAGTAGTGGTGTCATCAAGTCCGCTGTTGTCTCTGGGTCTATTTTCAAAGCCTCTGCTGGGATTCCATCTGGTCCCGGTGTTTTCCCAGTTTTAAGCATCTTGATTGCATTCAGGACTTCTGATTTCGTCGGGGGGTCAGTGTTCACTGGTAGTTCTGCTTCCGTTGTTGGTATTGCTGGACGTGTTGTAGGTGGCGGACGATTTAGAAGTCTTTTGAA
The DNA here is from genome assembly GCA_944472135.2 of Trichobilharzia regenti. Classification (NCBI taxonomy): domain Eukaryota; kingdom Metazoa; phylum Platyhelminthes; class Trematoda; order Strigeidida; family Schistosomatidae; genus Trichobilharzia; species Trichobilharzia regenti. The sequence goes on from OX235267.1 coordinate 39,506,702, forward strand.
GTGTTCAACCCAGTGCTTTCTCTGTTCCACCTCTTTGGTGATTGACTTTCCATTGTCGTCCTTTATTGGCTTAATCTGTGTCGAACGTTTGCCCGAAAGGTTCCTAGTTGTTTGGTAGAGTGTGGCGAGGTCTCCTTTGCCTGCAGCTTGTTCTGCTTCGTTTGCCATGGTTTCATAATATTTTCTTTTGTCTTCCCTGGCACTTTTCTTCACTCTTTTGTTCAGTGTATTGTAGCTTGCATTCAGCTCCTGTTTTTGTTGCTCGTCCGTGCACTGGATAATCTTTTGCTTCACTGTCCTTCTCTCTTCTATTAGTTTCCAAGTGTCCGTAGTGAGCCACTGTTTGTCCTGTCTCTTTTTTCTGCCTAGAATTTCTATGCAGGTTTGGCTCCACACCGTTTTCAAGTTGTTCCAGTGCTTTTCAACGCCGACCTCTTCGCTAGTGTTGATTTGTGTCTCGGCTTTGTCCTTTATGCTTGCAATGAAGATGTCCTTTGTAGCCTGGTCCTTCAGCTTTTGAGTGTTGAACTTGGCTTGTGGTCTATCTGCAGCTCCTCCTTCTTTGAAAGCTTTTAATTTGATTTGGATTGTCCCTTGTACGAGATAGTGGTCTGAGCCAACGTCTGCTCCTCTTCTTGCTTTTGTGTCCAGTAGGCTGCGCCTCCACTTCCTTGAGATTGAGATGAAGTCGATTTGGTTTTTGGTTTGCCCGTCTGGTGACACCCATGTAGCCTTGTGGATATCTTTGTGCTTGTATACACTGCCACCAATCACCAGTTCGTTGAAGGCGCAGAAGTCGGCGAAGAGTTCTCCGTTTTCATTCATTTCTCCTAGAGCTTCTCTACCCATGATGAGTTCCCTTCCCGTATTGTCTGGTCCCAGTTTGGCGTTCATGTCTCCCATTAGTATTTTCATGTCGCCAGCTGGAGTATTGTCCATTGTTGCCTGTAGTTGCCTGTAGAATTCTTCTTTCTTCTCGAGGTCTGCGTTGTTTGTGGGTGCATAACATTGTATGATTGACACTTTCCTTCCTTTGGAGTTGAACCTGGCGGTCATTATCCTGGACGAAATCGCCTCCCATTGTATCAGGGCTTTCGTTGCCGTTGGTGACATCATGATAGCCACGCCCTCGGTGTGCGTGTGGTTATCTTCTGGGTGACCGGAGTAGATCACTGACTCACCTGTTGACAATTTGGTGAGTCCACTCCCATTCCATCTGCTCTCACATATTCCCAGCACTTGTATTCCGTATCTTTTCATCTCGTTGGCGATCTGGGCAGCTTTTCCAGTCTCGTACATAGTTCGGACGTTCCATGTTCCTACACAGACTTTTTCTTTTGGTGCAAGGAGGTTCAACATACTGAAGTTTCTGTAGCAATTTTTGTTTACAGGGTGGGGTTGCTAGCCTCACGCCTGAGAAAAGAATGATTACATTAAGTAAAAGTTTAGAGAGAAGCAACTTTTTGGGTTGCTCCCCTCAAAATCAGAAAATAACGGACAAACAATGAGAACAACATCAACAAAGGAAACAGTTCCAAAAGCAAAACAACCACTCAACGAAATTCGTCAACAAAATCAACACTGACATTAAGTTTTGTCATCATAGACCTCAACAGTTGTCATTCCATATAGAGCAGAGACGTCAGGCGATATCAGAAGAGTACGCAATAACCTAGATATCAGACTTTTATTCAAAACATCAGACACACTGAGAAACAACCAAATCCCTAAAGATTCTCTGTCGAATTGTGTTTATAAAATAAAATGCTTGGAATGTGATGCGAAATACATCGAACAAACATCGCCAGAGAGAAATCAAATTCAGAAGAAATGAACACCGTAGAGCATCCGTCCAACCCCTGAGAAGTCGGGTTGAACTAGAAAAGCTTGAAATATCATCAGCTATAGCTCGCCTATAAGCTATAGAATTAGGCCACAAAAGTGACTTTGATAATACTGAAATAATTTAGAAAAACTCCAGAAATCAGAAGCACTTCATATCAAATGGAATCCAAATTATCTGAATAGCAGTGATGGACTAAAAGAAACTTTGACCTGGTTACAAACACCTCCCTCCCCCATGAGATGACAAAATCAACACGAATGCGAAAAGCAATTTCATTATGTAAACACACGCTGCTTTTATAATTTTACACACTGATCAAACCCGAAAATCTACACCTGATTTTGTTATCTTTACCAACTGGCCGATTTGACAAAGTAAAAATGACCTCATGCCAGGGAACGACGATTAAGTTGTTATATATAAGCTGAGATCTTGTAAATTCTGGTTTAAAATTAATTTTTTTGTTTATTTTTTATTTTTTTTGATTACAGCTTGATTCCACGCCGTATTTTTGATAAAAGTATGAAATTTTCAGCATGTGATATCGGTAGCCCAAATCTTGCAGGCCGACCATTGATATCAGGTGTGCGTCGGCGGAGGCTCGAACCCCGAACCATATGCATGGTCGGCAAGAGTCCTAACCACTTTGCCACCGACGAACTTTGGTAGAGCTACTGACAGCAATAAATAGTGAGACTTCAGTAAAACAGATTATGGTTTTGTTTATCATTCATTGGGAAGCACAAAAAAACTTTTTTTTATTATAAATCACTTGCTTATTCTTACAATAAGTTTACTTACCAAGAGATCTATTCTTCTTAAGCTGACATTTCAATGAATTCCGATTCACTGTCAGTGATCTTTTCCTAGGTGACAGTCTAATTCGTGGTACTTCTTAGATTTCCCAGAGGTTTCCACTGAGAAGCAGGAAAAATGAAGGACAATGAAAATATCTGCTTCCTCATCGGCTAACGAAGTGAGATCAAGCAAGTTATCATAATAAATTGTCCTGCGGTTCTCTGGTTTCTGAACTCATTAGTAACATGACATTGTGTTCTTCCTTAAGAATTTAGCAGTGGTACAGAATTTCAGTGTACGAGGTATAACTCAACAAGCGAGCTGGTCAATTCCGTGCCATGTGTTAGAAGTAACAAGCTTACTAAATCCAATCGGTGACATCTAGCAGATGATCGTAAGATATACAACATTGTATAAAATAAAGCAAGTAAGTGAGTCGCTGCGACTAGTGTTGATATCTGAATTTTAACTGAAATAAATCAAAGCTTTATTGGAGCATCCCATCATGAACTGATATCAGTTAGAGAACCATTGGAAAACCAGTAGGTAGGGTACTGAACAGCTATTTCGCCTGAGTTTGCGACTCATTGGTAGTACGCACCCGCCCCTCTAGGTTCAAACCCAGAACCTTCTGGCTACAACGCCAACTTGTAGACAATTAATCCGCTGAGACCCGATCCAATGGCTAGCCCATGAATTTTAACTTCTGCCAATTCATGATTTGGCCAATAACTGACAGTAGTTTGAGAAACATTGGAAAACCATGAAGTACTGATCAGCTAGCTGTTTCGTCTTAGTTTTGGACTCTTCGAAAGTATACATTAACCAGTGTTCAAAACCAAACTTGAGATAAAGTGTCTTTGAGATATAAATAGTATCATATCACACGGGCTCAGTCAACTGCAAAGTTTCATCAAGGGATACTTTCACTGGCTCGATTTATGAAGGCTAGATGGAAGATCAGAAATGATTGAATCATTTTCTCTTTCATCATTCTCCTCTCCTCTATTAGCTTCCAAGTGTCCGTTGAGAGCCATTCCTTGTCTTGTCTCTTCTTTCTTCCTAAAACCATTGAACACGTTTCCTTGAAAATCACCTTCAGAGACTTCCAATGGTCTTCCACGCCTGATTTATCGGTGATGTCACGTAGTGTTTCCTGCTTCGCTCTGACAGTTGGAGTGAAAGTGTCCTTTGTGGTTGTGTCCTTCATTTTTTGAGTGTTGAACTAGCATTGTATCCTATCCACAGCTATCGTCGAGGCTTTAAGCTGCACCTTGAAAGTCTCTTGTACCAGACAGTGGTCTGAACCCACATCTGTTCCTTTTCTCGATCTTGTGTCCAGTAGGCTCCGTCTCCACTTTCTTGAGATTGAAATGAAGTCTATCTGGTTTTTGGTGTGTCTATCTGGTGAAATCCATGTTGCCTTTTTTATATCCTTGTGTTTGAACACACTGCCACCAATCACCAAATCACTGAAGGCGCAAAATAAGACAGTCACCGGACCAATTAAACAATCTACTATCGAAATTATATGCAAAAGGAATTGAAAATGAATTGGAGGAGACATTAAAATGAAACTCTACGTGCAGACAGGTTGTCGAGTGGTACCTAAATAGTGAGAGATGAAATTTGGCGTCGGTCCATACGCAGCGACAAGAAGGATGTCATGTGAGGTGAAAGAGGAAACAATATATTGTGAGCAAGTGTGGAGTCAACTAAGGAACAGACTGAAACCAGGATTCAAAGCTAAAGCCCTATAGTCCATTCATGGAACCCAATTAGAGAATTATATATATATGACTTCAGATAAATGGCCTGAATGAAGTCTATAAAGACCAGTCGAAACAATGGCGGCCACTTAGTGCGAACGCAGTCAAGACCATGAGCGCATTACATTCGTTGGATTACAGAACCCACCGTTATTAAAGCGCCACTGTAGACGCCATACACAAATTGATGAGTGAATTTCATTCTCTTCCCGTTTTTAAGTACTTTTTCGAGAATGGGTTGACTGTACATTAGGGTTGCGTTTGTTGTTAGAGGTACGTTTAGGTTTAGGGTTTTAGTTAGGATTACAGTCATGTTTAAAGTAAGTATTACAGTTAGAATAAAGGTTAAGTTGAGGATTATGGTTAGAGTAAGAAATAGCTTTTCAACCCGAATTTTAAGCCAGTCAGTCAGTTCTTCTATACGGGTCAGAAACTTGTACTGAGTATCACGAAAAAAATTTCCAACAGGCTAATGAGGACTTTTATCAACAACTGCCAACTTCGCTGCCTAGCTCCATACTAAAGATCAAAGGACTAGCCAGTCGGTCAGAGGAATTAGTAACAAGAAACTCTGGCGATGAACAAATCAACGAATATTAAAACAATTAGTACCTTTGATAAATTTGAATAAGGCATTAAGAAGACAAATTTCGCCGTATGATATCATCCATTGCAAAACATTTATTAATGTATGGTCACAAAATTAATATTAACTAATGTTTCACAATTATTTCTTATAACTCTAAATCAAGGTTATTGAAAGTGATGGATGGAAGCACTTCGGATTAATCTCATACAGCATAAACTGTGTGTACAAAAATCAATAGACTTCAATCTTCGCCTACCCCACCTGGAAAACATGACCTATCTAAATATGATTGGTCATTAGTATGTACTTTTGTTTTTTATTTAACTCAGTAATTGTCATGAACTTTATTTTATCATTGTTAATCATGTTAGTTGTAAAGCGGTTGTAAAGAAACTACGAAATGATATCATCTCGAGAAATTTGTCTTCTCAGTGCCTTGTTCAAATTTATCAAAGGAAATAATAGTTTTAATCTTCTATCCAGACAAAGAATGAATTTTGGGTATGGGGCTATCGACCCAACCCTGTAAAACAAAAACAGCACTACCAAAGCTGCAGTTTGAAGTCCTATGTTCCACTGGGAACGAAAAAGAACCGAGAAAAATAAATAATAATTTTCAACTTAAAACGAAAGTTTGAAGGTGTGAATATAGATTACAAGTAGCATAGAGACAAAATTCCACAGGATTAGTTAAGACAGATGTGTATGAGATGAACATGCAAACAACAAAACTAAATCTGCGATACTGGTAGTGGTTAAATTAGTTTCTTTTGGAAATATAGCTCCAACTTTCCAACCATCAGGTGACATCACTAGACAAGCCATCGCTCGAGTGGATCCCGAAAGGGAAGCGGCGAGTTGGTCGTTGGTGTAAGGGTGACTTGGAGGAGGTTATGTGAAGAGGAGATGAAAACATGTGGTCAGATGTTGAATCAGGTGAAAACTTTATCAGAGAACAGAACTCAGTGGAGACGAGCGGCTGAAGCCCAATGTTCCTCTAGGAATTAAAGGAAATAATAGTAACAATAATAAATTTCCTATATGTATGGTGAGGCTTTCCTCAGTAGAAATAGGTCAGAAACACTCTACCTTCGATAGATTTTTGTTCAGTATTTAAATGACTCTGAATGACAAATGCGTTGAAATGCAGTGACAAGTACTAACGAGGTAATTAATCATAGCGCTTGTAATTGAATCAGTGCCAACTTTTTGCGGTCATTCTGGGTACTGTCCTCTAAGAGATTTTGAAAGGCTGTTGATAGAACGACCCAAGTATCTAGCTCTGCAGCAGCAGGTGAACTGATAAGTGCACGCGAAATTTGTCTTCTTAATGCCGCCTAATTCAAATCAATGAATAACCAATTGTTCAACCAAGAAATATGTAGGAAGAAATGGAGATGGATGAATCGGGCATATGATGAAGAGACTGCCGAATGACATTGCGTGCAATGCAGGCCATAGCTTGAGTGGAATCCCGAATGGGAAGCGACGAGTGAATCGTTGAGAGAATATGAGTAATTGTGGGTCCAGCCAGCTGAAAAGAACGGCAGAGAATTGAAGAAAGTGGAAATATTTTATTGAAGCCCTCGGAACCAAACGGAATAATAATAAGGATTACCTTGTGATATTATTATTATGACTGTCTGGATTTTTCTTGTAAATATAAGAATGTTGAGAGAGTGTTTCGCTGTTCAGATACTGGTGACACCGTATTCATAGTAAAAAAAACTATGAACGTTTTTGTATTTCCCAATAAATGAAAAACAAAACGATATTGTTTTGTGTACCAGGGTTTCGCTATTTAATGCTCCTAATAGTTTCATCAAAGTATTAATAAACCGAAATTTGCAAAATCTCAGCATACATATAACAAAAAGTTTAGGGGTAAGAAAAACAGACAAGTTAGGTCAAGTTAAAGGGGCATATTGAAAGTCAAAATAACAGTGAAGATCACTAAACCAAATATCAAAGGTAATAGTACATCTCTTATGATATCAAAACAGAATTTACTAAATTGATCATCGTTCGTCAGTCTGGGGTCATATTTCGTTGTCAAGTTGGTCAATTTGTAAAGATAACAAAACTAAGTGTAGATTGTTGCATTTGATCCATATAAAAGACCAAATCCCTAAAGATTCTCTAATTGTCTCTATAAAATAAAATGCGTGGAATGTGATGCAATATACATCGGACAAACATCTAGAGAAATCATCATCGTAGAGCATCTATTCGACCACCGAGAAATCCAGTTGTACTAGAAAAACTTGGAAAATCATCAGCCATAGCTCATCTACACGCTATAGAATCAGGCCACAAAATTGATTTCGATAATACTGAAATAATCCAGAAAAACTTCAGAAATCAAAAAGAACGTCTTATTTCATCAGAAGCACTTCATATCAAGCGGAATCCAAATTGTTTGAGCAGGAATGATGGACTAAAACAGAATCTGACATGCTTACATTACCTCTCTGCCCTCTCCAACGAAGCGTAAAAATCAACACATATGTGATAGGCAAGTTCACTATGCAAACGCACACTACTTTTATAATGTCACACACTGATCAAATCCAACAATCTACACTTAGTTTTGTTATCTTTACAAATTGACCAACTTGACAACGAAATATGACCCCAGACTGACGAACGATGATCAATTTAGTAAATTCTGTTTTGATATCATAAGAGATGTACTATTACCTTTGATATTTGGTTTAGTGATCTTCACTGTTATTTTGACTTTCAATATGCCCCTTTAACTTGACCTAACTTGTCTGTTTTTCTTACCCCTAAACTTTTTGTTATATGTATGCTGAGATTTTGCAAATTTCGGTTTATTAATACTTTGATGAAACTATTAGGAGCATTAAATAGCGAAACCCTGGTACACAAAACAATATCGTTTTGTTTTTCATTTATTAGGAAATACAAAAAGCCTTATTATTTTGCATATCATATACCCAATTGCCAAATTTTTTCAAACTGTTAAGTGTGAACTTGGTTTGGACATATATAACAAAACTATGAAGCTTATACTCTTCATTGTAATTGGGATGTATTTTTAAAGTTACTTTAGAACGAAATATCTCTTTGAATGTGTTTCATTATTATTATTATTATGTTAAATTTTCCCCTTAAATAAACGGCTTTTTGATGTAGAAAATACACCGACAGAATTTGTAATCCAATGAATGCCATGCGTTCAAGGTCAGCGGTGCATTCGCACTTCTGTTATCGTTATTCCCTTTTTGTGTTTACCACAAAAGAATCCATTCTTCTATTGTTGTCCATACAACAAAACACATATCACAGAATGAATAATTGATAGTTGATCAACTTGTTCAGCACGCACATAATTAATGCATGCCATGCGCTTCACTTATCATTAACAATGCATATATGCATATGTATATACCGCCTTTTCTATGTATATAAGTAGTACAATCAGTAAATAATCGTATACATGTATAATTAAGAAGAATAACTAATTAGGATTTTGTGTATTTTGTTTAAATTTAGATAAATAAGAAAATAATTAATGAGACAATTACATGATTTTATTCTCTCCCTTTATGTTTACTACAAGTGAAATAAAACGATTTCTATTTTTGGTAAACTGGAGAAATTCATGCATGCATAGATTGTATTCGCGTTGGGTTGAGAGGGGAACATAGGGCTTCAACAATACATCCCCACTTTGTCCCATTTTCTGCTGTCCTCTACAGCTGGCTGGGTCCACAATTGCCCATAATTTCTCATCTCCTCCTCGCCACACGATCTCCTATATGTCAATCTCGCACTGACAACCCACCAATCGCTTCCCATTGAGATTCAACTCGAGCGATGTCCTCCATTGAGTGCAGTGTCATTCGATGACCTTCTCAAAGTATGCTCGAATCATCCTTCTACATTTTCTCTTGCATATTTGTTGAGCAATCGGCTCTTGGATTGTTTGTTCCCAGCCAGCCAGAGTCTCTCTCTACTAATTCTTTCTAAAGAATGAGGCCAACGAATGGAGTAGCTGTTGATCAAAGTCTGCAGTAGTCTGTTGGAAATCCTATTCGTGACACGCAGTGCAAGTTTCTGACCCGTCAAGAAGAACTGACTGACTGACTTCACATTTGTGTTCAAAATCTGAATCTTGTTGTTTCTGCTGAGTGAAGCAGACGATTTCCAAACTGGTTTCAGGTTTGTGAAGGCGTCCTTTGCCTTTTTCGATTTTGGCTGGTTCATTTGCCTTGATCTTTTCAACCGTTCCTTGTGCTTATGTTTGAAATTGAAGGAATTAACTTCCTTCAAATATCTCTTTGGCTGTTGCCGATTGTTGTTGTTGCTGTTGGTTAGTTGGTTGGTTGGTTATCTTCGTCACTTTTATCTTCTCTATGTTCACCTGAATTTCCGCCTCCTCCAACTGCTTCTTCTGCAAGTTTGTTGATTTCGCCTACCTATAGGTCTTCCAATAAATCATCACCGCGAGAAATCCAGATCTTCTGGAGTCTTCCCACCGACTGATCCAACGTATTCCTATCATCTCATTTTATTGTGCAGAGTGTTATGCGCAGTCCAGTCCACAGCAATTCGGGATATCATCGGTTATAATAGTAGCACTGTTAGTAGTAGAAGAAAGAAAAGCATCGTTTATCCATATCGCTCGCTGATCAATACTTTACAAATTACCCATCAAACGGCTGAGCATTTATTTGGAAAATAACATTTTGATTTAGTTGTGTTCTCTGAGAAGCTGGTTGATTTAAATGCGAACCTTTGACTCTCCTTCTAGATAATATATTCAGCGCAAGCTTTAAGTTAAACTAAACTCGTTTGAATTCTTTATCATATGATACAATTGTAACATTATTTTCTTAGTCAAATTGATTTATGTAGCTCTCTACACGCTTCCATATGAAAGGATGCATATAATATCACTTTACAGCTAATTTTTGTTCATGGAATGTGATTCGAGCGGAAAGTTCATTTTTACCAAAGCAGTGTTTATCGCAATTTATTTTGTATATGGTATTGATCATATCTTCTTTTTCTGTTGGATCTTTGGGTCTTCACAGTCTTAAATGAATTATTTGTGTTAGCTTGTATGTTGTGTCTATTTCAAATATTCTTAGTATTCCAGCCGTTGATTCAAAGATATTCTCTACGTATGGTAGAATGAATTTTCTTGTGATTTTTGAGAATGGTATCTTGTTGGCATTTCGATTAGAGTTTAAACGTTTTTTTGATGAAGTTGTATGAGTATTCATTCCACTTGAAGACAGTTAGTAGATATTTCTCTTCAGTATTGGAGTCATATAGTCTGGTTGGACTGTTTTAAACAATGTGTGAAACAGAGCTTCTTTTGTGAGTGATTGGATTATTGCTGTTATATTTGAGCGCTTGATCTATATGTGTATACCTGTGTTTCCAAACTTCCTGAGTTTATCCACTCGACTTAGACATCCAAGAAGGAAATTTTGACATCTGTTTATTTTTCTTTTGTGTATTTAATGTCTTCAAAATAACACCTCTGTAGCGTACTAGTTAATATCCTTTGAAGAGTGAATGTTCAACTTTGGCGTTGATGGAATTTATGCGATAACGCTATGTACTACCACATCCTATGGTTTTCCTGATTCTGATGAACTGGATTATTCAGCAGACAGTGTATGAAACAAGAAGATAGACAAAAAGACTCTAGTGTAACAACAGAAGACAAGGGCCAGGCAACAGATCGTTTTATTATGAAAATCAACACGTATTTATACATATTTCAGACAACATTATTATAGACAAGCGCAGTCATCTGATTGGTTGTTTAGGTAGACAAACGCAGGCTTCTGATTGGTTGTTTCGGGATTCCTTGACAAATGCGAATCATATTTTGCCACGTTAACTTTGCTGTGATTGGTTGTTGACTCGGCCTTGTTCATATTTTCTCACGGCCCATATTAGTGACCTAGACCTTAACGTAGATTAGTGCCAACCAATCGGCTAGCAGCCTGCTCTCACCACACTAGAACATCTGGGCTTCGAGGATTATTAATGTCCAGTGTTACACAAACTTGAAGATCTTCAAGCAAAACAAACCAATAGTCGGAAAAGGCAACGAAGAGAGGATTTAAAATGAACATCGACAAAACCAAAACAGACTACTTGTGGTTTGAACTCCAGAAACCGAGCTGTGCATCACAAACTCTGCATAGCTCACCGAAACTACCTTGAGACATGCACGCAGTTATAAAACGCTCAAATGACAGTAAAAATGACGATTATTCGTCAATCGAAATCAAAAACTCAAAATCAAGTTGAAGAATGCCGTTAAGCAGCTATACCAACAACACAACACTCTAAGTACAAAATAAGTACAATATAAAAAAACTAGTTGACCAGAATTCACCGGTAAGATTATCATTTATTATTATTGGTTCCTTCAGTTCCTAGAGAAACAGATGCCCTCAGCAGCAGGTCCTCATCGCGTTCGATTCTCCGACAACGTTTTCACCTGGCTCCGCGTCTGCTCACATGCTTCTCTTCACATCACCTCATTCACCATATCACTCTCTCACTGGTGAACACCTCGCCACTTCCCAATCGAGCGATGACCTTTCGTGTGATGTCACTTCATGATTTGTTTTGATTTCTTCAGAGTATGATCAACTTCTTGCAACTGTAAGAAGTGTAACATAGAATCAAGTTGAATATTCTCAAGAAAAGTTGGGATCGAAACTGTATCAGGAAGAATCACACATCAACAATTCCTCTGGACTGTCCATGGTCCAAATGACTTTCATTCACTCAAACAAAATCACATCTTAAAACAACATATTTTCAGTATTTCAATAAGCATGAAAATTGGAGATTAAAGATGGACAAAGACAAATAATAAAGGTTAGGTCAACAGATGATATGCGAATATCAGAACAATGGTGTGCAGTCTAGGAGAAAGAGGGAGAATAGTTGCAGAGTTAGTTGTGCGTCGGTGGCACAGTGGTTAGGACTCTTGCTGACCATGCACATGGTCCAAGGTTTGATCCCTTGCCGACGCACACCTGATATCTATGGTCGGTCTGTAAAAACAATTATTCCCTTATACAGATGTTATAGGGTTGATCAGCCAACAGCAACAAGCATCGGTCGCCATCAAATGGAGACATCTGAAGAAAATTATCTCCTTCATTTAACTGGATTACATCGTTCTAACTGTAGGCCGAGTCGTACGGCTGAGGACGTCAAAATCAGTCGGCAGCAAGAAAGTAAAACAAACTTTCATTACACTTAAACCAGTGGGGAAGTCTATTGAACTCTGCATAAGGAATAAGATCCAAAATTTTCTGCCCCAGCATCAGGCAATCTAGTATTTGTGTACGGTTTAAATACGCGTCAACGAAAGCGTTTTTTCAATAGTCGGATGAAGACTTTCATCAGCGACTGCCTTTTTCTCACCATATTGAAGATCACGTAGCCGGCTGGAAAGGATAAACCTGGAAGATTGGCAGGCAGAGAATGAAACAACCAACAACGCAGAGAATAGACAGGAAAATCTGGAGATGGAATGCACATACACTAAGGAGGTCGTTAAGTGATACCACACTCCTGGCAAGTCCTCAAGCTGAAATGACGAATTGGCCATTTGTCTGAGTGTGACATGGAGGAGATGTTTTAGGGCGGAAGTGAAACTGTATAAGCGATACTCGAGTCAAGTGAAGATGAATTTATAGAACAAAGTGGAATTGGAATGTTCCAATAGGAGACCAAGGAAATACTAGTGTGGTGAGAGCAGGCTGCTAGCCGATTGGTTGGCACTAATCTACGTTAAGGTCTAGGTCACTAATATGGGCCGTGAGAAAATATGAACAAGCCTGAGTCAACAACCAATCACAGCAAAGTTAACGTGGCAAAATATGATTCGCAAAGAGAACTCTATTTGTCAAGGAATCCCGAAACAACCAATCAGAAGCCTGCGTTTGTCTACCTAAACAACCAATCAGATGACTGCGCTTGTCTATAATAATGTAGTTGAAAGATGTATAAATACGTGTTGATTTTCATAATAAAACGATCTGTTGCTTCGCCCTTGTCTTCTGTTGTTACATTTGGTGTCGCTGCCTCCAGAAAATGAAGATCCCGTGGCCAGCTGCGTTTGAAGAAGGAGACATAAGGAGCTTCTTACGTGACTTCGAGGCTGTTGCTGAGCTGGTGGGTGTCAAGGAGCAGGCAGCGAAGGCAGTTGTCTTGGGGACGCTGTTGAGAGGCCGAGCGAAGGCTGCATATGACAGCGTAGACAGGTCAAATGGCACAGCGTCTTGGAAGAAATTGGTTGAACGACTAGTTTCCGAGTTTGACAGCGAAACAGACAGACAGCTAGCAATGCAGCAGTTCCGGTCAATGAAGCTTGGACCTGATGGAGACCCGCTAGTGTTGGCGGTGAAACTGACTAATCTACTTCGACGCGCACTTCCCACTTTAGATGAAGAATCAGAAGCGCAGTTACTGTCTTCCCAATTCATCGAGAGTGTCCCAGACCACATTTCTCAGCGATTACAACTGGTTAACGCAACGCAGCCGATGGATATTAGCGAGCTGGCGAAGGTGACCAGACAGCTGCTGAGCACAACGGTAGCCGCTATAGACCAACCAAAACCAAACGAGTATGAGCAGAAAATTGAAGCATTGCAGCGGGAAGTGGCGGCGTTAAAGTTGGCTGATAGAAAAGACCGGTGTTTTGAATGCGGTAAGCCGGGACACTGGAGAAGATACTGCCCAGAAAGGCGGAAAAGAAAAAATTTCAGACGGTATAATGCTTGTTCTTTCTTTCGTATGAACCTAGATTTAGTGGGGGCTATTGAGAAAGGCGCTCTGTATTCGAAGTTGCGAGTGAATGATCGAGAAGTAGTATGTTTGATAGATACAGGGGCGGCCGTGTCGTTAATAGATAAGAATTTATGTAAGAGTGTTAGCCCGTGTTCATTGACAGTACAAACAGTAGGCGGGTATGTGTTGCGTATAACGGGTAGATCGAACTGTACGGTCGTTGTTGGTGGCTGCGAGGTGACGTTTCCTTTCATTGTTGTACCCGAACTACAGCGAACGATATTAGGAGCGGATTTTCTGCGTGAGATTGGTGCCATAATCGACACGCAAGCGAACGTGGTGGTCACGAAATACGGGCATATCAACATGTATGAGACCAGCGAGATAGCAGCGATTAAGCTGCCGACGGTACACAATGTGACAGAGTTAATTAGTAAATACGATCATCTGTTCACTGGAGATGGCGACCCATACGGTTATTGCGATAAGGTGAATCATGAAATTCCGTTAAGTGATCCGAAAGTAAGGTCATTTACAACGCGAAGAGTTCCATGTCATCTGGAAGGCGAAGTGGAGCGACAAGTGCAAGAGATGTTAAAAGATGACATTATTGAGGAAGCTGATAGCCCGTACAACTCTCCAGTGCTGTTAGTAAAAAAAGCGAATGGGAAGTATAGATTCTGTGTTGATTTTCGACAGTTAAACAGTATGACAGAGTTAAGACCGTGTGCCATGCCAACAGTGGTAGAAACTTTAGATCGCCTACAAGGCGCGAATGTGTTTTCGGTTCTCGATCTTCGCTCAGGATACTGGCAGATACCGATAAAACAAGGTGATAGAGATAAGACGGCTTTCATCGTGGGTCAGACACAATATCGATTTAAACGCATGCCGTTTGGACTAGCAGGTGCACCGTTTACGTTCAGACGACTGATGAAGCTATTACTTAGGAACTTGAAAAACGTGGAGGTTTATGGTGATGATCTCGTCATATACAGTCAAAACGAAAACGATCACGTCAACCATGTAGAAGCCGTGCTGCGACGCATCGAAGAGTTTGGACTACGCGTCAACAAAACCAAGTCCCAGATAGCCAAAAAGAATGTTACTCTGTTGGGACATAAAGTGGGAAATGGTGAGATTAAACCACTGCCGGAGAAAATTTTGACGATTAAAACGATTCCAGCCCCGAATTCAAAGAGAAAACTGAGACAATTCTTGGGTAGAGCAGCGTTTTATAGCCGCTTCGTGAAGAACTTCAATGAGATAGCAGCCCCTCTATACAGGCTACTAGGTGAGCCAAAGTTTGTTTGGTCGGAAGAATCGCAGAGGACATTCGACAGAATTAAACAGCTGCTCGACCACCAACAAATGACGCTAAAACTACCTGTGCCAGGAAGACAGTTCACAGTGTGCACAGATGCCAGTGACTACGCTATAGGTGCGGTCCTAAGACAGGACGAGGGAATCGTTGAGTATGCCAGTAGGGTTTTGACACTCGCAGAGAGAAAGTATTCAACGATAGAAAAAGAATGTTTAGCAATGGTATGGGCAGTCGACAAATGGAGACCTTATTTACTCGGCCGGCGGTTCCACATCGAAACTGATCATAAGCCGCTACAATTTTTGAAGACAGCGAGAGACCCACGGGGGAAGTTGTCACGGTGGATGTTGCGTCTTCAGGAGTACGATTTTACGATCTCACACGTTCCTGGAAGTGAAAATGTCTTGGCAGATTTGTTATCGAGACCAGAAGATGAGTCTGAGTTGCCCGAGGTCGCTTACGGAGTGCATGCAGTAGAACAAGACCCACTAAGACTTGCACGTAGGCAGAGGTTGGACGATACGCTGAATACAGTAATACAGGTGATCACCAACGGAATAGAAGTGGATCAAACTACGGCGAGTAAGGAGCTAACCACACTACTCAGACAGAGGGATCGACTCAGAGTGAATGCCTACGGGACTCTGACCTGGCGAGAGAACGACGGAAGCTGGCTGGCTGTCATACCTCAATCGTCGCGCCACGACATGATAGAAGAATGTCACCAGCTAGCGCATACAGGCGTGGCCAGAACGACCGATCTCCTAAGACAAAGTATGTACTGGCCAGGTATGAGAGAAGACGTAGCAAGATACGTACTTGGATGTCCACGGTGCCAGCTGATGAAAGGTGACCGGTGTATACGACCACCACTTCAGTCGATTCCAGTTACCGCGATAGGTGACTTGTGGTCCGTAGATGTCATGGGTCCATTTCCTCAGACATCCAATGGTAATCAGTACCTCTTGGTAATGACGGAACACGCGACACGATGGGTAGACGCCGTAGCAATCCCAGACCAACGTGCAAGAACCGTGACAGATGCAGTAGTTAGACACATTGTTGCAGACCACGGCGTACCGAAGACAATACTGACAGACCAAGGTCCCTGTTTCGAGAGTGAAGAGTTTACTTCCCGTTTGCAACAGCTGGGCATCAAGAGGATCAGAACGACCCCATACCATCCACAAACGAATGGCCTAACGGAGAGAAACAACCGTACACTGAAGGAGTGGCTGGCCTCGAAGGGCGGGAACTGGGAAACGGAGCTTCCACTGATTTTACTAACACATCGCGCTACCACTCAGGAAACAACGAAGAAGTCACCCTTCCAACTGATGTATGGTAGAAAACCACGATTACCGGTACACAATGAGACCTGGCCCATGCACCAAAAGTGGAGTACGACGAAATTAAAAGCAGAGAGGAAAGAGGCAGTCAAGAATGTAATACGGAAGCAGCGCAGTGATGTCGTGAAGTCTCAGATGAAAGAAAGGACGCAGTGCATTACCTTTGCAGTCGGGGACCAAGTGAAGTGTAGAGACAGGAGATATACAGTTGGAGGCGGGCTAGGTTCACGGAAACTCCTTCCAAAGTGGGAAGGACCATACACAATCACAAAAAGACGGGGTCAAGTATATACCATCCGAAGAGGTGATAAACAGAAACGAGTTAACGCCAGTCAGCTCCAAAGATGGGTACAGTGGGACAAGCCGGTCAGTAACAATCCTCAACTAGAGGATGTAGCACCCAGAAGGTCGGAACGTCTGCGCACGAAGCTATTTGACGGGGGGACGAGTGTGGTGAGAGCAGGCTGCTAGCCGATTGGTTGGCACTAATCTACGTTAAGGTCTAGGTCACTAATATGGGCCGTGAGAAAATATGAACAAGCCTGAGTCAACAACCAATCACAGCAAAGTTAACGTGGCAAAATATGATTCGCAAAGAGAACTCTATTTGTCAAGGAATCCCGAAACAACCAATCAGAAGCCTGCGTTTGTCTACCTAAACAACCAATCAGATGACTGCGCTTGTCTATAATAATGTAGTTGAAAGATGTATAAATACGTGTTGATTTTCATAATAAAACGATCTGTTGCTTCGCCCTTGTCTTCTGTTGTTACACTAGTAAAGTGTGGTCAATAGCTGAAGTATCATCTTCTTAGCAGCACCAGAAATATCGGTAATTCGATTCCTCCTTTTAATCTCAACTATCGTGTCATTTTCAAATCATCAGAGGTATTTCGGATAGCTCAGTTAATATATAGAAGCAGTTATAGATTACCAAGAGCGCGACTTTTCAAAGACGCGGCAATCTTCATAATTATCTCTCACTGCTAAGATGCTGACAACAGATAAATTGTGTTCAAGTGTTGGTTTGTAAGGGATTTGATTGGTTACAGGATTTCATCATGAGCTGACATTGGTTAGAGAACCAGTGGAAGACCTTGGAGTACTGGACAGCTGTTTCGCCAGGCTAGTTTGAAACTCTTCATCAGCACGTACCCACCCGGGTTAAAGAGTGGAACTCAGTAAGTTTTAAAATGACCTACGTGATTACTAGAAAACGAGATTCTTTTTTGAACTCTAGTAGTAACCTTTCTGACTCTGAATGAAGGTATACCTAAATGTCATGCTAGACAAGCTTCGACTACAATTGGGAAGGTTATAATTTTCTCGTCATTAAAAGATTTAGTTCATATTGTAATGACAGAAGACAAGGACCAGGCGACAAACAGATCGTTTATTGAGAAAATCAAGATATATTTATAGATTTTTATCTGTATTATTATTAGCACTATTGTTAGCAAGGAAGCAACTTCCTCTGATTGGTTGTTTTCTTGCTGAAGTTTATCCCATACTGCTTGTGACCGTTTCTTAGAAAGTTAAGCCATATATCTGCGAATCGTATTTTCACACGTTAATTCTGCTGTGATTCGTTGATAAGTTTCTCATGGTTAAGTTTTGTTAAATGTTTTTCTCATGACCCTTATTCGGGACGTGAACATTGACGTAAACTGTTGTCTACAGTTTTGGCTTGCAGACAGCTCTCACCACAATATTACATTTCACAATGGAATCAAAAAATGTATCAAAGAATCGATTACTGGAGGTAAAAATGACAAGAAGAAGGGATGACGTGACTCTGAGAAAAATTATCCACCGAAAAGCACAATGGAATGACCAAACAACAAACTTTTATATTTAGATACCGTGTGAGTTATAAAATGGTCGTCATTGTTTCATCTACTCACCGTATAAGAAGAATTTGTACTATTGGCCGCCAGTCATTTCTTCTTAAAAACAGCATGGCTTACAATGGATATCAGACAGGTTTCGTGGAGGAAAACATCAAGAAACGTCAAATAGCGCAGAATTCAGTTCAGAGCCAATGAAAATGCTCGATATAAACCTGAACTTCAGGTGAGACCCAGGATTACATGAACTGAAGAAAAGAACATCTAGCGGCCTACATAAAGCATGTGTGCTGACAACATCGGAGGTGATTTCATCTAACGCAATATTTGTTTGATTACTAGATGTATCACACACTGATGAAACGGTTATATTTACTGGATGACGTTTCAAACAAAATGTATTGTTCATAATCATATCAATTGTAATCACACGACTTTGAAACTTGGGTGTTATAGTTTTTCTGTCTTCTCCTATTTGTCGTCGTAGGGGTAGTAGAATTTTCCAGATGTCAGGGTGGACAGGTGTGCAATCATTCCTATTACACGTGTTGATTTGCAGTTGATTCGATAAACAAAGTTTTTGTTATCAATATCTCCCTCCACCCTGTGACATTAGAATTTAAATTCCAAGGGAAAATATACAAAAAAATCTGAGGGAGTTGCCATGAGATCACCAATATACCCGGTTGTAGCAGACAAATTCATGGATAGGTGGGAAAACATAGCGATGGAAAAGTTTACACCCACCCCAAAAGTATCGTGGAGGTATGTAGATGACACATTCACTGTATTTAGAACATAAGATATAGATAGATTTTTTGAACACATCAACTCGAAGGTGGAGGCAATTCGATTCACTTATGAATTGGAAGTCAGGAAGGGGAACTTCCAATGTTAGATTGTAACGTAAAAAGGAAAGAAGATCGGGAGTTAAACATTAGTGTTCACAAGAAACCCACACATACAAACAGATATTTGGACTTCAGATCATCCCATCCTAAATCGGTGAAAATGTTTAAGTGACAGATCACAAACACTAAGTAGTACTAAGGAAGTACTTCTAAGACAGGAAGTGATACACATAAAAGAAGCCTTGAAACTCAATAATTACCCTGATAAATGTGTCAGGAAATATGTAAGGAAATGTAAAAATAAAATAAATAATGATAGTAGCGATAGTGGTAATAATAATAATGATAATAATAATAATATCAGTGACGATTTGCATGTCAAATATGCGCAAGACAACACCAACAATAAGTAATCTAAATCATCAGTAGTAATTCCATACAAGGAAGGGACTTCGAAAACCACCTCACGCAGAATTCTTAACAATCCATGAAGGAATAAAATTGACTGGCATTCAAACCCACAAACTCAATTGGAAACAAGCTTTGTCGGTTAAAGGATCAATCCTGTGGAGCCTTTAAGACAAAACAATTTAGTTTATCTAATACCGTATCACAATGATCGTCAGGTTAAATACATAGGTCAAACTAGGAGAACAGGGGAAGTCAGACTACCCGAACATAAAAACCTATCAAAATCTAGATTAGTTGACACGAATAAGGTAAGAAATCTGGAGAATAGTGCAGCTATATAGTTGCAGCTAGATACTTGGGTCGTTCTATCAACAGCCTTTCAAAATCTCTTAGAGGACAGTACCCAGCATGACCGCAAAAAGTTGGCACTGATTCAATAACAAGCGCTATGATTAATTACCTCGTTAGTATTTGTCACTGCATTTCAATGCACTTGTCATTCAGAGTCATTTAAAAACTGAACAAAAATCTACCGAAGGTAGAGTGTTTCTGACCTATTTCCACTGAGGAAAGCCTCACCATACATATAGAAAATTTATTATTGTTGCTATTATTTCCTTTAATTCCTAGAGGAACATTGGGCTTCAGCCGCTCGTCTCCACTGAGTTCTGTTCTCTGGTAAAGTTTTCACCTGATTCAACATCTGACCACATGTTTTCATCTCCTCTTCACATGACCTCCTCCAAGTCACAATTACACCGACGACCAACTCGCCGCTTCCCTTTCGGGATCCACTCGAGCGATGGCTTGTCTAGTGATGTCACCTGATGGTTGGAAATTTGGAGCTATATTTCCAAAAGAAACTAATTCAACCACTACCAGTATCACAGATTTAGTTCTGTTGTTTGATTCTTTAGTTCTTATTTCTTTCTTTGTTTTCAATCCCCTTATTTGGTTCTGCCTTCAGTAATAAAATTTCTTATTTCGAATTGTTTGCATGTTCATCTCATATACATCTGTCTTAACTAATCCTGTGGAATTTTGTCTCTATGCTACTTGTAATCTATATTCAAACCTTCAAACTTTCGTTTTAAGTTGAAAATTATTATTTATTTTTCTCGGTTCTTTTGCGTTCCCAGTGGAACATAGGACTTCAAACTGCAGCTTTGGTAGTGCTGTTTTTGTTTTACAGGTTTGGGTCGCTAGCCCCATGCCCAACATTCATTCTTTGTCTGGAGAGAAGATTAAAACAATTAGTCCCTTTGATAAATTTGAACAAGGCATTGAGAAGACAGATTTAGCGAGGTGATGGCATCATTTCGTAGTTTCTTTACAACCGCTTTACAACTAACATGGTTAACAATGATAAAACAAAGTTCATGACAATTACTCAGTTAAATAAAAAACAAAAGTACATACTAATGACCAATCATATTAAGATATTGAAAGACACCAAAGACTAAATCCCGTTTTGGATAATTTATCTTTAGTATGTCGAATTAAATTCACAGTATTTTGCAAAGATATGGTAAAAAAGACAGTAAGTTCTACCGAAGAAAAATTAACAAGATCTTTGATAGACTCGAATCATAATTTGGAATTTCTTCAAGATATCCACAAAAATATAATTAATTTATCTACATACACCCTATCCCAACTTCAGTTGGAAGCGTTATCTTATGGAATGAAGTACAAAACTATTCCCATGAAAATTAACAAAATAGAAGTCCAGTCAGTGTGAAAATCTGTATGATAAGATAGAAGAAGCTATGAGCCGTTCGGGACTCGACTTGGGACCAGGACCACGCGCATGGCTGGCCACCACTTTACCCCTGCACCATCTATATGTCTTCAATCTCTCTTCTGCAATATCTTGAATAAAGTAATAATTGTAAATTTGTGAACTTATCTATATAAATGCGCTTTTACAGCTTTTCAAGATAAAATTGCCGAAAACATATCTTTGCTTAACTTCTTGTTGTTTCCTGTCAAAGGATTCCGTTTCTATCAAACGATTTAGGCATCCTTGTACCTAGATGACGTATTTATTGGGACTCCAACAGGTGTATGCAAACTTTAAGGAACCGATGTCTACTAGGTGATAAAAACTCGCATCACAAAACGCTTTCATCCTAGACGCTACAGCTGAGCTCTCCGTTCCCTCCACTCACCAAACTTACACTTGCAGAGTCATATATCCGGTCCTTAGACTTCATGTAGACTGAACTATATCGGTCAAGTTTGTACTGGCACACTCGTCATCATTACACACTTTCAATTCATATCAGATATACACAGACGACAACTTTGGGATAGAGTGTAAGTAAAATTTTACTCATACAACCCATTTAAAGCTGATTTTAAATAGAATACAATGAGCATTTACGTCATAGAAAGTAAATATTAACGGTTTTTCCACATTTAAATTCACCTGATATGAAAGCCGACAGAGATAATTACACTTGTCACAAATGTGTGTAGCACTGATTGAAAAATGAGAGCTTTTGAACATGAAATGTGAACATACATAATAAAAAAAATTTACAAAAAATTACTGTTCTCACTTATAATATCTTCAGAAGCATATTTCCTGATGGTTATTCATTATTATTTCTGAAATGTCATAACTAATAATAAGTAGGCGGGAAATAATAGTTATGCTCGATTTGTCTAGTTTTATTTCCTTATGACATCCAGAAGTTGACAGAGTAAAATATCGATTAAAGTGAAAGGGGAAATATAAGGATGGACTTCAAGAGAAACGAGTATCAACTATACAGAATCTGAAAGAAAAAACTTAATCTTTTATGCTCTGAGAATTTGTCTGAGGGAGAGCATTTCGCAGATTGAGAGCTGAACTTCCAGTTCAGAACAGTCAAGGTTTAAATAAACAACAGTTTTGGTCGGATAGCCTTCTGTTCTATACGAATTATGACATCATGATTAACAAGATAAAGAGTCTTTTATTCACCCCTCCCCCCAAAGGATGCTAATACTTAACCTCGAATTTAAAAGTGATACCAGAGCTGAACTTTTCCGTAGATAGCTTCCGAAGTCTCTCAGTAAAACATACTTTGCCACAGCCAGTCTATGAGTGACATTTTCTTGAGAGAAATTACTCAACCAACATGTGAAAGACAAGCTGTCCCGCTGGGCTACTTCAACATGCATTCACTATTTTACTTGCTTGCGTGGAGCTGACTACATTGGTCGTACAGTGCGTCCACTTGTCAAACATGCTCGAAAGCACTATCCAGCATAATTAGCAAAGGGAAAATGAATAGGGGTAAACAGTTCGATAGCATAACATCATGTGAATTCTGGACGTTTAGCCTCAATTGGGAAGTCCTTCAAAACTATATACAAGATCCGATCCAACCTACCGAAGGGAGTGAAATCAAGACATCTGGGAATGAAGAAAATAAAAGACCGACTCAACGAAGAAAATTTTCTTTATCGACGAAATCATCTACAGAGGCTGTACAGTCGTATTTATACTTACAAAATTATAAAGTGGTCTATTATTGAGTAATAGGGGGTGACATAATTGATATGATTACTCAGAAGTGGCTATAGAAGGGAAAATTAAGAGTTGTAAATTACGCAGTACTCAACGGCACAAAAATAGAAATTTGATAGGGTTAAAATTGCTATTGAGTGAGAATAAAGGTGGTACTTGAGTGTCAATTTAAAAGTGTGAAGAGAGTATGAAATGTACAGAAGGAGCATATGAGAGTGATAATAGTGAATTAATTATTAAAGCAAAAGCAAAGTAAAATTAAAAACAAAAGAAAAAATCAAAATTTTTTTTACAGGGAACGATTAGTGAAGAGGTTAAGTCCAAGGTGGAATAAGAGACTGGACAAACTTTTTCTGTATACGAAGTTCAGGGTTCTATTGGTGAATTGCCAACGCCTCCGCCATACATAAAATCTGAAACCTGATACCCTTTGTACCATTTGGCTTCACTTTGCAGATGATCTTGAAAGACGACTGTGGTGGAGCTACGTTGCCTGAGTTCATAAAATGCTACAGAATTGAGCTAGTAAGTGTTTTACATTGTCCTTTTGCTAACCATGCCGGATAATGTCTAGAGATGCGTTTGGAGAACGTTCACTTTGTACGGCCAATATAACTAGCTTCACACGAGCAGGTGAATTTATAAACACACTGAGTTACGACTGTACAGCCTCTGAAGATGATTTCATCGATAAAGAAAATTTTCTTCTTTGAATCTACCGCTTAGATATGTCGTATTCTGTTGCTAATGCCTAATTGAACTGTGGGAATATGTGAGAATAATATTCCGTTGGCACACATTGTCTGTATCACACCACCATACTATCTGTCTTAATATATTGTGTATCTAACCTTCCTGTTTATTACACTTGGTAATTATATCAATCTAACCTATGACCAGAAATAATTCTGGAGATTTTTCAGACATTTACTATGAATACACGAATGAACAGTGGTCTAGCTGATAAATTCGCCGACAATAAAATTTTCTTCGCTGTAACCGTCTGCTTAATAACCCTTCTATTTGTCCAGAAACTTCATTAAATATACAACTTTGTGGAAAGATCGAACGTCGTGTTATTTTACGGTGTGATTTAACTTGAATTAATGGAGGTCATTCTAATACTGGACTGTCTTCATGAACTTTTGTACATCATTCTTTTGGATAGAGTTTTGTACTTCGCTCCCACTTCCATCATTTGAAATATTCTGCTTGACTTACTTATTTGGATTTCCGATCATCCAAGGTAACTCATTTACAGACTATCTGTGGTTTAGCATTTCTTATGGCTTTTGACGAAACTTATATTGATATATATATATATATATATATATATATATATATAAAACAATAAAATTAGATCATACTATGAAATTAGTCAGTGTCTGGGACAATGATAACATTCTACATTTGAATATGAGGAATATTTAGTGACTACAGAAAATAACCAGTGACCTTGGGAACTCAGCTTTCTAATTATCAAGAAAGTACCAGTGATATCTGTTGAAACTGTGACTTATTTCGTTCCTGGAGCCAGAAATACACGATTTCGCGATATGATGGGTAAGGAGTAGATATTTAATTTAATGAATGACATTCATGAAGCCTGTCACTCGTCTACCTGAAAATAATAACCTATAGACGATGCTTTAAACAGTAAGCGTTAAAGTTGAATTTTCATATCCAAAGTTAAGATCTGTCAGAAGCTGACTGTCAAGAACTAGTCAGATTCAAGGGACTCTACGGAGGGCCATTACAAATCAAATCATGCCTGTCTTTTGGATTTGGCCAATGAGTTCCACGAAGATCTAGTAAATTTATACTGTTACGTCAGGTTAGGTTAAGGGTCAAGATCAGGACTGAGGTTAGTGTTAGTGACAGCTTAAAGAGGAGAGTGTGGAATACTGACAATTTCCACCCTAATATATATATATATATATATATATATATATATGTTGCATATGGGATGATCCATCTATGAATTATTCTTGGAGCCAATCGGAGACACTCTTAGAACACGTAAGAGATGATTCACTCGTGTAATATCATGTTTGCTATGTTTTTTAATACATTTTGTAACGACTATGAGACGTTTCGCACCTAAATTCTGATTTGTTGTTCAAATTCACTGTAATTTTGACAATTATGGTTTACCTTCTCCCAGTGATTATCGGAGAGCAATCTGACACCATTTCTCATTTGCGTTGTGCTAATTCATTTACAGTGTCTCTCTCTCTCACTCTGCCTGAGAGACCTTAGCTCTTAGTAATTACAAGTTAGGCAAGCCACGGACTAATTAGATACTCGACTATATCGAGTTCAGGGAAGATGGTCAAATGTTGAATGTTGACGAGACACACAGTCTCTTGAAGCAAAAAATAACAAAAAGAACCCGACTTTTTTCAACTATTGGTTTTTTTGTAGCGATTTTGCTTGATTGGTTGGAGGATTTCATCATGAGCTGACGTCAGTTAGAGGAGAACCACTGGAGAACCTGGGAGTACTATACAGCCAGCTAGTTCGTCAGACTAGTTTGGGACGCTTCAGCAATGCTCAGTCACCACAGGGGTTCGAACCCAGAACCTTCTGGCTACAAGGCTAGCGAGCTCGTAGACCATTAAACCACTGGGACACATTTCCAATGTCCAGTCCATGAATTTCAACTTCTACCAATTAATGACATAGCGTGATCACTTCGTAATGTCCTCCTCTTCAACGAGTTACTGCCTCACCTTCAACCTGTCTCACTCTACTGGTCACAACTTCACACTATAACCTTAGGTCACTGACGAAATAGAGCAAGTTGTTAGTGAGGATCAGATCAGTTTTTCAAGTATTGGTGTTTGTTGGAATTTTGTTTGATTAGTTGAATGATTTCATCATGAGCTGACATCAGTTTGAGAAGTATCAACTAACTCGCATATATATCTAGTGGGATTCTACACTTCAGTCGGACAAAAACTGGCCAATAGAAATTATGCAGTAACAACTCAGTAGTCATGATCACACAAAAACACTATATTCAAACTGAATGGATCTCTCAGAAAGTTAGAATACACTTCGAAATCAATCAACAAGCTGTTTGAAGACGCTGAATTTACAAGAGAAGAAAAATCAGATGAAAATCAGATGCCTTTCTTAGGTGTTTTAATCAAGAGGTCTAACACAGGTCTACAGGAGATCACCTCATACAGATCAAATACTCAACTATATAAAACAATAATAATCCAGCAGCATGCAAAGAGAAATGTGGAAAACTCTTGTCTAATTTAATTCTGGATGTGGAAATGATGAGAAGAAGAGGTGATGTGACTCTGAGAAGATATATTCGCAAATAACCACTATGGAATGACCAAGTAACAAACTTTTAGAGTTGAATACCTGTGGGTCGTAAAATATATGTCATTGTTTCAGTTGCTTAACGCATTAGAAGAAAATGCAATGTTGACTGCTTAAAAGACGAACTCTTAGTTCCCTAAAACATGGATATCTAGCACGTTTTTTTTGGAAAAGAATGTCAAACCAAAGCCAAAAAAATAAGAATGAATTTTAGCGCTTAATAAAATATTTTATATAAACCTGAACTTCAAAGGAGATTCAAAGATAGGTGAACTAAATAGGAGACTTTCTATTTCTCTAAAAATCATCTTTCATGCGGCAATACTAGGAGCAATGTTTTCGAAGTGATCACTGTTTCCAAGCAAATTGAAAGACAAAATCCCGCATAAGACCATTCCGATGTGTACATCTCAATTCCCCCTCTTGTTGTGGATCTAGGTTTTAGTTGTTCTCTGCACACCCTTTCAAAATTGCTTAGAGAAACACTAACCAGTATAGCTGCAAGCAGTCAGCACTGATTCAACCAGAAGAAGCGTTATAATTCAGCATAACGTCATCTAGCGCCTGTCATAGCATTTCAACAGACTCTTCATTCAGAGTCCTATGCAAAATGAACGAAAATCGACAAATATGGAATTTCCAGCAGAATGTAATACAATATTGCATCTAATTTTCTTATTACAGGGGCAATAATTAAAATAAGGCATCTACATTAAGAATATTGTTCAAAAAGAAGTGAAAATATAAAAGTAATTCAAGTGAAAACATCAGGCGACAATGTAACAATGAGAAGACAAAACTTCGGGGCGGTTTACTAAGAGTTCCTCAGTAAGCTGGTAATTTCCTGTCTTCCACTTGTCTCATCAGGTAAAATGTATGCCTGTTAAATAAGGTATTGTAGAGTTTTTCTTGCTTAGTCGACCGGGTATACAGTCTTCTATAGTTGCTACTAGCTCTACCTACCTGATGAGATGAATGTAAGGAGAGAGAGAGTTGTGTATGGAGAGGATGTGCATAGTCTGACAGGGTAAAATTTGCCAATATCTTGCAGGAATCCATGTGTCTATCTACAATAATACTAACTAGTTGGTTTAACGACACTCCACTCGCCCTACTGACAACATTTAATGCCCAATGCAGTATAACAAAATCTTCCTTAAGTATCACATGAAACACATTGGGACGGAGATCAGTAAGGAAGTAAATAGGCAGAATACAAGAATTAAAAAACGGTAATAGTGGAGACGGAATGATACTACTACCAAGTCGTCTTAACTTCCCTACACGTAGAAAGTCAAGCGAAATATCTCTCTGGAAAATAACATGATATGCGGAGAAGACCAGGAATGTGTTCAGAGGGGATACACACAGCTGAAGCTGTTTTTAACATTCGACATATTTTCAACTTCAGTACCATCTATGTGGTAGTGGAACCGTGAGAACTAACCAATTCATGTAAGTCGATCTTGCATCTGAATGACGAACAGAAAGATGAATTCTCTTACGATTCCACAGTGGTTAGGACTCTCGCCAACCATGCACATGGACCGAGGTTCGAACCCCCGCCGACGCACACCTGATATCTATGGTCGGACTGCAAAATTTCGGCTACCGATATCCATGCTGAAAATTCCATACTTGTATCAAAAATACACTGTGGAATTGTTATGTACTCGTCGCTAAATTATTGTTATGGACTGGTCGAGAATTTAATAGTCCTGACGCAAGAAGGCGGAAATCAGAAGACCACTAGGTTTGCGATGATACTTCTATTTTCCAAACACAAGGAGAAGCAAAAGTGGTATCACACCAAAGTGGTAAGTAAGTCACAAGATTGTGAAACGAAATATATATATGAATGTTCAGACAAGGGTGTGAACAATCATTAGACAGTCTTAACATGAATGGCTAATTATAATGAAGTATCGATCCATATATACATAGCGAAATATAGCAGACTTGTCAACAACCACCATATATGGATATATGTCACCAAGCAACGGACTGTCAACAAACACTCATATTATATATAATATAAGGGAATATACGTTGTTAAAGGAGACAAGTTCATACAAGTGAAATGGTCACAGACTAAGAGAGCAAACAGAAAGAGAGACCAACATACACACACACATATAAATATATATATGTGGATACATATCACCTCCCCTTTTGCGAAGATTGATGATTGATAGGATGTTTTCCTGGGGGTTTATCTGGAACCTTTGAGCTTGTTGTTGACGTCTGTCGTTTCGTCTGCCTGTTGGGTTTGCGGCTTCGGCTTCGTCCGGAATTGTCTTACATTTCATGCTTCTTGACTGCATTGCATAGCGAATTTAGTGGGACATCAGCCAGATGCAAACGATCGAACCAATCAAGTCCCAAAACATTTAAATCATTCTTCGTGACGTAACAAATTCCTGTGAATTTGGTATTGCGTAAGGAAACGGAACATTTGAGTTCACCAATAAGTTTGAGCCGCCCACCACAGGCGCTGAGAAGAGTCTGGGAATTATTTCCGATTGGTGGTCTGCCAATATTATTCCAAAGTTTCTCTGATATAACAGTAATATCAGAGGCGGTATCTAGCTGCAGACGTGCATCATGACCATTCATCTGAAGGTCAATATATTTCCGCATACCTGGTGTTGTGACTTGACAGGTTGCGAATAGACTCATTGACCTTTTTGGGGGATTTAGGATCAGCAGTTTGTCGAGCTTTCGCTGGATTATGACATCTGTGTTTGCGTGGCTGACAAAAACCATTTTTATGACCGATGATTTTGCACTTGCTGCAACGATGATTTTTGTATGGACAGGACTTTACAAATTGCCACGGGCCACAGTGCCAGCATGGTGATGGTGGGGTCTTCTTTGCAGTATTTTGTGAAGTTGGACGAGTATGTGAAGATTTCCGCGGAACATTAGAAGGAGGTGGGTCAGGAGTGGATGATGAGAGATTTTTGTTCTTTCGTAATGCACGAATATCAGAGCTTCTCGAAGGTGTTGATTCGACCAGGTGCGTGTCTTTTTGCAAATTAATCAGCCGTTGATATTCATCAGCTATATCATGTAATGTTAACTTGGGATTTTGTTCCAGCTGATTGAGCAGTCGAGTTCGGATATCTGTGAAACGAGGAGATTGGAGACTGCATATGAGGATCAAGGCTTTGAATTGATCATCTGTTAAGGACCTGAGTCGAAATCTCTCACATTCTCGGTTGACTGTGCCAACGTGAGTCAGAAAATCATCATTTTCATTCATTGTCAGCTTGAGGAAACGATAACGTATGCTGAATAATGAGGAGTGGTCTCCAAAATGTTTACGCAGCATCTTTATTGTATCATCGAAACATTTGTCACGTGGTTTCTGGGGTAAAATTAGGTTGCAGTACCGTTCATATTCTGCCGGACCCAATTTACGTAACAACACTCGCACCTTCCATGCATCGTCTTGTGAGGCGAGATCAACAGTGAATAAATCCTCATAACGTTGATACCATGTGTCAAAAGTGACATTAGCATCTGGATTATAATTGAACTGTGAAGTACTATTCACAATTCCGTTGACAGATGGTAGCATGGTATGGCTCGCATTGCATGAAGGTGAAGCTGGACCAGTCTGTTGGTTGACGAACATTTCCATTAAATTCATTTGCCGTTCAAACAATAATTCCAATTTAGAAGGATCCATAATTTTCCCCGTCGCCAAATTGTTATGTACTCGTCGCTAAATTATTGTTATGGACTGGTCGAGAATTTAATAGTCCTGACGCAAGAAGGCGGAAATCAGAAGACCACTAGGTTTGCGATGATACTTCTATTTTCAACACAAGGAGAATGCAAAAGTGGTATCACACCAAAGTAAGTAACACAAGATTGTGAGAACGAAATATATATATGAATGTTCAGACAAGGGTGTGAACAATCATTAGACAGTCTTAACATGAATGGCTAATTATAATGAAGTATCGATCCATATATACATAGCGAAATATAGCAGACTTGACAACAACCACCATATATGGATATATGTCACCAAGCAACGGACTGTCAACAAACACTCATATTATATATAATATAAGGGAATATACGTTGTTAAAGGAGACAAGTTCATACAAGTGAAATGGTCACAGACTAAGAGAGCAAACAGAAAGAGAGACCAACATACACACACACATAAATATATGTATGTGGATACATATCAGGAATCAAGCTGTAATCAAAAATTAAATTAAAATTAAATATTTCTGATTTTGAATCAAACAACGAGAAACAGACCATCTTTGAAAATTGGGAGAAAATTCAGTTCTACTGCATAATCAAGAATATTTCTGGAATAACGGCGAGAATATTTAAAACCGTTTGGAAACCTAAGGAACCACTTCATTTGACATTGTGCAGGTCAGATGACCTAGCTTGTAAAAGAAGATAAGACCAGTACTAATTACAAAAAATAAATTGAACGAACTTTGATAAGCACTAAAATGGTCGGAATTGGTTTCCTATTTCGATTTCGACTCTAAGAACATAAGCCAGTTATCAAAAAAATAACACGACATGTAGTCTTCCATACTGATGAATGTAAACAACTACAAGCACCATTTAACTGAGGAAATATAAGAATTTTGAACGATTGAAACGTTGAAAAATTTCCAGGCTATCCCTGGAAGCCTAGTACTCAGAACTACCAGCGACTATAGAACACGTATTGCATGTATCAACCTATAATGAATAAGCTACATGACAAAAATTTCAAATTTCTAGTCAATAAAAACGATCAATAAAGAGGTGAATAAGCCAGCGGACACTACAGAGGTTGTCAAGAGAAATAGGCATATCATCATTCATAGAAAATTGAAACAAGTCCACATCAAATCACTGAAAATACCGAATCATGAAGAAAATAAAAGACAATCCAGAGAAAAAAATTTTTCTTTATCAAATCAGACAAGTTCTCACAGAAAGTGGATATCCTCCAAGATTTATCGAGGAAAACACGGAACTGAAGCAAAGGCCAAAAACAACTAATACGGTGCCGAAGAAACGGCTATTTATGAACGCTGAATTTCACGGTGGTACGGCTGCTGAGGTCCTGTAGAACCACTTATCCAGATTACCAAGAAAAGCCTTCTTTTTGGCTAAACAACACATCTATTTCTACAACCAACAAATTATCAATGGATTTGTGAAGGATAAACTGCCACTTTGAAAAGGACACTTCAGTGTGTTTATAAATTCACCCTCTCCTGTGGAGCTAGTTATACTGGCCTGAAAACTAGGCGCACACTTTCCAAACACATCTTTGAACATTAGCAAGAGGACAATACAAGACAGTCATCAGCTCAATTCTCGAGCACTTGATGAACGCAAGCCAAGTAGCTCCACTACAGTCATCTTTCAAGATTATCTACAACGTGAGGTCGAAAGATACGAAGGGTGTCAGGTTTCGGTATATGTGTATGTTTGAGGATTTGGCCATTCCTCAATACAACCCAAAATCTATATACAGAAAACGTTTGTCTAGTCTTTTATTCTACCACGGTCTGAACCTCTTCGCTAGTATTATTATTATATTCTCTAATTCCTAGAAGAACATAGGGCTTCAGCCCAAGTCTCCATTGCGTTCGGTCCTCTGCCAACTTTTTCATCCCGCTCCAAGTCTACCCACACACTTTCATCTCCTCTTCACATTGCCTCCTCCTCCATGTCACCCTCCCACTGACGACCAACTCGCCACTTCCCTTTCGGGTTCCACTCGAGTGATGGCTTGTCTAGTGATGTCACTTGATGTTTTCCTCAGAGTATGGCCAATCCATCTCCATTTCTTCCTACCTACTTGTTGCACAATCGGTTCCTGGTTGGTTCGCTCCCAAAGATCCCTCTTTATTGCTGATCTCTTCTGGCCATCTCATGTTCAGTAGTATTCAGAGAAGAAAGCTGTTGATGAAGGTCTATAGTTTGTTTAAGGTGCTCTTTATGATGCACTGGTCATGTGTCTGATCCGTATAGTAGCCCTAACTAACTTCACATTGGAGTTGAAAATCCCGATCTTATTATCATTTTCATATTGAGTGCTGTTGATCTCCACAGAGACTTCAGAGTATTGAAAGCTTGCCTTGCCCTCCCGATCCTCACTTTGATATCCTCGTCAGTTCCGCCTGTAGTTGAAACGATGCTTCCTAGGTAGGTAGGTAAAGATGGTTGTTTCTTTCAGGTTCCTCCCATTTATGCTGATTGTTGCCTGCTGTTGTTGTTTCTGTTGGTGTTAGCCAGGAATCTTCATCACGTCTCTTTTCTCTGTGTTCACCTGAAGTTCTATCTTTGATGCTTGTTGTGCCAACTTGTTGCTTTTCACTTGCATATCTTCCATTTTGTGAAATTAATCAGACACGTATCATCGGCGAAGTACAAATCCTCCAAGATTTTGTGTGAGTTCATTTCATGTCGTTCCCTGTAAATGTTTTATCTTCACATCTTGAATGATTACTTTGATTTTAATTTCATGATTAATTCAATATTATCACTCTTATATGTCCCCTGTTGTACATTTTCACACCGTCTTCACAAGTGTTAAATTGACACTCAACTACTACCTTTCTTCTGACTTCATAACAATTTTACCCTTGTCAAAATTCTAACCACTTCTACCTTTGAACCGTTGAGTACTATGTAATTTACAACTTTTATTTTTACTTTTAAAGCCAATTCTGAGTAATTATTTCAATTATGTCAACCCCGCCTATTACTCATTAATAGACTACTATACATTTTTAGCAAATGTAAATACGACTGTACAGCCTCTGTAGATGATTTCGTCGATAAAGAAAATTTAATTCGCTGAATTATATTTTACTTTCTTCAGTTCCACTTCATATTAAAGTTTGCATTAATTATGTTACCTAGAAAGATAATGAGAGCTTCGCTCTTAAGTCTTCCGTCACAAAACATTCAACCACATCGATAAGCATTCATATATATATATATATATATATATATATATATATATATATATTCAGAAAAACAGACTAAAATCTTAGCTAAGTTCTTCATTGTGTCAAAAACACTGTCTATAGATAATTACAATCTTTGCAAAGATAATGAATAGACAATTCAATCTTATCTGTAGATTTTATTGATCGTACATACCTGAAGCCTTTGCCTATTTATATTTATCGATCGTATAATTAAATCATATTACAAATAATTAGAATGAATAATTCATTTATGTGAAACAAAGAAAACATGTCTACTTAGAATAAATGTATCAGTAGTATATAGCTAATCTGTCTCAGGTATTTTATCAAGTTAGATTTATTTTTATTAATTTATTTGTTACAAATCAGACATACATTCACGTCAGTTTAATTTTATGTGTCAGTGAATAATCGTTAGTCGTGCCTAGTTATTAGGCGAACGATGAATAATTTGACCAAATTGATCATTGAACTGGGCGTAGAATGCTAGTCAAGTCTCTCTCTACCTGGAATCCATCGACCCTGAAATGATCTGAGTGAATAATAATAATAATGACATCTTCATTCTGAACAGTAGCTATAAAATGTACAGAATTTTCAGAGGAGTTCATTGCATGATATTTTCCCTGCGTACAATATCTTCAAGTAAAATATTAAAATTGACAGTATACCTTCCTGCGACACAATAGCCTCTGAGCTAAAGCATAAACCATTCCATTATGATATATCTGCTTTGTCTCCTTCCCTCGAGAAATCCACTATATCGATCTAGTTGTAATCTAACTGTAAGATTTTCATAGGTACATCTTGAGATCAAAAACATAATCGAAGAACAGTAATCTCATGTACTGGGGCACGTTGTCACTCATAAACTGGCCTTTCGTCGAAGCTTACTAGGAAGGTGAGAATCATGCACTTGTAAACAATTTAAATACACACAAGAGTGTAGATAATACCATTAGTCGTCATAGCTTAATCGATGAAAACAAACCAAATGGAAGAAAATATATGCAACAGAGATAGAGAGATGGAAGATTCTTGGTATCCCAAATTTTAAGCAGGCCGCCAATAAACAAAAAATCAACGTTGACAGCAAAGTAATCTTGAAATTACTTCAACGCTATGGAGTGCCACAAATCTTTATTAGCCTCATTCAGTATATGTCAAGTGGTTCCATATTAGTTTGTTTATTAGATATATCACACAACGAAGAAACAGTATTATTTACTGGACGATGTTTCGAACAAAGTTTATTGTTCATAATCATGTTATCAATTTCAACCACACAGTTTCCAAATTTGAGTCTTATAGTTCATGGCAAAACTCGAAAACACATTCCTGAAGAAAATGATCGATACCTTTGAAATCTACAAAAGATACGTCGAAGACAGTTTCATTATCGTCAACAATAAAAAAATCTAGACGAAATCTTGAAGTCGTTTAACAACTGCCACCCCGCGATTCATTTCACTCTGGGGAAAGAGTCTAACTCCAAATTATCCTTTCTTGATGTCCAACTAACAAGACGAGAACAAGATGGAAAACTGGAAAAA
The DNA here is from genome assembly GCA_944472135.2 of Trichobilharzia regenti. Classification (NCBI taxonomy): domain Eukaryota; kingdom Metazoa; phylum Platyhelminthes; class Trematoda; order Strigeidida; family Schistosomatidae; genus Trichobilharzia; species Trichobilharzia regenti. The sequence goes on from OX235267.1 coordinate 39,541,678, forward strand.
TCTATCTACAGAAAGACGACGTGGAACGGACAGCTTACTAACCTTCACAGTTAGGTACCCCTGTACACCGAAAGAAACTTGATCCGTTCACTCAGATACAGACTTCGCAGAATTTGCACCCCGGACACCATAGAAGATGAACTGGACAATCTCAAGAGAATCCTCGTCGAGAATGTTATCTAGAAAGATTTATTGCAAAATCTATAAATCCTAGACCAAAAAAGACGCACATGCTTAACGTCCCGAAGAAACTACTCTACATGAACCTTCAATTCAATGGAGATTCATCTGCGGAAACACTAAAAAATCGACTGTTGCGCTCACTTAAGAAGGCCTTCTTCGCACCTGAACTACCTACGACTAACCTTCTCCACAAAATCTATGATTCATGTGAATGTGAAGGATAAACTACCACTGCTGGCTAGCCTCATCAATGTGTATGTATCAATTCACCTGTTCGTGTGGAGTCAGCCAGGCATCTCGGCCGTACTTAGCGTTCACATCCCAAACGCATCACCGAATACTTACCAACATGGTTTTACAAGGAGAAAAACGACGCCCCTGCAGCTCGATCCTAGAACATTGATAGAATCTGGACACAAAGCTACACCCCAAACAAATTTCAAAGTCGCCTAAAGAATACGAAGCAGTCTTCCTAAAGGTGTAGGAATCAGACTTGTTCAAATCGCAGAAGCAATGGCAATTCACTTGCTAAATCCTGAACTCTGCATGCAGAAGAAGTTCGTTCATTCAATACACTTGCAATTGACGTAATGTATCTTATTACCCTACACGTAAATTCTATTTCTTTCCGTCTCTTCATTAGTATTATTTTGTCTTCTCAATTGTCATATTTTACATTTTCAACTTTCTTGTTCTCTACCCCATCCGATTTAATTTCTACACCTCATTACCACTGTTACTGACTTGACCAATTTCTAGTCGTTTATGTTACATCATCGAATTTATTCGCTCGATTTCAGTTCTAATTTAAATGGGATTATTCTCTACCCCACTTCTACTTAGTCTTGCCTGTATTTACCTCCTCTGCTACCCCAGCCTCAGGTGAAACATTTTAGTCAGTTATATTACGTCATCTAATTTTCTAACTCAATCTTACTGTAGTTGCTTTCTGATTAACCTTGTTTGTATATTAGATCATTCTTGTATTACCTGATATATCATCTAAACTTGACAAACCTCATGTACACGCAAAAAAATAATTATATATAAGTGTGACTGTAAAGCTATGTAAATGAATTCGCCGAAAAGAGTCTCTTCGCTGAACGTCTTCTCTTTTTCTTATAGTTTTCTATATTCTTCCCTATTTGCCGTCATAAAGGTAGCAGAATTTTTCAGATATCTGGATGGACAGGTGTTGAATCATTCCTGCTACACGTGTTTGCTGATGATTCGATAAATATAGCTTCCGTTATCAATCCCACATCCACCCTGTTACATTAGATTTTTAAACTGTCATCCCATCCATCTTATTGTATGGTTGTGTGTAATTGCCTGTAATGAGTGCTATAGCTGAACTATACTCCAGATTTCCTTTCTTATTAGGGTCAACTAATCAAGATTTTGCTGCTAGTTTTTATGCTCCACTAGTCTAACTGACTGACTCCATAATATTACTTTGACCTATGTATATTTGTCATGATAATGATTGCAAGGTATCAGGTTAACTAAACTGTTTCGTTGAATTGGCTTCATAGGATCCTTTAACTGATAAAGAATGTTTCTAATTGAGTTTGTGGGTTTCAGTGACAACCACTTTTATTCTTGTCTTGTTAAGAATCTGCGTAGGACTTCCGAGTTCCTTTTTTTGTATGGAAGTGCTACTGATGATTTATTTATTGTTGGTGTTGTCATTATCCTACGAATTCATTGAATTTTGTGGCTGCTGGCTTCGTTTATAGGGTCTATGGTCATCACAGAGTCGTTACGCGTTCTACTGTTGCCTATAATAAAATGTTTGGCCTGTTCCCTAAGTGAGATGAGTTCTATTGGGATTGTCTATGCAGCGCATAATTGATTGTTGCGTTCAAAGATCGCGTAACAATGCTTACCTAAGCATTATTGTGCAGATATCAAGTGGCTTATTATGGAAAGCTCAGCAGAGCTTTCTAAGTGAAGATGGTAGTACAGCAAGTCTGCCTAGTTTCATTCAGTATAATATACCTAATTGTGTTGGACCTGGTAATTCAACAGACCATGAGAAGAAAGAAGAAAAAAAGGAATACTTTGAATCGACAAAAAACTCCAGAAGATTTGAAATTCACGAATGATTTATGCCAAATACCAAGCAAACTCCACCATCTCCAGGGGAAAACTGAAAAGTTAGCAGAATAGATAATAATCTGCATTTCGTGTAAACGGGTTAGTTTACGTGAAATGCATGCCATTTTTACTGGTACGATCAGATATTAGGACGAAATGCGCATCCTGGATTCCACTGCTAGCCATCATCCACCAACTGTATACAAATCAAATCTCCAGACATCGTCGAAGCATCTGCACAAGAAGCCGACATGTCAACCTGAGACCGAGCACTTCGGTCCAAACAATCGACGGGAAAATCTCAAATTCAATTAAATAATTAATATGACCCGTTGCACAAGAGGTGGCTCTCGTGGCCCAAGTGGTCTAGTGATAAGGCTTTGGCGCTTGAAACTATTGGGCACTGGGTTCGAGGCTCGGTGGGAACATCATCACTCACTGAGAAATGGAGATACATCCAGCTGACGAGTCCCAATTAGGACGAAATGCGCATCCTGGATTCCACTGCTAGCCACCATCCACCAATTGTATAACGATCAGATATGCTCTAAATTACATAAATTACCACTTTTTCAAAAGTATAAATAGTTGGATGATAGTAAAAGCAATTAGAAAAGGTTTGTATAAATGTTAAATTGTAAGCCCTTCACTAAACTCGTCAACAAGGTTGAGCACCAACCTAAAGTTCTTTCACTTCTTGCTGATAGTTAAGGTCAACCAATGAACAACGCATATATTTAGGTAAATGCCATGTCACCATGTGATTTGAAGCTATTTCAACGAAAGAGAAAGAACCTCCTGGGAAACTGAAAAATGGTATAAAATACAATTATGAACAATATATATCACTGAAAGTAGATTTACAAGATATATGCGACAAGAGCAATAGAGTCCTCGGAGTGAACATATACATTTTGCAATGTGTAATGTTAACCATATTGGTCTTACCATGAAAACTATAACAATTTCAAACATAAGTGTCGCTGTTTTGTTTTTCAAAAGAGCAACCAAACTTTAAGCGAGCGGAGAATACGAATAAAAGAGTACGAGTTAGCCTTATTTAACGCCTGGGTAGTTAAGATAAAATATATTATAATAATGCATATATAAAAAAGTAATCGTTAAGTATATAAGTGATATTTCAGTGAGAAGTGGCTTCAAAGTTCTGAAAGATTAGAACCTATAGGATAGGCTGACCTGTAAGATGTCTCACAAATTTCTGTAGGGCCCGTGGCCTAGCATCTTGACAAGAAGCTAAGCAGGCTGGTAGATGTTAGGAACAAAAGCGTTTTTTTTTCTTAAGGATCTAGACCAATGTTTAATTCTCGAGCTGTTAAAAAAAAGCATGCTGCTATCCTACGGATTGCAGCGATTCACACTCACGATCACCTTCATATCTGCTGATCAGCATGCGCCATTCTTCTCCTTTTTTGATGTTAATCTCCAACCATCTAATTTCATCAAAGCTCTGAGGTTTTGTCGGCAATAATTGAATTGTACCACTGCCGTGTTTGACCCAATCCCAGTCATACAGTATGCTGAAGATTAATAGCTTTCATGACAAATGCTACCCATTAGGTCACCAAACACATCGATATATGAGGACACTCTTAGCAGTATCACCTTTATACATCCATGCATATATATATAAGTAGGTTATTATAAACGACTAGGAAATTAAGTTTTTCTCAAAAATTATAAAATATAGAAATAGTTAGTATAACAGCAACTAAGTTATGGTATATTTATTAGACTGAAATGAGTAGTGGAACAATTATTGATAAATTTGTGAAGAATGATCCTGAGGAAAACAGCTATTTAGCAGAAATTGTTGCGCTAAATTTTTATGACCAATTTTTAAATGGTATGTGTTAGACAGGGTTAAGTGACTCATGATGTGGTTTTATGGAAAAAGTACTAGGGGGCAAAACAGGACTCCATATGAACATAGAGAAGAGACAGGCGATGAAGATACCCGGTCAGCCAGAAGAACAACTACAACCATCAATCGCCAACAAATGGAGAGATCTGATGGAAGTCAACTCTTTCTTTTAACTGGACAATTTCATTTCATCTACTGGCCTTCAGTACGGATTTGGATATCATAAGACAGCTAGGATAAAAAAGCAAGATAGACATTGGAAGAACAGAAAGATTTTCTGAAAACGTACCAAAAAGCTTATGTCTAAAGGGAACAAATGCTTTATACAGTACCATTGCCAGGCATCCCCTTGACACGGGTCATAAGGTAAACGTTGAAAAACGTTCAAAATTATCAATAGACAAAGTAGTTCAGTTCTCTTCAAGATTGCTGAAGCCATCACCATCAAGCGCCTGAAACCTGATTAGTGTGTTCAGAAAGAAACAGTTATCAGTCTTTCTTTGCCCTAGTAGCTGGATATTTTCACCTTGTCTCTCATCTGATTACGTAATGTTGAAAGTCCCCATTGTGTATGATCATTATTGTTCGGAATAGTGTTAAATATTATATATATTACTGTATGCATATATTGATCGATTGATTTTGTTTAAAATGAACTCTGGGCAAGTATGTTAAAATTAATTCTGTAGATATACTTAATAATGACTTTGGCCTGTAAGCAGCTGATGATAAGCCGACGATGGTACCATTTTACTGTGCAAAAACTGTTGTTCTTGCTTTATTAAAATTCAAAATCAGTTTGGGAATCTATTTCACGCATCATAAGCAGGAAGATTTTGACTTTCAGAAGTAAAATCAAGTCAGTCAGTGATTTTATTTGTTTGAAAGATTTGCAGCATCACAAACAAGATTTCTGAAGGCCCTCTGCAGACTTTTTTTCATCAACAGTCGCCGTCTTCTCTTGCTGTTGAAGATTAGATAGCCAACCAGGAGGGAATGGTAACAACAAACTTTGACAAGCAGCAAGCTAATCAACAACCTATCGCCTAAGAAAGAAACAAAGATGGAATGAACCTTCTCTCAAGTGATGACACATGTCAGGTCCTCCAGTGGGACCTGAGTAAGTCACAACAGGTTGAGCATTGATGCTTGAGTGTAGGTATGTGTAATGGAGATGATCATAAGAGGCAGAAGTGAAAAGTTGTGGACATTCATGGAGCCAGCTAAGAAAGACCATAGAGAAGAGAGTAAAGTAGAGATGTGTCTGTGAATCTCTATTGCTGCACTCGGAACAAACGGGAATAGCAGATATAATGGCCATTTATGATTTAATCACAAGAAATGAAATGTTTAATTCTAACAAGTAGTTTGATAAATGAATTATTGCAGAGAAGACCAGCAGTTCAGAGAAGAGTCTCTTTTCGGCGGCGAATTCATTTTAACTGCTGTACAATCACAAATACACATCCATTTCTTTTCTTTTTCTCTTGTATATCCTCTGACGCAGGAAAACTTGTCCCTTTGTAGAGGAGCCTGAGTGATTCGTTTACTTTCAATGTTGAAAATACAACTAGGAAGTATTTTTGCAACACCCACGTTGTCAATATTTGCCTACAAAGACTGAAAAGAAACCTTAACAACACTTTATTTTATTTTTTTTTTATTTTTTATTTACAGCTTGATTCCACACTGTATTTTTGGTACAAGTATGGAATTTTCCGCATGGATATCGGTAGCCCAAATTTTGCGGGCCGACCATAGATATCAGATGTGCGTCGGTGCGGGCTCGAACCCCGGACCATGTGCATGGTCGGCGAGAGTCCTAACCACTGCGCCACCGACGCACACATTAATTATTTTTGTGGTAAATTCAGTTTATTTACTTCCCAGAGAATTAGTCATGCATTCAACAATCTTTAATAGAATTAACATTCACATTAATTGTCTTACTTGAGTAATAAATATCCTCCAATCAGACTAAAAATATCCGTAATACTTTGTCGATCAAATATGCAATGCGCAATTTCTCTAAGCCAATTGTCTTGATTTTCCATCACACTCTGAATTATTCTCTGCTGATATGAAGAGACAATGAGAGACAGTAGAAAACGCGATACAAAGTAGCGGCTGGTTCTTATACAACCATGCCAGAATAAAGTGATAATTTATTTCATGAAAAAATCCTCATTCGAAAAGAGATGGAGAAACGACCAGTGGTTCAAAGAAGAGTCTCTTTTTGGCGGCGAATTCATTTTAACTGCCGTACAATCACAAATACATATATGTATATATATATATATATACAGTTATTTTGTATGGGCATGTACATAACATTTGCAAAACGAAAATAAAATCAGTAAGTTTTTGATGGAGTTGCATAATACACAAGGCCTTCAAAGGAAGGGAATATTGATATAAGAGGGTAGTAACAACAGTGATGAGTTATCACATGCGATTCTTAAAGAAGATTTACGCAACAGTATGAATACTTTGATGAAAGAGTAATGCTCAAGGTGAACATGGAAACAAAATACAATATTGGATTATGTAGGAGTTTCAAGTAGTTAGATAAAACAATGAAACAAGTAAAAGTTAAGCCAAATCAACAGAGTAGTTACCCAGATAGTAGCAATGGCTGAATAATTTCATTCTGTGTGCATATTTCTGGCTCTTCTAACTGAATGGCCAGGGCTTTTACAATGCAAGGAAGACGAGAACGTATTGTCTTTGTCAGGTTGTTCATCGCCTTATAGATTACTTTGACGCAGGAGCCGTTTGTTGAGATGGAATGCAACGAGACTTAGGCTGCGATATCCCCAAGAGAAGAATTTCATTATCTTTGAGACGAACATTTTTCTCACCAACGATTAAAGCAATGTTCTCCAGTCGTCCAGTGGTCTACAGAAGTCTTTATGACAAGATCTCGCATCTAACCACTTCTATGTGCATATATCAGTTTACTTGTTGCTGTGGAGCCAGCTATATTGGTCTTTCAAAGCGTATCCTATCCAAAAGTGTTCAAGGACAATATCCTGCATAACTACAAAAAAGTAATGGCGACTCTATAAGGAGTGCAACCATAGAATATCTCGTCAACAAATGCCCACTGCTTTGAAATGGTCTACAAAGTGAAGAACAACCTGTCAAAGACAATACGTTTCCGTCTTCTTTGCATTACAGAAGCTCTAGCTATTCAGCTGTGTTGATCTGACTTAACTTTTTCTTCTTTGCTTGCTTTTCCTAACTAATTAAAACTCTTGTATTCCTTTAGAACTCTTACGTATTTCTCTATTTTATTTGTTTTCCTGCACATCCTGAGCACAACTCTTTCGTTAATTATTCATATTACTACATAACTCTTCTTTAACAATCATTTGTGACAACTCATCACTTTTTGTTACTACCCTCTTATATCAGCATGCAATTCCTATGAACGCTTTTCTTATTGCGTAATTCCATCAAAGATTTACTGACTGTATTTTATTCTGACGAATTTAATGTACCCTCACATACAGGATAAAAAATAAGTGAGCTAAGAATATTCTTCTTGATAAATTCCTCTTCTGGCTGCACAATTATATATATATATATATATATTTTAAATGTTTAGATACATAGAATATTCTAGATTAGTAGTCAGTAACAATATTAGTGTTTTTTAAATAATATCGATTTGTAAAGTAAGATCTATGGAATTACAGTTCACTAAAGATGCTTAAATTATAATAATAATATAGTAGCAAATAGAATATTAACCAGAATTAGGAAAATTCCACAACAAATTGATTCATTAAAACCTTGATTGCCAAGGTAATGATAATGTCTGAACAAACTTCATTTGGATGCACAAACTAGGCTTGTTTATATGCATCCCCACAGCCTCAGCAATATTTAGCAGTTGAACTCTTAAGGCAAAAATCTAGATTCGTAGGTATGCGGTAAATGACCCTGAAAGCATGGTTAACGTCAATCTTGTGTTATGTATCCACAAGACGAGATAGAATAGCGCTGTGAATAGATTTTCTTTGTCCTTTGTTTAACCACTTTTCAGAGTGATGTTCAGCAATTCGAGGAGAAACACACCTAATTGTGTGGCCTATATAACTGACTTCACGGGAGCATTTAAACTGGTAGACACATGCAAGAGGCAAAATTAGGCGGTTTGTCTTTCACTCCCACCTTAAGAACTACAGGAGAATTAGAAACTCAAGTTTATAGGAAATCAACTCACACAGACCAAATACTGAATTACAACAGCAACAACCCAATAACACACAAAAGGAATTGCATACAAACACTATTCAAGAGGGCAAGGACTCACTGCAGCACTCCCACCTTAAGAAAAATTGAAGAAAAGTATCTCATGGACGTCTTCCAAAAGAATGGATATCCACGGAATTTCATCAAGAGACATATACCCCCAAGCCAACCTACCAAAGCAAAAGCCACCAAGGAGAACACAAAGAAAATTGCCTTACCATATATAAAAGATATCTCAGAAATCACTACAAGACTCTTCAAACCTTTAGGAGTTGACGTCGTACACAAACCAACAAAGTCGCTTCACTCAATTCTATGTCAACCAAAAGACTCAACAGCGAAAGAAGATAAAACCAACATCATCTACAAAATAAACTGTAACAACTGCGAAAAACACTACATCGGCCAAAGTGGACGTCCCCTTCGTCTTCGTATCCACGAACATAAGCTAGCCGTCAAAAGACATGATATCCACTCCCTCATATCACCTCACTGCATACAGACAACCACGGACATCAATTCGACTGGGACAACGTTCAAATATTAGACAAAGGAAATAACAAAAATGCTAGAGAATTTTTAGAAGCTTGGCATTCCAGTGAATCATCAATCAATAGACACATCGACATAGACAAAATTTATCAACCAATAAGAAAGAAACTTCACAGACAAAGGGTTAAAATTCAAGTCAAAGAAACAACCGGTTCCAATAAAAGTAACCTAGAAGGTGTGAAAACACACACAAACAACCAATCACGTCCAAGGTCACCAGGAGAGATGATTAATAAACTCGTGGAGAAATCTAAAAGCTCACTTCATCAAATTGAAGTATGCGCTGAAGATGTCACCCAGTAAGGTGATGAAAGCTTCGCAAACTAACCATCCAGCTCAGAGAACAAAACCACATCAAAAGTCTTTCACTCCTAAACGCAAGAGTGGAGTGGTTCTGAAGATACAGCGTAATTCAGCAACAGGGAATGCTCGTTTTACCGCATTTCTAAGGCTCTGTGTTAGTATCTCGCTGGTGTTGTCCCTAAGGAACTTCATTTGTAAGAATAAGGCCTTTTATGGAACTGTCGGTAACTTGGTCTGGTTTGGTTATAGATTCATATTCTTATCCATAAACTTTTCAGGATAAACATTTTCACTTAGCAACCGTTTAATATCATTAGGTTCATCACCAAGAAATTGGTCCGAACAAATTTAGTTGATATTCTATTCGCTACTATATCTTTATTATTATTGTCATTATTATTATAATTTAAGCATCTTTAATGAACTGTAATTCCATTGATCTTACTTTACAAATAGGTAATATTTAAAAAACACTAATATTGTTATTGACTACTAATCTAGAATATTCTATGCATATAAACATATAAACATATAATTGTAGATCCAGAAGAAGAATTTATCGAAAAGGATATTCTTTGTGTTTTCTATTAGAGAAGCCCTAGCCATTCAGTTAGAAGAGCCAGAAATATGCACACAGAATGAAATTATTCAGCCATTGCTACTATCTGGGTAACTACTCTGTTGATTTGGCTTAACTTTTACTTGTTTCATTGTTTTATCTAACTACTTGAAACTCCTACATAATCCAATATTGTATTTTGTTTCCATGTTCACCTTGAGCATTACTCTTTCATCAAAGTATTCATACTGTTGCGTAAATCTTCTTTAAGAATCGCATGTGATAACTCATCACTGTTGTTACTACCCTCTTATATCAATATTCCCTTCCTTTGAAGGCCTTGTGTATTATGCAACTCCATCAAAAACTTACTGATTTTATTTTCGTTTTGCAAATGTTATGTACATGCCCATACAAAATAACTGTATATATATATATATATATACATATATGTATTTGTGATTGTACGGCAGTTAAAATGAATTCGCCGCCAAAAAGAGACTCTTCTTTGAACCACTGGTCGTTTCTCCATCTCTGTTCGAATGAGGATTTTTTCATGAAATAAATTATCACTTTCTTCGGGCATGGTTGTATAAGAACCAGCCGCTACTTTGTATCGCGTTTTCTACTGTCTCTCATTGTCTCTTCATATCAGTAGAGAATTATTCAGAGTGTGATGGAAAATCAAGACAATTGGCTTAGAGAAATTGCGCATTGCATATTTGATCGACAAAGTATTACGGATATTTTTAGTCTGATTGGAGGATATTTATTACTCAAGTAAGACAATTCATGTGAATGTTAATTCTATTAAAGATTGTTGAATGCATGACTAATTCTCCGGGAAGTAAATGAATTGAATTTACCACAAAGATAATTAATGTTGTGAAGGTTTCTTTTCAGTCTTTGTAGGCAAATATTGACAACGTGGGTGTTGCAAAAATACTTCCTAGTTGTATTTTTCAACATTGAAAGTAAACGAATCACTCAGGCTCCTCTACCAAGGGACAAGTTTTCCTGCGTCAGAGGATATACAAGAGAAAAAGAAAAGAAATGGATGGGATGAATCGATCATTGTGAAATTCAAACGAGGCGGGAAATGAAAACTTGAAGTCGTTGTCCATGTACATGATACATTCGTATTAATAATTAAATCAAAAAATCTACAAAATGTTCAAAAATATTGGTCAAACAATTATTTATACTCGAATAAACAGATTTAATTCTTATAAACTAACTGTTGAAAATTAGTCTGATGCTCGCCAGTGTGTGACTTGCAACAAGACTGAGTTTCCTGGAGCTGTAGTGAGAAGTCGAGATCAGTCAAGTGAGAGCATTGATGTCCCACCAATAACATTGGTTTGGTGCCAGTCGCTGAATGGTATACGAGCTTGTCTTGAGTTCGAACTCGGCTGTATATGTGTGTACTGACGATAATAATCCCCAAACTAGGCTTACGAAACAGCTGTCCAGTACTCCCTACAGGTTTCCAATGGTTCCCTAACTGATATCAGTCCGTGGTCAAACTCCAAAATACAAATCTAATTCTTACAAACCAACTCCTATTCATCAATATATATATATATATATGTATATTTGAAGACATTAAAATTCACAAAAGAAGAAGAATTATCCAACGAAATTCCATGCAAACATGTCTTAATCAAAAGAACTAACACAGAAAACTAATTTGGAAAAACCAGTATACAGAAACACAACAAACATAGGTCGAATACATCACTATAACAGCAATACTTCAATGACTCACAGAAAAAATCTGTCCAGACACTATTTAAAAGAGTTCAAGTACACTGTAGCACTTCAATCCTGAAGAGAAGAGAAGAAATATATCTACCAACTTTCTTCAACAGAAATGAATCAATACACAGAGAATACAATCTCATCTGGAAATGCTTGAACTCGAATCGAAATACCAATAAGGAACCATTCTAAAAGACCACAAGAAATTTCATTCTACCTGTCTGTCTGTCTATCTATTTTTGACATAGAACTTTGTACCGACATGCAGCAGTTCAAGTCATCACACTCCCTCCTTGTAGCACACAAAGCAAGAGAAGAAAGTAGAAGAAATGCAAAATAGAGACAGTAGACAGGGATATGAGACCAAAGGAATAGTAATAACGAAGAACAATATAGTTTCATTGGAAATTATAGGTCACAAAGAATGCATGCATCTGCGCCAGCTATTCACGACGATTTTGAGCCATATCACCGATTGTTTCTAGCCATGGGTTTTTACCGTCCCGAGGACTTCAACCAGGAAGTCTACACCCTCCTACGTGGCTGGCTTAAACTACCTGTCGTGGATTGCACTGACTGGTGCCATTTTTCGGCTTGACCATCGCTAGCTCTTTTCCAACCTAACCCTCTCTCAGCTAACGTTGCGCTTCGAGGAAGGCGATGGTTAGGGATGCATGCGTAACACATGTCTTAACCATCTCAATCGATGTAACTTCACGGCCGCATCGATTGATTTCCCCTCTTTCCCTAGCACTCCATGTCTAAACTCAATATTGTTCACCTTATTATACCACTCCACACGGGAGATAGAGTGCAGACACCTATGGTCAAAGACAGCTAGCCAGGCTTTTCATGTCCTCCATATAAACACGATATCTCTGAAATAACGGCTAGAATACTAAAATTATCTGAAATAGACTAAGTACACAAGACTACACAATTACTTCACTCAATACTGTGCAGACTAAAGGATCCAACGTATTTAGAAGATAGGATCAACACCATTTAAAATGAGAATCCAAGAACACAAATTAGCTGTGAAAAGACATCACATGTATTCTTTTATATCGCAACATACAGCTGACTAGGAAAAACAAGGAAATTCAAACAGAGGAAATGCCAGAAACGACAGAGAAGTTCAAAAGCTTGGTACTCAGATTAATCAGCGATTAACAAATACATTACTATAGGTCATATCTACCAAGGAATAAAGGATAAATCACATGACAAGAAACTTTAAACTCTTTGTCAATAAAAATTATCAACAGATGTGTAAATTAACTACCAATCACAAAAGCTTTTGTCTAGAGGTACAATTATATAATCATGTATGGAGGAACAATTCCAATAAGCCTAGGCTAAAAAAAACACTGAAAGTTTTGCAGTTAAATCAACTAGCTCCTCGGAGAACGCAATCACATAAAAATAGAATTGGCAACGTTAAATTTTAAGCACTGCTCTAACTACCGATCAGTGAATGACCTTGAATGGCCCAATGAGTTTCATCCACGTGAGTTGAAGCTTCTACTTCTCTACACTAACGCAGCTGTGTTTGCAATTTGGCGAGGATCAAGTCTTCCAGTATTGCTTAGATGTGCGGTTGATTAGGAAAGAGAGGAATTGTTTATGTGGAAGTCTGATGACCTTGAAAAGCTTTATCTGGTCTGTTGATCGACATTTGCAACGTTGTGCAGTTTGTTTGAGATGAGTTAGTGTCAGGGACTGTAAGCTGATGATTCTAATACTCGTAAGAACATCTTTTGCCAGGTCTCATCTGTCCTTAATCCACATTTTGTATATTTGTAATCACAGAGTTTTGAAACAGCCTGCGAGAAGCGCAGCTGTTGAAAGTGAATATAGTCCCTTATCAACAGTTCAGTGGTACCAGCACTGCAGGGACATAGCATCCTCGAAAATGGAGAGGCTTACTTCCTCATTAGGAGTAGAAGGTGTCGTTCGACATGTAGATGAAACTGTTGTATGAAAGAAAAAATACAACCGTGGTCCAGAACGAGCAAACAATGTTTTGGTGATCGGCTTATATGATACCTCTCTACAAAAAGAATTCATTGATAGGACAGCAGGCATAGAGAAAGTCAGGTACTTTAAAACCTATTATCACTCAACTTGTGGAAAAGGGATCTATAATACACACCTATGAGTGAAAAGTTTCCAACTCTTTTTCATCCCTTGGATACATTCACCACAGAGTCAACTATTCTAATGATTTTGTGGATCTCATCACAGGGATCCAACTCTATGAACTATATCGAAGGCTTTTGTGGAAGGCTGAAAAACGAGGATCAGAGTCATAAACAGAATGCAGATTGATTTCATTTATAGTTATTTAGATGAATGAATGTACAGGATGTGGTGTAACTTCTCCATTGATACTCCTACGCAAAACTGGGAGATGTTTTTATCAGGTGTCAGAACAGGTACTTTATGTAACAGTTTTATGCAGTTTTTATGCATTTTTTTCATAAATATATGTTTTCAATACCCAAAACAAGCTTTCATTACTCTCAAGTCTGTGTGGAGGTCAATAGCACTCAGCATTAAAAATAAGATCCGGATTTTCAACTCATATGTGAAGTCAGTGCTACTCACTATACGCATCAGAGAATTGACGCGTTATAAAGAGCACATCAAACAAACTACACACCTTCATCAACAGCTGTCTTCGTTCAATACTACTCAAGACTAGATGACAAGTCAGAAAAGATCAGCAACAGGGACCTCTGGAAGCAAACCAACCCAGCAGGAATCGATTGTGAAACAAATATGCAGGCAGAAATGTAGGTGAATTGTCCATACTCTGAGGAAACCATCAAGTGACATCACTAGACAAGCCATTGCTCGAGTGGAACCCGAAAGGAAGCAGAGAGTTGGTTGTCCAGGGGTGACTTAAAGGAGGTCATGTGAAGAGGAGATGAAAACGCGTGTGCAGACTTAGAGCCATGTAAAAACTCTAGCAAAGAGCCAAACGCAATGGAGACTTTGGGCTGAAGCCTTATGTTCCTCTAGGAATTAAGGGAAATAATAATATTACAATACGCAAAAAGGCCTCTTTCATGTGACTGGTTCGTTAAAGATCATTCATTGATTGATATTTCGGTGGTGCTTAAAGTTTAACTTTACCATTAAAAATCATAAAACAGACATCGAATAAAGAAAGATCAGAGAAAATTTGACAAATGCTGGTGTACAATGACCCTCTAGCAGTGCTCCCCATACATAAGTGTACTAAATATATCGATTAATGATGAATTTAATAACTCCCACTGTATTATTGAGAACACAATATTCAACGAAGAGACTCTTTTCAACAACGAATTTTTTATCAAGCTGTACAATCGTATATATATGCTTTTCCTTAAGAAATTATATCCGGTGAGGGAATTAGGTCAAGGGTGTGAATACATGAAATATTAATAATAATAATAGTAGTATGAAAGGCAAATAAAATTAAAATGTTTGTGATTCTAATCATGGTTTAATGTTGAGTAGCAAAGCAAATTAATGTCATATATAGAATGATACATAAGGTGTATAGATTTTGGAAAGGGATGCATAATTATAGGATTAGCAGACGAATATAAAATATGTTACATAACAAAGTGTGAAATTTGAAAAGATAGAATCCAATATTGTAAAAATAAAAATATAAAATCCATAATTTTTCGGTTTAAAATGACAAGTGGGTCAAGTGGAAAAGATTCAGAATGAGAATAGTAATAATAATAATATCGAAGTAATAAGGGAAAAGTACATAGAATAACTAAATAAACAAAATAAATAAATGTCTATCCCTTTACGGCCAAGGCAAAGTTAGGGATTGTACATACTTTTTTGTACACAAAGGTTTGGCTTATAGTCATGAATTACCAAGGCCTCAGCTGTCTTTAGAAGTCTGTGACGAAAAAAACGCGGTGAATTAGCATGGATTCTATGTATGATCTTGAAATCTCACTCTGAATCTTTTCCACTTGACCCACTTGTCATTTTAAACCCAAAATTATTAATTTTTATTCTTACAATATTGAATTCTTTCATGTCGAATTTCACACTTTGTTATGTAACATATTTTATATTCGTCTACTAATCTTATAATTATGTATACCTTTCCAAAATCTATACACCTTATGTATCATTCTATATATGACATTAATTTGCTTTGCTACTCAACATTAAACCATGATTAGAATCACAAACATTTTAATTTTATTTGCCTTTCATACTATTATTATTATTATTAATATTTCATGTATTCACACCCTTGACCTAATTCCCTCACCGGATATAATTTCTTAAGGAAAAGCATATATATACGATTGTACAGCTTGATAAAAAATTCGTTGTTGAAAAGAGTCTCTTCGTTGAATGTTGTGTTCTTAATGACGAATTCCTCACTGAAATTAATTAATCAATTTTCAGCAAATATTAAAACAATCAGGACATCAGTTTTGTCTCACCATGATTTATTATACATACATTTATCATGTTATAATTTGAGAAGATTGAAGTGAAATAGATTTCAAGCAAAGATAAACGAGAGTTAACAAAAGTTGACGTTGGAGGTGGGAATGAGAATAAAGATACGCCAGTGTTAGTGTGAGTGACTGATTGACAGATGAATCAGGTATGACGAACAGTTAGTGAGTATAGAATAGACAAATAAAAAAATAATGGATGGAATATAACACTGTTATGAGTAGTAGTAGTAGTAGTAGTAGTAGTAGTTAACGAAAAACACCAACAACAAAAACAACTAGTAACACAAATTGTATGGAAAATCTATACAAACAGAGAATTCAAAATATGAGTGATTCTGTAGGCAACAAGCAGAATAAGTTAAGAATGAAACAGTGACAAAAGAATATATATATATATATATTTGTCAAGTTTAGATAATTGATTAGGTAATACAAGAATGATCTAATGCAGAAACAAGGTTCATCAGATAGCAACTACAGTAAGATTGAGTTAGAAAATTAGATGACGTAATGTAACTGACTAAAATGTTTCAACTGAGGCTGGGGTAGCAGAGGAGGTAATTACAGGCAAAGACTAAGTAGAAGTGGGGTAAAGAATAATCCCATTCAAATGAGAACAGAAATTGAGCAAATAAGTTGGATGACGTAGCATAATTAACTAGAAATCGAGCGTTGGTCAAGTCAGTAGCAGTGGTAATGAGGTGGAAAAATCAAATTGGGTTGGGTAGGAGTAGAGAACAGGAAAGTTGAAAATGTAAAATATTACAATTGAGAAGACAAAGTAATACTAATGAAGGGACAGAAAATAAAGATTAGGTAGAATTTACCTGTCGGGTGTTAAGATAGGTCACGTCCATTGCAAGTGTAGTGATTGAACGAACTTCTTCTGTAAGCAGAGTTCAGGATTTAGCGAGTGAATCGCCATTGCTTCTGCAGTTTGAACAAGTCTGATTCCTACACCTTTAGGAAGACTGCTTCGTATTCTTTAGACGACTTTGAAATTTGTTTGGGGTGTAGCTTGGTGTCCAGATTGTATCAGAAGTTCTAAAATGGAGGTGCGGGGACATTGTTTTTCCCCTTTGTAAAACCATGTTGGTAAGTGTTCGGTGTTGCGTTTGGGAAGTGAACGCTAAGTACAGCCGAGATGCCTGGCTTGCTCCACACGAACAGGTGAATTCATACATACACATTGATGAGGCTGGCCAGCAGTGGTAGTTTATCATTCACGCTCACATGAATCATAGGTTTTGTGGAGAAGGTTAGTCGTAGGTAGTTCAGGTGCGAAGAAGGCCTTCTTAAGTGACCGCGACACTCGATTTTTTAGTGTTTCCGCAGATGAATCTCCATTGAATTGAAGGTTCATGTGGAGTAGTTTCTTCGGGACGTTAAGCATGTGCGTCTTTTGTGGTCTAGGATTCATAAATTTTGCAATAAATCTTTCTGGATAACCATTCTCGACGAGGATTCTCTTGAGATTTTTCAGTTCATCTTCTTTGGTGTCCGGGGTGAAAATTTCGCGAACCCTGTTATACGATTAAAATACATAATCACAAGAGATATCTGATTCGAATACCCTACAACTCATATTCAATGTATATAATGATGCCATCTATGACTGTGACGGATTTGTTGTTTGAAGGCTACTTATTCTATGATTTAATCCCGATACTTATACTTATTTTGAACCTCACCTAGTTTACCAACTTCCTCGTTTTCTAGCCGGTCCCAAACCTGAGAAAAAAGAGGGGGGCCTGGCGTGGGGCTAGCCACCCTACACTACAAAACCAATCAAACCGCTACATAAACTTCAACGCACAGGAAAAATACTAAATATATTTTTAAAAAATACAGAAAACAATTTTATTCTTCGCTGGAATCGGAAAGGCGAAATCACGCCATAGGCTGGTGTAAGCCTTTGAGAAGCCCGTCAACCAACGTGTGTCTTCTCTCGATTAAAGAAAAAGAATAGGGACGTGAAACGTTTGTACAGTGTACGAGGCTGGAGAGGCTGCTCAGGTAGCCAAGAAAATTAGAAGATACGGTATGGAGGTGCTTGGAACCTGCTTGAGCGGACAGAATGAAGGTGGATCATTAATACTCTACAAAATCTGTATTTTCCGCCTGGATGATTTATGTCCCATATCACATAAACTCGAAGACTTACAGCCAGGCGAAAACCAACAAACTGGTGTTGAAGAGGCAGTCAGAGAAGACTTCAAGGACTTCAAGTCAACATGAAGAAGACGGATGAGATGAAAATGACCAACCAACAGTAACAACAACAACAACCAGCACCAATCACCATCAACGGAAGAGATTTGATAGAGGTTATTTCCTTCAATTATCCAACTAGGAACCACGGTGTCAACCATAAGTACACGGAACGGATCAAGATATCAAGGCTAGTCAGCCAGTCAGAGTAGGAAAGGCAAAATACGACTTCACTGGCCTGAAGCTAGTTTACAAAGCTTCTGCTTCACTCAACCACCCAGCATAAACAACAAAATTTGGATTTTCAACTCATATGTAGAGTCAATTAGTCACTTCTTTCATACACGTATCACAAAAAATAGGCTACTGTAAACTTTTATCAACTGACTCTATACTAAATTTCAAATGGTCAGTCGGTCGGTAAGAAAGAATTAGCAGATAAAAAACTCTTCAGTGGAACAAACCAACCAATAGGCGATTCTTCAAAAATAATGTGGAAGACAATGGAGATGGATAGATTCGGCATACATTGACGAAGCCGTCGAATGATATCACGAGCAATGCAGACTATTGCTTCAGGGGAACCTCTATGGGAAGTAATGAGTGAGTTGTCAATGTGAGGGTGACATTGGCGAGGAGGAGATGAGAGACCATGTGCAATCGTGGACCCAGTCAGCTGAAGAGGACAGCAGGTTTTTGGGAGAAAGTGAAGATGTTTTGTTGAAACCCTGTGTTGCACTTGGAAGCCGACGGAATAATTATTATAACACTTATTTGGATGTTTCTATTATTATTATTATTGTATCCTTTAGTTCCTAGAGGAACATAGGGCTTCAGCTGCGCACCTCCATTGACTTCGGTTTTCTGACAACTTTTTCACCCTGCTCCAGGTCTGTCCACATGCTTTCATCTCCTCCTCGCATGACCTCCTCCAAGTCACCCTTGGACGACCAACTCGCCGCCTCCCTTTCGGGTTCCACTCGAGCGATGGCTTGTCTAGTGATGTCACTTGATGGTTTCCTCAGCGTATGGCCAATCCATCTCCATTTCTTTCTGCCTATTTGTTTCACAATCGGTTCCTGATTGGTTCGCTCATTGCCAGAGATCCCTGTTGCTGATCTTTTCTGGCCATCTGATCTTGAGTATTGAGCGGAGACAGCTGTTAATGAAGGTTTGGAGTTTGTTTGAGATGCTCTTTATGACTCGCCAAGTCTCTGATCCGTATAGTAGCACTGACTTCACATTGGAGTTGAAAATCCGGATCTTATTTTTGATGCTGGTTGCTGTTGACCTCCACACAGATTTAAGAGTAATGAAAGCTTGTCTTGCTTTTCCGATTCTCGCTTTGATATCCTCGTCAGTTCCCGCCTGTAGTTGAGACGATGCTTCCCAGGTAGGTGAAGGAGGTTGTTTCTTTCAGGTTCTTCCCATTTATGCTTATTGTTGTCTGTTGTTGTTGTTGCTGTTGATGTTGGCTAGGAATCTTCATTATCTCTGTTTTATCTATGTTCACGTGAAGTCCTATCTTTGATGCTTCTTCTGCCAACTTGTTACTTTTCACTTGCATATCTTCCAGTTTATGGGAAATCAGACATATATCATCGGCGAAATCCAGATCCTCCAAGTCTTTTGTGTCAGTCCATTTTATGCCTGTTCCCTCGTTGGTTGCCGTTGTCTGTCGCATTATCCAATCAATTGCAATCAGGAAGATCATTGGTGATAGTAGACAGCCTTGCCTCACTCCCGTCCTCACTTCGAAGGCTTCCGTAAGTTTCCCGTTGTGGATTACTTGGCATGCAGCATTGTCGTATAACTGTTGGATGAGATGTATAATTGTCGATGGGACCCCGTAGTAGCGAAGTAGTTTCCAAATGACCTCTCGATCGACGCTGTCGAAGGCCTTTTCAAAGTCGATGAAGTTGAGATAGAGAGGTGACTGCCATTCCAAGCTTTGTTCAATGATGATCCGTAGAGTGGCGATTTGATCAATACATGATTTGTTTCTCCTGAATCCAGCCTGTTCCGGACGAAGTTTTTCATCTAGGGCTTGTTTGATTCTCTCCAGGATGATGCGACTTAGTATCTTGCTTGGAATGGACAGAAGCATAATTCCACGCCAGTTTTTACATTGACTTAAGTCTCCTTTCTTTGGAAGTTTGAATAAGTAACTGTTCTTCCAATCCTCGGGTACTTTGCCCTCTTTCCACACCTTCTCCAGCAGTGGTGTTTCTACTGACTGTGTAATCATTATCCGTTTTTCACCTAGACTGTATATCACCATTCTAACATTTGCATTTCGTATGATGAACTGATCCCCACTAATTGTCTTTCTAACTGTTTAGTCTATAATTTTAATACTTTTCTTTATCGTTGTACGATAAAATTGATAATGTGTCGTCTTACGACTGAGATTTTATTTGGGTAGATGAAGGTCATTCTAACCTTGTGGCATGTGTCAATGACAAGTAGCTAAAATTGAAAACAACATTCCAAATCAGTGTCCACAGTTGTAGAAACGTTTATTTCTCAAATCTGGATCTAGCTTACGTTGTGGTCAGGAAATAATCTCATAGTCTAACCTTAAGAAGATCAACAACCAATCAGAATAGTTTATTATCCACTGACCACCAGTGTCGACCATAAATTTGGCTGAAAATGTATTAATATGGTGTGATTTTCCTCAGTAAAATAGTCCCTTACCAAGCTCTCTTCTGTTAACACTTTGAGCTGGCTTCGAGAATTGTTTGGTGAGTAATACTTGTGCGTAGAGTTTTAATCCCACCATTTCGGCAGTGTTCTTCTTGATTCGCAAGTACTTTACACAATTGATTTTGGCTAAATAATTCTATTGTATAATAGTTGTTTTATAACTGAGAACTTAGTTTTGATGTTATCTCAAAAAACTGTCTTTTCCACTGTTGTCGGGATATTTTATGATTGTGCGTAACTCAAAGAAGTTTTGGTCAGCTATACACTAGGACACAGAGATCAGTTTCCTACATTCAGACCACAGCATGCAGGTTATGGTCGCTACAATCCTATGGAAAGCCATGCATGCTGTCCGGTTTCAACTCAGCCGATGCACAACTAAGCGTCTCCTGGACAACAGTAAGTTAGGAATAGATGATAAGTCAGGCGTGAAACTAGTGTGACTCTACTGCTAAAAACGATAGAAGCTTCTAAAGCTAAAGCTCAAAGTCCTATGTTTTAATCGGATTGCAAAGAAACAACCAATGAACTAACCTTTCTAAGAAAAATTCTGTTTAGAAGAAGAATGGCAAACACGATAAAAAAAAGACAGTCTTTGCAGAATCGCTAGAAGAAGGATTTTTTCAGCCTACTGTTACTTTTCAACAACACAGCGTATAGTAGTTCTCACATGAACGAGCCTGTATGCATGCCAGTTCACCTGCTTCTGTACAGCTATGTATGTCGGTCATTTGACAAGTGTTTTTCTCAAATTCCTTGAAAGAATATTAATCTGTATGATGGCTAAAAGGTAAAAAATGGTCTATATGAAGCTCTGTAATTGTATATCTTGTCGACTCTGGTCCCCCTTGAGAAAATCTATATTATTATATTATTATTATTCCCTTGGGTTCCGAGTGGAGCATAGGGCTTCAACAAAACATCTCTAATTCGTCCTATCTTCTGTAGTCCTCTTCATCTTGAACTACGGTTGTCCACAATCTCTCACCTCCTCCATGTATTACTCACTCTGCCGACAGACTCTTTGTTTCCTATCCAGGTTCTGCTCGAACTATGGCCTACCTCAAGATGTCATTCGACGGTCACTTCAGTGTGTATGCAATTCATTTGGGTTTCTTTCCAAATATTTTTTTGGGAAACATGTTCTTTAATGGTTCATTTCCGGAGTTTCTTGTTGCTAATTCTCTCTGGACAGGCATCTGGTTTTCGTTGTGGAGCCGACAAAGGCAGATGTAAGAAATGTTTTGCTTACGTGGGCACCACGTTTCTGACGTATTCCCGGAGAATTGACCTGGCATTTATGTTGAAAATTCCATACTGACTTCAGAAGGATGAAGATTTGTCTTGTCGATCCAATCTTGGCTGGTTTAGAAATCCTCGTTTATGCCCAACTTTAGGTGAAACGATTCTGCCTAGATGAGTGAAGAAAGTGACCTCTTTCAAATTTCTTCCATCGTTAGTGATTGGCGCCGTTCGCTGTTGTTGTTGGTTGATTGGTTGGTTGATTATCTTCACTACCTCCATCTTCTTTACCTTTACCTGAATTTCTGTCGTTGCTACTTCTTCTTCTTCTTCCAGTTTGTTGGTTATCACCTGTGTGTCTTCAAGTGTTTTCTTGACATTCGACATAAATCATCCGCACGTGAAATTCGGATCTCCTAGAGTCTCCTTGTCAGTTCAACATGTATTGCTGTTCTCTTGCCCCTCCTGCGATCTTCCTCATAATCCAGTCCACCACACTTACGAATATCGTCATGGTTGGTAGTAGTCAGGAGGCCTTGTCTCACTCGTATATTGACTTCACTGAGGTTTTCGACCTATATTAGGTGCGGTTACTTGATGTAGCACTCACTGAGACAGTATTCATAACTGGAAGACAACGTTTCAATCATAATTTAATGTTCATAATCATTTCAATGGAATCACACAACTTGACAATTAACTTTATACACTTCTACTCCGGCCTGTTGTCGATTGTCATTTACCATATATCCAGTAAATGCGTTGCGTCATTTCAACTGCACATGTTTCTGGTTTTGATTTAATGAAAACATAAATTTGGTGACTAACCTTTCTCTTAGAACAAGACATATAAGCGAAGAATATTGTTGTTTTCAATTAGATCTTCTTCAGGCTTTACTCTAATTTACGTAGATTTATATATAAAAATTTTTAACCAATGACGGTGATTTTGTGAATCAAATAATAATAATAATGTGGTAAATGTTTTGAACGAAATTAATAACGGTGATTTCAATGATAACAAAATATTGATAATAAGGTTTATGCACGTGGTGATAAGAATAACAGTAGTATATGTATATATGTGTATATGTAGACAATTCAATAAATAAATAAATAAGGTCAAATCATAAAAGTTATGTAATACTAAAGGTGAAGTGGACAGATAATCAGAGTTTAAATAAACATCATAAAAATACGAAGGAGATGGAAAATAAGAAAGCGTAGGAGGGTTTTGAATAGAATTCACCTAGGCCAAGGGAGAGACAAAGGTATAACAAACTTCTTTTTTTGTATACAAAGACTAGGATTGTTCTCTTGAATTAATTCCCATAGCTTCGGCTATGTGTAAAAGACGGGTTCTGACTCCGTTCGAAAGGCTCGATGGAATGCAGTGGATAACTTTGAAGGCACTATTTTTGTCCAGTTGCTGACCGCTATCAATCAAATGAGCCAAAATAGAACTTCTAATAGACTTTATTTGACCTTTTCCAAACCATGAAGGAAGATGCTCATCAATGCGTTTGTTAAGCTGTCTAGTTATTCGCCCTATATAGCTCTCTCCACAGGAGCAACTAAATTTGTAGATACACATAGAAGTGGCACAACTACGTAGCTTGTCTTTCATTTGAGCAATCATAATTGGCCGGCTGGAAAATGGCAAACAAAGGGTGGCTACAGTATAAGTCCGTTTTATCAATCTCGATAATCTCAGATGTAAGACTTCGCTAGCCACGTCCCCATTAAATTGCAGTTTCATCAACAGTTGTTTCGTTTTAACTGTTGTTAGTTTCTCTTTATTTTACCTGGTATTCATGTGTCTCCTTACAAATCTACTAGGATAACCCATTTGGACCAAAGTATTTTGGATGTATCCTAGCTCGTTTTGTAGGGAGTCATCTGTACAGATACGTCTTGCTCTATTCGTGAGGCATCTGACTAAATTGATTTTGTATCGGATTGGTACAAAACTGAGGAAATGTGTATATTGTCCCTCCACTTAACTGTATTACATTTTAAAAATGCTCACCTCATCCTACTCTGATGTTCGATTAAAAGCAAAGGAGCTGCTGTAATTTTTCTAGATTAATTAACTTATCAGGGTCAATCATATTAATTCTAATTAAATTGCCATAATCCCATAACCTTATTTCCCCCGATCCATTACTTCCACCTATGTATATGACCTCACAGTCATTACATGCTGTTTGATAAATTATATTATTTTGCTTAACTAGATCTATCTCTGTGTCCTTTGGTTGGTTAGAAATGTCACCTATATTCCACCCATTATTACGATAAATCTTACTCAAGGCTTTAGATGTTCCATTTTTACATGTTAATACTATGCAAAACTTTGAATTTTCGTTTCATCATTTATTTCTTCTGATCTTCTAATTAGACACCTGGCTCGATTAAATAAACATTTGGTTAGACCTATCTTTACCAATTTTCTGGTGGAATGAATCAAAGCCGAAGTATTTATCAGAATGTATTGATTTCTGATACAAATTGGTTTTATTTTGCAGTCTAATATAGCTAAGCCACTCTATTCATTCATTTTCTAACAGAGTAGTTGTTATGTTTCGCAATCAAAAACTGGGATTGAAGCAAGGACTCCGAGTTGGACATAGACGCGCTTGACTACACATTAGACGATAGGCAGGCAGTAATAATTGAGCAAGAACACGCACAATGACATGAACCGCCAAGGAATACAATAATATTTGATTCAAAATATCACTTGGCATATGTCAGTAAGCTCATAATCATGATCAATTAAATATAATGGCATTGTAATTGTAAAACTAAGCAGTACCAAGGAAAATCTAAGACAGGAAGTGAGACACATAAAAGAAGCCTTGAAACTTAATAATTACCCGGATAAATTAGTCAGGAAATATGTAAGGAAATGTAAAAATAAAATAAATAATGATAATAATAATATTAATGACGATTCGCATGCTGAATATGTGCAAGACAACACCAACAATAAGGAATCTAAATCATCATCAGTAATTCCATACAAGGAAGGAACCTCGGAAACCACATCACACAGAATTCTCAACAATCCACGAAGGAATAAAAGTGGCTTTCAAATTGACCCCACAAACTTAATTAGAAACAAGCTTTGTCGGTCAAATGGTGGATCCTGTGGAGACTTTGAAACAAAACAATTCAGATTATCTAATACCCCGCTGGAATGATTGTCAGGTAGAATACATAGGTCAAAGTAGTAGAACAGGGACAGCCAGTCAGACTAGCCGAACATAAAAACCTAGCTAAATCTAGACTGGTTGACCCGAATAAGAAAAGAAATCTAGAGAATAGTTCAGCTATAGCACTACACCACATGCAATTACACACAACCATACAATAGAATGATGGGATAGGATGACAGTTTTAAAATCTAATGTCACAGGGTGAATGAACGGAGAGATTGATAACAGAGGTTCGGTTTATCGAATCAATTGGAAATACATTTAACAGGAATGATTCAACACCTGTCCAGGCAGATATCTGGAAAATTCTACTACCATAACGACGACAAATAGGAGAAGACAAAGAAAACTATAAAAGTCAAGTTTCAAAGTCGTGTGATTACAATTGATGAAATGATTATGAACAGTAATAAATTTTGTTCGAAACGTCATCCAGTAAATAATAATACTGTTTCATCACTGTGTGATATATCTAATAAACAAACTAATGTGGCATTGTAATTAGTTGTGATCTCTGAGGTAGTTGGATTAATTGCGGAGCTTTTGTCGTCCTCATGGACAACATCTTCAGTGCAAGTTTTAGCAGAAAATGAATTGATTTAAATTCTCTTCATGAATGATAGAACTGCGTCTTCTGGTTACCATCTTTGTGATTGGTTATCGATTTATATTTGTTTTACTCATTTTTTATTGACTTGGATTTCAAAACTTTCTAGTCAAATGATGTACTTTATATAATTTAAGTGTTGGTTTGTAGGGATTTGGTTGATAGGTTGCAGGATTTCATCATGAGCTGACATTAGTTAGAGAACCATTGGAAAACCAGGGAGTACTGGACAGCTGTTTCGTCCTAGTTTGGGACTCTTCAGCAGTACGCACCCACCGGGATTCGAACCCAGGGCCTTCCGGTTACAAGGCGAGCTCGTATACCATTAAGCCACTGGGAACCGATTCAATGGTCCTTCAATTCGAACTTCTGCCAATTCACGAAATAGCGCGACCGCTAGCCAATGTCTACGGCGAGTATTTGTCCTCACACCCAACCTGCTGCACCCTACTGGTCACGACTTCCTTTTGGAACCCAGGTAACTACCTACCTGAATAGGACCAGTCGCCAGTGAGCATCTCATTGGTATTTAAGTGTTGGTTTGTAGGGATTTGGCTGGTTTCAGGATTTCATCATGAGCTGATATATAAGTTGGTAGATTTAGTTTAGATTATTTTCTCTATTATAATGGCTTTGTTTCACGTGGACGAAATTCTGACTGTGATACAGTTGTGTTCTCTGAGGTAGTTGGATTCCTTATTTGCGAAGTTTCCATTGCCCTACTAAGCAACATCTTCCACCAGCGCATACTTCAATTTATTGAAGTGAGCTTTTAGATTTCTCCACGAGTTTATCAGTCATCTCTCCTAGTGACTGACCTTGAACGTGATTGTTCGTTTTTGCATATTTTCATGCCCACTAAGCTACTTCTGTTGATATTGGTGTTGATTGTTTCTTTGACTTGAACTTTGACCCTTTGTGTGTGAGATTTCCTTCTTATCTTATGGTAAATTTTGTCTATATTGATAGTTTTATTAATTTAAGATTCACTGGAATACCAGGATTCTGAAGATTCTCTAGCATTCTTGGTGTTTTCTCTGTCTAATATTTTAATGTTTTCCAAGTCGAATTGATGTCCATGGTTGTCTGTGTGTAATGATATGAGGGAGTGGATGAAATGTTTTGGACGTCTTCCAAAAGAATGGATATCCACGGAGTTTTATTCAGAGACATAGACCCTATTCCAACCTATCAAATCAAATGCCCCCCCGTAAAGGAAAGCACAAAGAAAATCACTCTACCATATATAAAGCACATCTCAGAAATCACTGTAAGACTCTTCAAACCTTTAGGAACTGAAGTCGCACATAAACCAACAAAATCACTCCAAGTATTGGTTTTGTAGGGATTTCGTTTGGTTGGATGGAGGATTTCATCGTGAGCTGACATCAGTTAGAGAACCACTGGAAAACCTGGGAGTTCTGTACAGATGCTTCATACTAGTTTGGTGGGTGCATACTGCTAAAGAGTTCCAAACAGGGCGAAACAACTGTCCAGTACTGCCAAGTTTACTAGTGGTTCTCTAAGTGTTATCAGCTCATGATGAAATCCTCCATCCAATAAAATCACTTCACTCAGTTCTATGTCAACCAAAAGACTCAACAACGAAATTGGTGTTTCCTCTGTCTAATATTTGAACCAAGAATGCAAGAGACTTTTTAGAATATTACACATAATAGAATGTATAGAATCCTGGTATTCCAGTGAATCGTCAATCAATAGACCTATCGACATAGACAAAATTTAGCAAAAGATAGGAAGAAATCTTACACACAAAGGGTCAAAGTTAAGCTCAAGGAAGCAATCAACACCAATATCAATAGAAGTAGCATAGTGGGCATGAAAATAAACAAAAACGAACAATCACGTTCAGGGCCACCCACCAGAAGAATAATTAATAAAATAATAATTTTTACCTTCACGTTCCCAGTGGAACATAGGGCCTCAAGCTAGTGGCTTAAAGTTTCTGTAGCAGTGTTTGTTTTTACAGGATGGGGTGGCTAGCCTCATGCCCAACCTTTCCTCTTTACCACTCTCACTACTGGCTTAGCAAGGTAAAGGAGTGCGCCAGCCGGGTTTGAACCCCGGACCACGTGCATGGTCGGCGAGTGTCCAAACCGCTATACCACCGAGGCACACCCACCAGGAGAGATGATAGATTAGCTCGTGGAGAAATCTAGAAGCTCACTTCAACAAACTGAAGTATGTGTTGAAGGAAGATGTTACCTAGTGGTGGGGCAATGAAAGCCTCGGAAATAAACCATCATCCAGCTACATCAGAGAAGACAACTACATCAAAATCATCCACCTGAGCTAAACATCTTCTCCATCATATCTGAATTATGATTAGTTCATTTTCATACTTGATATCGATCACTTAATTTGGCCAATTCTGATTGGTTTGTGTCTCTCTCTACATTACACACCGACCACAATATCAGACATGAATTGGATCTCATCTACTCTACTGAGCTTATATGCATGAAGAACTCAATGTTGCGACATACAAATATCAACAAAATGGACGTATAATCCATATATCTTCATCATAAATAACTCTAAGAGTAGGATTAAACGTCCTAATTCTGTTTTAGCTAATAACATTTAACATTTATAAACAATGATGGCTTAACAACAATTCATTTCGCTATTATTATTATTATTGCTATTATCCTTTTTGCATTGTTGCCATAAAAGAGTCATTTTCATTTCTTGTGATCTATATCTCTAACGGTATAGATATAATGGATGTTTGTCTGCTGAAAACTAAATTTTCTTTTCTTCATTTTGTTCTATGTTCATTTTGAAACAATGTATAGTCAGAAAGTCTATCCGCCAGGTTCACTCCCTCCCTCTCTCTGTACAAACATATATGTATATGCTTTTAGTCATTACTGTAAGCTTTATTATACCCTGAACAATCTAAAATTAGTTAACTCCCAAAACATTCATTAAAAATTCATTTTCATTATTAATCTCATTTTTTGATGAATGTTTAATTTTTTCCAACATTAAACAGACGACATAAACTAAAGCTGAAATGAGAAGCTATTTGCTATTTCTAAGTTTATAAATAAAACAGAAGTTTTACGCGCATTGTCTGCCTTTCTTAATCCACGTTTTTCATTGCTTACCAGTGAGTAAATTTGTGTTGAAGTAAAAGATGGTTAAACTGTGTATGTGTACGTGTGTGTGTGTGTGTGTGTATCCACGAGTTCATTGTATCTCATCATGTCATAATAGTAATAATCTATCTTTCTGTGTTAAAATATGTTGTCAAGATACTTAACCCTAAGTTCCTATTATTTGCAAAGACTCTCCGATCAGATAATTACTATGACTCTTTCTCGACATTAACTCCCCAAAAACACCAGTACTTTAAGAAAGAAGTTGTATTGTTTGGCAATTAAAGTCTAGATAAGTGTACAAGTCTATAAATAAATGTTTCATACTAAAAATATGATATACTTTTATTCATATTCTTTCGTCTTCTTCCAACTTGTACACGATTGAACTATTCACACCTTCGAGTTGCCCGCCAATGGCTACCAGTTCCAATAAACAAACGTTTAATGTTCGTGTCCATTGACACATGTATATCTAGGAATGATTCACTAGGCATTATTACGCCATTGAGTTTCAAACGCAACATAGGACTTTAACAGCACACCTTGATTCCATATTAGTTTCTTTATTAGATATATCACACAGTGATGAAACAGTATTAGTATTTACTGGATGACGTTTCGAACAAAATTTATTACTGTTTATAATCATTTCATCAATTGTAATCACACGACTTTGAAACTTGACTTTTATAGTTTTCTTTGTCTTCTCCTATTTGTCGTCGTTATGGTAGTAGAATTTTCCAGATATCTCCCTGGATAGGTGTTGAATCATTCCTGTTAAGTGTATTTCCAATTGATTCGATAAACCGAACCTCTGTTATCAATCTCTCCGTTCATTCACCCTGTGACATTAGATTTTAAAACTGACATCCTATCCCATCAACCTATTGTATGGTTGTGTGTAATTGCATGTAGTGAATGGTATAGCTGAACTATTCTCTAAATTTCTTTTCTTATTCGGGTCAACCAGTCTAGATTTTGCTAGATTTTTATGTTCGACTAGTCTGACTGACTGCCTCTGTTCTACTACTTTGACCTGTGTATTCGACCTGACAATCATTCCAGCGGGGTATTAGATAATCTGAATTGTTTTGTTTCAAAGTCTCCACAGGATCCACCATTTGACCGACAAAGCTTGTTTCTAATTAAGTTTGTGGGGTCAATTTGAAAGCCACTTTTATTCCTTCGTGGATTGTTGAGAATTCTGTGTGATGTGGTTTCCGAGGTTCCTTCCTTGTATGGAATTACTGATGATGATTTAGATTCCTTATTTTGGTGTTGTGTTGCACATATTCAGCATGCGAATCGTCATTAATATTATTATTATCATTATTTATTTTATTTTTACATTTCCTTACTTATTTCCTGACCAATTTATCCGGGTAATTATTAAGTTTCAAGGCTTCTTTTATGTGTCTCACTTCCTGTCTTAGATTTTCCCTGGTACCACTCAGTTTTTGTGCTCTCTAATTTCAACATTTGACCAATCTTATTTTCAATGACATAAGATGGGATGATCTGAAGTTCAAGTATCTGTTTGAATATTTGGGTTTCCTGTAAACATTAATATGTTTAACTTCCCATCTTCTTTACTTTTTACGTTGCAATCTAACATTGGAAGCCACACCGCTTCTTGAATTTCCAAATCATAAGTGAATTGAATTGCCTCTACCTTCGAGTTGATACGTTCGAAAAATCTATCTATATCTTGTGTTCTAAGTACAGTGAATGTGTCATCTACATACCTCCACCATACCTTTGGGGTAGGGGTGCACGTTTCAATCGCTATGTTTTCCCACCTATCCATGAATACATCTGCTACAACTGGGGATATTGGTGACCCCATCGGAACTCCCTCAGTTTGTTTCTATACTTTCGTTTGGAATTTAAATACTGTGCAAGTTAGGCATAGCTACACTCCGAGCATTATGTCCTCATGTGGCACTTTTGTCCTAAGTTCGAGTTCTTGGTCAGAAATGAGTTCATTTCTGACTGCCTCTATAGCCATATCTATTGGTATGCTTGTATATAAACTGACAGTGTCAAAACTAACCATTTATTCTTCATTATCTAATTTTTAAATTATCTAATCTGTGTTTTAGTTCATAAGAATTAGTTAATCTAGATTTCGAGTGGATTTTTAGGGGATTTAATACCATGACTTACTGCCTCAATGCCCAAGTTTTACACACATATTATTGATTCATTACGCATTATTACTCCACTGAGTTTCAAGCACAGCATAGGACTTCAACAACACACCTTCACTTTGTCTTCTTCTGTACAGTCCTCTTTAGCTGGCTGGCTTCAAAATTATCCATAATCGCTCTAATCTCCTCTTCACACCCAAGGGCCTAGGGCATGATATCACGCATTTCGTCTCATTTTAGGACTTGTCAGCTGACTGTGCTTGCATTTTCAAGTGAGTGATAGTGTTCCCACAAGATATGAATACTGCTCCCACCATATATGGCCTCATAATTTGATGCTAGTGTCTTCAATTGTTCTTCTTCTATTCACTTGGTCATATAGTGTTTGAGACTAGAGAACACTTCATTAAGAATACATTCATCCAGTGTTATTTGTCTTTAAGCAACTCGCTTTGAAACTAAATCCACCCTGAAATCTGAAATAAATGACTACGAGACTAAAGTTGTTCCGGATAGGCTTCCTACACAAACCAAAATATTCATTTCACATCATGGAAAATATCGACAGGGACATTAGAGAGAAAAGAACAAGAAGTTCAGGAAAGATAGCGATCTTTCCGGCGATTTCATTCTCAAAAACAGCCGTACAATCGTATTTATTTCCATAAGTTTACATGGATACAATTATTATTTATTTAATTCCACATAGTAACGAAGGAGATAACAATTTTCAACTTGATATGAAAGTTTGAAGGTATGAATATAAATTACAAGGGGCTTAGACAGAAGATTACATAGGCTTAGAAAACGGTTACTACGTATGCAGAATTAATATTTGATAACTGGAGAAATAATTTTTAAGGCAAGTAAAAGGTGATAATTATTTTCAACCTGATATGAATTACAAGAGGTTTAGAAACAAAAGTTACACAGGGATAGAACGAATTACATGTATGAACAAAATGAGCATGGAAACAAATTGAAATAATAATTTTCAACATGAAATGTAACTTAGAAAGTATGAATATAGATTGCAGGAGGCATAGGAACAAAAAGTTACACAGGATTAGAATATAACTGTAGAATAGTTATTCTCAACAGATTACAAGAGTGAGCAAGAGGAGCATGGAGACTAACTTAAAATAACTGATTTTATAACTGAAAAAAAATGGGATGAATTGAATGAAGGCAAAGAGGGGAAATATACACAGAGAGAACAAAACGAAAAAAAACTGAAGGATAAGGAGACATACCAACCTAGGTCCATGGTAGTTGTAAAGGCTGGACTAGTTTCTTTTGAACACACAGCTCCGGCTTTTTAGTGGATAATGGTGAGAGCTTACGCAGTACAAAGAAGTCGGAAACACACTGCCTTTGGTGGATTTTTGTTTACTTTGTAAATGATTCTGAATGATAAGTCAGTTGATATCATGTGACAGGTATTGATGAGGTGTTCAACTTTGGCGCTTCCGATTGAACCAGTGTCTCCCCGTTGCAGCCATGCTGGATAATGTTCTTTAAAATATTTTTATAAGACCCGCATAGAAAGACCTATGCACCTAGCTCCACACGAGCAGGTTAACTGATATATGCACATTGAAGTGGTCATATACGGAAGTCTGTCCTTATCGCTGCTCTGAAGTAGTACTACGAGGATTAAGAGACCCGATGGCAAACGAAGACAAAATCAACACCATCTACAAGACAAATCTTATCAATTACGAAAATTACTATTTTGGACATTATGAAATTATCCTTTGATTTCTAATCGAAGAGCATAAACTACCTGTCAAAAAACGAGAAATGTATTCCTGTATGCCACTTCATATGGACAACTAAGAACTACAGTTTGTCTTGGAGGAATAAGGAGTTTTACACAGTACAAACTGCAAAAGAAGTAGGCTAATTGATAGAGTGGTCACATGGTATTGTTAGGTATTTTAATCCTCCTTAGATAGATTATATGCGGGTGATTCTGGTAGCGAAACAATTAATCTTAAGAGAATGTTTGGTTCGTGTGGTTTCGGTCTACCATAAAATCGAGATGAAACAGGTCCGTTCGATTTCATTGACCATTGATTTTGGTTTGTAAACTGTCCTGATTTCGTCAATTTCTTTAACGTTATATTGATTTTCTTCAAGATATTGATTTTTCTCAAATGGTCCGACAAAGTTTTAGGCTGAGAACTTCCTTACAACACTTATAGTGTATAATCGTGTATAAATACCCTTTTCTATACTGACTAGACAAGTAGAGGAGTAGAACAGCTTCATTTACAAGTGCTCAGTTTAACACGAAACAATATTTTTTGTCTACTTTTATCTCTTATGACAGAATACAGACTTCAATACCTTAACATATGCAGATTTTAAAAAAAACTTTTGGCACTTCAGCACTGATGAATTTAAACTTTAGTTATTATTATTATTATTATTTAACATAATTGTGAGTATTATGTCGTGCAAAAAGTGGGATGAGAGACTTAAACACTACATTTTTTTCTGAAGCTGCTTTAGAATAAGTGTTCTTGTTTTTCAGCAAGTTAAGTGATGCTTTATTTAAGATTACTGAATTCATAAGTTACATGGAAAAAATACTGCTGCCATTTTAACTTCTCGTTTAACTGGACATATGACTGTGGAGTGTTGAAGCCACATCCAGATTGAACAAATGAATGCATTTCGGGTTAGTAAGTTAGACAGTTGGACAAATATTGAAAAACACTTTTTAAGTTTTCAGCAGTATACATCCACCATCCATCCAGGGATCATATAATAGACCTTTAAATGACGAGGTGAGCTTGTTGACAGTTTAACCAGTAGGATGGAACCTAATGATCTATCAGTTCTAACATTTATCAGCTTGCACTCATATTGAAATTTAAGCGAAGAATACGCCTTCCTCGGAAAAAAGGAAAAATCGAATTCACATAGTGATTAGTGCGCCGATGGCACCAGTGGTAAGATGCTCGCCAGCCGCACCACAAGTGGTTCGGGGCTCAATCCCCATCCAATGCACTCCTTCCTCACCTCACTAAGCCAGTAATAAGACTGGTAAAGAGGGAAGGCTGGGCATGAGGCTAGCAACTCCATCCCGTAATCGTAAACACCACAGCTACCGGAACTTTAAGCCTCTAGCTTGAAGCCCTCCATATATTCCACTGGGAATGTGAAGCAATAAAATGCTTTTTTAAAATTAAAATGTATCGAATAATTCCATGGGTATCTGAATACTGACAACTAACAGACAATCTCTGGGAAGAATGTTATTTTTTTTAAATTTAATGTATTGGTTTCCAGTAGTAAACTGCAAACTGAGTTCGTTGTTATAACCAACAGATGAAATTACAGATTTTCGCTTATCGCATAAACTCATCACTGGAATCCTACCTTGTGAAATTGAGGGTTTATGGTTCACTTAACACTCAAGGATGATATGAATAGTCGTAAGAGAATAATGCTTTTGGCAAGCATCTCCTCCACAATTGACAAACAATATTTAGACTTTTATAAATGCTTCAACTTACTTCATTATTTTCAAGTATTCATCTTGTAAGGAACTTTGTTTGAACAAAGCAAGTGTAACAACAGAAGACAAGGGCCAGGCAACAGATCGTTTTATTATGAAAATCAACACGTATTTATACATATTTCAACTACATTATTATAGACAAGCGCAGTCATCTGATTGGTTGTTTATCAGAAGTTAGGCAGACAAACGCAGGCTTCTGATTGGTTGTTTCGGGATTCCTTGACAAATAGAGTTCTCTATCTGCGAATCATATTTTGCCACGTTAACTTTGCTGTGATTGGTTGTTGACTCAGCCTTGTTCATATTTTCTCACGGCCCATATTAGTGACCTAGACCTTAACGTAGATTAGTGCCAACCAATCGGCTAGCAGCCTGCTCTCACCACACAAGAACTACAGTTTTTGCAGAATAAAATGGTACCATCATTGTTTATTTCGTTGCCTTCTCGTCAGCTGCTTACAGGCCAAAGACAGTGCGTCGGTGGCACAGTGGTTAGGACTCTCGCCGACCATGCACATGGTCTGGGGTTCGAGCCCATGCCGACGCACACCTGATTTCTATGGTCGGCCTGCGAAATTTGGGCTACCGATATCCACGCTGAAAATACCATACTTGTACCAAAAATACAGTGTGGAATCAAGCTGTAATCAAAAATAAATAAATATATATATCTACGAAAAACAACTTTAACATACTGGCACGAAGTTCATTTTGGACAAAAAATCAACCGATCAATATATGCCTACAGTAATAATATATATATATATATATAATATTAAACACTATTCTGAACAATAATAATCACACACAATGGAAACTTTTCGGCATTACGTATTCAGATGAAGGAGAGATGAAAAATATCCAGTTACCAGGCAGGGCAAAGAAAGACTGACAACTGTTTCTTCCTAAATACACAAGTTAGGTTTCAGGCGCTTGATGGAAATGGCTTCTGCAAACCTAAGGAGAATTGAGCTCTTTAGCTTATTGATAATTTTGAACGACTTTTCAACGTCCACCTAATGACCCGTGTTAAGGAGATGCCTGATGATGGAACTGTTTAAATCATTTGTTCTTTTTAAACGTAAGCTTTTTGGTGCATGTTCAGAAAATCGTAGATATGCCCTCCTTTCTATCATTCCAATGTAACTGCTACCTCAGATTGGTTAGAGGATTTCATCACGAGCACACATAGGTTAGAGAACCATTAAAAAACCAGCGCTGTAATACTGGACAGCTGTTCCACCCCAGTTTGGAACTATTCACTAATACGCACCAACCTCAAGGATTCGAACCACAGACACTTCTCTTACAGAGCGACATTCTCCAAACAATAAGAAGGAAACCTCACGCACAAAGAGTCAAAGTTCAAGTCAAATAAACAATCAGCACCAATACCAATACAAGTAGCCTAGAAAGTATGAAAGCACACAAAAACGAAGAATCACGTTCATGGTCACCCACTAGGAGAGATGACTGTTAAACTCGTGGAGAAATCTAAAAGCTCACTTCAACAAATTGAAGTAGGCACGGAAGATTTTGCCTAGTGGTGGGGCAATGAAAGCTTCGTAAATAAACCATCCAGCCACCTCAGAGAACACAACTACATTAAAATCGACAAGAATGTCAGACCGAAATTCAGAGGAAAGAAACATTACTTGTTCCAATGAAGAAACTTTGCACTAGCGTGAATTTCAAGGGAGACTTGGTCTGTGATTTTCTCAAAAAAAGAATTTCAGCATCTTTGAGAAGAACGGTCTTAACAGTAG
Source organism: Trichobilharzia regenti (assembly GCA_944472135.2). NCBI lineage: Eukaryota > Metazoa > Platyhelminthes > Trematoda > Strigeidida > Schistosomatidae > Trichobilharzia > Trichobilharzia regenti. The sequence continues at coordinate 39,578,340 of OX235267.1, forward strand.
CGTTTACAGTAACCTTCCCCAGTTTTCAATTGGCTTACCGAAGCCTTGAAGACGAGACCTCATATCTGACTACTTTTGTGTTCACCCGTTCTTCTGTAGCCAAGTATATTCATCGTTAAATGCGGATCCTTCTCAACAGGGTTCAAGAACACTACCCAGATGGCTGCAAAGAGACAGTGCTGGCTCTCTATGGAATATGAAAGCTGAATACCTTATCAACACTGGCCATTCTATCCCAATAGACTCCTTCTTCTAAGTCATCTACAAAGTGAAGAATAACCTACCAAAGAGAGTACATTCTCGTCCCCTCTGCATTACTGAAGCTCTGGCCATTCAGTTAGATAAACCAGAGTTATGTGCACAAAAGAAAATTCTTCAACTTTTTCTGCTATCATGGTAACAACCTAATTGATTTCTGATATATTAGATAGTTTGGGGCAATCGGCGGGAAGTCTTGGAACTAGGTTTCGTGCTAGTTGGTCTTCATCAGCAAGACGTATCTGCAACTATGAAGGAACTCATCTCACTTCGGAGATTAAAACCCGTGTCATTCAGTGCCACCTACAGTCAGAGACGTTACCACTCAGCTAATCGGGCTCGCGATTGACCTCCCATAGGACTGTAGTGGATATTTTGATTGGACACTAGTAACTAGTGTGATGTGTCTAGTCCTTTCTTTGGTGCAGACTGAATTGTGCTTCTGTAGAATTCTTACATAATTCCATATTTTCTTCCTTTTCTATATATGCATCCTGATTATAACTCATTCTACATTAACTTATTCACCCTGTTACGTAACTCTAATACATTTACCCAACTGCTTTTATGCAGTGACTAAAACTAACAAATGCGAAATAAAGGCGAAGATTTGTAGCTCGTTTGGATTATTTGGAATTAGTGGTGTTCTTTGAGCTGGCTGGTTTTGCTTGCGAAGCTTTCGTCATCCTTCTGGAGAATATGTATTCATTGTAGGTTTTAGCAAAAAGCGAACTGGTTTAAATTATCCATGAATGTTATGTCTGCTGCACCTGCTGATTGGTAATGAACTTGACTGGTACCCTAATATGCCTATTTGTCCAATGTACCTTAGGATCTATTGAGCCACGCGATTATCATAAGACAAAAGCTGACCTGTAACTGTAAGATACTGTATTGTACATTGATTAGGAAAACGATACATGGTACATTATACAATTTCTTTACAACAATAAAGTCAGCTCAAAGTCGTGAGAAAAAATAATCGATCAGAAAGGATGATATACTGTTTTACGCGGGATCCTATCACCTCCCGTCCCCTACTGTAAAAGGTGTAGGACTATTTTTTGATCTGGATGGAGAAGTTTTCACTCTCAACCAAAAACAATTCTTGCTGGATTTAACTTATTTGAGGTAGAAGGATTCGGTGGCGTATGATAAGGCACCAGGAGACAGAATTCTATCACTAGTGAAGAGAATTTAAAACCTGTTTAATTTTATGCTAAAACTTCCGTTGTTGACGTTGATCAGAAGGATGAGGAAAGCTTCGCAAGCAAACCAACCAGCTCAGAGAACAGTACTCATTCCAAATTAACAAACATTATTATGTAGCTTGAAATCCCCATTGAGTCATATGGAAAAAAGAGAAGACGTTCAGCGAAGAGACTCTTTCCGGTGGTGAATTCATCCACATAGCTGTACAATCGCATTTATATATACATGAGGTTTGTCAAGTTTAGATAATTGATCAGGTAATGCAAGGATGACCTATTATAGAAACAAGGTTAATCAAACAGCGACTATAGTAAGAGTGATTACAGGATTTCATCAGGAGCTGACATTAGTTAGAGAACCATTGGAAAACCTGGAAGTACTACGCGGCTGTTTCGTCCTAGTTTGAGACTGTTCAGCAGTACGCACCCAACGCCATGATTCGAACCCAGGACCTTCTGGTTACAGGGTGAGCTGTATACCATTAGGCCACTGGGACCCGATCAAATGGCCCATGAATTCTGACTTCTGCCAATTCACAGCATAGTGCGACCAGAAGGGTGCAGCAGGTCGGGTGTGAGGACAAATACCGCCGAAGATATTGGCTAGCGGTTCGAACTGGGTTCAAACCATGCGCTGGGTGCGTACTGCTGAACAGTCCAAAACTAGGACGAAACAGCCGCGTAGTACTCCCAGGTTTTCCAATGGTTCTCTAAGTGATGTCAGCTCATGATAAAATTATGTAACCAATCAAATCCCTACAAACCAACACTTGAAAGTAAGACTGAGTTAGCAAGTTAGATGACGTAATATAATTGAATAAAATGTTTCAACTGAGGCTGGGGTAGAAGAGGAGGTAATTACAGGCAAGGACTAAGTAGAAGTGGGGTAAAGAATAAGGCCATTCAAATTAGAACTGAAATCGAGCAAATAATTTGGATGACGTAACATAAATGACCAGCAATTGAGCGTTGGTCAAGTCGGTAACAATGGTGATGAGGTGTAGAAATTAAATCGGGCGGAGTAGATGTAGGGAACAAAAAGTTTGAAAATGTAAAATATTACAACTGAGAAGACAAAATATTACTAATGAAGACTCAGGCAAAAAAAAGATTAGGTAGGATTTACTTGTCGGGTAATAAGATAGATTACGTCAATTGCAAGTGTAGTGAATGAACTTCTTCTGCATGCAGAGTTCAGGATTTAGCAAGTGAATTGCCATTGCTTCTGCGGTTTGAACAAGTCTGATTCCTACACCTTTAGGAAGACTGCTTCGTATTCTTTAGACGACTTTGAAATTTGTTTGAGGTGTAGCCCGGTGACCGGATTGTATCAAATGTTCTAAGATGGACCTGAGGGGGCATCGTTTTTCTCCCTTGTAAAACCATGCTGGCAAGTATTCGGTGATACGTTTGGAAAGTGAACGCTTGGTACGGTAGATATACCTGGCTGACTCCACACGAACAGGTGAATTGATACATACACATTGATGAGGCTAGCCAGCAGTGGTAGCTTATCATTCACGTTCACATGAATCATAGGTTTTGTGGAGAAGGTTAGTCGTAGGTAGTTCAGCTGCGAAGAAGGCCTTCTTAAGTGACCGCGACACTCGATTTTTTAGTGTTTCCGCAGATGAATCTCCATTGAATTGAAGGTTCATGTAGAGTAATTTCTTCGGGACGCTAAGCATGTGCGTCTTTTGTGGTCTAGGATTCATAGATTTTGCAATAAATCTTTCTGGATAACCATTCTGGATGAGGATTCTCTTGAGATTGTCCAGTTCATCTTCTATGACAGCTCGTCATTGTTGTTATCACCCTCTTCGATGAGAGCCCCAGACAGCTTTCTGTCACTTGTAAGCATCAAATTGAATTATTAAGTATTGGTTTGTAGGTTTTGATAACTATTATGTTAAAAAGAATTTTAGAAAAGAATAAACATTCTTTTTATTATTATTGTCTAACATTGGAATAAACTGAACTCTCCCCAAAAAAATTATTCACATTCATTGAATCTATTTCATTTTTGTTAAATTGTAACAATTTGTTAAATATTCAAAAAGTGAGGGGGTAGAGAGGTAGAATAAAAATTTACTCACAAGGGTTTTAAATTAAATTTGAAACAAACTGTTTTTCATCCTGAATATTGAGTAATATTCACTCGATTAGACAGGAAGGAATATATTGTCTCAGGTACAGAGAGAAATGTTGGACGTAATCGCTGTACTTATTATATGTGCACTGAAGCATACATGTAGATACCAACTTGACAACTACAAAATTCAAAAGCAAAAAAAAAATTGAGCAGAATTTTAGAGAAAAAAGTGCTTCAGTGTCTATTTTACGACCCAAAATTAACTTACTGTGGTCTAAAGAAGGCAGCGAATCGATCGATCTCTGAGCTGTACTGTATAGCTGATCAAAACTTCCTTGAGAAAGACAGCGAAAACACGGTTAGTCAATTTTACAATCTGTGGCTCTATTTAACAGTGATAATATTAAAAAATGAACACAAAATTACCCCACCGATGCCGTTGAACAGCTGTACGAACAAGAGAATGTTCTAAGTACAAAAACAAGCACTGTAGGATAAAATTAGTTAAACAAAAGTCAACTGTTAGAAGTTACCTGAGAATCAACAGTATAGTGGAATCGAAATTCTGTCCGTTCTCCTTTCTGTTTTCTTTCTTCTTGCATGATTCGCCTCACTGTGATGATGAAATGAACTTTGTTAAGTATGCCGATGATCTAACTGTTACAACATCTGTTAACTTCCAGCTAGACTGTATTAAGATGAACAGCTTTCTATCAGAATTTAGCAAATGGTCTTCGTCTAACGGCCTTAAACTAAATCCTACCAAATGTCAGACTGTTAATTTCAGTTTCGAATGTAAACGAAAGTTAATTGAAGCTGTTGATTCCTATGATCGTTGTAACATTGATGATACTGATAGAGAAATCAAGTCTGGAGTTAAGTATCTTGGATTATTTCTTTCTTCTGACCTATTCTGGTCTTTCCATGTCTTAGCGATTTCTAAAAGAATATTTCGTCTGACTTCTTACGTTAAAAAGTCAAGGCACTCAGACATAACGCAACCAACCACTCCTCTTACAGTTCGTCGACTCGTGTATGTTACCTATTCTTCTTTACTGTTCACCTCTACTTATTCTTTCCTGGATAAGTGGCACAATGCTTACCTTGCTGACAACCTTTAACATCTTGCGTAATAGGATATAATCTTTCTTCAGTAATCCTGGAAAAACTAAGGGGCAACAATAGAGAATAATAGGCAGGATGCAATAGTTAACGAATCGTAAGAGTAAGGGTTGGGTTATACCAGAAGGTCTTAACTTCTTGATGTAGAAGGTAAGACAGAATATTTTCTTAGAAATCATCAAGATATGAGACGACCAGGAAAGATCACCAGATAGAATGATGCCTAGGTATTTCATTTCATACTTGGTTTGTATATCTGTGCCACCTATGTTGCACACCTGGTGAGTGCTAACCAGTTTGTTTAGGTCAAATTTATGGCTTAAGGTGAAATTGACTGTTTGGCAATTAGAGGGATTTAAGGTGAGACCGTTTTGCTTGGACCATTGGCTGATTTCTGATAAAAAGCCATTTAGTTTAGAGCAGTCACTTTGACATTTGACAGGCAAAGAAACAGTAAGATCGTCAGCTGATTTGACAAAATTAATGTCACTTGAAGTTGGCAGGTCATGTAGAAAGAAAGAAAAAAGAAGTAGGGAGAGTACAGTACCTTGTGGTACACCAGCTTCAGTGAGAACAGCAGAGGAAGATTTACCTTTGTATACAGTGTACTGCATTCTGTTAGAGAAGTAGGAATGCAACCAGTTAAAGACCCAGGACTCAGTTTGTGTCATAGAGAGCTTATTTAGCAAGAGTTCAAGTTCAACTGTAAAGGGCACACTAGAATCAAAGAGAATATTCCCAACGAACGGGGTGGGATGAAAATTTCTGTCCACCAGAATCACATACGAATACTTCCTTCGCCCGACAGTCCAATGTCAGAACCGCCTTGACTCATTCAAATAAAATCGCTGTCGTAAAACAATACATTGTCAATGTATTATCCCACAACCACAAACAGAAACATGAAAATTAGAGATTCAATAGTGACAAAGTCGATGTATGATATACAAAATGTCAGAAGAATGATATACATCATATTTCAATAGTTTACATACAATGATAAATTTTGTTATTGGTAATATTTTGAGCGAAATTACTGCCCGTGTTCTCCTTACACATAAACAGCCATGTCGACTCAATAAATTCCACTCATGGAAATAGAGAATGAAATTGGGGAACTTCCGATGTCAGATTGCAAAATACAAAGAATAACAAATGGTAGCATAAACAAAAACGACGCTATATACAGAAAAACCACACACTCTGGAAGATTCCTTAATTCTTCACTCAGCTCATCCACTCACTGTAAAATGAGGATTAATACAAGGTCTTGCAGATAGAACACGTAGACTTACAACAACACCAGAGGGACAGGGTAAAGAAACAAACGTCCTATTCAAAATGCTACTCGAAAACAAACACCCAAAAGAATTTATAAAAGATAATATATAAAAAAGATGGTGCGTCGGTGGTATAGCGGTCAGGACGCTAGCCGATCATGAACATGGCCTGAGGTCCGATCCCCGGCCGATGCACTCCTTTACCTCACTCAGCCAGAAGTAGAGTTGGTGAAGAGGGGAGGTTGGACATGAGGCTAGCAACTTCATCCTGTATAAATAAACACTGCTACAGAAACTTCAAGCCACCAGCTTGAAGCACTATGTTCCACCGGGAACGTGAAGGGAAAAAAATAGAAAAAAGAGAAAAAAGGGGATAAAACCGGAGAATAATAAGATGGAAGAATGCAAAAAAAACAGTCACAATACTATATAAAATGGTTCATAACAGGCAATTCAAAGACACCTTAAAAATATCGGCATTTGCACAACGTTTAAACCGACGAATCTAATCAAAAATAAAATAAATCCACTGAAAAATCCTATAAAAATGATGGATAAAAACAATTTGATTTACAAAATATCTTGCGCTTACTGTCCGACTAAATATGTGGGGTAAACGTCCAGATCACTCAAAATAAGAGTGAATGAACATAAACGTCTAACCGAAGGTCAACCAACAGGAACACAAGCTTACAAGAATCTTGAAAGAAATTCATCGATAGCTGCACATGTATGGGACAAGAACCACAATATCGATTGGAACAATGTTTGTGTATTCTGAAAGGTAATATGAACAAATGGAAAGAAAGACTTATAACAGAATCGATAATCATTAAAGTCACACCGGATACATGTAACAAGGGTGACTCAGTACAACTATCAACAACTTGGAATATAATTCTGAATACAAAAAACATGAATGAGCAAAAACTTTTTGCCGTTATATTATTTTATTTATTTAACCTGTTTCCGTTCAGCTTTGACTATATTACTTTTTTTATCAAGGCTAGTTATTACATTTAGTCATTGCATATTGCTGAGACATGCAAGTCACTTCCACTTAAGCTTCTCTATTACTTTTATCACCATTATTTGCATTATGGTTTTATTATTCCCTAGGGGGTTCCGAGTGGAACATCGCCATTTCGCTCTATTCACTACAGTCCTATTCAGCTGACTGACTGTACGATTTTCCATAGGCTTTCTTGACAAAGTTAAACTTTAAACACCAATAACAACCAATCAGTGAATGACCTTGAACCAACCAATCACAAGACAGAGACATTTTTGGTTATAGAATACATATATTTATGAACTGCATAAAACTGTCACATAGGGTAAACATCTCCCAGTTGACCATACGAGTATCAATGGAAAAGTTATATCACATCCTATACATACATTCATCCTTTTTTTTCCTTCACGTTCACAGTGGAACATAGGGCCTCAAGCTAGTGGCTTGAAGTTTCTGTAGCAGTGTTTGTTTTTACAGGATGGGGCTGCTAGCCTCATGCCTAACCTTTCCTCTTTACCAGCATTATTTCTGGCTGAGTGAGGTAAAGGAGTACATCGGCCGGGGATAGAACCTAAGGCCATGCACGTGGTCTACGAGCATCCTAACCGCTGTGCGACTAACGCATACATTCATCTAAATGACTGCAAATTACATCGCTTTGTGATCCATGAAGAGCTCTAATTCTGTTTCTTAACCTTCCTCAAAAGCCATAGAAAGAAGTGGTTTGGTTTCCCGTAATGGGACCACAAAATCCTTAGAATGGTCCACTTTGTGCCGAACATATCCCAGTTATGACAAGGAGAAATAATCTTCCCACTCATTGGTGTGTATTGTAGATCCTTGCTTCACCAGTCGGGTAATAATAGGTATTAAAGTACCTGACTGTCTGCTATCCTCTCAAAGAATACTTTCTGTAAAGAGGCATCATATTAACCAATCAACCAAACATTATAAGCTGATTCTTAACCATAGTTGTATTTTTTCTTTAATAAGACAGTTCATCTACATGTACGACGACACCTTCTACCTCCAATGAGGAAGTAAGGCTCCCCACTTTCGAGCATGCTATATCCCTGCGGTGCTGGTACCACTGAAGTGTTGATACGAGATTCTTTTCAGTTTCATCAGGCACCTCTCACAGGCTGTTTCAAAACTCAGTGATTACAAATATACAATACTGGAGATAAGGACAGATGAGATCTGGCAAAAGATGTTCTTACGAAATATTAGAATCATCAGCTTACCATCCCTGACACTACCTCGTCTCAAACAAATTTCACAACGATGCACATGTCGATCAACAGATCTGCTGAAGCTTTTAATAGTCATGACACTTCTACATGAACAAATATATTGTTTCATAATCAACTGCACATCTAAGCAATACTGGATGACTTGCTCCTTGCCGAATTGCAAACACAGCTGCTTTAGAGCAGGCATCTGACTGAAATCGAGCGGAGCAGATGCTTCAACTCACGTGAATACAACTCATTGGACCATTTAAGGCCAGTGGCGCGGTGCATTCCACTGGTAGTTAGTGTTACTTAAAGTTTAACTTTGCCACTTTCATTTCTTATTGACATGATCTCCTCAATGACAGCACTGATCACCAAACTCGCCATTTCACACTGATATTATGTTCTATGGTCTGTTTTTTATGCGGTGTACATTCGATGAACTCCTCTGGTACACATCCAATCTATCTCCACTTTCTACTGCATATTTATTAAGTGGTAGGTTCTTGGATGGTTCTTTGTCAAACTTCTGTGTTGCTTGTGGTTTAATTCTCAGCAGACAGTAAATCCGCTTGTTGATGATGTTTTCAGTGATGCATGTGTTAAGTCACTGAGCCATATAGAAGCACTGACTGACTATACATGAATATTGATTTCTATATTGATTTCAGAGTAATGAGGGCCTATCCCACTTTTCCAAGAATCGGAAAGGCAAGATACGCCTTCATCAACCTGAAGCCAGTTTGAAAATCTTCCGCACTCAGCATAAGCAATATGATACACATTTTTAACATCAATGTCAAATCGGTTCTTATATATACGAATCAGAAACATAGCTAGCGTATCAGGTAAAAGGATTTCCAACAGGCCAGTGCAGAGTTGCATCAACAGCTGTTTTTGCCCCTATACTGAAGATCAAATGGCCAGAAAGAATCAGCAACAAGAAACTCTGACTAGGAACAAACCAACCAAGAACCGATCGCTCAACAAATATGTAGGAAAAAGTGGAGATGGATCAGGTATATATTGAGGAGGCCGCCCAATGACACCGCACACAATGCAGGCCATTGCTCGAGTACAATCCTTATGGGAAGCGACGAGTGCGTCGTCGGTGTGAGAGTGACATGGAGGAAATGAGAGATTATGGGCAATCGTGGACGCACATGAAGAGGATGACAGAAGATAGGATAAAGTACAGATGTGTTGTTGAAGCCAGCCCTATGTTCCACTCGAAACGAAAAGGAATAATAATAATAGTAAAAATAATCCCACTTTTCTGATCCTGACTATTTTTGACATCCCAATCTGTGCTGCCCTTATCTGAAACGATGTTGTCCAGTAAGTGAAGTTAATTTCATTTACATCGTCCCCATTGACAGTGACTAGATTTTGTGCTTTTTATTTAGGCATTCAGATATTTTGGAGAAGATTTTTAGCTCAGATGAGTGATTCTGATGTCATCGTGTTCTCTCAGCTGGATAGTTAATTCGCGAAGCTTTCATCACCCTACTAGGCGACATCTTCAGCGCATACTTTAATTCGTTGAAGTGAGCTTTTCTCCACGAATTTATTAATCATCTCTCCTAGTGGGTGAACTTTGACGTGATTGGTTGTTTTTGTGTGCTTTTACACCTTCTAGGCTACTTGTTTTGGAACTGGTTGTTTCTTTGACTTGAACTTTAACCCTTTCTGATTGTGAGATTTCCTTCTTATCGGTTGGTAAATTTTGTCTATTTCGATGTGTCTATTGATTGACGATTCACTGGAATACCAGACAGGCTTCTAAAAATTCTCTAGTATTCTTTTTGTTTCCTCTGTCTAATATTTGAACGCTGGTTGTCCCAGTCGAATTGATGTCCGTAGTTGTCTGTATGCAGTGAGGTGATATGAGGGAGTGGGTATCATGTCTTTTGACGGCTAACTTATGTCGGTGGATGCGAAGACGAAGAGGACGTCCACTTTGGCCAATGTAGTGTTTTTCGCAGTTGTTACAATTTATTTTGTAGATGATATTGGTTTTATCTTCTTTCGTTGTTGAGTCTTTTGCCATAAAAGACTTCTCATAAATCACTGCAAGACTCTTCAAAACTTTGGGAATTGACGTCGCACACAAACGAAAAAAATCACTCACTCAGGTCTATGTTAACCAATACATGTAGCCTACAAGGTGTGAAAACACACGAAAACAACCAATCACGTTCAAGGTCACCCACTAGGAGAGATGATTAATAAACTCTTGGAGAAATCTAAAAGCTCACTTCAACGTATTGAAGTATGCGTTGAAGATGTCGCCTAGTGGTGGGGCAATGAAAGCTTCGCGAATTAACTATCCAGCTCAGAGAACCACATCAGAATTTAGGCATTGACATCATTTCTATCTTCTTTGTGTTCACCTGAAATTCTTTCTTCTTTACCTGACCCTTCTGCCAAAGGGTTGATTTTCAGCTGTACAAATCTTTGACTTTGTGTAAAAATATTAGACATAAATCATCCACGAAGTTCAGATCTTCTAGTGGTAAAGAGATTTCTGCACGCCAACAACAATAAATCAAAGACGAATTCAGTGGCGTCTAATTCTACTTAAATATTCACAAGTAGATCACTTATTACAATGTGGTCGACAAACGGACTCATAAGCGTTAGCCTGAATGATCCTTTAGTAACATTTTTAAACAAAAGTAAATTACATTTCACTAAAATGTGTTTCTTTGATGATAAACCAACCAATTAATCTTGAGTGATGAACCTGCGTGAGTAAAACAATATTAAAGGCAGTCGAATCATTCCGCCCCCTTTTCAGCAAATAGGTCCCTTGAATAGGTAGGTACCTTTATACTGCCATGATAACCAGTTTGGCGTTACTCGTTTATTTGTGGCTCACAGGGGAATGCTAGTCTCTAGTGAGATTCATCAACTGAATGTTTTTGATGTGGTTGTGTTGTCTGAGCTGCATAGTTAATTGGCGAAGCTTTCATTGCCCCACCACTAGGCGACATCTTCAGCGCATACTTCAATTTGTTGAAGTGAGCTTTTAGATTTCTCCACGAGTTTAACACTCATCTCTCCTACTGGGTGACCTTGTACGTGATTGGTTGTTTTCGTGTGTTTTCACACCTCCTCTGTTAGCCAGAGGAAACAACAAGAATGCTAGAAAGTTTGTAGAAGCCGAGTATTCCGGTGAATCATCAATCAATAGACACATCGAGATAGACAAAATCTAACAATCGATAAGAAGGCAATCTCACGCACAAAAGGTCAGAGTTCAAGTCAAGGAAACAATCAACACCAATACCAATACAATTAGCCCAGAAAGTATGAAAGCACACAAAATCAACCAATCACATCCAAGTTCACCCACTAGGAGAGATGATTAATAAACTCGTGGAGAAATCTAAAAGCTGACTTCAACGAATTAAAGTATGTGCTGAAGATATCGCCTAGTAGGGCGAACAGAGAACACAACCACATCAAAATCATCCATCTAAGCTACAAATCTTCTCTATCGGATCAACTAACTGTACCTGATCCTCACTGATTGATGGTGTTTTCAGCACCAGGAATCGAGCACTGAACACTTACCAATGAAAGAGTCAAAGGGTTATCCATCTGTCTACAGATGTGATCTAAAATGATTCAACCTTATGGCTTCTTATTTACAGTCTTGAATTGAGCTGATCAGCCGAAAGTGGGGGAATATGCGAATACTTCTCAATGATAACGACTACGAGACGAGTAACACTTAACTCTTCATTGCTTATTTTCCCTCTATGCCTGACTCCTCACCACCACCACCACAACAACAACAACAAAAACAACAACAAGTGAACAGATTTTTTGTTTACGATTTAATGTGGAATCAAACAGCTGTTCACTTGCTTATCAACTAGTTATATAAGGGGTTCAGGTTTCCTGTGAAAGGAAAAAAAATTCCCACAAAAACATCCCAATAAACGAAGAAACGAAACGGAATAAACAGAAAAAAATTGATAAAACTATGATAAAACCATGCTAGACAAGTCATTTCAGTATGTTGAGTAGACGTCTGTTTTGAATTTAAAGCATTTCATCAATCGATACTGATAACTTTATAAATAAGAATAAAAATAATAACAGCATGGATTCTTCCAAGGTTTTTTCCATTGGAACAAATGGCATTGTCTCATAAATGACGAAAGCTGTTCTTCGTATTTGACCACGGATGGATATCAGCTAAAGAACCATTAAAAACCAGCTGGAGAGTGGTGGAGAGTTGTTTTATCCTAGTTTGGGAATCGTCGGCAGTACGCACCAACAGGGGTTCAAACCGAGGACCTTCCGGTTACAAGGCAAACTAGTGATTTCCTATAGGATGGAGTTTCTGGAGTTGTAGTGAGAAGTTGTCACCAGTCAGGTGCATCCAGTCGGGAGTAGGGATGGATAACGTATCGATTACATCGGCTGATGGTGGTGCTAAAATTACGAATTGGTAAAATTTAGAATTCATGTGTTGGGCAGAGTGAATTGGGTCTCAATGACTGAATGTTATACGAGCTTGTATGAAATGGATCCGCACAAAAACTTGGAGGATCTGGATTTCGCAGATAATCTATGTTTGATTTCCCACAAACTGGAAGATATGCAAGCGAAAAGCAACAAGTTGGCAGAAGAAGCACCAAAGATAGGACTTCGCATGAGCATAGAGAAAACGAAGGCGATTAAGATTCTTGGCAAACAGCAACAACAACAACTGACAACAATCAGCCTGAATAAATGTGAGAAATTTGAAAGAAGCAACTTCCTGTACCCACCCACGGACCTGGGAAGCATTGTTTCAACTACAAGCAGGCGGAATTGATGAGGATATTAAAGCGAGGACCCGGAAGGCAAGGTAAGCTTTCATCTCACTCAAGTCTGTGCGAAGGTCAACAGCACTCAGCATGAAAGATAAAATCCAGATTTTCAACTCTGATATGAAGTTTGTGCTACTTACTTTACGGATCAGAGAAAATTGTGGCCGCGTCACGGAGGCAACTTCCAACAAACTATATGCTTTCATCAACAGCTGTCTCCGTGCAATACTACTCAAGACCAGATGGCCGGCCAGAAAAGGTCAGCAACAGAGATCTCTAGCAGTGAACCAACTCAGTAGGAACCAATTGTGCAACAAATCTGAAGGAAGTCATGGAGGTGGATTGGCCATACTCTGAGAAAATAATCCACCAAGTAATATCACAAGACAGATCACCATTTGATTGAAACCCGAATAAGAAGTGGCGAGTTGTTCATCAGTGCGAGGGCGACATGGAGGAGGAGGCGATGTGAAGAGGAGATGAAAGCATGTGGGCAGACGTGGAGCCAGGTGAAAACGTTGGCGGAGAGCAGGACGCAGTGGGGACGTGCGGCTGAAGCCGTATGTTCCTGTGGGAATTAAAGAAAACAATAATAAATATATAATAATAATATCATACGCTGAAAATTCGATGGTTGTACCAAAATACTATGCGAAATCAAACAATAATAAAAAATTTTTAAATAAAATGCACAAAAAGTGGAAATATACGGCTTTTGTGGAAAAAGCGCCAAGAAATATCTTTCCTGAGCTTCTTGTTCTTTCTTCTCCAACGTAATATTATAAAAAAGTAAAAATTCTAGATATAAGTCATCTGAGTTACTCCGCATTTTATACCGGTCAATAGATTCCTCAACTATTAGATATTTGGAGGCAATCGGCCGGAAGCCTTGGACTGGTAGAATTCGGTGTGCACCAAAAAAAAACAGGACTAGACAAATGACACGTGTAACAAGTGTCCAATCAAATTATCCAATAAAGTCCTACAGGAGGTGATTTGTGAACTCGAACAGCTTAGTTGTAATGTCTCTGACTGATTGCGGCGCTGTCTAACATGGGTTCAAATCTCAGAAGGGATATGAGTTCTTCCTTCAAGCTGATTGAAGATGCTTTTTGTTGACTAATTAATGCGACAGACAACGGCAACCAACGAGGGAACAGGCATAAAATGGACTGACACAAAAGACTTGGAGGATCTGGATTTCGCCGATGATATATGTCTGATTTCCCATAAACTGGAAGATATGCAAGTGAAAAGTAACAAGTTGGCAGAAGAAGCATCAAAGATAGGACTTCACATGAACATAGATAAAACAGAGATAATGAAGATTCCTAGCCAACATCAACAACACCAACAGACCACAATAAGCATAAATGGGAAGAACCTGAAAGAAACAACCTCCTTCACCTACCTGGGAAGCATCGTCTCAACTACAGGCGGAACTGACGAGGACATCAAAGCCAGAATCGGAAAAGCAAGACAAGCAATCAGCATCAAAAATAAGATCCGGATTTTCAACTCCAATGTGAAGTCAGTGCTACTATACGGATCAGAGACTTGACGAGTCATAAAGAGCATCTCAAACAAACTTCAAACCTTCATTAACAACTGTCTCCGCTCAATACTCAAGATCAGATGGCCAGAAAAGATCAGCAACAGGGATCTCTGGGAGCGAACCAATCAGGAACCGATTGTTAAACAAATAGGCAGAAAGAAATGGAGATGGATTGGCCATACGCTGAGGAAACCATCAAGTGACATCACTAGACAAGCCCTCGAGTGGAACCCGAAAGGGAGGCGGAGAGTTGGTCGTCCAAGGGTGACTTGGAGGAGGTCATGCGAGGAGGAGATGAAAGCATGTGGACAGACCTGGAGCGGGGTGAAAAAACTGTCAGAAAACCGAAGTCAATGGAGGTGCGCAGCTGAAGCCTTATGTTCCTCTAGGAACTAAAGGATACAATAATAATAATATAATAACTAGCATGAAACCTAAGTTAGGCTGGGCTTCCTTCCGATTGTCTCTAACTATCGAATACCAATAATTAAAAATGTATCGTGATGACAAGCCAACTAGAATGCTGGTCACAATGCAAACTTCACTGATATAATTCACTCGGCACTAAATAAAGAACTAGACACACTAAACTAGTCATTGACTGGTGTCCACTCAAAAAAAAAATGCCTCAACTCTAAAGCAGCTTAGACAAAGTCGACTGAATTCATTACTCTGTGTATAAATAGATACCTTCTTAACCTAGATTCTCTCACCTTAGATGATGACTTGCAATTCAACTTCCCTATCAACAGTAAACATTCTCAACTCTATCTAATAACAAGGCCTTAAATGTGATAATTATTTTCGAAAACCAGCTTCAGTATATAATCAAAACACAATGATTAAATAACTTCCGCTTCAGGCTCTACAGTTATAAAATCGAAAAATAAATGATGTTGTTTCGTAAGGAAATCTAACAAGTGAAATAATTCGCTCTGTCCTCTTTCCTTTATGGCTGTGAATAAGATATGGCCATTGAAAATAAAAATTACACAAATGCTAGCTGTCGTCTGTGATCATATGTGCCCTGCGTTCTATCTTCCGTGTAAAGTGATATCACAAGGTTTAGGCGTCGAGCGCTAAGTTAGGGGTGTGGGGTGGGGGGGTGTGTGTGGAAAGGATCAATCAACAAGGTTGTGAAGTTACACCGATTGAGATGGTGAGGACATGTGTTACACATGCCTAGCCATAGGCCTCCTCGATGGACATTGTTATCTGATAGGTTGGAAAAGAGCCAGTGGAGGTGGTGATCACACCAAAACGTAGCTAGTTCTTGTTGATGTTACCGATGGGTTGGTTGTCTTCATCACCTCCGTACTCTCTCTACATCCACTTGAAGTCTTATCTTCGCTACTTGTCTGTTTCTTGAGCCAGTTTGTTGGTTTTCATCTGCCTGTAAGTCTTCAGTGTTGTGTGAAATTAAACGTAAATCATCC
The DNA here is from genome assembly GCA_944472135.2 of Trichobilharzia regenti. NCBI lineage: Eukaryota > Metazoa > Platyhelminthes > Trematoda > Strigeidida > Schistosomatidae > Trichobilharzia > Trichobilharzia regenti. Next base: position 39,594,373 of record OX235267.1, read on the forward strand.
ACACGAGCAATCTAGATCTTCCAGAGTCTTCTTCTTCCAGGTCGATGCAGCGTATTCCTGTCTTTTAACTCCCTGTACACAGTCTGAGGCATAATCCACTCCACCAAAATTAAGAATATTATCGTGAATGATAATAGGCAGTCAGCCTTGTCTTATTCCTGTCTTATTCACTTCACTTCACACCTCACTGAGATTTCCGTTGTGGATCACCTGACGTGTGGAAAGCACTGTCATATAGCTAGCTATTGAATGCGGTTGATAAAGACTTGGATAGTGTACACCGTAGTGTTGAAGAAGTTTCAAAAATCCTTCTCGGTGCACTCCGTCTGTCGATGGTCTCTTCGGAGTCGATGAATTAATGGAAAACTAAAGACTTATGAGTAAGTAAGTAGACCTCTTTTCATAACTTCACTTCAAAGGTGTACATTCACCTATAGGTTTGTCACAAAAGTTCAGTGGTCAATGTCATTTAGTAAAAAAATAGCTCAAATCCTAAGTTCCAGCAATCTGTAAAAAATGGAACTCTGTGTTCAGTGCCTGTTTCACTTCCGAAGCATGTCTTGTTTGTTGTCAGTTTCTTCCAAGTGACTGTTTGTCACTTGACTAATTTGTTATCAACTCTCTCGATTGCGTAATATTGTTTATTTTATTTCATACTAGGTTATTTCTCATATACTTTAACTTGTTTTGTTGTTTACAGGATTTCATCATGACCTCACATAAGTTAGAGAACCACTGGAAAACCATCGAGGAGTACTGGACAGCTGTTTCGTCAGCCTAGTTTGGGACTCTTCATCAGTACTCATCCACCGCCACGCCAGGGTTTGAACATACAACCTTCTAGTCACAAGGCGAGCTTGTAGACCATTAAGCCACTGGGATGTGATCCAATGGCCAGTCCACGAATCCTAACTTCTTCCAATTCATGAAATAGGGCGACCGCCAGCCAATGTCTCAGGCGATAATTTGCCCCCACGCCCGACCTGCTATACCCTACTGGTCACGACTTTCCACTAGAACCCAGGTAACTACCTACCTGAATAGGGTCGATCACCAGTGAGCATCTCATTGATATTCAAGTACTGGTTTGTTGGGTTCCAGTGGCTTAATGGTCTACGAGCTCGCTAGTCTTGCAACCTCAAGGTCCTGGGTTAGAACCCTTGCGGTAGTTGCATACTGTTGAAGACTCCCAAACTAGGACGAAACAGCTGTTCAGTACTCCCATCTGGCTCTCCAATGGTTCTCTAACCGACGTCACCTTATGATGAAATCATCAAATCGCTACAAACTAATACTTGAATTCTTTTGTTGTTAACTAACGTTGTACACATATAAACCTATAAATAATTGCTAACCTTTGAAATGACGTTATAAAAAGTGATCTATTCACCAACTTATGTGTTATCAGAGGAAAACTACATCAGTCAATTCACCTGCTCCTCTGGAGCGATTTATATTGATCGTTGTGCTAGAAACTTAATTTTTCGTGCTCTGAAACACTTACCATTGTGGCTAAATAAGAGTGTTATTAAAGCCACCAACAATTTTTTATATTGGATCATCTTAATATCAGTAAAAAGTTTGAGCATTGTGGATTAGATCAAATAAAGTATAATTATATTTTAATAGTTTACACACAATGATAAGTTTTGTTATTGGTAATATTTCGAGCACAATTACTGCCCGTGTTCACACCACTGTTGGAATTGTTTTATTCACACATTTATGATTTGTACTCATATATATAGTTCTTAATTATTATTTTTTTGTTCATTCATGTTTTGTGTGTGCATATGTGTGTTCAGAATTATACTCCACATTCATTCATGTGTTTGTGTTTAGAATTATATTCCAAGTTGTTGATAGTTGTACTGAGTCACCCTTGTTACATGTATCCGGTGTGACTTTAATGAATATCGATTCTGTTATGAGTCTTTCTATCCATTTGTTCATGTTTGTTTTTAGAATACACACATTGTCCCAATCGATATTGTGGTTTTTGTCCCATGCATGTGCAGCTATCGATGAATTTTTTTCAAGACACAAGCTTACAAAAATCTTGAAAAAAATTCATCGATAGCTGCACTGCATGGGACAAAAACCACAATATCGATTGGGACAATGTGTGTATTCTAAAAACAAACATGAACAAATGGATAGAAAGACTCATAACAGAATCGATATTCATTAAAGTCACACCGGATACATGTAACAAGGGTGACTCAGTACAACTATCAACAACTTGGAATATAATTCTAAACACAAACACATGAATGAATGTGGAGTATAATTCTGAACACACATATGCACACACAAAACATGAATGAACAAAAAAATAATAATTAAGAACTATATATATGAGTACAAATCATAAATGTGTGAATAAAACAATTCCAACAGTGGTGTGAACACGGGCAGTAATTTTGCTCGAAATATTACCAATAACAAAACTTATCATTGTGCGTAAACTATTAAAATATAATTAAACTTTATTTGGATCATCTTGCCCAAACAATCTTTCTTTGTCATCTGTCGGATATTAAGCAAATTATTAGTGGCCTCTAATTACTAAACGCTCCAAAACAGGAAAGGCGATCACTTGGAGCTGTGTGCGCAAAAAGGAGGGTCAGTCAGCCATTACTGCCTTCTACCCAACCTGCAAATTCATAAATTCTATTTGTAACTTCCCTTAATTTATCTCATATTCAATCAGTTTATTGTCATACTCATGCTTTTGAAACATAATCTGATGACATCACTCACTGATTTATTGTAATTTAAAACATAATTACTGTTGTTAATAACAATAAGATTTGTTTAGTTATTATGGTTCTATAAATGTAGAACCTGATGAATTTATCAAATATGTGAATATTCTTTGCTCCTTAATGAGACTTTTAAATTCCAATCTCTTTGATGATGCATAAAGGTGAAGTTTGAACTTTACAAGAATTTGCCAGTAATTTATGGCATTTAATCGTCTACTAACTACTTACATTTCAACGTCTTACGTCATATGCATAAATATGCTTCGAGTGATTACGTCACTCAGAATAAACCTTCAATATTTTTATTGAAAGCATTAAGCTACTTTTAAATAATTTCAGTAGTTTGGTTAAGAGTTAACAACATTTATTATGGAATCGTACACCAAGTATCGACATCATTGATTTATCTTGTGTTGTTTGTTCAACTTCATTGGCTTACTACTAATTATGCCTATGAGTAGTATATTCTCTACCGAGCCACAGGAGTTTCATCGTAGACGGTGTAATTTGCACATAAACATGTTTCATAGCATTACAATCTACCAAACATACTGAATACAACAATTGTAATCACATAATATTAAAATTAAGTGTGAAAACATAAAGAAGTAATTTCCAAGTATTGATCGGTAAGGACTGAAATGATTTTAAGTTCTACCACGAGTTGCTCTCATCTATAGAAGCCTTCCAAACTATGGAATACTGGACAGCTGTTTTATCCTTGCTTGGTAGACCACAGCAGTACCCAACCCCACCAGGAATGCAGCCTAGGATTTTCAGATAAACATGTGAGCTTGCTGATCGTCCAGGCATTTGACTGTTCGTAATCAAACTTGATCCCTGCAGATCGGGACTACAAAACTGTCTTACCTACATATCAACCTTGAACCTATGCCCAACTTACTGTTTATCACGAGGGTTCCACTCCAAGGCCTGCTTAGGGTGTATGTGTGTGTGATCATTATTATTCTCTTGGGTGCCGAGTGGAATATAGGTATTTAACAATGCATCTCCTCTTTGTCCTATACCCTGCTGTTCTCTTCACCTGGCTAGGTCCACGATTGCCTATAATCTCCCATCTCCTCCAACGAATCACCCTTGCACCGACGACCTACTCGTTGCTTCCCATCCGGATTCCACTTGAGTGATGGACTGCATTGAGCGCGATATCATTCGGTGGCTTTCTCAGTGACGTGTATACCCCATTTGTGGCCATTTTCTCCCACACATCTGTTGAGCAGTGGGTTCTCGCCTTTGGTTTTTTTCCCAGCCAAAGTTTTTTGTCGCTAATTTTTTTTCTGACCAACCATTTGGCCATTTTATCTTCGGTATGGAGTCAGAGGAGGAAGCTACTGATAAAAGTCTTCAGCAACCTGTTGGAAATCAACTTTATGACATGCTAGCCAGGCTTATAACCCGTATAGAAGCAGTGACTAGCTGACTTTATATTTGTGTTCGAAATCCAAATCTTCTTTATTTTATCCTGACTGAGTGAGAGTCAAAGACTTCCAAACTGGTTTCAGGTTGATTAAGGCGTATCTTGCCTTTCCGATTCTAGCTTTGACATCTTCATCCGTTCCGCTGGCTGTGGTTAAGACTATGCTTCCTCTAGCCGGATAAGTGAAGGAAGTAATCTTCCGTTGTTGGTGATTGGTGCTGTCGTTGTTGGTTGGTTATCTTCGTCATCTCGGTCTTCTCCATATTCACCTGAAGTCCTGTCTCCAATTGCTACTTCTTCAGACGATTTTTTGGTTTTCACCTGTGTGTAAGCCTTCAAGTTTGCGTGTGTGTGTGTCATTAAGCATAAATCATCCACACGTCAAATACAGATCTTCTCGAGTTTTCTTATCGGTCTCCCATACACACACACACACACACCACAATTAAGAATATCATCGGTGTTCATAGATAGCTCTGTCTTACTCCTGTATTCACTTCACTCCACGCTTCGTTGAGTTTTGCGTTATGGGTCACCCAACACGTAGCAGACATTGCCAACTGTTGAATGAGGTTGATAAAGACTTGGGCACTGCGATGTCTGGTTATTGCCTTTTCGATGTCGATGAAGTTGAGGTGGAGGTTTGTCTACCATTCTATGCTCTGTTCAATGATGTTATGTAAAGCTGCAGTTTGATAAGCACATGATTTTGCCTTTTCTGAACTCTGCTTCTTCCAGTTGGCGAAGTTCTGTATCAGTTGTACCTTTTATTCTCGCCAGAATGATGCGTGGGTGGACAAAAGAATTATTTCACGCCAGCTTTATGTGTGTTATTTAACTTAATTGTCCAACACTTCTTCCTGTCTTTTAGCTTATTTGTTGTAGGATGAGTTTATGATTAGTTCGTCACCTACCAGGGTTCCTTCTTACTTGTCCTTTCTGGCCAACCATCTGATGATCAGTATGGAACCAAAGCGCAAGCAAGCAGCTTTAAATGAAAGTCTACAGCAGTCTCTGTTAGAAATGCTTTTGGTAACTCAGGCGTCAGGTTGCTGAACCCCATGTGGAAGCACTGACTTGTCATTATTACTGAAAGTCTGAATAGTGTTCGTCAAGTTGAGTGGACACTGGATATTTTTCCGATCCTGGCTCTGATATCATCATCATCTGTGCCACCTATAGTGTTATAAACGACGTGATAGTGGTTAGTGCTTGTTGTTGGTCAGGTATCTTCATTCATGACGTTCACCCTGATCATTTGACCAGTGGTTCAACCGTATCAAATATCACTTCACAAACATTAGTTTCTCCTTTCTACCATAAAACCACTCGTTTTTTTTCTTTCATTATTTCACATAGATCTGATCATTACTTGGCCTTGATCTACATCTTAACTAAATTCAGGAAATATTTATCGATCAATTCAAATAATCAGCATAATTTTTTTTTTAAATTGTTGAGAAGCTTTATTTTTAGAGATGATCTCATGTGATTGTGAAAAGCATTATTATTATTATCATTATGGTCAATCATCATAAGTAATGGGAAAAAGTTTTCATTAATAAATCAGATGACTGATAGATAGATAAATGCATAAAATTCCATCCAATATACCTACACTGTTTAAATAAACCGCCGAATAGAAAAGTAATAAAACAAAACTAACCAATTCAATGTTCAATATTGAATATAGTCAAAAATAAAGGGAATGAATTGAATGTGATTTTTTAAAGAAAAATGAAGCAAAAGATGATGCGAATTTCAAAATTAAGTGGGATGTTATAATATTCCTTCCTACTTGACGAAGAAAACTGATTATTGAAAGCTGATCTGTAATACAGTTAAAGGGCAAGTCACAATTATCATGAACAAGGCTTGCGATTAGTGTAATTTTATGCGCATATTTGAAATGATTATTTTTGAAGTTTGAAGCATACATTGTGTATCTAGTTCAAATCATATGACTGGTAATGAAACCTTTTTCTTTTTTCAGCTATAACTGGAAGACAAGTGAATAGGCGGAAGCAGTAAGCGAACCCAAAAATACACGCATACATAAATATGCTAAATTGCTCAGAATGGTCAAGTTCTCATGTATAATAAAGCTATGAAATATAACATTGTTATATCATGAACGAAAACTAAGGCTCTTGTAAGCTATATTCGCACCTCCTAACTCCCATCTCAAGTTGAAAATTATTATTTCAATTTTGTTCCCATGCTCATTTTTGCACACTTGATATCCGCTCTAATCCTGTGTAATTTTGTATCTAACGCCTCTCGTAAAAACCATACCTAGTTGAAAATAATTATCACCTTTTATTCACCGTTGTAATTATGTGGAATCAGACAACAAGAATTGTATCCATGTAAAATTATATATTTAAATGCGATTGTACAACTGTTTTTGAGAATGAAATCGTCTAAGAGATCACCATCTTTGCTGAACTTTCTGTTCGCTTCTCCCTAATGTCCATATGGGTGTTTTCCACGATCCAAAACTAATACTGTCAGCTTGATATGAAGGAATTCAAAAATCGAACAAGTACTTCGATCTTTTACTTCTGATACTATTCAGGTGAATTCATTTTACCTTACTCAACATGTGAAATCATTCTAGTTCTACGTAGTTAGTTGAGTGGATTAATGACACTGCACAGAATAATGTATAGACTTGGGGAAATGAACGGTGAGGTAAATTCACGCTAACAAATATCTGAAGAGGAAACTCGATACTCTACGAAATATATATATATATAAAACTTGGGCACTGTGGTAGTAAGTCCCAGTGGCTCAATGGTCTACGAGCTCGCCTTGTAACCAGAAGGTCCTGGGTTCGAATCCCGATGGGTGCGTACTGCTGAGGAGTCCCAAACTAGGACGAAACAGCTGTCCAGTACTCCAGGTTTTCCAGTGGTTCTCTAACTGATGTCAGCTCATGATCAAATCCTCCATGCAATTTCATATTAGTTTGTACATTAGATGTACCACACAGTGAAACAGTTTTATTTACTCGATGATAAAGTTTCGAACATAATCTAGTAATGTTCATAACCATATCAATTATAATTACACAACTTCAAAACTCGAGTTTTTTAGTCTTCTTTGTTCTCTCCTATTTTTCGTCATTGGGGTAGACAGGTGTCGAATCATTCCTATTACACATATTTGCAGTTGATTCGATAAACAAAGCTTCCGTTATCAATCTTCCCTCCACCCTGCTGTTATATTAGATCTTAAAACTGTCATCTTATCCCATCCCATCCGACTGTATGGTTGTGTTTAATTGTATGTAGCGAGTGGTATAGCTGAACTATTCTCTAGATTTCTTATCTTATTCGGGTCAACTAATCTAGATTTCGCTAGGTTTTTATGCTCAGCTAGTGTGACTGACTGACTGACCATGTTCTACTACTTTGTCCTATGGTATTTGACCTGACAATCACTGCAGGAATGAAGAGAGCAGGAAGAAAGCAATCATTGGAAAGAAGGAACTTCGGAAACCACATCACGCAGAATTCTCAACAATCCACGAAGGAATAAAAGTGGCTTTCAAATAGAGCCCACAAACTTAATTAGAAACAAGCTTTGTCGGTTAAAGGATCAATCCTGCGGAGCCTTTAAAACAAAACAATTTAGTTTATCTAATACCCTACCGTCTATGATTGTCAGGTCAAATACATAGGTCATCGTAGTAGAACATGAGCAGTCAGTCAGTCACACTAGCAGAACATAAAAACCCATCGAAATCTAGATTAGTTGACCTAAATAAGATAAGAAATCTAGAGAATAGTTCAGCTGTAGCATTTACTACATACAACTACACACAACCATAAAATAGAATGATGAGATAGGATGTCAGTTTTAAAATCTAATGTCACAGGAGGGTGGAGGGAGAGATTGATAACAGAGGCTTTGTTTATCGAATCCACTGCAAACACGTGTAGTAGGAATGATTCAACAGCTGTCCCATATATCTGGAAAATTCTACTACCCCAACGACGACAAATAGGAGAAGACAAGGAAAACTACAAAAATTCAAGTTTCGAAGTTGTGTGATTATAATTGATATGGTTATGAACATTACTAGATTATGTTCGAAACTTTATCATCCAGTAAATAATACTGTTTCACTGTGCGAAACTTGTACATACTGAAAAAACAACTAATAGTAAATCTTAAATGTGAAGGATACACAATGAGTGAACTTGTCTATCGAGGGTAGTACGAAGAACGTTTGTTGCTGCATCTATATGCCTTATCTTCTCCAGACATGCTCTTGTTCAGCAAAACGGAGATAAGATCCTGCTTTTGTTCCTGTGGAGTTTAGTATATAGTTCGTTTTGGAAAGTTGGTGTCCAAACACTCCTATGAGAACCTACTAGCAAGCCTGTCAAGAGGAGAACGTATAACACTGAACAGCTCAATTCTGCAGTATATTATTACTTCTGATCACATAGAATTAGAACAGACTTCATTTAGCGTCATATATAAAGTACAATTAAGCCGTTCAAAAGAATTTCTCCTACATTTTTCACATAAATGCGAAGCTCTAACAATCCATAAGACAAAACCCGATTTTTGTGTTTTATCCAATCTCCTTTACTACTGTTATCATAGTGTCAGTTTTTACTTCCCCTGACCATTGTTATAACAACATTTATATAGTCACATTATGTGAGGTTTGTCAGTGGTTCAGTGATCGAGTTCTTGACAACGACTCACGTGGTAAGGAGTTCCCAACTAACACATTCCTAGCCAATAGCAGTCCCCGTAAGTGCGGAAATGTTGGATGAGAGGCAGAAATACGTGTTCAGAATATAGATTTTTCAAAGTTCCAGTGTGAGATCATGATATGTGTGATAACCACAGTTTTGAAGACACGTAGCTTAGACTTCATCAACGTTATTCCTATTTGCTTCCAAAAACTGAACAGAGTAAAAGATGGCAGACCTGTAGTAGTTAGTTTGGAATTTTGTAGAAAAGCTGTCAAAACTATAAACGTCATTTTAGGCAAATAAATGAGCTATTTCTTAATGCTTGTGATTTCACGTCATTCATTCTCTTCAGCAGAAATCATTCATTCCTCTTGACGTAGTATTGAATCATAATCGTTCAGTTTTCAGTAAGTTCAATTACTGCCACTGTGGTGAGTGCTACTCATAAGATTTATCAGCAGTATATAAGGAGATGTTCATCGGCATAAAAACACCAAATACCAAGGAGATACATTTTGTGTCAGAGAAGGTAAATCACACAGCGTTGTGGAGATGCATAGGAGACGTGAAAGAAACACAGTATGAGGGAAGTCCAGAAGTCGCACAACACGAAGATCTGTGCAAATGGTGCGTTGAAGATAAGATGTATATATAATTTGGCTTTGTAGAGATACCAATCTCTAAAATAAACATCCTTTTACCAAGTCTTCGTCTTCTGCCGTTACACCACAACAGCAGCAGGGGAATTATGCTTACTAATAACTTATCAATGCAGTCACAAGGTCGTCCCCATACTGAGATCATTGATCCAGTTGTCTAGTCAGCCAGTGAAGCACAGAACAATTCATCAGCTGATGAATTCTTCTCACAGTTTACCTCAAATAAAATCGTGGAAAATAGTGTTAAAATTGTAACGACAGAAGACAAAGGCCATGCAACAGTTCGTTTATTGAGAAAATCAAGAGATATTTATGTACATTATTATTCGTTATTACTAGCAAAGAAACAGAGTCTTCTGATTGGTTGTTTTCTCGCTGAAGGTTATTCTGTCATCTCTTTTGGCCAATTCTTTGAAGGTCAGACCATATATCTGCTAATCGTATCCGCCCACGCAAAATCTGCTGTGATTGGTTGTTGATTTAGCCTTTGTTCTTGTTTTTTTCCCATGACGTAAATTGCTGTCTACCAAATTTTGGCTAGTAGACAGCTCCCACCAGAAAATCAGGTTGAAGATATAGATTCCAAGAATGCATCGAATTCTAGTCAAGAAAGTATTTGTGCGAAACGAGGAAAGATGATCATTTCAAATGCAGTTTCTCCTAACTCAGAAGGAGAGAAAGAATCCTGCATACAAACAGCCTTATTTTACTTGACAAGAGATTCACAAAGTCAATACGTTTCATCAGTTACAGCCTGATAAGTGCATGAAACCTACTTTCGCTGCAGTACAAGAATTTGTCCCACTAAAGACTCGTGAGTCGGTGGCACAGAGGTTTGGACTCTCTCCGATTATGCACATGGTCCGGTGTTCGAACCCCTGCCAACAAACACCTGATATCAATGGTCGGCCTGCAAAACTTGAGCTACCGATATCATATGCTGTAAATTCCATACTTGAACCAACAGTACTGTGTGGAATCAAGGTATAATCAAAAACAGAAAGTGAATTTTCTATAGTTTGGTTTGTAAGGGTTAGTTATGTTTTTACGAGTTGATCACGGATTGATATCAGTTAGAGAACCATTAAAAGCCAGGGAGTACTGGAAAGCTGCCGTTTCATTCTAATTTGAGAATCATCGGCAGTAGGCAACCACTGGGATTCGAACCCAGGACAAGGCAAGCTCGTATACCATTCAACCACTGGGACCCGATTCATTGGCCAGTACATGAATTCTAACCTCTACTAATTCGTGAATTAGCGTGACCCCAAACATTGTCATTGGTGGAACATCCATCCACACACGCGACATCTAATTGGACCTGAATTCAGATAATGTTAAAGTTGCACTTGTGGCCGAAGTCCTACAAAACGAGTTTGCAGAATTGTTGTGATGCCTTTATTGTTTTAAAGTTGCCCAGCTATTATCATAGACGGAGAATATTAAGACCTACAAAATGTCTCTCAGTGGTTCCTCAGTCGAAAACTAACAAAAGCTGAAGGTGTTAGGACAGACAAGCTTCTCAGTTAGTAGTTAAGTCATGCTCTATGCATGTACTGGTATTTTTTCATTTTTTTTATTATAGCTTGATTCCACATCGTATTTTTGGTACAAGTATGGAATTTTCAGCATGTGATATCGGTAGCCCAAATTTTGCAGGCCGACCACAGATATCAGGTGTGCATCGGCAGTGGACCGAACCCCGAACCATGTGCATGGTCGGCGAGAGTCCTAACCGCTGTGCCACCGACGCAAAAAATTTTTGATTCGTTTATTTATGGTTTCATTTTGTGAGGCTTTATAAATACAAAACGCTTTAAATTGTTACTATTAGATGGTTGGCAGGAATCCTTCAACTTAATTTTCGTGCTACTTGGCATTCACAAGTCAGCAAGACGTGTGTACAATCCTGAAGGAACTCTTGTGCCTCCTGAGATTTAAACCCATGTTTTTGATGTGGTTGTACTCTCTGAGCGACTGGATAGTTAATTTGCGAAGCTCTCATCGCCCTACTAGGCGATATCTTCAGCGCATACTTAAATTGGTTGAAGTGAGCTTTTAGATTTCTCCACGAGTTTATTATTCATCTCTCCTCTGACGTGATTGATTTTTGTTTTTGTGTTTTCACACCTTCTAGGTTACTTGTATTGGAACAATCAGTTCCAAGTATGCGCTGAAGATGTCGCCTAGCAGGGTGATGAAAGCTTCTAAAATTAACTATCCAGCTCAGAGAACACAAACACATCTAAATCATCCACCTGAGCTACAAATCTTCTCTATCATATCTAAACCTATGTTACCCAACGCTGCAGTCAAAGACGTTACAGCGAAACGTAGGTCCAAGGCCTCCTGCGGATTGCCTGCAAACACCTAAAATCAATAATTCAAAGTACATCGCGTCACAATGAATCACCTAGCACATAGAGAACACATTGTAAACTTGACTGAGAAACTTTGACCTGAACCAAACAAAGGACTAGAAATATGATACTAGTTACTGACTAGTTTCTGATCAAAATACAACGTACCACTTATTTGATCTATTAAATATTGTTTTTGCAGTTGTTGTTGTCGGTGGTGCTGACGTGTTTTAGAGGCGCATTTTAGTCGCGTTAAACGATCCCACAACGCAGTTATCTCTTCATCACAAGAAACAACACGTCAGTTATCGTTTACACACTGCTTTAGAAGGACCCACCATAAAAAATGGATTCAAAACTGCCAACAAAACCGCTGTTTCTCCAATAGCATACAAATCACTGATCAATGAATGAATGAATAAAGCAAGAATTCACAATCAACTGTTTTGCCTTTCTAACATATAAACCGGATACATCATAGCATATAAAATACTAAGCTTTCTTTCATTCACAACTTAGTGAGAAGAGTGCACATTCAATTTAATAGTTTAGATCGATAGTTAAGTAGTAGTAGTAGTAGTATGATGTAGGCTATACTTGTATAATTTAACCATTAATTTATTAATCAGGCTTTCAAAAGGCGGGTGGAAATAAAGTGCAATCAGCCTACATCATGCACACACTCATACCATATTATTTACATTCATAATTTCTCTTCAGATAAAGCATAAACGTACATACTCAGCCACAGTAGTAGTCAGTCACTGTGAAAATATAGAGTATTGAACAAAATAATAAAAATATATACATGTATTGATTTAAAAATATGGTCGGAAAGACGTATACACATACTCTTTGCACTTTGATAGAACAATAATGCTATATATATATATATATATATATATATATATATATATATATATATATATATATATATATATATATATATATTCATGAATTAATTTCATTAATAAGCCAATTAGTTATTTGTAAAAATGTGTATGACGTCTTTTTGTTGAAATTATCAATTAGGTTTTCGATTTCCTTTTTTAATTGTTTGTTATTCAGCTAAAGTACTTAGTCAGGTCCCAGTGGCTAAATGGTCTACGATCTAGCTCTCCTTCTAACCAGAAGGTCCTGGGTTCGAACCCTGGTTCTCCAACCAATGTCAGCTCGTGATGAAATCCAGTAACCAATCAACCAAATCCCTACAAACCAATACTTGAGTACTCAGTCTCTGTTGGTATGACTGGGTAGAAGTGGATATCCCCACGCCTTTTTATTGCAAGACACGTGATTAATCGTGGCGGCAGAACTTAAAATTCCATGGGTCATTATATTAAAAACCAATAGTTAAAAATTTAATTGGTGGATGGCGACCAGCAGTAGAATCCAGGATAATACACATTTCGTCCTATTTGGGACTCGTCATCCAGTGGATGCACCTGCATTCCCCAGTGAGGCAGTGATGATGTTCCGACCACCGAGGCTCGAACCCACTTCGGTCCAATCATGCGATGGGAAAATCTAAAATCCAATTATATAATTATTATGACTCGTTGCACAAGAAAGAGGTGGCTGTTGTGACCCAAGTGCTCTAGTGGATGACGCTTTAACTGTCGTTTGAGACTATGGGCATTTGGTTCGAGTGTCGGTGATGGGAACATCATCATCACCACTCACTGGGGAATGCAGGTATTTCCAACTGACGAGCACCAAATAGGACGAAATGCGCGTTATCCTGGATTCCACTGCTAGTCACCACCACACACCAATTTAATTATTATTACATTCCCAGACGTCGTCAAAGCATCTGCACAAGAAGACGCCATGTCAACCTGAGTCTTGGCACTCCGGTTCAACCAATCGACCGGCAAATCTTAAATTCAATTAAACAATGGTTAAAAGGTCAATAAGCTGAACGCTCTGGGTTGAACCACTCAGTGGGTTGATGAGTGTGAGTAATGCTGGACAGTTTCAAAGAAGAATGAAACAATTTATGTTCAGTAACCTCTGATTTCCAGTGTTTCTCTAACGGATATCAAACTCATGATCAAATGTGTCAAATGCATTTCAGCCAAATCATACCAATCAGTTGTATAGTACACATTCTTCTTTTTTTTTCTTTATTCACGACATTCTAACATAAATTATTAATACAACATTTGAAAAGAAAACAGATTGGAAATGAACTATTGACAATAATCTACTTTATAAATTAATTTTATATTACTAAATCGATATTTTTTTTATTTCACTCCTTTATGTTCCCGGTGGAAAATACAGCTTCAAATTAGAGCTTTAAAGTTTCGGTAGCATTGGTGTTTATTACTTCTACGGGATGCATGGGGGGGGGGTGTTGCTATTCTCATGCCCAAACCTCCCTCTGTACCAGTCTTATTACTGGCTTAGCAAGGTAATGGAATGCATCGGCCAGGTATCGAACATTCTACCGTTGTGCCGCCAACGTACACTTCTGTCTGTTTTCAACATAGAAGTTTTCAGCGATGTGCACCAGTTCAAGTCACCACACTCCATGTTGGAAACAAAGCAAGAGAAGAAACGCATAATAGAGACAGTAGACAGGGATATGAGACAAAAGGAATAGTAATAACGAAGAACAACATAGTTTCATTGGGTATTATAAGTCACAAGGAGTGGATGCATCTGCGCTAGCCATTGAGAACGATGACTTTGAGCCATGTCACCAACTGTTTTCAGCTATTCGTCTTTACCTCCCGAGAATCCTAACCAGGAAGTCTACACCTTCCTAGGTGGCTGGCTTAAACTAACTGTTGTGGACTGCACTGACTGATGAAGCCATATTTTGGTTTGACCGCCGCAAGCTCTTTTCCAGCCTGACCCTATGTCAGCTAACATTGCCCATTGTCGGGGAAGGCGATCGATGGCTAGTAATGCATGCGCAACACATGTCCTAACCATCTCCGTCGATGTAACTTCACAACCTTGTCCTCCATTGATTTCCTCTCCCACCTACCTAGCACTCGACCGATGCCTGACCTTATTATTGCTCACCCCATTATACCACTTCACACGGGAAATAGAGCGCAGGCACCTATGATCAAAGACAGCTAGCCAGGTTTTCTATGTCTTCCACTCTCAATGGCCAGATCTCACAGCCATAAAGGAGGACGGAACAGACTGGTGAGCAGTACAAACATCCTTTGGTCGACAGTCAGGTGGATATCACGTCTACGCCAGAGACGGCGTAAACTTAATAGATAGAACAAACTTAATTCTGGAGACGAAAAATAATTTTAGGCGTTGTATAGAATCGATTGATCTCAACATAAGTTACAGAACCTTCACGAGAGACTAGTGTAGGCGCTGGACAAATACTGGTGACATCTGGCTAGTATCGTCGCGTCCTGCACCAGTGCATACTTAACATGAGTTAGAATTTATGGATTGTTGTATTTTACCAACCAAGTAATAACGGAATATTAACACTCCTAGCTTGATAATATAAAGACGCTAAGTCCTGACATCAATAAGATAGTAGGCGGTGGGCATTGTGACGAGATTCCCAGACGGGGATGAAACTTCCCCCGCCCCCGACAGATTTCAGTTAATGATCAGTTTAACCGAATAATTGTTTGGAAAAACCCTTCTTAGCAATATAATTACAATATTTGTGGCGAGAGCTGGCTGTTAGTCAAAATTTGGTGGACAGTAATTTACGTCAACGTTTATGTCCCCCAATATTGATCGTGAGAAAAATGAGAACAAAGGCTTTGCGTAGGCGGATACAGTCAACATATAGATGATCTGACATTCAAGAAACAGCCATGCAAGGTTAACTATCTGTGCGAAACAACCAATCAGAAGACTGTGTTTTTCTGCTAACAATAATCTATAATATGTACATGAAATTTATAAATGTGTTGATTTCCTTAATAAACGATCTGTTGCCTGACTGTCTTGCCTTCTGTCGTTGCATATTTACTTATTTCAGTTGGTGGTTCAGCAATAGTACGTTCGCCAACCACACACTTGCTCCGAAAATTGATCCCCCAGCCAACACACTCCTAAACGTCGCCAAGCCGTTAAAAAAGAGAAGGTTAGGCATGAGGCTAGCAACTCCATCCCGTTGAAATAAAAAAACACCACTGCTACTAAAAATGCAAAGCTCCACCTTGAAGGTCTGTCTTCCACTAGGAACATAAAGGAATAAAATTTTCAAAAAATTAAAATTATACTCAGCTGAATGGTCTTAACCACCTCTTTACTGATTTTCCCCTTTTCCCTTAGACTGTGTGTGATACTTCTTTCTCATTGCGGTTGTGTGTACACTCACAGTGTTATTTAAAAAAAATTAGTTTGTTTGATTGAATGAAGGTGATTCCGGTCCAGAACTGTCTACAGGAAGCTTTGATGCGTGATTCTTGTGGACAGAGGTTTTGATCCCGCTCTGTTAGTTCGGGATATTCCCATTGATTCTCAGACACTTCTTACAGTTGAACTTCGGTTAACTAATTTTGTCCTACAGTACTTGTTTTGTACATAAAACGTTCTCTTGACTGTTTAACTGCCTAACAGTATTGCTGAGATTATTTTGAGTTTTTTTGTTGTTATCACTGTCGAGCAGAACCACAAATTCCAGTAGCAGCAGACAACCGTCTTTTGAGCTTTTTGTGACTGTGCATTTATTTCTCAAGGAAGTTTTTGGTCAACTATACACAGTAAGACTCACAGATCGGTTTACTGCCTTGTTTAGACCACAGTAGGTTGATTTCGGTCGTTAAACCCTATAGGGTCAGTCAGCTAACACACAGCACGTTGAGGAGGGCAGTGGTTTGAAATGCGCAACACATCTTCCAGTCATCTCAACCGATGTAATCCTAAACCTCAGTATTACTTATTGTAGCATACCTACCATTGAAAATAGGAGACAGAACACGGACATATGCGGTCAATATCAATCATTTAGTAGTGTAAGGTGTAGAGATCCTCGCTTATCGACAAAATTCCCCCCCCAAACACAACACCAAGTGTATAATATAAACACACACCGTTAAACAAACAGACATATATATATTATATATTTATATTGATATATGTATAAATATAAAGGAACTAGTATACATAAACAAACACGCACGCACACACAGACACACACATACACTTGAATAGGCACTAGATAACAAAAGAATAACGAAAAAAGAGAAGAGAAAATCGATCCACCTCATCATCGCCACCATCATGAAATCACAATGAAATGCAGCTACCAGGAGAAAAAAATCGAAGTGTTCATCATTACCACACGCATGCACGCACGCACTCCTCCCCCCTGTAGTCCTTTCACAACAACAACAACAACAACGTCAATAATAGTGATTGGATAGTAGCAGGTGGAGAAAGAGAAGAGATATTGTGTAGGGGCATAAATTTTCAGGGGTCAGGGTGGCGGTACACACTAAGTGGTGGATACCCTAATAATACCATAATATATATAACTAAACACCTGTAATTACTTTGTTTCAAGAAGACACCATCCCTACTCTTCTACAAAACCCGCCGAATATATGGATACATATATATAGGAAACTGTACAATAAAGAAAGAAAGAAAGGAAGGAAGCAAGAGAGTTACACAAACACTAATTAAGAGTTTTACATATATATATAACAAACAGGGGAGAGGTTGGCGGGTGGGGAAAAGAACCAACGTTGAAAGTACACGTGAGAGTTGGCACAGAGTTGACACATACCACCCCACCTCTGTTTGTATGAGAAAGAGAGTTAAGCAGAACAAAATGGTTAGCAGTGTAGAAGTGCTGCTGACTACTACTAAAGACACTAGTATTACTAGATGATGGCTATTCATTTTATCACCCCTTACTGGAATAGTAGAGACATATATATGTATATGTGTATATTACTAATGATGGGCTTCATCCATACATGTTATAAATATACAATATGCTTTGGGAGAGATAGACAGACAGACAAACAGGGGACATTTCATCAATGATAATATTAAAACTATACTCATCACTTTTTACTCTGTTTTTCTCGGGAAAACTAACAACCAAACTCACAGGAGAAGAACACATTTTAATTTTAAAAAAAACAATAATCATAACAATGATAATAATAATAACAATATTAGGCATAACGATATTAACAATTGTAATAATAATAAGACGAAGAAAAAAATGTTACTAGTAGCGTTCACAGTAATAAGTGCTAAGATAGATCAAATTAGGGGGCAGTGTGTGTGTGTGTTTGACGATCGATCAGTTAGTCAGTCAATTACAATCATCGACTGAAGTGAGAGCTGCACAGAGAAGTAGTAGTAGTGGGGGGGGCATCGGTATTAACACAATGTGGACTTGTGAAATTCTGGGAGAAATACAACACGGAAACACGTGTACACACACACGCCCACAATCTTTGGCATTCATCAACAAACACAATGGGCGTGTGTGTGTGTGTGAGTGGGTGGATGATCTGATGAATACCAAGAAAGAAAGAAAGAAAAGTGTGACAAAAGAAGAGATGAAACAGTAACAAGTGTTGATTGAAGTTAATATACTCAACCACAACAACAAACAGAAAGTGTAAACGCGCGCGCACACACACAAACACACACATACACACAGTTACATGGAAGTGTGGAAGCAGAGAAGAGAAGAGAAGAGAGAATACACAGCTGCTAGCTAGCTAGCTAGGTAGATAGACAGCTTAACTGGCAGCTATACTATACGCGCCTCCAACACAATATATATGTATATAAACTGTACAATAACTCAGAATAAACTATGTATAAATATAAACAGCATTAGCAAGTAAGTACACACCTGAAGCAGTTGACAAAATAATAGATATTATTATTATTAATAGTAATCAGCGTTTTTTATCTACAGAGAATGAGACAAGGAGACTGTATGTGGGTGTGAGTGGGTGTGTCAGTGTGTGTGTGCAATAAACCTGAAAACATTTTGTGAAATTAGAAACGACATGGAAAGGCAGTGTGAGAAAGAAATACAGCAACAACAAGAAAAACAACACCAACAAAATATATAGATATATATATGCATAGATGGATAGATAGATAGATAAAGAGGTTTGTGTATAGAAAGAATTACCGTTTTTGTTTGATTGTTGTTTTTATTTTCGATTACTAATTACAAAAAACATCCGAATCCAAGTCGACAGTTGTTTCAACATACTGGCGACGGTGATGATGGTGACTGGTGAATTCAACGGACTGAATCCTTGACGAGGAGGAGGAGCAGGTGGCATTAGAAGGAGAATGAGGTTGTAAAGACGTTGAAGGAATGTTTTGATGAATAGGTGGACTAGGCGTATTCTTCTTCTTCTTTAATGTACATATTGATAAACACTGAGCGATAATATTCCCTGCATTGTTTGTTCTTAAACCTGTTTCACTAGGTGTACAACCAAATGCTATTTCGGATAAAAGTTGTGACTCTTTCAGTAACCATCTGTAAAAATTTTAAAAAAAAACACAAAACGATAAACACATTAACAAAAACATAATATACATAATAATAATAATAATAACAGCTTTATTCCAAACAGTATTCGTGGTACAGGTATGGAATTTTCAGCGTGCATTACAATATATTGCATCTAATTACCTCATAAATTTTATAAGATTTTTAAAATTAAAAAGCAAAACCCAATAAAAAATAAATAAAAGAAATAAAAAGAACAGCGTTGCGTTTACATTTTAAACAGTGCACCACAGGATATGAAATATAAAATTAGTGTGTAATAGAAGATGAGAACAACAGTGTAATAGTAACCAGGAGAGGAAAACAAAAACTAATGGGACTATTTGTTAGGGCGCCGCAGTAAGTTGATCGTGTCATACCTAATGGATTTCTCATCACATAACAGCTGTGCCAGATATGGTATTGTGGAGTTTTTGTATTTGGTAGTCCTAGCATATAGCCTCCTATAGCTGCTTCTAGTTCTACCAGATGAAATGCAAGGAGACGGCTGCGCACAGAGAGGATCCTCGGGGTCTGACAATATTGCATTCGCTAGTTTCTTACATGACATTATTTGTCTACCCACAATAGTGTTAACCAGTTGGGTTAACGATATTCCACTTGCCCAACTAACGGCTTTTAGTGCCCTATACTCACAGACAAGGGAAAATCAAGGAGGCTTTAGACCAGGTAGAGGGTGCATAGATCATATCTTCACTCTTCGACAGATTCTAGAACATAGACACACTTTTCGGCGTCCAACAATTGTCATATTTCTTGACTTGAAGGCGGCCTTCAACTCCGTGGATCGAAAGGTACTATGGCAATGTCTGACTGTGAAGGGAGTGCCAAGAAAGTACATTGCACTAATCAAGGCACTCTATTCAAACTCACGTAGTCGTGTAAGGGCTTATGGGGAATTGTCATCTGAATTGGTAATAACCAGTGGTGTCCGACAGGGATGTCTACTTTCCCCATTTCTGTTTAACTTCATCATAGATATGCTAATGGAAGTATCCTTAACTGAACGTAGTGACTTAGGAATCGACTTGTTACCAGGGAATAATCTTATGGACTTAGAATATGCAGATGACATAGTCCTGTTAGGGGAGGATGCTGACAAAATGCAGAGTCTTCTGAACACCTTCAGCAGCAATCTTCGTATGTTTGGCATGCGATTCGCCCCTGTCTGTTCTGTCTGTTTTCGACATAGAACTTTGCACAAATGTGCGGAAGTTCAAGTCGCCACATTCCGTGTAGCACGCGAAGCAAGAGAAGAAAGTACAAGAAAAGCATAATAGAAACAGTGAGCAGAGGTGTGAGACAAAGGAGTAATAAAGAAATACAAAACAGTTTCATTGGAGATCATAAGTCACAGGGAGTGGATGCATCTGCGCCACTGAGAACGATTTTGAGCCATGTCACCAATTGTTTCCAACCATAGATTTTTACCGTCCCGAGGACCCCAGCCTGGAAGTCTACACCTTCCTACGTGGCTTAGACCAACTGTTGTGGATTTCATTGACTGATGCCAAGTTTTTGTTTGACCGCCGCTAGCTTTTTTCCAGCCTGACCCTATATCCGCTAACATTGCTCGTCGAGGGAGGCGATGGCTTGGCATACGTAACACATGTCCTAACCATCTCAGTCTTTGTAGCTTCACGACTTCGTCGATTGATTTCCCCTGTTTACCTAGAACTCTACGCCTAACCTCCATGTTGCTCACCTTATTATGCCACTTTACACGGGAAATAGAACGCAGGCACCTATGATCAAAGACAGCTAGTCTTTTCATGTCTTCCACTCTCAGTGGCCAGGTCTCACAACCATAAAGGAGGACGGAGCGGACTGATGAGCAGTACACCCGCCCTTTGGTCGATAGTCGAACATCTCGTCTACGCCAGAGTCGGCGTAAACTAACAAATGCGAAACGAGCCCCTTGTATTCGTGCTGAGATTTCGTCAGAGATCAGCCCGTTGGGGCTGATGGTACTTCCCAAATAAGTGAAGCGGTCAACGTGCTCTACCACTTCACTTCCTATTTTTAAACTAGGCGTCGATGTAGTCCAGTCCTGTAACATCATCTTGCATTTGGCGGGAGCGAATCGCATGCCAAACATTCGTAGATTGCGGCTCAAGGTGTTTAGAAGACTCTGCATTTCGTCAGCGTCTTCGCCTAGAAGGACTATATCGTCTGCATATTCCAAGTCAACGAGATTATTCCCCGGTAGCAAGTCAATCCCTGAGTCGCTGAAGTCACCTAGGGTTAAGTCCATTAACACATCTATGATGAAGTTGAATAGAAAAGGAGATAATGGGCATCCTTGACGGACACCACTGGTCGTCATCAGTTCAGATGACAGCTCGCCGTAAGCCCTCACCTGGCTGTATGAGTACGAATAGAGTGCCTTAATCAGTGCAATATATTTTCTCGGAATTCCCTTTACAGCCAAGCATCTCCAGAGAACTTCCCGATCGACAGAGTCGAATGCTGCCTTTAGGTCAAGAAATATAATGACTGTTGGACGCCGGTAGGAATGCCTATGTTCTAGAATCTGTCGGAGGGTGAAGATATGATCAATACACCCTCTTCCTGGTCTAAAGCCTGCCTGGCTCTCTCGTGTTTGTGCTTCCCGAGCACCACTCAGTCTACGCATGATTATTGAGCCTAAGACTTTAGATACTATATTAGTCAAGCTAATCCCTCTGTGATTATCACAGGAAGACTTGTCTCCCTTCTTGTATATGGGGATAATCAGTGACTTACACCAACCCGATGGGACTTCTTCTGATTCCCAAACGCTGCCTAGTACCTCAGTTAATCCGGACAGTAAGCTGTCTCCACCGTACTTAAATACCTCTGGCGTCATTCCATCAGGTCCCGCTGCTTTGCCTAGTTTCAGATTGGTGACAGCTTTAGTAACCTCAGTTAGTGACGGAGGACCTGTGTTTATATCCCATTCAGGGAGGTGTTGGATGCTCGGAAGGTTGAGCGTGGCTGTGGGCAAATTAAACTGCTCCTCATAATGCTCTTTCCAACGATCCAGTCGTCTATCCTGGGAGCTACAAAATGTAAGATGCTGCTACAGGACTGGACCACGTCAACCCCTAACTTAGTGATAGGGAGTGAAGTGATAGAACATGTTGACCACTTCACCTACTTGGGAAGTTGTATTAGCACCAACGGACTGATTGGCGATGAAATCTCAGCACGGATCCGAAAAGCTCGAGCTGCTTTCGCTGACTTACATCATCTCTGGCGTAGGCGTGACATCCGGTTATCAACCAAGGGACGTGTGTACTGCTCATCAGTTCGCTCCGTCCTTGTCTATGGCTCTGAAACATGGCCAATACGCGTTGAAGACATGAAAAGGTTGACTGCTTTCGATCATAGATGTCTGCGATCTCTGTCTCACGTTAGGTGGTTTCACAAGATAAGTAATGTTGCCGTTAGGCGTAGAGTGTTGGGCAAAGAGGGAAAATCAATCGACGAGGCTATAAAGTTACATAGACTAAGATGGCTAGGTCACGTGCTGCGCATGCCTAACCACCGCCTCCCCCGACGGGCATTGCTAGCTGATATAGGTGAAGGTTGGAAAAGAGCCAGTGGTGGCAAAACAAAAACATGGCCTCATCAATCCATGAAATCCTTGACAGTTAAACTGAGTCAGGTAGGGAGGTGCAGACTCCCGGGTTGGGGGCCTCGGGACTCTAGGAATCAATGGCTGGAGACGATAGGTGACATGGCTCAAAATCTTTGTCAATGGCGCAGATGTATTCAGTCTCTGTAATCTTTCATATTCCTTTCTGCCATTACCAATTCTGTTTCACTCTTATATTTGTCAAACTCTATTGATTCTCTTCACTCATCTTCTTGTCTACCTGTGTGTGCTATTTGGAACGTGGCAACTCGAACTGCTGCACTTCGGTGCCAAGTTCTATTTTGAATCCTGACAGAGACAGACAGACAGTGCCCTTCTCAGCAAAGACTAATGGGGAGCAGTTAAGAGGGATGAGTAGAATACAAGAATACATATATATAATCCGATGATTTCGGTGAATTAGATCACAAGTGGTTGAAATTTTTTATGCGTTATCAGAAAACGTGACATACATACAGCAATCCTTCTTGAAATGTATAACCACAAAATCATCAGCCCCCCACCACGCACACACACATAAACATTATCAGAGTTAATATTTGCGTACGGAGTCAGAAGTGCGACAAAAGACAAAAACCAGGTCTGTGAACTTTTCTTAGAGCGAACACGAGACAAGGCGAACAGAAACTACAATTCTTGTAGAAATAATAATCCTTTACATCTCATCGATGAAGCTAGATATGTTTAATGTGTCATGATTATGACTAGAAAGAAAAAAGCAACAAGGAAATCAGTCAGTCAGCGGAACAGTTAAAACCTGTTAACCAACGAATATGCACTGGACATAAATAATCTCTGTGGACCATTGAATGACATCATCACCACCACCACACGCTAGGTTGTCAAGTGCAATTCGAATGGAAAGCGACTAGAAGACATGGAGAAAATCATTTGATGAGTAAATGAAGAACTGTGGACATTACTCGTGCAGACAGCTGAAAGTGATGGGAGAATAGTGAGTTAAGTGCATCACCATCAGCGGAAGTAAGGGATATCATTTCGCCTATATATAGGCAGAATCATCTCTACTACTGGCGGCCAGCACAGATGAGGATGTCAAAAGCAGAATCAAAAAGGCAAAGCAGACATTCCGCATTCTGAAATCAGGGTGGAAACCTACTGCATTCAGTACATGCAACAAATACTATAGAGTTCAGGTAAAAGGACAGTTGCTTGCCAATGACTGGTGGCCACACTAAACTCGAGAAATGATGGAATTTTGAATTTGCCTGTCATTGGAAAGGGTATCACATAGAGGATTGGGAAAGCAAGACAAGCTTTTATTATTCTCAAGTCGGTGTGGAGATCAACAGCACTCGCCATGAAAAATAAGATCCAGATTTTCAACTTCAATATGAAGTCGTCAGTGATACTTACTATACGGATCAGAGACTTGGCGCCGCGTCACGAACACCACTTCGAACAAAATACAGATTTTCATCAACAGCTGTCTTTGCTCAATACTACTCAAGATCAGATGACAGGCCAGAAAAGATCGGCAACAGGGAGGGAGGGATCTTTAGGAGCAAACCAACCCAGCAGGAACCGATTGTGCAACAAATCTGCAGGAAGAAACTGAGGTTGATTGACCATACTCTGAGAAAAAACCATCAAGTGATACACCAGCCCATCGCTCAAGTGCAACACGAACAGAAAGCGGCGACTTGGTCGTCAGTGCGAGGATGACATGGAGGAGATGATGTGAAGAGGAGGTGAAAGCATGTGGGTAGACGTGGAGCCAGGTGAAAACGTTGGCAGAGAACCGAACGTAATGGAGACGTGTAGCTAAAGCCTTGTGTTGCTCTAGGGATTAAAGGAAACAATAATACTAATTATAATAATGGAGGGTCCAAGTGGCTGAATGGTCTACCACTTCGCTTTGTAACTGGAAGATCCAGGGTTCGAACCCCCGTGGGCGCGCGATGATGATGAGCCCCAAACTAGGACGAAACACCTGTCCAGTAATGCCCTGTGGTTTTCACTATCTCTCTAACGAATGTCAGTTCGCGGTCAAACTTGAAACCAGTCAAATCTCTACAAAATATCTCTTGAAAATCAAAGATTTCATGGATTACTGAGTAAATCCAGAAGCCTTTTTGGATGTAATGCAGACAAACCAATTTATCCCTCTACAAAAATGCACTTGTGATATATGCTCAAACAGAGAAAGAAAATAATAAACACAAAAGGAAGCTGAGCATCATTCTCAAGACTAAATAGTGAGGCAATCTGTCTTCACTCAAAAACCTTACGTTAACCAGCCAGGTTAGGATATAGCTCTCTCCACAAAATTGTAGGAGGAAAGATGTTTCACAAGCAACAACTAACTACTCGATAGTAGTATCAGTTAACATGCATAAATTGTTAGTAGAAGGTCACCAACAGATTGGATCGATAAAGCAGCCTTAGATACACACATTGCTAATTTGCTGCTTTATAAGTGGACAGAAACAGACACCTATCAATATATGAAAACCTTCTGACTTCATGACTGTTAAATCTAAATGACATAATTTAAAACATTTGTTTGATTTTCTACATGCTGGGTAGTCGTCTTCTAGTGACATTTTATTGTCTTACCCTTCAGTTCCGAGTGGGACAACACATAAGACTTCAGCAGCACGCTTGCATTGCACATTGTTTTCTTGCAGTCCTTTTAGCTGGCTATACAAACAACTACCCATGAGGTTTTATTTCCTTATTAGCCACACCATCATCTCCTTCATGTTGTCACCTTTGAAATAAACCTCATCCACTCGTCATTTACCGTTCTGTCTGTCTGTTTGTTTCGACATAGAAATTTGCATCGATGTGAGACAGTTTAAGTCGCCACACTCCCTCCTTGTAGCACACAAAGCAAGAGGAGAAAGTAGAAGTAATGCAAAATAGAACAGTAGACAGGGATATGAGACAAAAGGAATAGTAATAACGAAGAACAATATGTTTCATTGAAAGTTATAAGTCACAAGGAGTGGATGCATCTGCGCTAGCCATTGAGAACGATGACTTTGAGCCATGTCACCAATTGTTTCCAACCACTGATTTTACCGTCTCGAGGACCCCAAAGTGGAAGCCAGTCTACACCTTCTTACGTGGCTGGCTTAAACTAATTGTTGTGGATTTCATTGACTGGTGCCATGTTTTAGTTTGACCCTCACTAGCTCTTTTCTAACCTGATGGATCCTATGTCAGCTAACATGCCCTCTTGTTGAGGAAGGCGATGACTAGGTATACGTAACATATGTCCTAACTATCTCAGTTGATGTAGCTTCACAGCCTCGTCGATTTATTTCCCCTCCTTACCTAGCACTCGACCGATGGGCCTAGCCTCAATATTGCTCACCTTGTTATACCACTTCACACAAGAGATAAAGCGCAGGCACCTATAATCGGGTTCTACTCGATAGTTAGCCTGGTGTAAGTGATGTCAAAACAACAGCGGTCTCCTCCTCAGAGTACATGCAATCCATCTCGACTTCCTTTAGCAAACAAACAACTGAATATTGATACTTGTATATTTTTTCCAACTTATGTCTTAATACTCACAAGTATTGATTTAGTAGGGAATTTTGTTTGATTGGTTGAAGGATTTCATTATGAGTTGACACCAGTTAGAGAACCATCGGAAAACCTGAGAGTACTGGACAGCTATTTCGTCAGACTAGTTTGAAACTGTTCATCAGTACACACCTACCACAAGGGGTTCGAACCCGCGACATCCTGGTTACAAGGCTAGCTCATAGACCACTAAGTATGTCGCAATAACTTAGATACGTCCCAAGATAATTGGAGACTATTATATACAATATACCACAAACCCTTTAAGTACAGCAAACAAACAAAATCACGGTAGTAACCATTTAGATTGTTAGGTTTTTATCTCCAATCGAAATCAGAGTTAGAGAGAACATTGAAAACCGGGCAGTACTGAGAAGCTGTCTCCACCCGCTTTGGAACTCTTCAGCAGTGTCCAATCACGACCCCACCGCCCGCCGGTTAAGGGATCGAACCCCGAAACTTCAGGTTACGAAACATGGGCTGGAATCCAATGACCCATGAATTCTAACTATGTCAACTTGTGATACAGCGCTTGTAACCTAAAGGTTCCGTATTTGATCCCTGACGGCGCCTTGGTGGCGCATTGTTGAAGAGTCTTAAAATAGGATGAAACGGATGTCCAGGTGTACTCCTTGGTCTCTCATTGCAATCCCCGAATGGAAAAGACTTCTGTCAAGAATGTAGGTACATGCTGGCTGACGAATAACAACAATAAGCGAGAAACTTAAGGCTTCTCCTGACAATCACCACCTCCAACCATCTCCTACTACGTCCACATTCCAGCTAACGATAACTTTCACTGTAAGTTGTTCATCAAGAAATGTCCAAAGGTGATTTCAAACAACTACGCGCTAGAAACCTATGCTTTATAGTGTTATGAAGCACCAAAATATGTAAAACATGTCACTGAATTACGACTTATATACGAGACAAAGCATGGTAGGTAGATATACTGGTTATATAGATATCTTGGGTGATAATAAATGAGGAAGAACAGAGAGCATGGCAAAGCCACAAACTAACACACACATAAAGGAAATAAAGGTACGAAGATATTAGATGGTTGGAAGCAATCGGCCACAGGAAGCCTTGGACCTAGATTTCGTGCTAGTAGGCACTCACGGTCAGCAAGGCGTATCTGCAACTGCCTTGAAGGAACTCATGTCCTTTCTGAGGTTCGAACCCGGATTACCCAGTGCTACAACGACAGACGTTACCACTGAGCTGTTCGGACGCGCGATCGACCTCCCTCTAGGACTGTAGAGGATACTTTGATTGGCTTCCTTCTGCTCCCCTCCACACATTTAATATCAGCAAATCAATGTGCACCGTGATGGCGAGCTACCTACCTAGTGGCATGGTGGCCACATTGTAAACCTGACTGACTGACTGATAGAATTCAGTCTGCATCAAAGATAGGACTAGACGCACATCACACTAGTTAGTTACTACTGTCTAATCGAAATAAAGGTATCTTTTAAACAAAACAACAACAACAAAACACACTTACTGTCTAGCTTCTTCAATATGTAATACTAAATTTCTTAAAATTAGAGCAGAAGTGACACGAAGATGTTTTGTTACTGGTCCTTCACGTGGTGGATTATTATTTACACCTGAATGCAGAAATGGATGATTTACTGGCATATTGGATTGACAATGTGGATTTGTAAGAAAGAAATGATGTTGAGCAGCCCATAAATCATTTTGTACACTTTTGGCTTCAATAGAACGTATAATTGCCCAGGCTGAACGATCACCAACATATGGATATTCTGAGTGTAGTATATCTACGCCTGTTGATAATGATGGATTCATTACATCATAACAGTGTTCTCTTTGTGTATCAGTTATCTTTCTTTGCTCACTATTGGTTGATCGTCTTGTTTCTAATTCTTTTGGGCTACAATGCATATCAAGTACATGAGTCATTAAAGCGTATGGTGCACGAGCAAGTGATGCAGACTGACAACCACGCCAACGACAACACCGACGAACCAATTGAACAGGATATTTGTGATTAGCATGATGTTGTGAACTATCCGATTTCCAAGTCTCCTTGTTAGGCAAGTGTGTTAAGTAGACATGTTGAGCAACCTTAAAGTAAGTAGACAGTAAGGAAAAAAAACCATCATCACAGTTAGATGACCATAATATTTAAAGCGATAACGAATTAGTCAACATACAGAGTAATCGAGGATTAGTAAAGTGGTCAGGTACAACAACAGAATGAGATAGGCAAGTATGTTTCTAACAAGAACAGTCAATACAGTGTTCGACTCTCGGTATTACTTTTCACAAAAAGAAGAAGGAAACTGTAGCATTCACTGGTGGGTCACAGCACCACCACCACCTTGACTTCATTCAGAGTGGTTCAACGCACGAAAAGACGTTAATTCTACACAGCCATCCTTCATCCCTCCTGACACTACAACATGGATGGATGGCTTGATAAGACTAGTTCCAAGGTTGAGAAAACCGCCAGGATGATATTTTTAGTAACACAAATGTACTAATGGAGTTATCCCCGACTGACTTCAGCGACCCAGGGACTGACTCGTTACCATCAAAGGATGACATAGTCCTCTTTCTAGGTGAAGACGCTGACAAAATACAGAGTCTTCCGAGCACACTGAGCAGAAACTTCCGAATATTTGGCATGCGATTTGCTTCTGTCAAATATAAGATGATGCTACAACAGGACTGGACTGCACTGATCCCCAGCTTAAAGATACAGAGTGAAGCGGAACAGCATGCTGACGAAATCTTAGCACGGAAACAAAAGGCTCGTGATATCTAGCTACTGAATAAACTATGTGCACACTCAGAGGCAGTTTGAGGCATGACCAATCGAAGTGAAAGACATGATAAGGCTAGCTGTCTTTGATCATAAATGTCTGTATTCCATCTCTGGTGTTAGGTGGTATAACGTGGTGAGCAATACAGACGTTACGCATCGAGAATGAGAAGCTACATCGACTGAGATGGTTTAGGACATGTGTTATATGCATGACCAGCCATCGCCTTCCTCGACGATCAACGTTAGCTGACATAAGGGTCGACTGGAATAGAGTTAGGGAAGTGGTTAAAGCAAAACCCGTCATCAGTGTTCATCAAGTCTTTGGCAATTAGTTTTAGCCAACTACATAGATACGTGTAGGCTGTCCAGTTGGGGTCTCCGGGATTCTAAGTACCGATTGGCTAGAGACAATTAGTGATATCGGTGGAGATAGTCGTCAGTAACGCAGATGCAGGCACTCTCTCTTTGTGATCTGTTGTACCCAGTAAACTGCGATTGTCACTATTCTTCATCCCTCATTTTTCAGCGCATTATCGTTCTTTCGAGTCTTTTGTTTCCCCCTCATTTGTCTTTGTTTCTTTGTGTGCTACACGGATGGAGTGTAGCAACTCGAACTGGTGCACTTCTGTGCAAAGTGTTGTATACGTTGAGAGACCAGTTAATCAGTAGTAACAGAAAAACACAAACCACCGAAGCTGAGTTGATTTATGCTACTTGTTATACAACAGGAAACCTCTGTCATCAGTCACACAACCTGAACACAATTATTCTGCAAAACTACCAACATGGGAAGGTGAATGCAGTCACAAGCGCCTAATTTCGCAGTAGAATATTCCAACCGGCGTATAACATACAGAAAATGTCTATTAACTGATTGACTGGGATTTAGAAAGGCTGTATTTTACAGCAAGATTGGATGATATGCTCTGACCATTCACCATCATCACATACAGCCATTAAAGCTGAGAATCAAAAGTGCAAAAAGCTACTAGACAATGTCGAATGCCTTCCTCAACAAACAAACAAAAATAAAAGGTCTCAGGTTGGGTGGAGTTTATCGATTTGCATCAGCCTGATGACCATATATATATGAAGAGATAGATAGGGGGGACCTATAAAACCAACTACAACAAGATATTTAATTCAAGTTTGGATTTCCCCGTCGATTGATTGGACCGAAGTGCTCAGTCTCAGGTTGACATGTCGACTTCTTGTGCAGATGCTTCGACGATATCTGGGCATGCAATTAGAAGTTAGGTGGTGAATGGTGACTAGCAGTGCAATCCAGGATAACGCACATTTCGTCCTATTTGGGACTCGACACCGGATGTACCTCCATTCCCCAGTGACCGAGGCTCAAGCCCAGTGCCCGCAATGTCAAACGCCAATCAATCAACTGCAATCAACCGCCAAGGCCAACAGCAGTTATTGGAAACGCTACATTGACCAAAAGAGACATCTTCTTAGCTTTTGCATCCAAAGACACAAACCAGTAGTCAAAAGACATGAAATCAATGCATTTGGATGTCTTACAAACGACTGTTCGACTGAGAAACTGTAGAAGTCTCAAACAAAGGCAGCACTGTGTATGGCACAAAATTCCAAGAAACCTGATATTATTTAATATTATTATTCCCTTGCGTTCCGAGTGGAACAAACGGCTTCAACAACACATCTGCACTTTCTTCTGTTTACTGCTGTCCTCTTTAGCTGGATCCACGATTGATAAAACTGTCATCTGTTCCTCACGCGATCTCCTCTATGTCACTCTCACACCAGCGACCCACTCGTCGCTTCTCACTTGGATTTCACTCGAGCGATGGCCTGCAATTGCGTGCGGTGTCATTCGGCGACTTCCTCAATGTATGTCGGATCTATCTCCACTTTCTCCTATATATTTGTTGAGCGATCGGTACTTGGTTGGTTTGTTCCACTGCAGAGTTCCTTGTTGGTTATTCTTCCTGGCCATTTGATTTTCAGTATGGAGCGAAACCTGGTAGTCAAACTTAATCTGCGCTTGATGATAGACATATCTGGTGAATGTACACAAAAACTTGTCAGCCAATCAGGAACAAGTCTTATGATATGATAGAAGGGTCAGTTATCACGGTCAATGAAATGATAACTACCAATAAACGTGAATACCACATGATCACCAGATAATGTGCATGTTGAGACGTCCAATCACGCTCACGGTTACTATGGAGGATAGCTATTTTATTTGTAAAGAATTTCAGAAAGTCCCATTTCACACTGAAGACATTGTCTGTCTGTCTGTCTGGATTCAACATAGAACTTGGCACCGAAGTGCAGCAGTTCGAGTTGCCACCTTCCAAATAGCACAGAGGTAGACAAGAAGATGAGTGAAGAGAATTTATAGAGTTTGACAGATATAAGAGTGAAACAGAATGGGTAATGGTAGAAAGGAATATGAAAGATTACAGAGATTGAATACATCTGCGCCATTGACAACGATTTTGAGCCATGTCACCTATTGTCTCCAGCCATTGATTCCTAGAGTCCCGAGGGCCCCAACCCGGGAGTCTGCATCTCCCTACCTGACTCAGTTTAACTGTCAAGGATTTCATGGATTGATGCCATGTTTTTGTTTGGCCACCACTGGCTCTTTTCCAACCTGAACCTATATCAGCTAACAATGCCCGTCGGGGGAGGCGGTGGTTAGGCATGCGCACCACGTGACCTAGCCATCTTAGTCTATGTAACTTTATAACCTCGTCGATTGATTTTCCCTGTTTGCCCAACACTCTACGCCTAACGTCAACATTACTTATCTTGTGAAACCACCTAACGTGAGACAGAGATCGCAGACATCTATGATCGAAAGCAGTCAACCTTTTCATGTCTTCAACGCGTATTGGCCATGTTTCAGAGCCATAGAGAAGGACGGAGCGAACTGATGAGCAGTACACACGTCCCTTGGTTGATAACCGGATGTCACGCCTACGCCAGAGATGGTGTAAGTCAGCGAAAGCAGCTCGAGCTTTTCGGATCCGTGCTGAGATTTCATCGCCAATCAGTCCGTTGGTGCTAATACAACTTCCCAAGTAGGTGAAGTGGTCAACATGTTCTATCACTTCACTCCCTATCACTAAGCTAGGAGTTGACGTAGTCCAGTCCTGTAGCAGCATCTTACATTTTGTAGGGGCGAATCGCATGCCAAACATACGAAGATTGCTGCTCAAGGTGTTCAGAAGACTCTGCATTTTGTCAGAATCCTCCCCTAACAGGACTATGTCATCTGCATATTCTAAGTCCATAAGATTATTCCCTGGTAACAAGTCGATTCCTAAGTCACTACGTTCAGTTAAGGATACTTCCATTAGCATATCTATGATGAAGTTAAACAGAAATGGGGAAAGTGGACATCCCTGTCGGACACCACTGGTTGTTACCAATTCAGATGACAATTCCCCATAAGCCCTTACACGACTACGTGAGTTTGAATAGAGTGCCTTGATTAGTGCAACGTACTTTCTTGGCACTCCCTTCACAGTCAGACATTGCCATAGTACCTTTCGGTCTACGGAGTCGAAGGCCGAAGACATTGTCTAGAACGATAACACAGACTCGACAGTTGAACCATTCAGCATGCAGAATTGCAACAACACCCAAACATACATGCGAGCTACAAGTTCCAGATGTCATCAATAAGAAAATCTGCGAAAGAAAACAAAGGAGGAATTCAGCAAATATGTTATGTTCTACAACCAGTCAATGACAAGTGTTTGAGAACCCTTCTTCAAACGGCATTCAAAATGTAGACCAATATCTCCACGACATATATTTCTTATAAATAGAGTTCTCATAAGATGAAAGCAGCTATAATATTAAGAAATGCAGTGAATGTTGTTCTATAAAACGTGATAAAGCTCCGCAATCGATGAAAACATTAATTAAGTGAAGATTAGTTAAAGGATCCCGAATATCGAAAACGAAAATAGTATTTACACGTTTGGTGTAATGTGAACGATCTGTCTGTCTGTTTTCGACATAGAACTTTGCACCGACGTGAGACAGTTCAAGTCACCACGCTCCCTCCTTGTAGCCCACAAAGCAAGAGAACAAATAGGCATATTAGGGATAGTAAACAGAGGAGTGAGACAAAGGAACAGTAGTAACGAAGAACGATATAGTTTCATTGGAAATCATAAGTCACAAGGAGTGGATGCATCTGCGCTAGCCATTGAGAACGATGAGTTTGAGCCATGTCACCAATTGTTTCCAGCCATTGGTTTTTACCGTCCCGAGGACCCCAACCAGGAAGTTAACACCTTTCTACGTGGCTTAGACTAACTGTTGTAGATTTCATGTGAACGATACTCAGTCATGTTACAAAGTATCTAATTATCTTAACTCTTGGCATTCCCGTGAACTACAATATCATCTACACACCAATATCTGAGCGATTGAGGCAAGCAGCCGACCCACACTACTTGTCAAAGAAGGTGCCAATTTGAGATGCCTGACATGTTCACCTGCCATCTCAGTCAATAAAGATTTATTAACTCGTTGACCGTGTCTTCTTTCCTACATAACAGTCTACATCCAATCACAATATTTTTTCTAACTAACCGATCTCTTACTTAAAGGGACTGCCTCATAAGTGTAAAGTGGTACGGAATGACAGGTTAAACAGAGCATACACACAACCTTTCATGGATAGTTGGATATTTTGCTAGTACCTAAAGGAATACATAGAAATATGTAAACAAGCCGTTGTATTCATGCTTAGATCTTGTCAGTGACTAGTTAATCGCAGTTTTTAAATCAATGTAGAAGTTAACAAATAAAAATAACTCGTTTTCTGTACTTATAATAAGGATTGGAACAGGCCAGTCCTGTAACACCACACTATAATCGAAAAAAGCGAAACGGCTGCTCAAGATGTCTACTCCCTGTGTGCTCCCAAACAATAGGGAGCTGGATAGCATGACAATGATAGTTTAGAGCAAGCATTTAACTTTCCGACAGACTACAACCACTACCTTGTCACAATGGGCAAAAGCGATCGTAACTTGAGATCACACCACTGCAAAAAAGTATGTTGGGTAGTCAGTCGTGAGGCTGCAAGCAGTAATAATGTAAACGCATTATACTACTGTTATGGTATGAGTAGTAGCACTAGTGACGAAAAGAGCTTAACGGCAGTTAAACATTTAGTTGGAAAGATCAACATTTCAGTTGTGTTTAACATTGTACTCTAAGGCGAGGTAGGGGGTTAGAAAAGATAAAAAACAGCACAAGTTTTCCCCTAACCCCCCCCCCATAGACCTATTTATGACTCATTAACGCTGCTGATAAGCTTTTAATGCACGAAAAGAGAACGATGAAATTCACTTTACTCAAAACAGTATACGATACAATCAGACCGTGTACTGGCGAAGTACAAGTGTACACACACACTCCATACACATGATTAGAAAAATGTTTTAAAGTGAGGTAAAATCTAATCTGATAAAGTAGTGTAACAGTTAATCGATTTTGCTTTGTGAAACTTTCTTTGAGGCTATTTTTCTACTCAGACTCTCCTATTCCACTAAGTACGGAAATGTCGCAGGGAAATCCGAGTAAAACGCTGACTGATAAGCATATGCATCGAGAAAACGACCTAGTAAAGTCAAAGGTGGGTAAAAATACTTTCATGTGGCCACGGATTCATAGCCTAACACTGTCGGGCGAGCTGTATCCACTCACTTCACATGGTGGGGGTTTTCATGACAAGATCGAAATGGCAAATGCAAACGTCTGGTGTTTGCAACCGGACTGATGGACATGCTGGTCTAAATATCTAGGGGAACCAGGGAAAAACCCGATACCAAACTTATGGTGTACATAGGCTGCAGAATCCAAATAGCTAGAGTGGCAATATGAACCCGTTTTAGTCACACTGCTCTATTGTCTTGTAAATTAGACTTCAAGTTAAAGGCTGGAGGGAAGGGGCCTTTAAGACAACCGCCTGCTTCACCTCGAGCTGCTGGGACAATATCCCAGCTCTCACACACAAACTAGGAGATTCTGTGCAGCGCATCTCTCTTGGTGTTCACATAATGCATGGGAAAACAAAACAAATAGCAGGCAGAAATCACTTATAACAGGTACAAACAATAACTTACTAGGTGTCTTTGTTCAAATGTCGCTGTACAACACTCCCATTCGCATAAATACAATACCGGCTTTTCCGTGTTGACTGATGTTGTAGACTGACCTTCTGAACTTTTGGCCCCCTGATCATGATGATGATGTTGATTGACGGGATTGATGGAATCTACACCGCACTCCACTTGTGATTCACTAGTTCTACATTCATTTTTTTCACATGAATTCAATTGATTTTTAACTTCGGTGGATATTGTAGTAGGCATCTTAGAATCATCAGCCGACGGTCTATTGGTGGCGGTCACCACCTCACCTAAACCACCACCACCACCGGCATCATTGCTGACAACTGATTTATTCGACGGTGAATCATCATTAGGCTCCCAAGTAGGATCAAGCACGGAGCCTGGTACAGGATTTAACTTCAATGGTGC
Source organism: Trichobilharzia regenti (assembly GCA_944472135.2). NCBI lineage: Eukaryota > Metazoa > Platyhelminthes > Trematoda > Strigeidida > Schistosomatidae > Trichobilharzia > Trichobilharzia regenti. The sequence goes on from OX235267.1 coordinate 39,630,369, forward strand.
ATTTAACGATGCGGATGTATTACAATGCATGGTGACTGCTCTATTGAGATTATTATTATTAGTGGTAGTAGTATTGATAAGATCTCGTCGACGTTTTGGTGTAAACAGACGACTCTTTGAACCCCATTTTCGTCTACGTTTTAAAAATCGATTCGAAGGATGCATAGCTTGAAAACTGATGCTTGATATCTTCTCCAGTTTATTAGAGTTGTTAGTGTTGTTATTATTCTTAATCAAATCAATATTATTATTACTATTATTGATATCTTTGGTAGACAGATTACAATTCTTTGTTGAAACATGCATGTCATCAGTTAAATATCCATTGCTTAAAGAGTTTTTATCCAACTTTTTCTCATTGGCCACTACCGCTAGCCCTTCACACTTATCCACCATACGATTTGATTTCCCACCATCCAATTCGGCAGTATTAACAACATTTGAATTCGGCTGTATCAAATAAATAAATATATACATATAAAAGATTTTTACATAATCTAACAAAGGAAATTTGATTTTAAGCAAATTAAATATTCCCCTTCCCACCCACCAACTCATTGAGTGATAACATAGAGAAAAAGACGCTCAGTGAAGAGTTACCCCTTTATTCAGCGGTATCAGCATTCTCCAGCTGCGGAATCGAATACATAAGTATGCGTATATAGTAAATTTCTTTTTCAGCAACCAAAAAGGAATGTGTATAATTGAATTTTAGATTTCCCCGCCGATTGATTGACCGAAGTGGTTGGTCTTAGGTTAACATGTCGGCGGCTTCTTGTGCAGATGCTTCGACGATATCTGGACGGACATGTGATTAGAATTTAATTGGTGGATGGTGACTAGCAGTGGAATCCAGGATAACGCGCATTTCGTCCTATCTGGGACTCGTCCATCGGCTGGATGTACCTGCATTCCCCAATGAGAGCGATGATGTTCCCACCGAGACTCGAACCCAATGCCCATAGTTTCAAGCGCCAAAATGTTATCCCTAGACTACTTGGGCCACGACAGTCACCTTTTTCTTGTGCAACGGGTCATATTAATTATTTAATTGAATTTTAGATATCCCCGTCTAGTGGATAACCCTTCGGCGTTTGAAAATACGGGCACTAGGTTCGAATTTCGGTGGGAATATCATCACTCACTGGGGAATGCAGGCACATCCAGTAGCTGACGAGTCCTAAATAGGACGACATCCGCGTTATCTTGGATTCCACTGCTAGCCACCATCCACCAATTAAACAAGAGGAACGGCTCCACAGATGTGTCATTAGAAGTGCATATTTTTTTCAAGATAATCGATCACGTAATACAGAAAGCGTTATAACCGGATAGAAAGTGAAATAGAAACCAAAATTCGTAAATTGACAACTGACAGGATTGATTGGAAAACACAATTAAAATTGAACTAGGGTCAAGTTAGGAACAGTGTTGGTAATAAAGAATGGAAATATAATCGTGGGAAAGAGAGAGAGAAAAACAATACGATTTAAAACTATCTAGTACTCACGATGTCATCCTAAGGAGCTCAGTCAAACAATATTTTTATTCGACTGTGATCATTCAGTGGACGTTGATTACAAGCTTTATAGTGATCAATAAGCGAGGTAATAAAAAATGCTTTTGGTCTTGCAGAAGCTGGGTCTATGTATACAAAGGGGGAGAGAGTAACTAACTTAGCCTAAATCCACCGTTGGGTAGCTTGCTTTCACTTTAACTTAGTAGTTTCGCTGCCCTCTCCTCTTCCCCCCCCTTCAAAGTGTTTTTCCCATTATTATTCCTTTGTCCGATATACTGTTAGTTTCCTTAGGATAAGTGTGTGCAAATCGAAAAAGCATAGCTGAATGGTAAGTAATCTTGGTGTGAGGACTATTCAAACTGTTCTATAAGTTCAAATCAGACAAGTTAAAGTCCTATATGGTTTACCTGCGTTAACTTTATCTATTTTTGCTTAACTTTAACGAAATTTCAATAGTATGGTATTTCGATATCATATCCACATGTGTATAATTGTATTGATCCTACTACCACGATAACTCCAGTGTGTATGTTCATATGTAATTTGATGTTGAATAGTATTCACTTGATAATGGTGTTAACAGATGATTATTACTCATCATTTGTAGATCGATCGTGCATTTTGTTTTTCAAATTGATACTTATTTGCTGTTGTCACAGTGGTCGTGTGTTTGTATGTCTATTTAACCTTCAAACAGAAATTGTACAAATCGTACAATGTTTGTAAAGGAGTATTCTCACAGCTGACGAGTCCTTCTACCGAAATTTATAAATCCATTGAAAATACTCCTTTCTTCACAGTTGTTGCTCGTCATAGAATTTACAACAGGAAAGGAATGTTATCAATTTGAAAGTCCCATCGAACAATTACTCTCATGTTTTATTAGGCAGTAGAAAGAACCCTCTCCCCCGCAGCTTTATCCTGGAACACCTGATCGAATCTGGACACATACCTAACAACCCACAAACCAACTTCAAAGTCATCCTTACAGAGTAGTCGGAAATTTTTGCCAAAAGAGTACGAATCAAACTTTTTCAAATCGCAAAAGCAAAGACAAGTCCCGAAATCGGTCTACAAAAGAAATGTGTTTAATTTGTGATTACAGCTTGATTCCACGCCGTATTTTTTCGTACAGGTATGAAATTTTCAGCATGGGATATCGGTAGGCCAAATTTTGTAGGCCGACCATAGATATCAGGCATGCGTCGGCAGGGGATCCAACCCCCGACTAAGTGCATGGTCGGCGAGAGTCCTAACACCACTGTGTCACCGATGCACTGAACCCTAAAATGGACTTCATCTGTCTTAACCCTGGATACATAGTTTTCTGTTCTCAATTGCCTCATTGTGTCGGTGGCATAGCGGTTAGTACTATCGCCGACCGTTCACATGGTCCGGGGTTCGATCCCCGACCGATGCACACCTGATATCTGTCTGTCTCTGTCTGTCTGGATTCAACATAGAACTTGGCACCGAAGTGCAGCAGTTCGAGTTGCCACGTTCCAAATAGCACACAGAGGTAGACAAGAAGATGAGTGAAGAGAATTAATAGAGTTTGACAAATATAAGAGTGAAACAGAATGGGTAATGGTAGAAAGGAATATGAAAGATTACAGAGATTGAATACATCTGCGCCATTGACAACGATTTTGAGCCATGTCACCTATTGTCTCCAGCCATTGATTCCTAGAGTCGCGAGGGCCCCAACCCGGGAGTCTGCATCTCCCTACCTGACTCAGTTTAACTGTCAAGGATTTCATGGATTGATGCCATGTTTTTGTTTGGCCACCACTGGCTCTTTTCCAACCTGAACCTATATCAGCTAACAATGCCCGTCGGGGGAGGCGGTGGTTAGGCATGCGCACCACGTGACCTAGCCATCTTAGTCTATGTAACTTTATAACCTCGTCGATTGATTTTCCCTCTTTGCCCAACACCTGATATCAATGGTCGGCCTGAAAAATTTGGACTACCGAGACCACATACTGAAAATTCCATACCTGTACCAAAAAATACGGTGTAATCTAAAATAAATAAAAAAAGTAACTGTCGTCGTCCGAGGGTGAAATGAAGGAGGTCATGTAAAGAGGAGACAAAAAAGTATTTGGGCAAACATGGAGCCAGGTAAAAACGTTAGTGAAGGAGAACCGAATGCAATGGAGACGTGCAACTGAAGCCCTATGTTCCTCTAAGAACTAAACGAGACAATAATGATATATATGTATATATTCGATTGTACGACTTGAGAATGCTATCGTTGAAAAGAGTAACTTCTTCTTCACTGAACATCTTGTCTTTTTTTTTTAATTTTTCTTTAAACAACGTCATTTAAAAGTACATTGACTGATCAAATATGCCGTTTTAAACGCCGTCATCATCATCACAACACAGCCACACATAACATCCTATAGATACAAACATACTTCTTGACGTACACACGACTGTTGACTCTACACACCCTACCAATGAATTTTAATAAATACAATACAAGTCTTTATTCCACAGTATGCTACAAAGATAGATGGATAGATAGATATAGATATAAGGAGATTTCACTTTTAATCATAAATATATGTGAGACACAGAAAGAAGAGAAAAAAACCTGATTTTTGAAGACACAAGAAATCATCGTCTCAACAACAAAAAAACCAAGCTCAATGTCCTTTTATTTTTTTGGTCAACATTGAAATTAATTTTTCAAAAATGTTCATCAGTTAAATATAAAAGAGAAACCAAAAAAACACTGTTATCAACACACGAACAACACCTAAATACCATTTAGTAGTATTACCTATCACAATTGTTAATAATGGATAAACTTACTGTCTCAGTTTTTGTCTCTCCAGTATACAACACACCATTGATATGCTGTTGTTTATTATCATCAGCTGATTTCGATTGTTCTGTGGACAGTTTAATTTTTTTATCTTGTAAAGCTAAAACAGCTTCTTGTAAGATACCACCACCACCACCACCACCACCACTAGCACGAAGACCATTTGTTGTATGCTTACTGTTAATAATAACAATATTATCATCAGCATGACTATTGTTTAATAATTCTTTATCAACGACAACAACACTCGAACAATCAATACTGTTCTTCTCTTCATCTCCGTTAACGAGTATTGGTTTAGTTTCATTATCGACAACAACTGGAACGCATGGAGAAGATGGACTTGATTGGTTCTTATTATTATTGGTAGTAGTAGTAGTAGCATTACTATTATCACAATCTTCATGATTTGAAATAGACTTTAATTGGGGTGGGGAATTTCGTGAACTGTTTGCTTTAATCATACTTTGATTGGGTGATAATTTTATAGGACTATCTTTATGTACATGTTTATCTGTTTGTATTGATGACAGCTCCACATCCTTCTCTGAAGTTGTTGAATTTTCTACAAAATATAAAATCAATACAATGAATACTATAAAGTCAGGAGGGGGTCAAAACACCTCAAACATATACAACATATGATTTCATCATGAGCTGACATTAGTTAGAGAACCATTGGAAACAAACCAGGGAGTACTGGACAGCTGTTTCGTCCTAGTTTGGGACTCTTCAGCAGTATGCACCCACCGGGATTCAAACCCAGGACCTTCCGGTTACAAGGCGAGCTCGTATACCACTAAGCGGCCACTGGGACCCAATCCATTGGTCCTTGAATTCTAACTTCTGCCAATTCACGACATAGCCAATGTCTTCGGCGAGTATTTGTCTTCACACCCGACCTGCTGCACCCTACTGGTCGCGACTTCCCACTGGAACCCAGGTAACTACCTACCTGAATAGGGCCAGTCGCCAGTGGGTGCGTACTGTGAAGAGTCCCAAACTAGGACGAAACAGCTCTCCGGTACTTCCAGGTTTTCCAATGGTTTTCTAACTAATGTCAGCTCATGATGAAATCATGTAACCAATCAACCAAATCCCCACAAACCAATACTTGAATATACAACATAATTTTTTAAGAGTTAGTTTGTACGGATTTTATTTTTATTTATTTCCAGTTTGATCACCGATTGATATTAATCAGTGAGAGAACAATTAGAGATCCACCTAGTCGGAGGTGAAAACAAATACTCACCATGGATCACATTAGCTGGTAATCGAGCTAGAATCACGAATTGGTAGAAGTTTGAATTCATGGCCTTATTACTGGGTCGAGTACCAGTGAGTGAATGGTTGCCTTGCAACCGGAAAGTCCTGGGTTCGAACCCTGGCGGTGGGGTGAGTCTCAAACTACTATCCAGTATTTTAAGTAGTTAGAAAAATAAGTATACAAACAAAAGTTAAGTCAAATCAACGGATCAACTCGTAAAACAAATCAACGGAGTTGTTACCATGAGAATGGAAGAGGTTGGATAATTTTCTCTTGTATGCATAGTTCTGGTTCTTCCCACTGAATGCCTAGGGCTTCTATAATGCAAAGAAGACGGAAGCGTATTGTCTTTGGAAGGTTGTTCTTCACTGTGTAGATCACTTTGAAGGAGGCGTTTGTTGAAATGGAATGACCAGTGTTGACGAGATGTTCGATTATTGCACTCCTTATACGGCCACTATTTCCTTTCTGTAACCACGCTGGATAGTGTTCTTTGACCTTTTTTGACAGGATGCGCGTTGAACGACCGATGTAGCTGGCTCCACAGCAACAGGTGAACTGATATATACACATGGAATTGGTCAGGTGCGGGATCTTGTCCTTTGAGCTTCTGCTGATCAGCGGGCGACTGGAGAACAGTACTCTCAGTGTTGCCGCGAAGAAAGTTCTTCTTAAAGAAGTGGAAATTCCCCTCCCAAGAACATCACAGAGTAGGTCATCCTTGCAGTCGAGGTTCACATAAGGTATCGTTTTTGGCACGGATGGTGTCTCTTGCTTTTGGATTTTCTGTTTGATGTTTTCGTCTATGAATCTTGCTGGATATCCGTCTTGTATGAAGCTTTCTTTCAAGAAGTGTAGTTCTTCTTCCGTGGTATCACAGCTGCAGATGCGTCGGACTCGAGTGGCAAGAGATGTAATTGGGTTTCTGTTTCGACTGATTGGTACCCAGCTGTAGAAGCTTGCCAGTTGACCGTTCCACGTGGCTTTCCTATAGATAGACCGTCAGCTCTCCTTGTAAGTTCAACATTAAGAAAAGGGATTTTAGATTCGTTTTCAGTTCCAAGAGTGAATGGCATTTGTTGAATATTTGAAGTAACCAATTGAGATCGTGACCGTCGTCGTCACAGATAATAAAGATGTCGGCCACATATATCTAACATACAATTGAAAATTGTCAGTAGTTGATTTGAGTGGGCCGTTCTCGAGGTTTGTCATGAAGCAGTCTCCTTGCGTAATTCCGTATATTATTTTGTTTCCATGTATACCCAGTATTTCTCCGCTTGTGCCTTCAATGGTTCTCTAACTGATATCATTCACAATCCGTGGTCAAACCTGAAACATACAACATAACTTCAGACGGCGCTGCTTGTTTCCAATGTGTTCATATTATTGTTACTCTATTCCCCTCATCCAGTTAGACAGTTCAAAATAGACTAAAGGTTTTGTCCTACACGATTAAGAAGCAAACCAGGTAGTAAGGTCTTTCCTTCAAAAGAAAGCTGTATCCTCAGGGATATGCTAAAAGAACCACTGGATGGACACTCTTCAGATTATGACAATGGCTTAAAACCATTCTCAATAGGGAACAGACGAATTCACTCTCTACGAACCATTAACTTCCCCATAGTTTTCCATATCACATTTCTGCTGATTATAACGCTTTCGCGTTACTTTTTTTCTTTCTCCCCTCCCCCTACTGATATGCACTACATGCAGTGTGGAGTAAAGTGAACTCTTGATTTTCTATGCTAAGTTCTATGTTGAAATCGAATAGAGAGAACACACTTTCATTAATTCATCCTTGTTTGACTATTTGTATAAACATATCAGAAATCAGAATTTTTTTAAAAGGTAAATGTAGGATGTTTTACTGGCTGGGTACACTGAAAATTCAATGACTGAATAAACCTTATTTATGTTCAAAGTTCAAAATACGAAAAAGGATAACCTCTACAGGTCGGAATTTTAACCGTCTATTTTCTAGGAATTCCCACACTGACTGATTGGTTTCAACATAGAATTCTGCACAGAGAGTACACCAGAGTTAAGCATACCACAATCCGTGTGGCAAGTAATAACGAAGGAAGACAAAAATAAAAGAAAGAAATTCTAAAGAACGATGTGTGAGTTGAATGAAGCGCATGCGCGCATTAGAGAACGATTTTTAGGTCATGTCACCAATTGTCTCCAGTCATCATTGGTTTTTACCATTTCGAGGACACCAACCAGGAAACCAGTCTACACCTTCCTGTGTGGCTTAAACCAACTGTTGTGGTTTTTATTGACTGATAAAGCCAGGTTTTGTTTGACCACCATTGGCTCTTTCCTAACCTGATCCATCCTATATCAGTTAACAATGTCTGTGGAGGAAAGCGATGGTTATGCATGCATACATAACATACGTTATTTTTGACTAGTGTAATGTGTCTAGTCCCATATTCAGTGCAGACTGAATTCTACCAGTCAAGCTTGCAGTGTGGCTTGGTGGCTCGTCCATTAACGGTGCACTGTGAACTGTTGGTATTAGATGGTTGGAGGCAATCAGCCACAGGAAGCCTTGCTTGACCTAGGTTTCGTGCTAGTTGGCACTCAACAGTCAGCAAGGCTCCCTGTGGTCGATTGCCTCCAACCATCTAATACCAACATAACATACATCCTAAGCATCTCCATCGATGTAGCTTCACAACTTCATTGATTGACTTTTCCTCCTTATCTAACAACACACGACGCTTAACCCCAATAGATGGCAGTGAAGTTGGCTCGTAGCATCAGTTAGTGACTTGAATTAATTAAGAGGAATAACGAAAAGACTTCGTTTCTCCCCCAGTAAGTCGGTGATACGCTTGGTATGCGAACGGTAGATACTGCTACACAAGCAGCTGAACTGTAGGATACACTTACATCGGTAGCTGTAACTTGTCCTTTATACACAATAAAATTAGTAGTTGTGTTGAAAGTGAGTCCCCCCCCCCAAGTTTAACTACATTTTACAAAATAAGCAATTTCTTAATATTTGTACGTAAAGCGACAGATTGAGGAAAAACAGTTTTTGGATGATTGCTCCCAATCAGGACAATTTTAAAAGTATGCAAGTCGTCTTTGAGAGTGTCTGGAATCTGTAATATCTAGAGAGTTCACATAACCCATTAGCTTTTATTCCTACCAAAGGAATCGTGGCGTCGGTGGCATAGTGGTTAGGACGCTCGCCGATCATGCACATGGTCCGGGGTTCGGTCCTCGGCCGACGCACTCCTTTACCTCGCCAGGCCAGAAATAATGCTGGTAAAGAGGAAAGGTTGGGCATGAGGCTAGCAACCCCATCCTGTAAAAGTAAGCACTGCTACGGAAACTTCAAGCCACTAGCTTGAGGCCCTATATTCCACTGGGAACGTGAAGGAAAAAAAGGAATCGTAGGTGTGTAGTGGCAAATGGTCTCTGAACAGACAAAAATTAGCTGTTCAATTACAATCTGGTTCTCAATAACGCTCCAGAAACAAACGATGTCAGTCTGTAATGAAACCCAAGACAATGACTGAAAGGTCAACACGGTTATCGCAGATAATTCATTCGAACAATGTAATATCTTAGTTTAACGAATCTGACCTTATTTTTAACCTAACTGGGTATAGACTGGTGGACACGTAAAACAGGTGATTCGTTCACCGAATTCAACGAAACGTCACAAACTTGATCATTACAATTCACATGATACACCTATTATTTTAGACCGCTGGGTGACATCGCGCGCGCGTCAGGCCATTGCTCGAGTGGAACCCGAAAGGGACGCGGTGAATGGATCGTCGGTGCAAGGGTGACATGGAGGAGATCGTGTGAAGAGGAGTTGAAACAGTATGGACTAACATGGATGAAGGTGAAAAATACAGTAGAAGACAGAAGTAGCAAGTGGAGACGTGCGGTTGAAGCCCTGTGTTCCACTAAGAACCCAAGGAAAGAATAATAATAATAATCTTACAACACTGACCATTTTGTGACCTTATCATGTCGTAAGTAATGCTTTCAAAGTATAGCATACACTCTTGGCCCACCATATTCTAAGACAAAATTGACTGATGTAAACATTTACTTCGATATACCGTACATATGTCGGATCAACTTCTGTATTGGCGTTAAAATCTTACCAGTTACAACCGACAGTTACGGAGCTAACTTCTGCAATCACAACTATTTGACACATTATGTCTATAGTCGGAAAAACAGCTTGTGCTGAAGAGAAATTGTACCAGGGAGTTGCTAAATGGATATTTAAAACATTTAACCGTCGTTAACCGTATGTGATACACTACATATTGTCAGCACCATGAAGCGTAACTAAGCATCAGATGAATGAAATACCTCCGAGGTTTTTCAAAAACATTCACCAGTTATGCTTAAAATTAGGATAGAAACGATTTATTTTATCAACACACACACACACGTGTAACTTACCTGAAGAACACGGAGACTTGGAATTGCTTGAAGTGACAGACAGTTGTGATGACAAGTCACCTATGCGATGATCAGTCATCACCGGCATATTCCCTGATGAGCAATTAGTCCGACAAGGAGAATTTGGAGTCGGCATTTTCGATTTATTTGGCAGCTGAGAAGACGAGGAAGGCGGGGGTGGAGATGACGGCAGGCTATTTCGTGGTTGAGGCCATTTTCCCGACCGACGTAACGCAGATGGCGGCGGTAAAGACGGTGGTGGCATTTGTAACCGGTCTGTCAGTTCTGATAAACTTGGTGTTATTGTTTTAGGCGATGTGTTGTTGTTGATGGTAGAGTTGGAAGATGCTGAATCCAGCAGCGTTGAGGATACAATTAAGTTTGAGGATGATGAAGAGGATGGTGTTGTTGAAGAGAGTAAATTGATAAGACCTGAGCAAGCAGTACTTCCACTTTGAGGTCTGTAAACCGGTTGTGGCATACAAGATACTGGTGTGATAATGGATGGTTTCAGTGGAGTACTGGATTCAGATTTTAAACTATGAAAGGAAGAAGTAGTAGCAGGATTACGAAGATCATTAATAAAATTAGAATCGGATGGGATTGAATGCAGTTTAGAAGGGGATTTTGGAAGGATATACGTCTTAAATGTTTGTCCACTATTAGCATGCAGTGATTCTCGAGGCCGATTAAGGTCATTCACACTAGGAGGTGGTATACGACTGGGCACAGGTATTCGAAAATTGGGCGCATGCGAGAGTTGAGGTTGTGATTGAATTTGTGGATTACGAGGTAACAGCTAGAATAAAACAGTAAAAAAAATAGCAATACAAAGTGAAACATCTGCTCTAAATCAACTTTTCGATAGTATACAAATTCTACAAACCCTGGGAACTAGAAACAGAGCTGTGCTAAATTTTCGTAAAAACTCAGCATTCTTGATGATGAGATATTATTCAGACGACCTTAGTGAGTTACTTTAAAATTCTACATAAGTGATAATAACTGAAAGGAGAATGTGAAGTGAGGATTTATATTCCGTAAAATAGGCTGATATATATTCATTCAGTATACGTGAATCAAAGCAATAAATTACAATAATTAATGACAAATTAGAAACCCTGTGTTTTACTTTGTTTCAGAAGAAACTGCCTCCCCCACCCCCACTAAAGAAACGAAGTGGTACAGCCAAGAGAGGGTAGACTTCGATCTTCCTCACTAAATACTCTCATATAGCCTAACTCTATCACGTAAGCCCGATTCAAGGCGTTTACGAGGCGAAAGTGTTCCTCAGAAAAATGAAACTGCAAATGCAAATGCCTGGCGCTTACAACCGGACTGGTAGGTATACTGATCTGTCTGTCTAGGGGAGCTGGAAGGCTCTCATCCCAAACTTAACGTGTATATATACGGTCCTAGAATCCAAATGGACTGACTGGTGTAGGAATCTGTTTTGGTCAGCGAAAACCATGGGAACGTAGCTCCTGACTCTGCTCCACTGTCTTGTGGATCAGTGGATCAAATCAATGGCTTGGGGAGAGGCCGTTCAAGAGAATCACTTGTACTTTGCTTTTGGCTAGGACAATACCCCAGCCTGCATACAGACTGAGATTTTGTGAAGTGCACCCCTGCAGATGATATATTTCTTCTAGGCGAAGACGCTGACGAAATGCAGATTCTTCTGAACACCTTGAGCTGCAATCTACGAATGTTTGGCATGCGATTCGCTCCCGCCAAATGTAAGATGATGTTACAGAACTGGACTACACTGACTCCTAGTTTAGAAATAGGGAGTGAAGTGGTAGAGCGCGTTGACCGTTTCACTTATTTAGGAAGTACCATCATCCCCAACGGGTTGATCTCTGACGAAAGCTCAGCACAGATACAGAGGGCTAGTTTCGCATATGCCAGTTTACGTTGTCTCTGGTGTAGACGTGATATTTGGCTGGTTTTCGACCAAAGGGCGTGTGTGCTCCTTAGCAGTCCGCTCCATCCTCCTTTATGACTGGCTGTGAGACCTGGCCATTGATAGTGGAAGACATGAAAAGATTAGCTTTTTCGATAATAGGTGCCTGCGTTCTATCTCCCGTGTGAAGTGGTATAATGAGGTGAGCAATTTTGAGGTTAGGCATTCGTCGAGTGCTGGGTAAGGAGGGGAAATCCATCGACTGAGATGGTTAGGACATGTGTTAGGCATGTCTAGTCATCGCCTTCCTCGACAAGACGGCATGTTACCTGACATAGGATCCATTAGGTTAGAAAAGAGCGAGTGGTGGTCGAACCAAAACATAGCTTCATCAGTCAGTGAAATCCACAACAGTTAGTTTAAGCCAGCCACGTAAGAAGGTGTAGACTGGCTTCCACTTTGGGGTCCTCGAGACGGTAAAAATCAATGGTTGGAAACAATTGGTGATATGACTCAAAATCGTTCCCAATGGCTAGCGCAGATGCATCCACTCCTTGTGACTTATAACTTTCAATGAAACTATATTGTTCTTCGTTATTACTATTCCTTTGTCTTACACCTGTGTTTACCGTCTATTTTGCTTTTCTTGTACTTTCTTCTCTTGCTTTGTGGGCTACAAGGAGGGAGTGTGGCGAATTGAACTGGTGCAAAGTTCTAATAGAATAAACTCTTATTCCACTATTCACAAAATTTTATAGTAGAAACTCAGTAGTGCTAATTCTGTCTGTCTGTTTTCGACATAGAACTTTGCACCGATATGCGGCACACTCCATGTAGCACACAAAGGAAGAGTAGAAAGGAAAAGAAAAAATAGTGCTAATTCCGCTTGTTTAGAAGCAAACACTAAGCCCATCCCCATCATCATCATCTGTTTCTGTGATACTTTCATTACAAACTGGATGCGAATTACCGGTCAATTATCATTCAATGAGGTATAGAAAAGATAGTTACGCTAACAATCTTTTAAGTTCTAAGTAGAAATTATCACTTCAAGATTGAGATTTGAAGTTTCAATAGTTTTGATGGTACTTCACTATTATTACTGTGCAAACATGAGCTGTTGAATACACAGAGGGGTTTACCACCAGCTTAAGCACTTGTCTTTAACTGAGTGGGCCCTGGGTTCGAACCCCACTCCACCTTTACTTGAGCCTAGCTGCGCAGGGGAGGGGGAGGCAACTGGGTAGTATTTCCAGACCTCACACACAGTGGTAGGTGTGGCTGATAGTCCAAGACACGAAAGACCTGCTCCAGTAATTCAGTTAACTATCCAGTTGTCAAACACATCCATACAACCAATCTCTTTCTTCTCAAAAATCCAAATCCACTTCTCTTACTAAGTACTACTGGTAAATGTGTACCAGGTGGACTTTCTTAACAGCTCCTAAAGATCCATATATGTTGGAGAAAAATCTCAAAACTTAGTTTTTCTGAGTCGATGATGATAGGAGAAATCTGTACAAGAATACAAATAACTCGTCTCTTTCAGTTAATGAGAACAGGCTAAGTCAAGCCTCATTTATTAAAAGGGGATTGTAACTTCGAAGTTGGATGCCCCAGAAAAACCAACTGAACGAATGTGTGCTGCTCAATCAGATGTGTTACTGGCAATCCAATGCGCTTGGCAATGGGACCATGTCTACTGTGTAAGGAATGGTTATACCACGTGGGGATGCCTAAACCTTGGGTGAGTGGAGCGGGAGACTACCCCATGACCTACTTGGTTGGAAGATGGGAGCCTAGAACCAATGAGCTACAACTGCTACCTTGATATAGTCGTCTGGCTTGTATACTGCAACGACCCAATAAGTTACATTAAGCGAAAGGAATATTATTATAGTTCTTCCCATGCCAGAAAGAATATTTACATAGCGATTTGACTAAAAGCAGACAACATTCTAGAGTAGGTTATCGACACTATGTTGGGTATCAGATAGCGAAGTCGCACTGCTGGTGAATGTGGATAGGGGAGTGTACCAGCATGTCCGATGCACTACCTCTTCGTTCTAAGGGGGAGAGGGCGAGAGATAGAAAAATTAGACTCGATCCCAAAGATTTTAAATCCCAGTGGTAAGACCTTCAATACGGACACAACACTGAAAACTACTTCAAACAGACTAGAAGTGACCGACTTCAAGCAGTTGTCCTTTGGGCTCTGGGGTCAAGGAACGCCCACTAATGCTCTTTGTTTCAGATATCTCAAGAAGAAATCAACTTCCACGATATAGGCATCCACAATGCTCACATGATCACCAGACCTACAGAGTCTGACATGGCTAAAACAATTTTGACTACTTTAAAAACCCTAGATACCTCTCTAGATATCTAGAGAAAGTAATACAGTGAAGTGTTCTGTCAGACTAAATTGTGCTAGTACAGTTTATTCTGACTGTCACATATGCTCATACTGTGTAGGAATATAAGTTAAGGCTAAATGATTACATAGTAACATGTAATCTTTGCAAGAAAATACAATATCGAATCACAATCAAAGATACCTTCAAGAATAACTTAACTACACCTGAAATAAAAATTGACTTACCCTAATACGATGAAGGGATTGTGATCCCATCGCCTGACCTTCCAATGTTAACAATGCTAACAAAGGTTGAAGTAAAATAAAAGGAATGTTTCTACCACCACCACCGTCCAGTGAATCCAGATTTGAGCAACAAGACTCCCAACATGTAACACATGTTGTTGCATCCAAGTTTGTCAAGCAGCGCATAGCTTCTAAAGTAGCACATACAATTGCTAAATCTGGCAAACATAACAACTGAGCAAGCCGTGGCCAAACAGTTTGAGGTAGACCAACTACGAGACTAGATAGATTCCCTTTATCGCGTACTTTGGTTAAATTAGCCAGAAACATCAAACCTTGAGAAGAAATTGAAAATATTTTTTCAGTAGTATCGTAAGCAGCATTTGACACTGAGTATATATGCTACCAAAAAGAAAAACCAATACACAAAACGGTAACTTACCCGCAATCAAATCACAACGATCACTGCTCTCTAGAATGCATCGAGTTAGAAATGCTAAAGTCAATTGTCCAAGACGACAACCATTATCAATTAACGGTGTCCAATCATTTGGACAATCCAGAGGAAGTGGTACACTAGGCGGATCCAATGGATAGCGTATACTTGAGAGTAGTTGTAAACCCAGAGATTTTAAACCTGAATGCTGAGCATAACAACATAGATAGATAAAGCGTAGAGCGTTTGGATTTGCGGCAATAACACGTGCATTATCCCGCCATGTTGCAAGAGGTATACCATTTGGAAAAAGACTACACGGTCCAATAGGTCCAAAATCAAGTTCATCATCATCATCATCTTCACCGGTGGCAGATGACGCGTAGACAACAGGTGGTGGAGTTACTAAATTAACAAGAATTGTAGCAATCAGTAGAACACGGGAACCTTCACAACCTTCTATACACCAATGGGATTTATAGAATTCATTGGAAGATGGAGCGAAAAGTTCATTTAAGGCTTTCTCTTCATCTGTATCAATCTCATCGGAAGTATACTCTGAAATAATAAAAAATAAGAAGAGATTAGAATTGGTGCATTCTAGTTAATAAATAAAAATGTACATATATAACAACCCCGTGGTGATGCGACGAACAATGCAATCTGTATACTCATGAGACCTGTACTGCAAAGCACTTAGAAACTAATGATGATTAACCAGTCATAAAACACCTTAAAAACAGAAAATATTTCTTAGAAATCTCGACACTAGATGTTACATAAGTATTATTCATTTTCAGTCAACAGAAATAAATTAGTTACAGGATTTCATCAAGAGCTGACATCGGTTAGAGGACCATTGGAAAACCACCTGGGAGCACTGGACAGCTGTTTCGTCCTAGTTTGCGACTGTTTATCAGTACGCAACCACCGCGTGGGTTCGAACCAAGGACCCTCTGGTTACAAGGTGAGCTAGCTCGTAGACCGTCAAGCCACTGGGACCCGATCCAATGGACAGTCCATGAATTCCAACTTCTGCGAATTCACGAAATAGCGCGACCTCTAGCCAATTTCTTCGGCAAGTATTTGTCCTCACACCCGACCTGCTGCACCCTCATGGTCCTGGGCTCGAACCCCAGTGGGTGCGTACCGATGAAGAGTCTCAAATTCGGATGAAACAGCTGTTTAGCACTCCCAGGTGGTTTTCCAATGGTTCTCTAACCGATGTCAGCTCATGATGAAATCCTATAACCAATCAATTAAATCCGTACAAACCAATACTCGAAGAAATATACTAGATGGTTGAAGGCAATCTGCAGGAAGTCTTCGACTTAGGTTCCGTGCTTGCTAGGACTCGTCAGCAAGGAGTATCTGTAATTTTGAAGGGACAAAAATCCCTTCTGAGATTCGAATTAGGGTCACCCAATACTGCAGTCAGAGACGTTACCACTAAGCTATTCGGACCCGTGGCTGACTTCCTGTAGGACTGTGATGGATACTTTCATTGGGCGACTAAGTAATAATTAATCTCATGGCGTTTAGTCTTTGGTGACATGAGGTTCCTCCAAGATTGAAGATATGATTCGCTGACTGCCAACAAGCACGAAGCCTAGATTGAAAGCTTCTTACTATCGACTGCCTCCAACCACCTACCGACATTTCTGAGTGTACTATGATGGAGACACACCTAACATGGTGGCCATATTGTAAAACTGACTGTGACAAGACTCACTCTGCATCAAACCAAGTACTAAACACATGGCACTAATTACCACCACCTAGTGACCAATCAGCAGAAACATAATTCAATTTCTCTTCACTTGTCTTTTTTCAAACCTTGCTTACAATTATTGGGAGAAACAATGAATACATAGAGAAAAATGAGAATTCAAGCGATTCGGCAGTTAATAAAGGACTAAATGCATCTACACCAAATGAGAATAATTTTGACTCAAGTGGTCGATCGGTAGGTCAACTAACAGTTAGTTCTTAGCAATAATGATATTCCTAATTAACAGGCTATCAACTGTACCATGTATGCTAAGAGAATCAATGAAACGTATTCATGGATTAATTCACCAAACTCAACAGGAAATAAGACACCTAACTGGTGAATTAGACAAGACTGTACAAGAATTTTAAAGAAAAGATGCGCCCTTCTACGTGCATATATATATATATATATATATATATATATATATATATATATATATTATACCTCTGACATTTTAATTTTGATTATTTCCCTTAAGGAGTTCGGAGTAGTCTCTCTGTCTCTGTTTTCGACATAGAACTTTGCACAAATGTGCGGAAGTTCAAGTCGCCACACTTCCGTGTAGCACGCGAAGCAAGAGAAGAAAGTACAAGAAAAGCATAATAGAAACAGTGAGCAGAGGTGTGAGACAAAGGAGTAATAAAGAAAAACAAAACAGTTTCATTGGAAATCATAAGTCACAAGGAGTGGATGCATCTGCGCCACTGAGAACGATTTTGAGCCATGTCACCAATTGTTTCCAACCATAGATTTTTACCGTCCCGAGGACCCCAGCCTGGAAGTCTACACCTTCCTACGTGGCTTAGACCAACTGTTGTGGATTTCATTGACTGGTGCCAAGTTTTTGTTTGACCGCCGCTAGCTTTTTTCCAGCCTGACCCTATATCCGCTAACATTGCTCGTCGAGGGAGGCGATGACTTGGCATACGTAACACATGTCCTAACCATCTCAGTCTTTGTAGCTTCACGACTTCGTCGATTGATTTCCCCTGTTTACCTAGAACTCTACGCCTAACCTCAATGTTGCTCACCTTATTATGCCACTTTACACGGGAAATAGAACGCAGGCACCTATGATCAAAGACAGCTAGTCTTTTCATGTCTTCCACTCTCAGTGGCCAGGTCTCACAACCAATAAAGGAGGACGGAGCGGACTGATGAGCAGTACACCCGCCCTTTGGTCGATAGTCGAACATCTCGTCTACGCCAGAGTCGGCGTAAACTAACAAATGCGAAACGAGCCCCTTGTATTCGTGCTGAGATTTCGTCAGAGATCAGCCCGTTGGGGCTGATGGTACTTCCCAAATAAGTGAAGCGGTCAACGTGCTCTACCACTTCACTTCCTATTTTTAAACTAGGCGTCGATGTAGTCCAGTCCTGTAACATCATCTTGCATTTGGCGGGAGCGAATCGCATGCCAAACATTCGTAGATTGCGGCTCAAGGTGTTTAGAAGACTCTGCATTTCGTCAGCGTCTTCGCCTAGAAGGACTATATCGTCTGCATATTCCAAGTCAACGAGATTATTCCCCGGTAGCAAGTCAATCCCTGAGTCGCTGAAGTCACCTAGGGTTAAGTCCATTAACACATCTATGATGAAGTTGAATAGAAAAGGGGATAATGGGCATCCTTGACGGACACCACTGGTCGTCATCAGTTCAGATGACAGCTCGCCGTAAGCCCTCACCTGGCTGTATGAGTACGAGTAGAGTGCCTTAATCAGTGCAATATATTTTCTCGGAATTCCCTTTACAGCCAAGCATCTCCAGAGAACTTCTCGATCGACAGAGTCGAATGCTGCCTTTAGGTCAAGAAATATAATGACTGTTGGACGCCGGTAGGAATGCCTATGTTCTAGAATCTGTCGGAGGGTGAAGATATGATCAATACACCCTCTTCCTGGTCTAAAGCCTGCCTGGCTCTCTCGTGTTTGTGCCTCCCGAGCACCACTCAGTCTACGCATGATTATTGAGCCTAAGACTTTAGATACTATATTAGTCAAGCTAATCCCTCTGTGATTATCACAGGAAGACTTGTCTCCCTTCTTGTATATGGGGATAATCAGTGACTTACACCAACCCGATGGGACTTCTTCTGATTCCCAGACGCTGCCTAGTACCTCAGTTAATGCAGACAGTAAGCTGTCTCCACCGTACTTAAATACCTCTGGAGTCATTCCATCAGGTCCCGCTGCTTTGCCTAGTTTCAGATTGGTGACAGCTTTAGTAACCTCAGTTAGGGATGGAGGACCTGTGTCTATATCCCATTCAGGGAGGTGTTGGATGTTCGGAAGGTTGAGCGTGGCTGTGGGCAAATTAAACTGCTCCTCATAATGCTCTTTCCAACGATCCAGTCGTCTATCCTGGGAGCTAATTATAGTGCCATTTTTTTCCGAGATTGTCTCACTAATGATTTGTCTTCTCCCACCCGTTTCCCTGATGAGTCTAAATAGTTGCCTGGTGTTGCCTATCCTCGAAGCTTTCTCCATCTCTTTGGCTTTTGTCACCCACCACTGTTCACGGTCCTTGCGGAGACTTTTCGTAAGTTTCCTCTTGTGCAGCTTTCGCTCCTCATTGAATTCGGAGCTCGCCGGAATAAGTCTTCTAGCATCTATCAGTTCGGATGAGGCGGTGGAGATCCAGTGGTTTTTGCTCACCTTTGGGTTCGGAGGAGTCTGATGAACAAGACGCTGGAACTATTTATAATTTCAATTTAGCTGAGAGATTACATAAATATATTTTTTTCTACATGTGTCTACTTCTCATCGCCTAGCTCTCAGTCAAATCTGGATCAGAGTCACCGTCTAGGTTTTGGAAGTATGTGGGCGGTTGTTACTTCCTGGCTACCAACACCGTGGAAGTTGGTTGATTCTTCAGGTACGTTAAACAGAGAGAGGGTTAGTGTTGCGTGACCGCAGAACCCAGGGGACAACTGCTTGAGCCAGGCCGGTCAAACACAACCTGTATGAAATGGTTTTTGGGATTGGTTCCATATTAGTATACTTACCGCCGATTACGGACCACCATAGGGTAAGTCGAGATGTACAATTTTTGGGTCGACCTTTTCTATCCCCCTCTCTCCAGAGTGGAAAGACAGAATAGCTGGCTGGCATGCTGGTCATCTGAAGGAAATACCTCACTGCTGTTACACCCCTATTCTCCAGCAGTATGACTTCACCCACAGACCCCTAGCATAATGTAAGAAAGATTCTTATATTATGCCGGTAATTGCTTTTAGTCTAATCGCTATCTTAACAACCTTCCTGGCATGGTAGGACCTACAGGAACATTGGTTCCAGCCAGTGTAGCTTGTTCGGACATAGCGATGTGCAAGCCCGACCACCACGTCAAGGTAGCAGCTATCGGTCTCAGGGGGGGAGGGGGGCTTTCAGATCTGCAGTTTTTCTCGACTGTAAAATGGAATATCTGCCCAGCCCAACCCCGGTGACCTTCCCCCCACCTCATCAAAAAACCAACCACAAACTTCGGATAAAATCTCCCGCTTTAAATCTTTAAAGCTAATATAGAGAACAAAAAGAAAACAACACACAGGCTTGTTGTTTTCTTGTCATAATAACATGACAAAAGACAGATGACCAGTGAACTGAATATATATATATATATATATACGCAGTAAATAATTTTATTCGAAGCACTTTAAAAATTATCGTAAAATAAAAAAATACAATCTTGCACTTGCATAAAATAAAATGAAGCCGTACAATGAATGACCTCGTGCGTCAACAACAGCAACAATAAAAAGTCAAAACTATATATTCTATTCTATTCTGATGATTGGTTATCATCGAAAGTCATGTGACGCAATTTTATGTATATACACACAACCGTAAGAACAAACACACTTGAAGCCTAGATAGATAGAGGATAACTGAAAATCTTTCAAAGTTAACTTTGTTGTATAATACATATGTGTGTATACATCTGCGCATGCTTAAAATAAATCACTGGAAAAATGATTTTTCTCTTAAAAAAGGATATCAATCAATTTTTTCCATAATAAAAAAGAAAATTTGTAAAAGTAATAAATTGTGAAAAAATAATTTACACTTACCAGCATTAATGAATACATCAGGGCGAAGAAAAACACGACCAGAAGGCTGACGAACAGCATTGTACCAAAACTGTATAAAAGAAAAATAGTCAGTAATAAGAAAATCATTTCGGTGATATATATATACATATATATATATACAGAGGAGAGAAAATAAAACCCATAAAAACTAACAATTATAAGACTTCTGAAGATCGAGTCCTGCTCTGTTTTATCTAAGGTAACAACATAATGAATGTTTACAACACAGCCAAAAAAAGTCTCGTGGTAGATAGACCAATCAAATTAAAAACAGCTGATTAAGCAGTTGACCAATGAGAAGAGTCATACACAATGCATACACAAACACGGAGTACTGTTCACCTAATAGATTCACTATGACGACGCCTTTCATCTACACACCCGTCCCCGCCTTTCAATAAGATATAATAAATACTGCTTTGAAGAAATGGAGGTTTATTAAAGAACCCACGTTAAATAAATGATGTAAGCTTCAAATTTAGTAAAGTAATGTAGAGGAGGGGCGAAGAGACAACAAAAACTAACTAACTCAGACTAGTTTGATCATATGTAGCATTTTTGAATAAAAGGTGAAACTTTTATAATCAAATGAGAGATACACAGCTTCATAACCTCAACATTTGCTTACATCTCTCTTTTCAAGTTCGACCAAGGAGTGATATCAGTTAGAGGACGATTGAAAACCAGCAGGGAGTGCTGGACAGCCGCTTCGCCCTAATTTGGAACCCATGACAAACGCTCGCCGATGACATTGGCTAGTGGTCGAGCTAAAATCATGAATTCGTAGAAGTTTGAATTCATGGCCTAGTCGTTGAGTCGGGGCCCAGCGGCTGAATGGTCTACGAGCTTGCCTTGTAACTAGAAGGCCCTGGGTTCGAACCCTGGCGGCGGGCACATAATGCTGATGAGTCTGAAACTAAAATTAAACAGCTGGCAGTCCAGTACTCCTTGCTGGCTTTTACTGGTTCTCTAACTGACATCGGTCGGTGATCAAACTTGAAAAATATGTCTCTCTTTACTTGACACTACGCCTAATCTCAATACTACTCACCATAGGATAATACTCGACTCGGGATATAGAACGTTAACACCTATGGTCAAAGACAGCTAACCTGTTGACGCATTTTCCGCTTGCAACAGATGTCTCACACTCATAAAGGAGAACGGAATGAATTGTTAAGCAGTACAAACATCTTTTTATCGATAGTCGGATGACATAAGCTGGTGGATTAAATGGCACTCCATACCTAGCGACTACGAATGAGTTGTAGTGTCAACATCGGCTAATAATTTCCCAGCCTACCTGGAAGGATATAAAGATGTCTATACGAATCTGCAAGCCTCAGGATAGGATACTTTAGTAATTATTCTATGAACACAATTACACTTCAACAGACAAGATACAATGATAACTTAAGACTTCGCTTAACCAGTCAATTAATTAAGCAGATAAAAACAAAAGTAAAATCATCAATATATAAGCAACACAGGTTTCTTTGTGTACTCATTATTTTGAAGAATTGACTAATTTCCACTGTAAATTCTGTGTCAATTAATAAGTGTCTGACAACTGCACTTGAGAATACTGCCTTTGCTGTCTTTCATAGAGACAATAATATTGGGGATATATGCTCAGAAAGTCTAGTAAACTCTCTCTCTCTCTTTCTCCTCATTCTATCCTTCCTACGTGTACTTACTGCCACAAATGTGCAAGTGAATTGGTAAATACAGTTGAAGTTGATATGAGCAGAGTACTTATCTACTTTTGACGGAGTTGACGAGTATACCGTGTTGTTAAGTGGAATGAGCCTAGCGGCAGGAAATGTCCTTTTCAAAATACACCCTTAATTCTTTTTATCAGCTTTTGTGGATACTTCTTCCCTTTAGTACAAAGAAGTTTGTAGTTGGATATATTTACAAACAGACACGCTGATGCAATGATAAACAAGGATACTGTCACAACAGAAATCTAATCTAAACAGGTGGGTGATAAGACTTACCTTTAAAAAATCTAGCTGGCTTTGACGTCTCCATGTTTCATCACAGGAAATATACGATCCGAAACCTAAAGTAAAATCCAATTGAAATATATTTTAAAGTTTCTTGTACAGTCAGTTATCAGAAAAGAGTATCGAACAGACTCAATGAATCACTGTCCATCTAATCCACACATAGCAAGGGGAATAACTAAGATCACAACATGTAAGTGAACCGTTGATTTGCATTTACGTGCTTAAAGCAAACTAACGGGTAGATGGTCCAATATGAAATCTTTAGTAGAAGTACATTAATTGAAATCAGGACACTTCATAACAGCATAAAAAGCGGAAATGAAGCTAAGAGAACTGTCTGCCTGTTTTCGACATAGAACTTCGCACTGATGTGCTAAGAGAACTCCTGGATTCTATCAACCTATATACTTTAAATCTGAGAAACATCTGGTATCGGTAACAAAATTGTTTACCTTGTCAGTCCAGGCTAACTAGCAGGCTGAAATCTTATTTCACTTCAGTCAGAATAAGCCCATACACACATTAGAAACTTCATTATCTGTTAGATATCTCTCTCTCTCTCTCTCTTCTGAATTACAATCCTTAACAGACGGTCGTACTCAACCTCTTTATTTATTGCATACAGCATACTTTTTTTTCTGTGAGACAAAAAAGCCATTAATGCCTGAACACCGCTTTTCTAATCAGAACTTCTGGTGAACAACTAATTTTAAAAAAGCAACAACTGTGAAGAAAGCAGTATTTCAATGGATTTATAAATTTCGGTAGAAGGACTCGTCAGCTGTGAGAATACTCCTTTACAAACATTGTACGATTTGTACAATTTCTGTTTGAAGGTTAAATAGACATACAAACACACGACCACTGTGACAACAGCAAATAAGTATCAATTTGAAAAACAAAATGCATGATCGATCTACAAATGATGAGTAATAATCATCTGTTAAGACCATTATCAAGTGAATACTATTCAACATCAAATTACATATGAACATACACACTGGAGTTATCGTGGTAGGATCAATACAATTATATACACGTGGATATAATATCGAAATACCATACTATTGAAATTTCGTTAACGTTAAGCAAAAATAGATAAAGTTAACGCAGGTAAACCATATAGGACTTGAATAACAGGACTTTAACTTGTCTGATTTGAACTTATAGAACAGTTTGAATAGTCCTCACACCAAGATTACTTACCATTCAGCTATGCTTTTTCGATTTGCACACACTTATCCTAAGGAAACTAACAGTATATCGGACAAAGGAATAATAATGGGAAAAACACTTTGAAGGGGGGGGGAGAGGAGAGGGCAGCGAAACTACTAAGGTAAAGTGAAAGCAAGCTACCCAACGGTGGATTTAGGCTAAGTTAGTTACTCTCCCCCCCTTTGTATACATAGACCCAGCTTCTGCACAACCAAGAGCATTTTTTATTACCCTGCTTATTGATCACTATAAAGCTTGTAAACAACGTCCACCGTATGATCACAGTCAAATAAAAATATTGTCTGATTGAGCTCCCGAGGATGCCATCCTGAGTACTAGAAGGCCATTAAGTGCAGTATTCAGCAAGGCAGACCGGAAGACGCCTTTCCATATGCCCAATCTAGTTGCCTCCACAAGCACATGAAAACTGATATACACATTTTGATATGGCGAGAATCGATATCTTATCATATCCTGTTGCTTGCACTACCTTTTTTTAACATATGTGCCTTGATGAATATTTTTTCACTTAATATCGGCGTTAATAGATTATTACTCACCACTTATAGATCATAACTTTGTTCAAATTGATACTTATTTGTTGTTGTCACATAATGTTCATGTGTTCATATGTGTATTTAACCTTAAAACAACAATTGTATAAATAACAATGTTTGTAGAGACGAGCATTCAGCTGATGAGTCCTACTAAGTATTTTTTTACTATTTACCTTCAATGCAGATGAAAGACCTGACAGACTAAGCTGAGAAGACGCATAATTTTTCAAACTTACAAAACCGACTAACAACTTTATATAAACGGGATGAAGTGTTTACATAACAGTAACCTTCACAGACATACATACACATACATTTGAAATTATTCTTAACAATGACGACAGCTACTGAACGTGTACAAACTGTGCAAAGTAGGGGTTTTGCACATCTTCATTTATTTACAAGATTGAATTTGTAAACAACCAAATAAATCCCCCTTGGTGACATCTGTGCAGAAAAACTACCTAACAACTTGCTACAATTTCTTGTTTCAAACCGAATACTCTGTGAAAGTCAAAAAAAGTAATGAAATCCAACAAACACCACAATACGTATGCATGCAAAATCAGAAAAAAACAAATCGTAATTCAGAATAATGCAATAAAATTAAACCACATCGATTTCAGGACGATGATAACTGTCATCTCTAGAGTAGGCCTACGGTCAAGATATCACGTTTTGGAGATACATATCAAAAAAAATCCAAGATAATGATCACTTTAATACAAAAATCTATTTGCGAATATTACCCCCTCCCAAAAAAAAAGAAAAAAATCGTATTAAAAATAATTTTATCATATAGTTGAGTAATCTCACCTTCGCCATATATGCCAACAGAGGCTAAAAGGAGGGAGAGCAGATTAGGGCAATGAGCTATTCGAACACTAGTCGACGAACCAGATGATGGAGTTATCGACAGGACAAGCAAGGCGTTCAAGGCAACTTCTATTTCATTTGGTAGACCTGAACAAAGAGCTGATTCTACCAATCGCAGTTGTGATGGCTCATATAAGTCAGGGAATTCATCTAAATGATGATTGGAGTCGGAAGTATCATTGTCTTGACTGAGCACAGAGAATTCTCTATTAGTTTGACCAGGTTCCTGAAAACAAAAATATATTGCGTATTCTTACATAAAATGTGGAAATACTTAATTATATAGATTCGACACAAACTCCCAGTGTGTTAGTAAATAGGTCACAAGTGAACGACAGGATCAGTTAACAACTTTAAGATATGAGTATCGTGCAAAATTACTCAGATTAGAAAGTGGTAAAAACAACATCCCGAAACAAACTTTTTGCGGGTTTACATGGAAGCTCCGATATCAATCGTAACATCAAAAAGCCAGGTTGGTTTAGGAACTGCAATTTTGTCGATTAAGCAGTATTAAATTCGAGAGACTCCTGGTAGCTTTCCTGTTACAGACAAGCATTGATTAACGGTGTACATCTGAGTCCTCATAAGGTGAAAAATGTCTGTCTGTCTGTTTTCGACATAGAACTTTGCACACATGTGCGGAAGTTCAAGTCGCCACATTCCGTGTAGCACGCGAAGCAAGAGAAGAAAGTACAAGAAAAGCATAATAGAAACAGTGAGCAGAGGTGTGAGACAAAGGAGTAATAAAGAAATACAAAACGTTTCATTGAAGATCATAAGTCACAGGGAGTGGATGCATCTGCGCCACTGAGAACGATTTTGAGCCATGTCACCAATTGTTTCCAACCATAGATTTTTACCATCCCGAGGACCCCAGCCTGGAAGTCTACACCTTTCTACGTGGCTTAGACCAACTGTTGTGGATTTCATTGACTGATGCCAAGTTTTTGTTTGACCGCCGCTAGCTTTTTTCCAGCCTGACCCTATATCCGCTAACATTGCTCGTCGAGGGAGGCGATGGCTTGGCATGAGGACACTTAGATCATGTAGCAACTAAACTATCGCAGATTAAACACATCAATCGAATCCTGTCAGTCGAAACCCTTCTAATAATGTTAACTAACAGCATGGAATAACTTTTTAAGAGCTACTACTTGGTAATGGTTCACTGAAATTGATAGACCCCAATGGTCACGTTTTTTCAACGGAGGTTTGTAAAATGCCAGAAACAGGTGAACTAAGGAAGCAAGTTGGGAAAAAATTGAATATGCAGATTGATACAATTCCCCCATGTTACCAAGTTACACATGTCTGTCTGTCTGTCTGGATTCAACATAGAACTTGGCACCGAAGTGCAGCAGTTCGAGTTGCCACGTTCCAAATAGCACACAGAGGTAGACAAGAAGATGAGTGAAGAGAATTAATAGAGTTTGACAAATATAAGAGTGAAACAGAATGGGTAATGGTAGAAAGGAATATGAAAGATTACAGAGATTGAATACATCTGCGCCATTGACAACGATTTTGAGCCATGTCACCTATTGTCTCCAGCCATTGATTCCTAGAGTCGCGAGGGCCCCAACCCGGGAGTCTGCATCTCCCTACCTGACTCAGTTTAACTGTCAAGGATTTCATGGATTGATGCCATGTTTTTGTTTGGCCACCACTGGCTCTTTTCCAACCTGAACCTATATCAGCTAACAATGCCCGTCGGGGGAGGCGGTGGTTAGGCATGCGCACCACGTGACCTAGCCATCTTAGTCTATGTAACTTTATAACCTCGTCGATTGATTTTCCCTCTTTGCCCAACACTCTACGCCTAACGTCAACATTACTTACCTTATTAAACCACCTAACGTGAGACAGAGATCGCAGACATCTATGATCGAAAGCAGTCAACCTTTTCATGTCTTCAACGCGTATTGGCCATGTTTCAGAGCCATAGAGAAGGACGGAGCGAACTGATGAGCAGTACACACGTCCCTTGGTTGATAACCGGATGTCACACATGTAGTTGCATGAACACCGTACCTCTAAACTGATGGTAATAGGGGTAAGTATCGAAAAGAAAACAAAATATGCAGAACACTGTACATCAGTCAGTCAGTAATACGCTTGACGCAATCAACATCCAATAACACCTGTTCATCATAGATGAATCAACATTTTATGAAAATGCTGAGACAGAGACTTGGTAACCCTTCTGAACCACATGTTCGAAATGAGACAGAAGACAAACTTATAAAGTTGGACCAGGCGCAAATATTTAAATCAGGGTTAATCACTATATTTGTGGATTGGCACACTAAGGAACGTAAGCAGTTGGATATGAAGTCACCTAACTGAAACGAAATAACTTTGAACCTAGCTAAATACATAGTGCTAATGCGATATAAATGCCATGATTTGTCAGAATGTTGAGCTGATCTGTGTTTGGCAATATCGGTTGTCCGGATCGAGTTCTCAAGATGCTAAGAGTCAAGAGTGAAAGATTCACTTATTCTTTATTAATTCCGAGACTATGAACAGTGCTGAAGCTTGATGTTTTGTATATAAGATACACAAAACACTAGCATTTCATGTACAGAGCGTAAATTATACAAATGAGTCAAGAAAATGACACAGAATAGAATTAAGCTAATTGTCACAATATCGACATGTGATCAATGAAGAAAGCTCGTACATTGTTTAAGAATCTGCATTTGTTGTATAAGAATACGGAAAGTAAACTAGCATCACACTTACACCTGTCCTTTGGTACTTTAGGATCAATGGTACCACTGTCCTTTACTATCAGTAGAAACGCTACTAAAACGAAATACTGACCCATTAGGAAATGTGAAAGCTACTAAGTTATTTAATAAAAACGGGCAGATCAACACTGTGCACTTGTTTAGGCTGACTTCTCACTGTAATACACAGACAGAAGACAAGAGCTTTTGCAACAAAAGAACTGAGGTAGAATAGGGAGAAAAGTAAATAAAATAAACGACATCACTTAAGCTTTGGAAAATAGTGGTTTTATCTAACCCAGAGTAAAGACCACATCTTCATGTGGCTAACTGAGATCTAACGTCTAGCATAGTAAGGATCTAAAGTAGCGTACAAACTGAATACACTGTGCCAGATGTCTTGGAATGAGTGTATCATGTAATGAGGCAGTTCTGATATCCTTTGTTTACAGGATGAATAACGGATAAAGTAACCCCTGCTAGCGGTGCTTGCGTGTTATTTCAAAACGGTGCTTGGTTTCAGAGTAATACATAATAATCAACCCCTTAAAAAGCATATTATTTCCAATCTTTCCAACAAAGTATTGTCACTAATAACAATTCACTGCATCAACCACATTAAGATTCTGATACAGATAGTGTTTTGCCAATTCAAGCGCTATGCCTCTTGTAACCATACCGCTACCAAACACGTACTACCTACCGAAGTTTGATCAACCAAAGAGTAACGCAAGCTCTTACAAAATAAGTACAGCTCAGTTGAAGTATGGATGCCTATAAATTCAGGGCACTGGTAACAGTGTGTTAAGGGAATTACGATAAACTAAACACAAATGGACTGTTTAATGCAAGGGTACAATATCAGATGGACAAAAAGTTGAGTGTACACGCAGTCAGCAGAAACGGATTGAGACAGACTCTGTTATAACACGGTAGATCACCATTTCGAAATATTGTTAAAACCATAAAACTGAGACAAACTTAACATGAAATTTAAACTTACCTGAGTTAAAGGGAAGAAGCGAGATCGGTATGACCGGTCAAGAAAATCACCTGCTGAGTGAGATGTCATGTAACCATGTTGATGCGATGTACCAATTCCAAGACTTCGTTCGACTGCAGAAAGAGGGAGGCATATACTTTCCGGTTCAATATCCGGCTCCACAAGTGTCTGTACCAGAAATTGCTCAGAAAGAGCAGGATATTCTTTAATTTCAAAATGACTCAAGAATTGATAATAGATTCTCCGCAAACCCACACTTGCATTCGCACATTGCAATGGTAAGTTGAGCTCTCTCGCCACATCCAACCACAGTCCACGATCACATACTGTTTTGTAACCTCCCCGGGATATCACAGCCACGAACAAGTCACAGAGCTTTATTGGCTTGCCTAAAAGTCTTGGCAATTTACGGTGGTAATGCCTAGGGGAATACTTAGAATAACCAAAAAAACAATACCTCTGAATCCGTTTAAGGAGACGCCTATTGTTTGAAACTTCGCGTCTTAAAGTTCTGCTGGTTTGTGATATGAAGCTCGGGCAACTGGTGGAACGTCTGCTTTTATTCATCTTACTCGTAAAGAAGAAGGAGTGAACCAAGTACCAGAGCCGTAGAACAAAGGAATGACAGGGCTGGAGATAATTCCAAAAACCATGGAACCTGGATATTGTGATGCCATAAATCCTTACAAATAAAATATAGTCCGAGACTTACCCATAAAAAAAATTAAGAACTTAATTCATGACCGGTTAAGAAAAAACCCGGGTCAAATAATCGACTTGATTGACTTTTTCATGCATTAAAACAAATGTAAAATGTGATGTATTTCCTAAATATCTTAGTTTCAATCACTACGTTCATCCGTTTACTACCGTCTATTGGGGTGCAAGTGGCAAAATTGTGTGCAAAGAGGATGAACCTGAAGTTTGAAATAGAAACTGGGTGATTCTATGTTCAACTTCTAATTCATGGTTTTATTTTTATTTTCCTTGCAACACCTTCCTCATATGCTATTTAGTAAGTCTAATATAATGCCACATAGAAGTAATGCATGCCACGATTGCGCTCTTATTCCGTTATACATAGAGCGGATGAGACAGTAATAGGCCTAACAATCCTAGATGTGAAAAATACTTCGTATTAAATTATGGTTGTACCGCTATTATCCTTAGAAATTAAATGAAAATGCATTAGGTTAGTTGAGAAATGGCCGTCATTTGTTGATTCTGAACGTTCGAATTTAGTGTGAAACTACTGTTTTTCTTGAACCAGAGACATGCTGACAATCCGAGCTTGCTTAATATATGCTTGGAAATTTAACCTATTGACAGCATTAGTAGAGGAAGAGTAATACGAAGCAGGGGAAACTAGAAGGGAAAAACGGCAACGACTGAAGGTTAGCAGTCTTCAAAAGCAATGGGGCATCTAAGTCCAGATTCTGCGAGAATAGTGGTTAGTGGCATAGTGGTTAGGACTCTCGCCTACCATGCTGAAAATTCCATACCTGTGCTAAAAAATACGGTGTGGAATCAAGCTGAAATAAAGAAATTAGGTATGCTGCATATATAAAGTCACCACCTAAGTACGGTGAATTCATGTTATAAAATCCGTGTCCGTGGTCCTAGTATGCCAAACCAACATGCCATGAAAACAACACTATACCAGCTAGACTAATAAAGGAAAACCTTTACTGACCACTTATCACAAACTGAAAATTTTCAGCAGAAAGGATGAAGATCACCAAACAGTCGTCGATCAACCGAGGACATTTCTCCTCGTAATGCGGTTGACTGACCAAAAGCTCCTCTAGGAATGGATGTTCCCGGTGGTAGTCCCTGTGCTACTATGTCGTCACTGATTTGCCTGGGACTTCTGGAGTAGGCAGCTTGTTCTTCGATGTGGAGATACTCCAACATCAAACAGAGATATAGCAGGTAGCTGTGGGCTGTCGTTAATCAAACCTGGTGGACCATGACCGATGTGAGAAAACTCTGAAAGCAGAGACGCATTCCAGTGGTTCTCTAACTGATGTCAGCTGATGATTAAATCCTCCATGCAATCAAAACATTCTCAAAACACGACAATAGACAACATGAGTTGTAACATTTGATGTATTGTCAGTAATGCAAAAGTTTCTGGTGACAAGTGTGATGTCAACAAAGCAAGCTTCCTTGGTCACATAGAACCAAGAATTATACCATAATGACAATAAAACACTTCGGCTAACGGCGCAAGATCAGTTTTAGTAAGGCCGGCTAACTCGTACAATCAATGCATAAAGACATCATATGGTGGAGGGAACGACTAGATGCCTTTGCGGCTACATCATAGTCCTAAGGAGTAACATAACTGAGCTCATCTGCCTATCCTCACGTGTCGCACTAGCAGTCAACGTTTTTTTGGAGATTTCTCGATCACTCAGTGCTAAAAATCCCTGAACAGGAATCCTTGGGAGGATTCTGCGCTGAAATGGCCAGGAAGGGAAGAATATGAGCAGAGCAGCAACATAAACAAATATCAAAACGTGACCAGGTTTGGCCGCAAACGTAACGCCAACTGAACCCGTGGAAACACTGGTACTGCATGACTGAGCAGCACTAGGTTCCTGTAGAGTATGGCATATATCCTCGGGATACAGAGGGAAACGCAAGCAACATGTACTTGTAGTGACACAGACGGTCCCGACTTTGTTATTCGACTACGTAACTGCTGCCAGTCATTCCAATAATCCACCTCTGAACTTGTGTAAAGAGACGAAAACATACAGGAATCCTTGGTAGCGACCTGCTTCATGTCAGTAGCGCTGCTGGTCTCCACAAAGCCATTAGGGTTTGCATATGTTGGGGGTGGATGACAAACAATCTGTTTTACTGAGTGACCATTTGCCTATAAGTGGTGTACATCCCCAGTAATCAATGGGCTGAGGCGGTCACAAAATAATGATGTTCAACCTAGTGACCAAAGGACAGTTGAACAAGGATGCCTATCCTACATGACGCTGAGCAGAGTCAACTTTTCACAAGCTAGGGAGTCTCAAATATCAGTGTATTCGTCTCAAGTCTGATACGAACTACCATAGGAAAAGCTTAGTGCTAAGAAGCCCGTAGAGTATGAAAATATGAGGTGACAGGAGGATGTCTCAAACAGTTGAGCCCCAATAATCAACAACGATTCATGGCGCGGACAAAACGCGCTAAAAAGGGAGCATGTATTTCTTTAAGCCATGGTTGGGTACCATTTAGAAATCTATAGATGGCTGAAACTTAAGCTTTGCCTTTGAAACATACTGTAGTAGGAAAAGAGCAAATGATATACAGGTACCCAGAGCATAGCAGTCCATCAGAAAGCAGAAAAAAATTTAAGGCTTAACTTCCGCTCACCCATGGTAGGTCACTGAGCCGAGTTGGCCACCGTTTTGTCTGGCGAAGACAACATGATTAAGAAGCCTCGTCGTGGGAGATTTTTCCAACACACATGTGTCTCATTTAATTCATCTGCTAATTCCTCTCTCCAATAGACGCTAACCTTCTTTTTTCCTCGTTCACTGTTTTGTCAAATATTTGGTCTCCGTTTCCCATTTTCTATATGTAAAATCTACTTATTCGCCAAATATTTCTTCCGTTTCCCTAATGTTGTATTATCTGGACAATCTCGATCTATTTGGAAAACTATTTGACAGAACGATATTTTCAAGTCCGTTTAGAGTCGGTACATTGGCAGAAACCACAGAAGGTATCCAAAGATTTCGGCTCAGTTTGTCAATGTAGTTGAAGATTGAACGATCCATTCATGGTTGTTTGCTCAAAACCAACTCCTCCATAATTTCCGTGGAAGTCGTCAATCCATCAGTCATCGTCTCATTCTTCGCTATTCGATGGAAGAAAGAAAACTATCAGAAACCTTGTGTATAATAACCATATTGTTGGTTACATATTGGCGTGAGAATAGAGGATTCCCGAGTCGCCAATCTGTGTTCTGGTTTTTCGCGTTGGTTGTTACAAATTGTTTCTGAAAGTCTTCCAGGGACAGTGTGAGGTCCAGTGTAGTAAGAACCGGACATTGACAGTTTATGAGAGTTTCTGTTCCTCTTTCCTCATATCTGCCCGTCTTCTTCGGACAAGTGTTATCTGGAACTTTTCTAGATTTTTTGGTCAAGTTCATTGATGCCTGGGTCAAACAAAAGACAAAGCGTTTTCAAAGCGGAGAGGAAAGTAGGTAATGCTGAGTTGCCTGTTATATGTAATGATGTGTGCGATGTTAAGCATGATAAGGTTGATGTCCGTGTTTCACCGTCTAGGGATAATAGAAATTTTAAAATCTCCAAATATGAGCCTCGGTGTTTCGTTTGAAATCCAGCTGACTATCCAGAGTTTGTAAAGGAGTTTGAAGTCATATTGAGTGGGTTTGCAATAAATGACGAAACGAAGTTAATGTATTTGTTGAGGTGCTGCACTGGAGTTGCTTCAAGAGCTATTCAGTGCTGCAAGTATATGCCCCGAAACGCGGGATATACTGAGGCGATGCGTATCCTGCGTCAAAGGATTGGAAGACCTTCGACGATTGTAAGGAACATATTCGAGGCTGCTGAAGGTAATGGTAGTCAGTTACAAGATGACTCCAAGGCACTCTCTGAGTTTCTGGATAATCTGATGACTTGAAAGAATGCATTGGTTTCGATGAATTGCATGAGTGACCTCAACTCGAGTTCAGTCCTAGAGGTAATAGCGAGACGCCTACCTACTCGACTGCAAAGGAAGTGGGTGAAGATAAGCTCTCGTATAGAGGATGAAGGTATTGATCCAAGGTTTGATGATATCCTGAAACTGGTAAAAGATAGCCTCAATCTATCTATGAGCAAATTTGCCAGTATATTGCATCCCACCCCTAGAATAGAGAAGCCTCGGAGCAGAACGCAATCATTTATGACGATAGGGTCTCAGAGAAATGGATATCGAGAAAGCTTTATGGTGTCCATTGAGTGTAACAGCTTTCGTGGGACGTCCCCAACCGATAGGTTACAAGTTGCGAGACGAACACTGTTGTGTTTTACACGTTTGCAAGAAGCGCATACAGAGGCGAACTGTGAAGAAGGGACCAAGTTTAGTGGCAAGCTAAATGTGAAATCAGCGTCATCAAGGTCTGACTACGAAATGTGTGACGATGGTGGTGCAGTGAAGAAGCCTGTAGTTGCAGCCAGTAGGCGATTGCTGAATAGTGTCACAGACGACACTGCAGTTTGTGCAGGATAAGAGAGTTACAGTTTCAGAGTCCAGTTCTGACTCCACAAGTTTTCAAGGTATTACTAGTCAGAGTAAAGGTATAAAACATTTAGGGAGTCATGAAGAAGAATCCAAGTCATCTACTGCTGTTATTTAAGAGGTTGAAAATGATGAATTCGACCAGATAGACAGCGACAAATTGAATATTTGTGACAATGATCATGATAGTGCACATTTGTCTTTGTCTGAGCATGATGAGATGAGCGGAATGCCTACTTCTACTGAGTTGAACAAAAATTCCGTACAGTTTGAACGTGAACTAGAATTAAGAGCAGGTGCATTTGCAGAAGGTATGGATACTCGTTAGACCGTCAGTGTAAATGATCAGCGTGCAGCCCACCTATTATCAGATGCTAATGCTAAACTGGAGCTAGTAATAAAAGACAGCAGTGGTGGTAATCTTACAGTTAGACAACCTTCTAAAAGCCGAACAACAGCAGCTTCTGATGCACCGCTAAGTTCATCAACTTGTGTCACTCAGTCGTCGTTGGTGTTGTCATCCACAATGAAATGGACGTCCATGAACTCACGTGTCTTATGCTATGACTATGCTAGTATTGGTCCGTTTGAAAGGACGAAAGTCAATGGTCAGTTTAGGGAGGATAGGCCAACTGTGTATGAGAGTGCAACTGTTAAACTGACTCGCACAAATAAGGGCCTTTCAAGTTTCAAGTAGCTATTTGACTGTTATCATCGTCGGTATAAATTGTTCTGCACCTACGCTTGGTTGCTCAGATACGTCGTGTGTTTGTTAGTCATCTACATTCCACGATACAATGGCATGGGTGTGCTACCATTCAAAGTTGAGGGTATGGATGATAGAAGGAGGCCGGCAAATGAACTCTTCGTCGATTTTCCAACCCAGGGCGTCAAACTGAGAAGGGTTGCAGGCGTACTGGTTAAGTCCTGCAATTCTTCGAAGGAATTACATCGAGACATGATCCGCGAGGTTATGTGTACTGTTTGTGTATACGTGTGGAGTGTAATATCAATTTGTGATTTTGGATTCATTGTGTTTACTCGTTGTTTTCGTACCTTGTTGTTATTGCATAATTCTGTTAAAATTTTCGTCGTGCTTACTTCTGAAGTTGTTTCGTGTCTTCTACATCCGTGAATGAATTGATTGATGTTAAAGACAGAAGATGGGTCTTATACGCCGGGGAGGCTATTGCTGAGAATGAAATGCATACGGAGATAATTGTTAGCTGCGGTCCCACACGCCGGGGGAGCAAAAATGAAGACGACTGAGGCTCGCATACGTCACCGTTACTAGAACTGAGGCAGAATGAGTGACAAGCGATCGCAGTGGTAATTAGTAGTGAATAGATAAGAGGATGTGCGAAGAGTATCATGAGGTGCTACCATGGTCACGATGCGTCCTGCAAGAGTCATTCTAGCAAGTGGCGAATGTGTTGCAAGAGGATGTGTCAAGAGGGTGCCTTTAACTGGAAGGCGTAGGTCATCGTCGATGAGTGAGTTGTGCTGTGGGTATGCCTGTGGTGTCTTGGCTTTGCTGTTTGTTTTCCATTTCAGCTTTGTCCGTGTGGCCCAGGTTCTCGCAATGGCATCCGAGTCAACGTGTATTGGTCGTGATGGAAACAAGCGATGGGCCCATTTTTTTCGGGGAGTGTCAATGTAGTTAAAGATTGAATGATCAATTCATGGTTGTTTGCTCAAACCCAACTCCTCCATAATTTTCGCGGGAGTCATAAATCCATCAGTCATCGTCTCGTCGTTCGCTGTTCGTTGGAAGAGAGAAAACTATCAGAAGTATTATCGTGATTTAATGTTATAACATTTATTCGTAGACCTTGTGTATAATAACCATATTGTTGGTTACATATTGGCGTGAGAATATAGGATTCTCGAGTCGCCGATCTGTGTTCTGGTTTTTCGCGTTGGTTATTACAAATTGTTTCTGAAAGTCTTCCAGGGACAGTGTGAGGTCCAGTGTAGTAAGACCTGGACATTGACACTGTTCCTTCAAAAATGTGAGAAACCAACGAACGTGTAGCTCTTTAGTTAATGTTTAGGTCATGGGGAATGGGTTTTCGCGCGCTTGTTGTTCATACATTACTTTTGTGCCCTTTCTTCACTTGTTAGAATCAATTCGCAAAGTGAACCACTCATTTGTGTTTCTTTTCTCTTCTAGTCGTTCACTGCTGCTGAAATCCTTTATTCCTATTTTTCTGAAAGATACCGAAAACGGGTCAGTTTGTGTCTATCATTCCGACTAAGTTGTGGTTTTCCCCCATCAACTTTTGCAGTGATTTCACTAACCATAAACCGTTGTTTGATGTTGTTACGCATAAGTATTATAGATACTCATAAATCTTTTTATACAGCCGTATGATATCTGCAGTTGTTTTCTTAGTTGCTCCTATTGATGAAGGTTCAAATGACTGCTTAATCCACCGCATTTTCAAATGTGTTGGTTTTTGTTGCACTGTGGTCATACCTCAAGTATCTACAAGTGACTTAAGGGGGGAAAGTATATTTAGGACTTACATCCCCAACGCTTTAGAACGAATGGTTAAGCCTAAGCGTTTTGAAAGCCCAACCTAGTTTATTGGTCTGTCCCATATCTGGGTAAAGAGTGAAGGTGTGGAAGACTCTCCGACTTAAGAACGGATAATGTAGGTGGATGAAAGCTCCTGTGGAGTCAGTTGGCCAACGCATCTCCTGATGAAAGCGAGTACGGTCGTGGGAACATAGAGTGATCACACAGTGGTTCAGGTTGAAAAAGGCTGACTATAATGAGGAATAAGTGAGAAGATATGCCGTAGAAGTGCTGAGAATTCCCGAAAGCTATCGGAGAGGCCGAAGGTGGAGCCGAAAGCTCTTATGCAGTGGAGACTAATCTCCTGTACGCTGATGACAGCAAGACCCAACTCAAAAGGGAGAAAAGTTGCCATTATACGATGCTGTGCATCTAGAAGCAATGGAGGGTGACAGAGGGAATTCTACGAACAACTACAGTTATGAAGCAGAAGCCAAATCTCTAATGGTGACACGAATGGCAGAGCGCTGCCAGAGAACACGGGACCGTGACTCGTCATGGGTCGAGAGGCTTCGTGAAATGGGTGAGATTGAAAAATACTTCGCGCCTATTGATTTGGTGACTGGAGGAAGCGTGTGCATTTCAGAAGAGACATAGGGAGGGGCGAAGTTAAACTTTCGACGCCACTAACTACCAATCAGCGAATTATCCAATGAGATTCACGAACGTAGTTCAATGTTGTAGAGCGCTTGTTTCGTTTCTAATGCGTGACCTTACAAGGTTGCGGCTGCAATTTGAGGAGGTTAGTGTTTTCCAGTATTGCCTGGATTTAAATTGCTCCGGAAGGAGCGAACTTGTTCTTGTGTTGGTATCATGACTTTAAAAAGCTATAGCAGATAAACTGGTCAGTTTGTTCATCGTTGTGCTATATGTTTGAAGCATGCTAATATCAGAGAAGGTAAGCTGATAATTTTAATATTTCGTGGGAAATTTTTCCGCTAGGTCACATCTCTCCCTAACCCAGATTTTGTATATCTGCAATTACTGGGTGTTGAAACAGCCGGTGAGAGCAGCAGCTGCCGAGACTGTGAATGGTCTTGTCTCAACAGTTTAGTGGTACCAGCATTGCAGAGATATTGCTTCGTGTAAAATAGGAACAATCACTTGTTTGCTGTGTGGATCCCGTTACGAGGACTCATACCAATTCCACTGAAGGTTTTCGGGGCCGCTTGAAAAACAAGATAACGGCTATAAATGGATCTGAAAAGCATCTCATTTACAGCCGTTCAGATGAATATAAGTACAGGATGTGCTGTGACTTCGCCATTGACAGTCACATGCTAAACTGGGGGATGTTTCTCCTACATATTCGAGAAAGATACTCCTTGTAACCGTTTTATCCTTCTTTATGCTTTTTTCTATAAATATACGTTTCCATTCATCATATATGCCTATTTCATGTGATTGGTCCGTTCAAGGTCGTTTGCTGATTGGTTGCTAGTGGTGTCGAAAGTTTAAATTTCCCTAGGGAGGCATATAATGCGATACGTTCGAATTCGGTGAAACGTTTGCACGTGTTTTCGCTTATATTTATTGATGATACTCTACTATGTTAATAATAATTGGGCAAAACTCTGAAAAAATATGTTCCTAGGAAAGCAAGTAACTAGCATGAGCTCTTCTAGTAACGTCTACCGTACCGTAAATCAGCTGTTATTGGTAGTTCATCGAAAATGACATTGACCCCTGTAAGGTGGAAGATTTCGTGTCAGAAAAGACAGGGCTTCGTGAATTAGTCTGCACCATAAATGACATGCAGCTACAAACAACTGATCCTAGGTCAAAATTAGGTCTACTTTACCTCATACTGAAAACTATCTTGCATCTCGAAAAAGAAATGGGGGGTCTCACCTTTCCAACACTCTTCAATTCGAAGACTGAATCAGCCCATACTGACCCGGAAAGTGCTAAGGACTTAGAAAACGCTGTGGACTATTTTTGAGCGAAGTTTTTAAAAAACTTGCACCTAAACAGAACGCTGTGGTGTACACTATACTGGACAATGAGCCTATAACGTCGGCTCAACAGTCCTTTTAAGGGCTGAAAACCTCTTAAGTACACCTTGTCAGTGCATTCGGCCAGATAAAAAAGGACCTAAAACGCATGTGTTCTGTTGTCTTCAGATTTGACAGCTATATCATAGCAGAACAATTCGGGAAATCCGAGTATATTTTGGCCCCCACTACAAAATTCAAGAATGCTAAAATAGCATCAGATAAAGCCACCATCGAACGACAAGCAGCCAAAAATACCTCGGATACACACACGATCACACTACAAAACATGCATAATGTCGGTGCTAAATTATGAAGGACACTGAAGCACAAAGTGATACTTGCATAGTATTAGGTGAATAAACTGTAGGCAGAGGTGAAGGGAAAACAGAAAGAGGCAGTAGCACTTGGGGGAAATCTGAAAGTTCACGAGAGCATTCGTAGGAAATCCACTGACTCCACATGTAAAATAGATAAGGATTGTCCCACTACCGATAACCTGCAAATACCGACAGATCAAATTTCTTCTCGCTGACCTCACAATGCTCATCATTGGCACGGACCTACTTAATCGTCCTGATTTACTCGTAGACGTCCGCCGAAAGCGACTGACTGATAATACTTCCAGACGGTCTATCAAAGGCATCATCTAAATAGGCCCCAGCTTGTTACTCTTTAAGATGAAGGTAAACCTTGATCCAACTTTTCAACCGATCGTTGACAAGTATCCGGAACTTAACTGCCCGTCTAACGACCTACCGTGCATAACCAGAAATGTTATGTGCCACATCATAACCTCAGGACAGCCCATGACATTCAAAGCACGATGGATTGCCCCTGACCGTCTGAAACCGGCTTACCTGGAAGGCAATCCTATTAGCATTGAGCTAAGCGCACCCCATAATCCACAAGTAACCGAAGATCCCTCAGTGCTCGAAGAAGTCACCACCACGGAGAAAGCCATCAAACCTTTCGTCGAGCCCACTAAGAAAAGCCGTTCTTGAAGTACCATAAGATTCCCAGAATATCTCCTTACCTATATAAGATAACTAAGTGGCGCTATTCACACAACTAACTCGTTTGTAGTATTCATTATTTTTGTTTATTTTCAGACATAAATTTTCTGATGTAGCATCAATCAACACAAGAAAAATTTTTCTATAACCGTACAGTTTACATGCAATAAAA
This sequence comes from Trichobilharzia regenti, assembly GCA_944472135.2. NCBI lineage: Eukaryota > Metazoa > Platyhelminthes > Trematoda > Strigeidida > Schistosomatidae > Trichobilharzia > Trichobilharzia regenti. The sequence continues at coordinate 39,670,666 of OX235267.1, forward strand.
ATCAGATGTATACATTTCTCGATGTTCTAAACATAACATTATTTATTGTGTGCTAGATATGTTGCGCGCGTTATTTGACTAAACTTGCGTACACGTATATTTAAATACTTCTTCACTTTTATTAATGTGCGCAGACGTTGTGGCTACTCGACGCCCACAACGTAAATCAAAAAGCACTCGTGAAGAGTACGATCATGTATTGTAGCAGTAGTCAAATTCGAAATTGCGTCAAGGTAATATTCAACAGTAAATTGTCAAATGTTCACGGAGCACACATAAAATCGGTCTGTATACACGTATAACACAAGTATACCAGTTAGATTAAAAGGCACGTTTACAGTTGTTGTAGGGGTACTACAGATGCACAACAGTTTTTTATACGTTGATTTGGTTTATTTTCCTGAATAAGTTTCTTATTCTTCTTGTTTTCTTTTCCAGGTGCGACGGGCACTGGTCATGTATCAGACCGACCGCGGGATCCAACGAACAACATCAAGAAAGCGATGTACAAACACCCTATTAGCATAGGCAGACAGACCTGTATGCACGCCACCATGCCGCTCGGAAGATTTTTTCATTTGCAAGGGAACCATCGAATTTTTTTACTTCTGACTGGTTCTGTCATAGGGTACTGACAGCCCCACTAGTGGGAGCGAGCTGTAGCGGTAACTAATTCCCCAAAATTATTGACCGTATGAATGGATTATGTCTAAGATAAAAATTACATCGTGACCATAGGTAACATCAGTGAACATTGGAGGCTAACCCCTATAGTTTAAGTCGACGTGTTCAGCTGAAGGCTTCCGGTCAAGCATCCCCGCCATCTGGTACTCCATCATGTCACTTTCATGCACGATAACTAGCCAGCATAACTTCCGTCTCAGTCAGCAATTTGTTTCCGAAATATATCGCGTAATTTGGACAATCATTTGTGGTTGTCAATGTAGTTGAAGACTGAACGATCAATTCATGGTTGTTTGCTCAAACCAACTCCCCCAATTTTCGCGGGGGCATCAATACGACAGTCATCGTCTCATCGGTCGCTGTTTGGAAAGAAGTCAGCAGAAAACCGTCAGAAATCTTAGTGGAAACATTTTTTATATGTTGGTGTTACAATAAAGAATCCTCGAGTCGCCAATTGGTGTTTTGGTTTTGCGTCCGTTATTACTAAGCGTTTCTGAGAAACTTCAAGGAACAGCGTGAGACCGAGTGCAGCAAGAGCTGGGCATTAACGGTTTACGAGACGTGGCTGATAGTGGTGTTTTTCTTTGCCTTTGTACACGAGAAACGAATAATATAGAAGTTGTTGGTATAAGATCTTGAGTTAATATACTCCGTACAATTCGCTAACGTCTATACCGTCAGCCTCTAAAACTCCCTGGATGACACAAGTGGTAGTCCTCTAGCCAACCCTACTTGGCTGGTTTCTGTCACAGAAAAATGATTTTATCCAGTTCTGGAGGGGTTGCGTATCCCTGGCGAGCATAACCTGCTGACTAGCAGACCATAAAGTACTTTGTCGAAGGCTTTCCTTATATTAAAATAAAGGACAATTACTAGTTCTCTCCTATCTCCTCTATAGGTGACTTCGTTTGAAAAGTCTTTAAGGCAAGTGACGCATGATCTTTTCTTGAGGAATCCGGAGGTTGGTTGATGAATTTATGTTTCAGAAAGTAGTCTGACATTTGGTCTTTGATTTCCTTCTCCATGATCCTTGATATGACGGATGTTATTTCGATGGGCGTATAACTTTATGCCCTTACTCTGGCCCCTGCTTTATGATTTAGGCGATATATGTATTTCTCCTCATTTTATGGCAGATTCCAGTCTCCAGTGAGGGGGTAAATATTTTAATTACTAAGGTTATTATATCTTTACTTCTATCCCTCAACTACAGTTGGCTTTTAATGTCTTTAACTCTGAGGCTATATTTTGAATAATAAAGCTGATGTCACCAGATGTTTAGTTATTTTCGCAGGTTATGTCGAGAATTGGGAAAGTGCGCGCTTTGGTGTCACTGGAGAACCACTGGCTGAGGAGTTCAGTGATAATCCGGGGACCATCATAAATTATACTTTCATGTTCTGAACGGCTAACATTACTTGTCTCTACTCTGTTTTAGTCGTTTTCGCAAGATACTACATAGTTCCTGAGTTATAGAGGCGCCCTCTAGGGCTTTATTTCCCCCGAGTTGTGCCTTCGCTTAATGACACTCTTCAAGATTTTCAAATGTTTATCTATCTGTTGTAATGCGCCAAATTGTTTAAATAAAAAATTTCCTTTTCAATTTCCTCAATTTAAATCGCTTTTTGTGGTCTACGAATAAAGTTAATGTCAGTAGGGCAGATTTTAGGGGTGCAATTTTTTCTCTTACCGAACTGATTGTCCTGTGGGAGAGATTGTGTTACTTCAAAGTTATTATTGGCAAAGCACTTTTCCCACTCAGACCTTCTCAAGAGCACTGCTAGGAATTCCCAGCTGGTATTTCTATAGCTTCTATATTGATAGTAAACCTGGGAATTTTTGGGTGTGTGTTTAGTCATTAGTTGAAGAGGTAGGGTGCAGTACAATATGTTGTGATCACTGTTGTCGAGTTTATCCCTCACTTCTATCGAGACTGGCTCTACTTCGTTACAGAAGATTAAGTCATGAATGTTGTTATGACGTGTTGGGGGGGGCCTAAACACTTCTTCCATACTCCTAGATACATAGCTTCTAGGAGCTTGCCATAGATCTCAGGTCCAGTGCAGCTATCCGACTTCATTTCAGGGTGATCAAAATCTCCGCAAACTACTGTGCAGTCAAATTCCAGCACAGATACACGTCCTAGTATTCCCTTAATAGTCACAGCTGTCGTTTTAGGGCTATTAGGTGCTCTGTATGTACATCCCACGAGGATGTCATTTTCACTTGTTTGGATGCATATCCGTTTGGATTCTAGGGGCATGTCGCTAGATGGGTTAGTGAAGGCGTTGGAGTCAGTGGATTTAGCGGCATATATTAGACACCCACCTCCTCTTTTGCCAACTGACGTTGCAGTCATCAGTTACCAGCTCTGTGTGGGGCATATTATTAGCTAGCCAGGTTTGAGTTACCAGGATCAGTGTTGGTCGTCCCATGTATACCAGGCTGCGAAGTGATGTTATTTTGTTAAGGGGAGATCCGGCATTTAAGGGCATAATTTCCAGAAAATCAGGGATGTTGGGGGAATAGACAGAAAGTTTTCTTGTTACTATTCCCAATTCTTGGTTACCTGTGTCATGTTCGAAAAGACTCTGAGATAAGACTGTGTCGGAATGTCTACTATTCCCTGAACAAATTGTTCAGAGAGAGGAGCTATTGTTTGCAGTAACTGAGAATAGTTCTCTTGAATGTATAAGTTTCTGGTATCACTACCTTAGTATCTGGGATAATTTCACAGTGTGAATTGGTTTGTTTTGTTGTTTAGGTTGCAACCCTTTGTAAGATTGCCCTAAGGGTGGTGCGTGCTGCGTCTTTTGTGGCCGCACACTTGTTAACTCATTTCGCGCGTGTATGCAGAAGGACCGTGAGCCAAAATATACTCGTTACATTGATGAGGTTTTACGTAACTATTACCAGAGTTCGACAGTAAAAAATTTAATTCATATGGCACCTAGTGATGTCCTGACTAGTCCCTTATATGTTCTTATTATTCATTTTGGGTCCTGTTCTCAGGTTATATGTGCCCTCAGGCATATTAAAGTCTCAGTTATTATGGAATTGGTGGGTCTCATTCTGTTGTTTAATCAGTTTGGTGCCTCATGCTTGTCTACTAGCCCGCGATTTGTGATGATAGAGCTATATTTACTGTAAGTTCTTACCTCAAGCAGTCTGTCACTGACAATTTTTTATGACTTTTATGAGGGCTTAGATCTTTATCTTGAAAAAGATAATAATGAACGCCTAGACAGATCATGCTCAGCCTATTGCTGAGATGCGACCACGTGGGCTGTGCACAGATTTATGGGGCAACTTATAAATTAACTTCTTATCCATTGTCGGATCTTTAAATACCGCTTCACAATGTCTTATCTCATTCATTTTCTAATAACCTCTTTACTCGATCCTCATTATATTCCATTAAACCTAACATTTTATAGCTCTTCATGAATTTGATTCGACTTATTCTATTCCTATTCTCTGTAGGGTACGGTTGTGCACCAAATGCACAAAAGGGTAAAAAATAAAAAGAACCGGCATGAGGATAAAACCAAAAGTGGACATCATGATAGTACGAACTATATGGATATCATTATACATTGCAAATGAACGTTGTCAGCCTAGGGAGTTTCCTTTATAAATGAATTTACTAATGATACTTGCACTTACCTCTTTCATTGCACTTTATTGATTCACCTTAGCACTTTTACTTTTCTAAAACAGCTTTCAATCCCTTGTAAAAGTTGTACATACCTCAACATTGGTTTGTTATCGTATGCCGACAACCACGGGATGAAAACGAAACGAAGTCGATTTTCCCACGCAACCTGGAGGACAACTGCAAAATTCAATAACTATACGGCCTGGTTCAGACAATCAGTGTATTTATATATATATATCAAATATTTAACAGTTGAACATTATTAACTTGTAAACTATCTGCGATTTGATATTATATCATACTTGATCGTGCCTGTAAAGATGACATGCATTCTCATGTAAATTTATATGTTTGTATGAGAATACTCATTATTATTGTTTGTTTATTACCCTTAGTTGTGATTAGAGCACTTTTACTCACGTGTTGCGTCACCTTTAAGGGATCTGCCGTAATATGTGCAGAGTTCTTTTCTAAGTTGATTCGCTGTTCGTTGAACTTGTCGTCAGCGTGGCGTATGGGCTGTTAGGTTTCGAGGAATTTAACCGATTTCTACTGCGAAAATAACTGGCTTAGCCATGCGAGAAATTTGATCTGTCGGTATTTGCAGGTTATCGGTAGTGGGACAATCCTTATCTATTTTACATGTGGAGTCAGTGGATTTCCTACGAATGCTCTCGTGAACTTTCAGATTTCCCCCAAGTGCTACTGCCTCTTTCTGTTTTCCCTTCACCTCTGCCTACAGTTTATTCACCTAATACTATGCAAGTATCACTTTGTGCTTCAGTGTCCTTCATAATTTAGCACCGACATTATGCATGTTTTGTAGTGTGATCGTGTGTGTATCCGAGGTATTTTTGGCTGCTTGTCGTTCGATGGTGGCTTTATCTGATGCTATTTTAGCATTCTTGAATTTTGTAGTGGGGGCCAAAATATACTCGGATTTCCCGAATTGTTCTGCTATGATATAGCTGTCAAATCTGAAGACAACAGAACACATGCGTTTTAGGTCCTTTTTTATCTGGCCGAATGCACTGACAAGGTGTACTTAAGAGGTTTTCAGCCCTTAAAAAGGACTGTTGAGCCGACGTTATAGGCTCATTGTCCAGTATAGTGTACACCACAGCGTTCTGTTTAGGTGCAAGTTTTTTAAAAACTTCGCTCAAAAATAGTCCACAGCGTTTTCTAAGTCCTTAGCACTTTCCGGGTCAGTATGGGCTGATTCAGTCTTCGAATTGAAGAGTGTTGGAAAGGTGAGACCCCCCATTTCTTTTTCGAGATGCAAGATAGTTTTCAGTATGAGGTAAAGTAGACCTAATTTTGACCTAGGATCAGTTGTTTGTAGCTGCATGTCATTTATGGTGCAGACTAATTCACGAAGCCCTGTCTTTTCTGACACGAAATCTTCCACCTTACAGGGGTCAATGTCATTTTCGATGAACTACCAATAACAGCTGATTTACGGTACGGTAGACGTTACTAGAAGAGCTCATGCTAGTTACTTGCTTTCCTAGGAACATATTTTTTCAGAGTTTTGCCCAATTATTATTAACATAGTAGAGTATCATCAATAAATATAAGCGAAAACACGTGCAAACGTTTCACCGAATTCGAACGTATCGCATTATATGCCTCCCTAGGGAAATTTAAACTTTCGACACCACTAGCAACCAATCAGCAAACGACCTTGAACGGACCAATCACATGAAATAGGCATATATGATGAATGGAAACGTATATTTATAGAAAAAAGCATAAAGAAGGATAAAACGGTTACAAGGAGTATCTTTCTCGAATATGTAGGAGAAACATCCCCCAGTTTAGCATGTGACTGTCAATGGCGAAGTCACAGCACATCCTGTACTTATATTCATCTGAACGGCTGTAAATGAGATGCTTTTCAGATCCATTTATAGCCGTTATCTTGTTTTTCAAGCGGCCCCGAAAACCTTCAGTGGAATTGGTATGAGTCCTCGTAACGGGATCCACACAGCAAACAAGTGATTGTCCCTATTTTACACGAAGCAATATCTCTGCAATGCTGGTACCACTAAGGAGGGAGGGTGGCGTTAGCTGATCAGTAGATATGGTGGTGGTCACTAAGGTGAATCGCCCCATTCTGCAGGAACAGCAATATACAAATTAAAGGCTCGAGATATTTCTGATTTTTATGAGGGCTTAGATCTTTATCTTGAAAAAGATAATAGTGAACGCCTTGACAGATAATGCTTCTACCTTTAAATATATACCATTCGCTCAGCCTATTGTTGAGATGCGACCACGTGGGATCTGCACAGATTTATGGGGCATCTTATGAATTAACTTGCTATCCATTGTCAGATCTTTAAATACCACTTCACAATATCTTGTCTCACTTAATTTCCAATAACGTCTTTACTTGATTCTCATTATATTCCATTAAACCTAACATTTTATAGCTCTTTATGAATTTGATTCGACTTATTCTATTCCTATTCTCTGGAGGGTACGGTTGTGCACCAAATAGAAAAAAAGTCATGAAATAAAGACAACTGGCTTGAAAATAATTGTATTAAAGCCAAAAGTGAACGCATGATAGTATAAAATATATTGGTTTCATTATACATTGCAAATGAACGTTGTCGGCCTAAGGATTAATTACTTCTCCATTCTGTTTTCTATATAAATGTGTTTATTAATGATATATTTCACTCACTTAATCTATTACACTTTAATGTTACACCACAGCACTTTAATTTTTCTAAAACAGCTTCCAATTCCTTGTAAACGTTGTACTTACCTCAATATTGGTTGATTATCGTATGCCTACAACCACGGGATGAAAACGAAACGAAGTCGATTTTCCCGCGAAACCTGGAGGAAAATTGTACAATTCAATAACTATACAGCCTAGTTCAGAAAATGTGTATTTATATATATATCAAATATTTAACTATTGAAACATTATTAACTTGTAGACAATTTAAGATTTGACATTATATCATCCTTGATCGTGCCTGTAAAAATGGCATGCATTTTCATGTAAATTTATGTTTATATGAAAATAAATTATTATTATTATTAATCTGTTGAGACAAGACCATTCACAGTCTCGGCAGCTGCTGCTCTCACCGGCTGTTTCAACACCCAGTAATTGCAGATATACAAAATCTGGGTTAGGGAGAGATGTGACCTAGCGGAAAAATTTCCCACGAAATATTAAAATTATCAGCTTACCTTCTCTAATATTAGCATGCTTCAAACATATAGCACAACGATGAACAAACTGACCAGTTTATCTGCTATAGCTTTTTAAAGTCATGATACCAACACAAGAACAAGTTCGCTCCTTCCGGAGCAATTTAAATCCAGGCAATACTGGAAAACACTAACCTCCTCAAATTGCAGCCGCAACCTTGTAAGGTCACGCATTAGAAACGAAACAAGCGCTCTACAACATTGAACTACGTTCGTGAATCTCATTGGATAATTCGCTGATTGGTAGTTAGTGGCGTCGAAAGTTTAACTTCGCCCCTCCCTATGTCTCTTCTGAAATGCACACGCTTCCTCCAGTCACCAAATCAATAGGCGCGAAGTATTTTTCAATCTCACCCATTTCACGAAGCCTCTCGACCCATGACGAGTCACGGTCCCGTGTTCTCTGGCAGCGCTCTGCCATTCGTGTCACCATTAGAGATTTGGCTTCTGCTTCATAACTGTAGTTGTTCGTAGAATTCCCTCTGTCACCCTCCATTGCTTCTAGATGCACAGCATCGTATAATGGCAACTTTTCTCCCTTTTGAGTTGGGTCTTGCTGTCATCAGCGTACAGGAGATTAGTCTCCACTGCATAAGAGCTTTCGGCTCCACCTTCGGCCTCTCCGATAGCTTTCGGGAATTCTCAGCACTTCTACGGCATATCTTCTCACTTATTCCTCATTATAGTCAGCCTTTTTCAACCTGAACCACTGTGTGATCACTCTATGTTCCCACGACCGTACTCGCTTTCATCAGGAGATGCGTTGGCCAACTGACTCCACAGGAGCTTTCATCCACCTACATTATCCGTTCTTAAGTCGGAGAGTCTTCCACACCTTCACTCTTTACCCAGATATGGGACAGACCAATAAACTAGGTTGGGCTTTCAAAACGCTTAGGCTTAACCATTCGTTCTAAAGCGTTGGGGATGTAAGTCCTAAATATACTTTCCCCCCTTAAGTCACTTGTAGATACTTGAGGTATGACCACAGTGCAACAAAAACCAACACATTTGAAAATGCGGTGGATTAAGCAGTCATTTGAACCTTCATCAATAGGAGCAACTAAGAAAACAACTGCAGATATCATACGGCTGTATAAAAAGATTTATGAGTATCTATAATACTTATGCGTAACAACATCAAACAACGGTTTATGGTTAGTGAAATCACTGCAAAAGTTGATGGGGGAAAACCACAACTTAGTCGGAATGATAGACACAAGCTGACCCGTTTTCGGTATCTTTCAGAAAAATAGGAATAAAGGATTTCAGCAGCAGTGAACGACTAGAAGAGAAAAGAAACACAAATGAGTGGTTCACTTTGCGAATTGATTCTAACAAGTGAAGAAAGGGCACAAAAGTAATGTATGAACAACAAGCGCGCGAAAACCCATTCCCCATGACCTAAACATTAACTAAAGAGCTACACGTTCGTTGGTTTCTCACATTTTTGAAGGAACAGTGTCAATGTCCAGGTCTTACTACACTGGACCTCACACTGTCCCTGGAAGACTTTCAGAAACAATTTGTAACAACCAACGTGAAAAACCAGAACACAGATCGGCGACTCGAGAATCCTATATTCTCACGCCAATATGTAACCAACAATATGGTTATTATACACAAGGTCTACGAATAAATGTTATAACATTAAATCACGATAATACTTCTGATAGTTTTCTCTCTTCCAACGAACAGCGAACGACGAGACGATGACTGATGGATTTATGACTCCCGCGAAAATTATGGAGGAGTTGGGTTTGAGCAAACAACCATGAATTGATCATTCAAACTTTAACTACATTGACACACATCGTGAGCGCAATTCAAAGGCTTTGTTACTTTTTCGCGTGTTATTTCTCAATTCTTTTTTTAGTGCATAGGCGACTTTTTAATAGGTCTCTTGACGATAGTATTAAATATTTAGTTTTATTTTTACATAGAATATAAATTTTACGGTTAAAATTATCCGTTATAGATAGTGTCCATCTAAGTGCTACTGTTATAGCATATTCGCATTTAGAGTATTTGTATAGGGTATCCTAATATTCTATCTCAATATTTTTATTCGTATAAACTGTTAATTCCATACAGAACTAGACAGTTTAAATCCCCAACACTCTAAAACGGACCTTACAGACACATTTCTCATTCTCTTATAATTGAGAATTTTAACTTAGTACTAAATGCCAATGGTCCAAACTAAGCGTCTAACTCCACTGTCTGCTTCACATCCCAGTAAAAAAATCAAACCAAACAGAATAAGTAGCCTTGCGGGAAGTGAGAGCACTACATCTGTTGATTTAACAACTACATATACGTCTGCTGCGGTAGACACGTCAAGTCCGGACATTAAACTCCCCTCACTTGCTTGCGTAGTAAACAACATCATGGATGGTATACACAGTGATACTACATGTAATGATCTAGGCCTCTGAGACACCTGCAAAGCGTCTTGCGATAGGAATCACACGGCAAAAATTCTTACTCCCATCACTAATCCAGTTTTTTGTTCTACACTTAGTTGCGAAGATAAATTCGAAGAACTATTTTCTATAATTAGGGGACTTGAAGTTAAGATGTCAAAACTGGCACTGCCTAGTGAAACTGGCAGTAGTAGTACTTCACCTAGAAAGTTACCACAAACTGCAAACCTTATAAACTACGTTGCAACTGAAGTATATCAACGTGTAGTGCGCGAGAAGAACATAATTGTGTATAATATACCGGATAATGCACAGATCAACAAGGTCAAAAGCACTCTTTTAAATGCATGCTCTATGAATAACGTCCCATGCAGCTGCCATCGACTAAGAAAGTCTCAGAAGAACAAATCTTGCCCACTTGTGTTGAAATTTGACTCGTCCTCCAATGCTGACATCTTTTACAGTAGGCAAACCCTACTAAAAAATACGCGTTACCACACGATCAAGTTAGCTCGTGACAAAACGCCGATCCAAAGAATGACTTATATGACCGATGCTAAAACTGTGAATCCCAACTCCTCTACAACACCCCTGAGCACCCACAATTCCGTAGAGGCAGAGCAAAAGGGTGTGAACCTTTCTGTACAAAGCACATCGTATTCGGAAACGAACTTCCGTGGAAATATAAGGTCCAAAAATGGATCGATGTATAACCACAGACTAAGAAGGAAATCCACCGTGGATCTAGACTCCTCTGATAACGATCCCTGTACCCCGGTGACAAACTGCGGTACATCACACCCAGTATTCCCCAATCCAAGCAGCCTCAATTCCAGGAAGTTGAAAAGTGGGGCTACCAGTTCGTCCACAAAGACAGTGCATAATAAGAGACTATTGCCACACACTAATTCAGATACTCACAGTTTGATAACACACCTCTCTCCAGAAACAAATACTCACAAAGCCGAAAGGGATATAAACCGTAAAACGCAGCCCGAACCTCGTAGCTACTTGTCCAAAAAAGTAAACCCTCCCACCACTTTAAACCGAAAGATTGATACACCTAACTATAGGACGTCGAATAGTGGTGAAGTAAATCGCAAAAATTCGAGTCAGTTTAGCTTGCTTGGTAGGCCACCTCCACCTATTTACATGCCCATACTCAACGGGACTGACCATCCAACGATCAGCAATTTCGCTGAAACGACATTACCATTTTTTATTCAGGTTCACAACATGACCTCAAACATACTACAAATGCTCACCACTCTCCACAGGTTTCGCCCCCCAATATAGATATGACAGCTCATACAGCAATGCCTAATTACTGCCTAGAGCTCACCTTACATGACTCAGACAATTCTCTTCTTCGTCAAAAACCCTCTATATCCTTTTCTTCTGATAGCCAATCTTCTTTACATCCGAACTTACTTGAACTCGGAAATATAACTGACCCTCTCTGCACTTCTAGCTTTCCTAGGGCATCTACAGACATAGATATTTCATTGTCGTCTGAGGACACTATGATTGAATCTCATCACCAGCTACTTCAAGACATGGCTAAAATCTTAAGATATGACTCGGTTAATCCTAACATAGTCCTTATTAATGCCAGGTCAGCTGTAAACAAAATGGCGTACGTCCAATCCCTACTACTGATTAGCCAACCTACAGCACTAATGATCACTGAAGCTTGGTGCACAAGTGAAATAAATGATGATTTCTTTCACTGCGAAGGCTACTCATTTTTCAGGAAGAACAGATCAGTTGGGAGGGGTGGAGGATGCATTATCTATGTTAAATCTGACTGCAGAGCTGTGCACTATGATGACCCCAACCTGGATATATGTGATACATTATGGGTGACACTCTACATAAATAAACAGCAAACCCTATTATTAGGTTGCATTTATCGCCCACCCAACCACGACAGTGAACTGCTAAGCCAGATAACTGCAGCCTTCCATTACACTTCGAAATTGAACTTTACTTATAAAGTGATTGGAGGTGATTTCAATATGCCAGAAGTTTCATGGGAGCCCATCAGTGCTCCTCCCCGCTACAGCAAATTCTTAGATGCAGTTGAATTATGTGGGTGGACACAAAGTATTCTAAGGCCCACCCGAAACCAAAATATACTGGACTTGGTTTTCTTGAAAGACATCGCCTTATCTACCATAGACATCAGCCGACCATTCCCTGGTAGTGACCACAACACAGTAATCTGCGCCCTTGATACCAAGCTCCACTCATCAAAACGCTCTACCCTGCGCAAGACATTCATGTGCTTCGGAAAAGCTAGGTGGGACGTATCTAACTCCTTCATTAGAAGCTTAGACTGGGATCTTTTCTTTTCTAATAGCAACCTAGACACTATCCTACTAGCCTTTTACCAGAATGTATCTATTTGCTTTGATAATCTCGTTCCTAAATGTAAAGAAAACCCAAGAGAAAACATAAAGAATTTCATTCCTATAAAAGTAAAGGCTAAGCTGCGAAAGCTGTACCGACAGTACCACAGAGAAAACGACTTCTCATGCCTTCTACATATACAGAACATTAATCACTCCTTAAGGACTCCCGTTGCTTTCTTTTGCGTTGCTGTTGTTTGTCTTCTTTTTTCTCTCACCATTTCAGCTTCCATTTGACTTTTTGAATGAGAATGAATAATGTGGATATTTGACCATTTACAATGACAAATGATCTGCAAACATTATTGGTCCCGTATCTTTCAGTTGCCTGGTTAATAACGAATTAACTTTCTCCACGGCGCAACCTGGATTACATTTGTGGAATATACTCTTATACCAATGGAAAAGTATCTATTTGTAATACAACGTCACGATTGTAGCTTATAACATAACTGATCATATCTGTAAAAATAGCTTCCTTATTACCCAATTTAGATATAAATCAAATCAAAAATAAGATTCGGATTTGTACACACCCAAGTTATATTGAGGAATTACTTCAAGCTTTATTTTTTCCCAAGTATTTTTAATCCATCCAAAACTTACTTGGGTTTTTTTGTTAATGCAAAGACAATATTCCTATATTTCATGATGTGCTCCATTGAATGACTGGTTATCATATTGTTCCCACAGACCTAAGATAAAAACGCCAGCAACCATGTAACTTAACCACAAACCAAATTTATGAAATTTATATAATGCTTACCCATGCCTGTATATTTGGTGTGTCCTACACAAGTAGGAAATAATGTGTATTTTATTAAAACATTATTATTAATTATGATTGCTAATCGTATATGTAATTTATCATATTGATGATGCCTGTAAACTGGCGTCTCTCATGTACAAAATGAGAGTATACTATTATTATTATTATTTATCTAGCTTTGAAAGAAAACAACGACAAAGCCCTACTCAGACAAGAACATGCAGCTCTTAAAGATAGCTCTAAATACACTGCAATCTGTAGGCTTTATCGCAAAAGGCTAAACTCCCGTAAAACGGATATACAATTCATTTTAGAAAATGGCGAAACCGCTAGTGACTCGAAAATAATTTGTGAGCTTCTAAACTCCTATTTCTCACAGTCATATACCTATGATGATAATACGTTGCCACAACCTCTATTCCCTGTACGTTCACAAAAAACCTTAGAAATTATCAGCTTTTCTTTAGATAATATTAAGAAAGCAATCACTTCTCTTAAAAGTTCAAACAACCCAGGTCCTGATATGATTCCCTCAACTTTTTTAAAATACGGTGGTGAAGACATTCCTATTCTCCTTCTTAAATTGTTCTCTACCTCTCTATCAACTGGAACATATCCAGATGCATGGAAAACCACGCACATTATCCCTAGGTATAAGTCAGGCTCCCGTTCAAGTGTCATGAGTTACAGACCCATTAACCTAACTTCTGTTATTTCAAGGGTTCTGGAAAAGATCGTGAAAAGTGCCATTTTTGACTTCCTCTCTCAAGAGAAACTTATCACTCCTTATCAACACGGTTTCATGAAGTCACGTTCTTGTACGACATGCCACTTACAATTTTTCGACCACATCTCACAACTTAAAGATTCCAGTATGATCACAGTTATCGTATACTTAGATCTTAGTAAAGCCTTTGACACTGTAAGCCACCGACTGTTAATATCAAAAGTCCAGTCCTATGGGATACAAGGTTCATTGTTAAGCTGGCTCAGTTCGTTTTTAAGCAACCGGATGCAAATGGTCAGGTTAGGTTCCCACACATCCAACCCCGTTCGGATAACAAGTGGAGTTATACAAGGTAGTGTCCTAGGTCCACTGCTATTCCTGTTATATTTCAATGACATTTGCGACGTTATTAAACATGGCAGACCTTTCCTATTCGCCGATGACATCAAAATAGTGTATCACTCACTCAGAAATGAAGTGTCATGTGTATTTAGTAGGATTCAAGATGATATTGAGAGCGTCCAATTATGGTGTAACACATGGAAAATGAAGTTTAACGTTGAAAAATGTGGTGTGCTATGCTCCAAAAGCATTTCATCTGAACTTTCCATCTCCCTACACAACAAACATATTCCTCGTCTGCCGCTTACAACAGACTTGGGTCTGAAATACACTCCAGAATTTAGCCTGACTGAATACGTTAAATTACAAGTATCAAAGGTCAAAAGGCTCTTTGGATTTTTATTCCGAAACTTTAAGACCAGTGAATCCAAAATTATGCTGTACAAGTTGTGCGTAAGGCCCTTACTTGAATTTTGTCCCCCTATCATGGACAGTGTCTCCGTAAAAGACAGATGCAAATTAGAAAGTCTACAAAGGGCGTTTACTAAACGTCTAGTAGGTGAAAATCTTTGCATCTCTTACTATGACAGATGTAATCTATTCGACTTGGAACCCTTATGGGTTAGACGACTGAAGTTCAACCTAAAAATTACATTTAGGATTGCTAAAGGGCTTATATATTTCCCCCACAATGACTTTACTTTCAGTTCACCTAAGAAATATAACCTGAGAAATAAATCTTCTTCTTTTAAAGTTCCCCGCTGTCATACAAAATACAGATCAAACTCTTTCACTGTGAGATACCGTTGCATTTGGAACCGTCTTCCAACTGAAATTAGAGACAGTCCTACCC